>NW_026846588.1:273494769-273504069 GCF_025583915.1 Anolis sagrei ordinatus | reverse complement strand
GTTTCCGAGATCTAGAGAATCCCTCCCCAGTGGGCCGACTCCGAAGCTGGTTCGGAAAGCCTAGAATCTCCTCCCACCTGACGACCACCAGGGCAGCCCACGGTTGCTTTTCTTACCCGTCCGGACGTTTTCCCTTTTCCCCTTCCGCGTCGGTCGCTCCTCTTCCTGGAAGTCCTTGGATCAAGGCTTCCCTGGCGCTCCTTTGTGCTGAAACTCCGGGTCAGAGCTTGGGAGGAGGTGGCAGAGGGAGAATTTGTAGTTTTGGTTAGCTGGTCAAATGAAGTCCGAATCAGGAGAGGCGCCTCTTTTCCCAAGCCGCTCCTCCTTCGCTGCTGGCCCAAAGAATCAGACCAAGGCGCCTGCTTGAGAATTTAGGCTATAATTTAGTCTGGACCTCAAGCAGAGTCCCTTCGTGGTAAAGCCAAATGATATCGAGCTCTTTTGGGGGGCTTCTCCCAGTGAAGGAGATCCCTGGAGACCGCTAAAGGGGTCCCTGACCTTGGTGAGCGGCCAGCAGGAGCCAATCCAAAGCGCGAAGTATTAGCAATCAATCTCACCAGAGGCTGAAGAGGTACCAGCGACCGAAGCGTTTATTTCTGCGATTCAGCTGAAAAGGATGCGTTACAGGGATATTTCCACCATAAGCATACATTCATAGGAGTTACAGGCATTTTTATATTGTCAGAACAAAGGAAAAACAGTTTGAAAATCCCGCCCACCCTCCGTCAGCTGGCTTCGTCCTGATTGGCTGTCCCTGGAACAGCTGGGAGGAGGCCGGGCCGTATGTCCCGCCTTCCCTCCAATCGCCGGGCGCTGTTGCCTCCAGGGGGCCAATCGGAGCCTTTCTAGCGCTTCTGAGGATGGTCCAATCAGCGACCAGGAGGTGGGACCTGGTTTGACAGCTCATAGGGGGCGGAGTGCCTGGGAGGTGTCCGCCAGCTGATTGAACACCCTTTGTTCTTTGCACGGCAGGGGGGCGGAAGGGGAACAAAGAGCTTCCTGATTCCTTGATTGGGGATGTGTAGAGACATGAAAAGGGGCTGTTGATGACATTTGGATCTCGGACTCTGTAAACAAGGAGACCCTTGAACACAAAGGAGCTGCACAAATGCCATGGGTTGGGTTAATCAATCCTTCTTTCCAGGTTTCGGTTGACTTATCTCTGGCCCATTGTCTGAACTCTGAAAATGTGCCCGGAGATAGGATCAACCCCGGCCCATGCAAAATGTTAATATGAATGGATTTACTTTTGAGGAAATGAGGTTTCCTCCTGACAATAACCTCAGGTCACATTCTTTTCTGGGGCAAGGTTCAGAGGGAGGAAAGGTGGGAGGGGGAGAGAGTCAGGGTGCATCTTATGTGATAGATATCAATTATAAACATTTTCTCATGCTTCATACATTTCATACATTTCATTTCTGCCAGAATTATGATCTCCTTGGCGAAGGTGCACACGCAGGCGGAGGCTGTTCCTGCCCAGGGGCCTGGTTCGGAGTCCGTGGAGAAGGTCCAAGACGATGGGGCATCAAGTCAATAAGTAAAGGCAAAAGAATCTGTAAGGGGACTTCCAGGCGGAGGGGTGTGGGGCAATGTCCTTCGGAAAACTACATTTCCCTGATCAAGGGCCAGGGTCCAGTGCACAAGCCAGAGAATTCACAAAGAAGAAACAGGAACCCAGTTATGTGTGCTGGGTCAGGAAGCAACAGAATCCATTGTCCGGCCCTTGGCGAACTACAAATACTCGAGGGGGGGGGAAAAAGATGCTCCGCATCAATTCCTCCCTTCGAGGCTGGAAAATGGCCAAAACACAAAGTTTGCAAACTTGGCATTCTGTTAAATGTCCTTTGACCAGTATCTGGCCACTTGGAGTGCTTCTGGTGTTGCTGCAAGAAGGTCCTCCATTGTGCATGTGGCAGGGCTCAGGGTGCATTGCAGCAGGTGGTCAGTGGTTTGCTCTTCTCCACACTCGCATGTCGAGGATTCCACTTTGTGGCCCCATTTCTTGAGGTTGGCTCTGCATCTCGTGGTGCCAGAGCGCAGTCTGTTCAGCGCCTTCCAAGTTGCCCCATCTTCTGTGTGCCCAGGGGGGAGTCTCTCATTTGGTATCAGCCATTGGTTGAGGTTCTGGGTTTGAGCCTGCCACTTTTGGACTCTCGCTTGCTGAGGTGTTCCAGCGAGTGCCTCTGTAGATCTAAGAAAACTATGTCTAGATTTAAGTCGTTGGCGTGCTGGCTGATACCCAAACAAGGGATGAGCTGGAGATGTCTCTGCCTTGGTCCTTTCACTATTGGCTGCTACTTGCTGGCGGATGTCAGGTGGTGCAATGCCGGCTAAGCAGTGTAATTTCTCCAGTGGTGTGGGGCGCAGACACCCCGTGAAAATGCGGCATGTCTCATTAAGAGCCACATCCACTGTTTTAGCGGTGAGATGTGTTCCACACTGGGCATAATAGCAAGAGTTGACAAACATAAAAATCGTGTTAATAGCAAAGTACACCAGGTAACTGAGATTTTTTTGAATTTAATAGTAATAATGCCATATGTCTTATAACACAACCACTGTTTTAGCATGGTGAGATGTGTTCCACACTGGGCATGCATACTCAGCAGCAGAGTAGCATAGCTCAAGGGCAGATGTCTTCACTGTGTCTGGTTGTGATCCCCAGGTTGTGCCAGTCAGCTTTCGTATGATATTGTTTCTAGCACCCACTTTTTGCTTGATATTCAGGCAGTGCTTCTTGTAGGTCAGAGCACGGTCCAGAGTGACTCCCAGGTATTTGGGTGTGCGCTGCAATGCTCCAGTGGGATTCCTTCCCAGGTGATCCTCAGAGCTCGGGATGCTTGTCTGTTCCTGAGATGAAAGGCACATGTCTGTGTTTTAGATGGGTTGGGGATCAGCTGTAGGTGAACTACAACTCCTAATCTCAAGGTCAGTGCTCATCAAGCCCTCCCAGTATTTTCTGTTGGTTGTGGGAATCCTATGTTTGGTTTGGTTCAATTCCATCGTTGGTGGGGTTCAGAATGCTCTTTGATTGTAGGTGAACTGTAAATCCCAGAAACTATGAATTCCAAATGACTAAATCCATTTTTTGAGTGATGGTCACTCCTTGGGGTAGTAGACATATTGTGTCCAAATTTGGTGCCAATTCATCCAGTGGTTTTTGAGTTATGTTAATCCCACAAATGAACATTACATTTTTATTTATATAGAAGAGTGACTTGATGGGATGCAAAAGAGTTGTAGTTTACAAGGTCTTCATTCTTCTCTACCCAAGAATGTTGGTGCTATGGAGACCTGAAACGCCAGGTCTCCATAGCAATGAGCCATGGCAGTTAAAGCAGTGTTAAACTGCATTAATTCTACAGTGGAGAAGCACACTAAGTCCAGATGTCGCTGTCCAGAGACAAAGAGCGAAAAGCAAAGGAAGCAGTGAAACACGTTCCCAATATTAAACCCCAACAATGAACAACGATCTTAATGAAGGACATGATTTCTCCTACATCTGGATTCCTTCTGCCTCTTGCTCCGCATCTCCAAGAAGCGTGCCTTAACCTTGGACTCAGAGAAGCGGATGCATTTAACACCAAAGAAAGCTTGGAACTCTGTTCAAACAGAGCCGGGGAGAGGAAACCAGTATCAGCCTCCAACTGGGTCTGTTCCCCACCCCACACCTTTGTTTGAAATGTTCATTTCTTTCAATGCTGGATTGTTTTAAACCGGTGGGGGAGAAAGAAAGGCAGATGAAATCTAGCAAGGAAAAGCAAAGAAAGCCACATTCCACGAGAATGGCGTAATATGCCTCCCGATCTGAGCTTTATGATCCAATACCACCTCCATTTTTGAGTATTTCTTTTAAAAGACAACCTGAACATTCAAGAAAGGAGAGAAAAAGAACAAATAGGTCCATACTGCCTGGAGTGAGAAGGAAGGATGCTGTTTATCTTGGGAGTTAGAAAGTAAGTGGGTAGAATGAAAAGCCCCCCAAAATCAAAATAAGCAAATGCATGGATTCGGCATCCTTGGATTCAAGTATCCATGGCTTGAAAATATATTAGAAATCCGAATAGTAAAGGTAAAGGTTTTCCCCCGTACCAGGAACTCCAATTTTGTTTGCTTTGCATTGAATGTTTGTTGTAGTCCTAAGTTTCAGGGACTCTGCAGATAGGTGGCTTCTTTTGGCTGCAATCATAGGGCAAGCCACCTGTCAATTATCATTAGGTTCCCTGGTCCCACCCCCTTTTGGGTTTTGGAGGGAATAGGAGCCATTTTGGGTTAGTCCAAACAGAGAAGCCTTTCATGCAGGACATAAAATTAAGAGCTCCTGTAGAAAGCTTCATCTTCTACAGCTTTGCCGGGGATATACAGCCCCACAGCTTGGCCGGGGAGAAAAGGGCCCATGGCTTGGCCGAGAGATATACAGTCTTACAGCTCCTTTGCTGAGGGACTTCAGCCAGCCATCACTGAAACCTGAACTCCTTTTCCCTTGGAAGTCTACAAAGCTCTGCTTGGTAAGGGTCACTCGCAGAAGCCAGAAGCAGTTGGTACCGGGTGCAGGGGCTCCACGCCAACAGAGGCAAAGACAGACTGCCCAGATTAGAAGTTAAGGATTTCCCCATTAGTTACAGTTATGAAGATAGTGCCTGTTCCCTGTGGACAAGATTGAGAGAGAGCCAATAGACTATTAAGAAAGCCTTAAAGTACCTGTTTGTTTTCAATAATAAAGAACTTTGTTGAACCTTTAAGCAATCTAAAGACTCTGTTTTAAGGAAATCCAAAGGCCTTTAATCTGAGGCAGCCCTGGCATCCCGTTGGGCACACAGAATTTATGTCCTGTCTACAGTTTTATGCATAGGCCCAGCGTGCGACAGCACACCAGTTGTGTCCAACTCTGGGGGTTGGTGCTCATCTCCCTTTCTAAGCCGAAGAGCTGGCTGTCTGTAGACACCTCCAAGGTCATGCGGCCAGCCGGAGCGGTACCTATTGATCTGTTCACATTTGCATGTTTTCGAACTGCTAGGTTGGCAGAATCTCGGGCTGACAGTGGAAGCTCACACTGCTCCCCGGATTTGAATCTGCAACAAGTTTAGCAGCTCAGTGGTTTAGCCCACTGTGCCACCGGGGGCTCCAAAAATCCGAATAGAAAACCTTAATTTTGCCATTTTACGTACGAAGCGGAGCCCATAGTGTAGCAGTGGGTTAAACCGCTGAGCTGCATTCAGAAGGAGACCTACAAGCCACACTAAACACCTTCGCAGAAGCATATGAGAAGCTCGGCCTCTCATCAAGAAAACCCAAGTGCTGTTCCAGTAGTCACCAGCCAATCCCTCTCCAATGCCAGAAATACAGCTTAATGGTATAACATTGGAAAATGTTGACCATTTCCTCTACCTTGGCAGCCACCTCTTCACGAAAGTCAACATTGACACTAAAATACAACACCACCTGAGCTCTGTAAGTACAGCATTTTTCCGAATGAAGCAGAGAGTGTTTGAGGACCGGGACATCCGAAGGGATACCAAGGTGCTTGTTTATAAAGCTATTGTCCTCCCAACCCTGCTATACGTCTGCGAGATGTGAACTACATGCAATTTCTAGAAGGATTCCATCAGCGTCGCCTCCAAAAAATCCTGTAAATATCTTGGGAAGACAAGTGGACAAATGTCACGGTGCTGAAGAAGCAAAGACCACTAGTATTGAAGCGATGGTCCTCCGCCATCAACTCTGCTGGACCGGACACGTTGTCCGAATGCCCGACCACCATCTCCCAAAGCAACTGCTCTACTCCAAACTCAAGAACAGAAAATTGAATGTTGGTGGGCAGGAAAAGAGATTGAAAGAAGGGCTCAAAGCCAACTTTAAAAACTCTGGCATAGACACTGAGAACTGGGAAACCCTGGTCCTTGAGCGCTTCAGCTGGAGGTCAGCTGTGACCAGCAGTGCTGCAGAATTTGAAGAGGCACAAATGGAGGGTGAAAGAGAGAAACGTGCCAAGAGGAAGGCGCATCAAGCCAACCCCGACTGGGCTGCCTTCCACCTGGAAACCAATGCCTTCACTGCGGGAGACCATGCAGGACAACAATAGGGCTCCACAGTCACCTACGGACCCACCGCCAGTACACTGATCTTGGGAGACAATCCTACTCGGACAACAAGGGATCACCTAAGTAAAGTATTGTCTTTGGATGTTTAACTCTAAATTATTTAGCTGACAAACCTTTGGCCATTTTGGCCACACTTCTCTGGGCATATTCCACCTTTTCCATCTCCTGAATCATGGTGCTCAGAATTGGACACAGTGTTAGTCCAGGTGAGGTCTGACCAAAGCAGAACAGAGTGGGACTATGTCTTCCTCTGATGTAGATACTGTAGTCATATTGATGCATCCTAGAACTGCATTGACTTTTTTTTGCTGCTGCTACATCACACTGATGGATCATGTTCAGCTTGTGGCCAACTAACACTCCTAGATCCCTTTCACATGGACTGTCTTCAAGCCAGTTATCACCCATCCTGTATCTGTGTATTTCAATTTTTTTCTGTCTTAAGTGTACTATCTCTTGAAATCCATGTCATAGAATCATAGAATCAAAGAGTTGGAAGAGACCTCATGGGCCATCCAGTCCAACCCCATTCTGCCAAGAAGCAGGAATATTGCATTCAAATCACCCCGACAGATGACCATCCAGCCTCTGTTTAAAAGCTTCCAAAGAAGGAGCCTCCACCACACTCCGGGGCAGAGAGTTCCACTGCTGAACGGCTCTCACAGTCAGGAAGTTCTTCCTAATGTTCAGATGGAATCTCCTTCTTGTAGTTTGAAGCCATTGTTCCGCGTCCTAGTCTCCAAGGAAGCAGAAAACAAGCTTGCTCCCTCCTCCCTGTGGCTTCCTCTCACATATTTATACATGGCTATCATATCTCCTCTCAGCCTTCTCTTCTTCAGGCTAAACATGCCCAGCTCCTTTAAGCCGCTCCTCATAGGGCTTGTTCTCCAGACCCGTGATCATTTTAGTCGCCCTCCTCTGGACACATTCCAGCTTGTCAATATCTCTCTTGAATTGTGGTGCCCAGAATTGGTCACAATATTCCAGGTGTGGTCTAACCAAAGCGGAATAGAGGGGTAGCATTACTTCCCTAGATCTAGACACTATGCTCCTATTGATGCAGGCCAAAATCCCATTGGCTTTTTTTGCCGCCACATCACATTGTTGGCTCATGTTTAACTTGTTGTCCACGAGGACTCCAAGATCTTTTTCACACGTACTGCTCTCAAGCCAGGCATCCCCCATTCTGTATCTTTGCATTTCGTTTTTTCTGCCAAAGTGGAGTATCTTGCATTTGTCACTGTTGAACTTCATTTTGTTAGTTTTGGCCCATCTCTCTAACCTGTCAAGATCCCTTTGAATCCTGCTCCTGTCCTCTGGAGTCTTGGCTCTCCCTCCCAATTTGGTGTCGTCTGCAAACTTGATGATCCTGTCTTCTAGCCCTTCATCTAATGTCATTACTTTGGGCCCACACATCTCCATGTCATTACTTTGGGCCCACACATCTGGAGGATGTTGGGGTAGGAAGGATGCTCCCAACTGCTTACATTTCCATTCAAGGAGGAATGTGTGCCCCAGGATGTGTTGACTACTAGAGAGACGTGGCCCATCCGTTCCCTCCCCATTTCCCTGTTAGCCCATGACTTGGCTGAGTTGCTTGATCCATCTGGATCCTTTTATCCTGCCATTCCTTCAACTGATCTGGCATATCTGGATCCTTCCATCCTGCCACATCTTCTGGGTGAAGCTTCAAGCACGTTAACATGCCATGCAAATGTGTGCCTTTGTGCACCCAGAGCAAACGATCGGAGACGCTCTTCCATGTTTCTGGTGCCACAGAGCTCTTCCCACCAGCTGTGGCATTCCATTTGCAATGGGCATGCAAATGATATGCAAAGCATACCCCTGGGAACTGGGGAAAAAATATGCAAATGGCCTACAGCTCCATGCTCCTGTATTGACTCACACCCTGGAAAGTTCTGGTTCACAAAACACATGCCTTTGATTCATGAAAAGGGCGAGGTCTCCCCCACAAGAGCAAACACAACGCTCGGGGATTCCTGGTCTGTCATTGGCACCGAATGGATTCCTTCAAAAGACAAATCGGGGAAGGAAATGGGGAGAGGCATTCTCATGTGTTCCATATTTGCTCAACATCAGGAAAGTTCCTGGAAATGCAAATGCCCAGACCTCGGATGAGGTGACCTCATCCGACAAGCAGGTAATCCGCAAAGCATCCATTTTTCCTCCTTTTCTTTTGCAACGTCTCAAAAGAAAAGGCCTGCTGTTCGTTCTGTTTACTGAAATGTCCCCAAATATAGTTTTCGCTCTGGCTTTATTTGAAAGGATAACCTTCCGCTTTGCTGCCTTCTCTTTTTTTCTGGCTCATTTTCACACGTCTGGACTGTACGGATGTTTCGCTCTACCCTCCCAAAAAAGCATCTGTCCAACTTCTGGGATCAATCAAATGCTTCCCTCCCATCTGTAGGACCTGCGTTCTCCCCCCGACTCCCAAGACCACATAGCAGGCATAAATATTTATAGGATACTATTTACTCAGGAAGTACGAACATCGGTAATTTGTTTGGAGGACGAAGGCCCGGTCCCTTGATTACAGAGAAATTCTGCAGGGATGTGTGTGTATGTGTGTGTATAAACACACACACACACACACATATATACTAGCTGTTCCCTGCCACACGTTGCTGTGGCCCAGTCTGTTGATCTGGAAAATAAAGTAATGAGAAAGTGTTGGTTTCTAATATATGTAATGTCTTTATGCTTGTGGGTAAACAGTATTTCTTGCTGTTTCTTTGTCAGTGTTGATGTGGAGAGTGTCTGGTTTGCCCACTCTGGAACATGCAACATATAATTGTCCTTCTTCAGGGATCCCTTTCAAATCTATGATACTATATATCCAGGCTGGTTCATCAGGTGCTCTGCAAACGCAGCATTGCCCAAACACGAATCAAGGAACATGAAAGGCACTGCAAACTACTCCAACCAGAGAAGTCAGCCATAGCAGAGTCTACCGTATACCATGCAGCTGTGGACAAGTCTACATAGGGACCACCAAACGCAGCAGCATTGCCCAAACACGAATCAAGGAACATGAAAGGCACTGCAGACTACTTCAACCAGAGAAGTCAGCCATAGCAGAGCACCTGAGGAACCAACCTGGACACAGCATATTATTTGAGAACACAGAAATGCTGGACCACTCTCACAACCACCATGTCAGACTACACAGAGAAGCCAT
>NW_026846588.1:273477269-273489769 GCF_025583915.1 Anolis sagrei ordinatus | reverse complement strand
AGCTCTTAGGCTCGTTGCACTCCAGGCTTTCCTGGCCTGGAGTGCAACAATTCCACAGGGATGTACACACTCCACTTGCTTCACTACCTCTATGCAGATACCTTCACTGATTGACTTTGCAGCTTCATGGCTACTAAATGCTAACCAAGCTTGCTAATTGCAACAATCACACTTGCCTTAAGAGACAAGAGTTCTACATCCCACCCTGGACATTCCACAGATATATAGAACCTCTGAAGATACTATTAGCCACATATGCAGGCGGACTGTCAGGAGAGAATGCTACTGGAACATGGCCATACAGACCGAAAAACTCACAACAATCTGGTGATTCCAGCCATGAAAGCCTTCGACAACACATATTCACACTATCATTCCCTACCTTTCCGCCAATTTCAAAAGCAGCAATAGCTGTCATAGTTGAAGCAACCAAGTTTTGACATCGCAAATGTTTAATCAGCATTTTTGACGTGAAGATGGCATCAAACTGACATCAGTATCAGACTTCCCAGGTTAAGCTGTCAGGGGTTCTACGCAGTCATAGAATCAAAGAATCAAAGAGTTGGAGGAGACCTCATGGGCCATCCAGTCCAACCCCATTCTGCCAAGAAGCAGGAATATTGCATTCAAATCACCCCTGACAGATGGCCATCCAGCCTCTGTTTAAAAGCTTCCAAAGAAGGAGCCTCCACCACACTCCGGGGCAGAGAGTTCCACTGCTGAACGGCTCTCACAGCCAGGAAGTTCTTCCTAATGTTCAGATGGAATCTCCTCTCTTGTAGTTTGAAGCCATTGTTCCGCGTCCTAGTCTCCAAGGAAGCAGAAAACAAGCTTGCTCCCTCCTCCCTGTGGCTTCCTCTCACATATTTATACATGGCTATCATATCTCCTCTCATCCTTCTCTTCTTCAGGCTAAACATGCCCAGCTCCTTAAGCCGCTCCTCATAGGGCTTGTTCTCCAGACCCTTGATCATTTTAGTCGCCCTCCTCTGGACACATTCAATATCTCTCTTGAATTGTGGTGCCCAGAATTGGACACAATATTCCAGATGTGGTCTAACCAAAGCAGAATAGAGGGGTAGCATGACTTCCCTAGATCTAGACACTATGCTCCTATTGATGCAGGCCAAAATCCCATTGGCTTTTTTTGCCGCCACATCACATTCCTGGCTCATGTTTAACTTGTTGTCCACGAGGACTCCAAGATCTTTTTCACACGTACTGCTCTCGAGCCAGGCATTGTCCCCCATTCTGTATCTTTGCATTTCGTTTTTCCTGCCAAAGTGGAGTATCTTGCATTTGTCCTGTTGAACTTCATTTTGTTAGTTTTGGCCAATCATCTCTCTAATCTGTCAAGATCGTTTTGAATCCTGCTCCTGTCCTCTGGAGTATTGGCTATCCCTCCCAATTTGGTGTCGTCTGCAAACTTGATGATCCTGCCTTCTAACCCTTCATCTAAGTCATTAATCAAGATCCTGAACAGGACCGGGCCCAGGACGGAACCCTGCGGATGGCACTCCACTTGTCACTTCTTTCCTGTTCTTGCGGAAGTGACTCTTATTAATTCTGGTTAAGGAACCAAATCTCATCTATGAGAGAGTCTCATCATAGAGAATTTCATCTATGCTGACGATCGCGCCATCACCACCCAAGCATCTTAAGTGACTGAGGGGAAAAGGAGGGGGCCTGAGGCCAGGAATTGTGGGACTTGAAGTCCAAAACATCTGGAGGGCCCAAGTTTGCCCATGCCTGGTGTAGACCTATATAATGCACTTCAATGCAGTTAATCTACACTGACCATATAATGCAGTTGCAGTGTAGACCCAACCTCAAAACGATTCATGCAGCATAAAATATATTACATTAAAAAATAAATGTGAAATGCACGCTCCTGTCAAAGCTTATCTGCATCTACAAAGAACACATCATAATTTCTTTGATTCTGAGTCGGTTTGATGTGGGAAAGAGTCAGATTTCAGCCCAAGATAGCGATTTTTTTTTATTAAAATGTCATGGGGTTATAAAAAGAGATCAACCAAGACATTTCTGGCAAAGTCGGCTGCCAGGCATAACTGCATCCAATCTCCCAGTAATGACTTTGTAACCACCACAAACAAGACTCATAATTTAAGATAATTTTGCTGTCCAAAACACATACATGCGCATACAATTGCAAAGAATTTCGGCATAATTATTTTAAATTATTGCCTCCTGGGTGCTTCAGGTCATTGGGAGAAGACTGAATCACAAAAGTGGAGCCTTGCATGAGACGGGCTGGGTTTTTGGGAAGCGATGAGAAGATGAAAAGATTCATTCACAGGATATAAATTCAGTTATGGAACAGCAAAGCAATCAGAAAGAGCATCTACATTAGTGAAAGTTATTGCACATTGGTACCACTTTAAATGTCATGGATTTCTGGGATTTGATGGTTAGGTGATGGCGTTAGTATTCTGAAGAAGACCTCGCCAAACTACATATCCCAATAATTTATAAGATGCAGTATACAAGCTGTAGTTTGCTTAGGTATCATCACTCTTTGGCATATTGACAAGCTGGAATGTGTCCAGAGGAGAGCGACTAAAATGATCAAGGGTCTGGAGAACAAGCCCTATGAGGAGCGGCTTAAGGAGCTGGGCATGTTTAGCCTGAAGAAGAGAAGGATGAGAGGAGATATGATAGCCATGTATAAATATGTGAGAGGAAGCCACAGGGAGGAGGGAGCAAGCTTGTTTTCTGCTTCCTGGAGACTAGGACGCGGAACAATGGCTTCAAACTACAAGAGAGGAGATTCCATCTGAACATGAGGAAGAACTTCCTGACTGTGAGAGCTTTTCAGCAGTGGAACTCTCTGCCCCGGAGTGTGAAGGAGGCTCCTTCTTTGGAAGCTTTTAAACAGAGGCTGGATGGCCATCTGTCAGGGGTGATTTGAATGCAATATTCCTGCTTCTTGGCAGAATGGGGTTGGACTGGATGGCCCATGAGGTCTCTTCCAACTCTTTGATTCTATGATTCTATGGGAGAAGGCTGAAGATCTTGCAAAACCACAGCTCCCATGATTCTATAGTACTGAGTCATGGTAGTTGCAGTGGTATCAAATCATATTAATTCCACAACGTGGATGCATCCCCTTCTTTTTTCATACATACCAACTTACATACAATACGTATTGCCAAGTCTGGTGCAATCCATCAAGTCATGGGGGATCCTTTGTGATGCCAACCAACATACACACTCAATGGAGAGAGGGAGGAAGGAAGGAAAGAGAGAAGGAAGGAAGGACAAAGGGTGGAAAGGAGGATAAAGTTAGGGGTGGGGAAGGAAAGACAAAAGGGAAGAAGGAAGGAAGGAAGGAAGGAAGGAAGGAAGGAAGGAAGGAAGGAAGGAAGGAAGGAAAAACAAAGGAAAGGAAGAAAGAGAGAAGAGGAAGAAAGAAAAAGGAGGGAGGGAGGAAGAGAAAGGAAAGGAAAGGAAAGAGGGAAAAGCTATGAAGAGAGGGGAGAAAAGAAGAAAAGAAGGAGAACGAAGTAAAGAGATGAAAGGATGAAGTCCGGGAGGGAAATAAGGAAAGGGAGGGAAGGGAGAGAGGGAGGAAAGGAGAAATGGAAGGAAGAAGAGGAAGAGGAAGAGGAAGAGGAAGGAAGGAAGGAAGGAAGGAAGGAAGGAAGGAAGGAAGGAAGGAAGGAAGAAGGAAGGAAGGAAGGAAGGAAGGAAGGGAGAAAGAGGGAGAGAGAAGAGGAAGAAAGAAAAAGGAGGGAGGGAAGGAGGAAGAGAAAAGAAAGAGGGAAAGCTATGAAGAGAGGGGAGGAAAGAAGGAGAAAGAAGTGAAGAGAAGAAAGGATGAGGTCAGGGAGGGAAACAAGGAAAGGAAGGGAAGGGAGAGAGGGAGGAAAGGAGAAAAGGAAGGAAGAAGAGGGGAAAGGTGTATCAGGAAAAGGAAGGAAGAAGGAAGGAAGGAAGGAAGGAAGGAAGGAAGGAAGGAAGGAAGGAAGGAAAAACAAAGGAAAGGAAGAAAGAGAGAAGAGGAAGAAAGAAAAAGGAGGGAGGGAGGAAGAGAAAGGAAAGGAAAGGAAAGAGGGAAAAGCTATGAAGAGAGGGGAGAAAAGAAGAAAAGAAGGAGAACGAAGTAAAGAGATGAAAGGATGAAGTCCGGGAGGGAAATAAGGAAAGGGAGGGAAGGGAGAGAGGGAGGAAAGGAGAAATGGAAGGAAGAAGAGGGGAAAGGTGTATGAGGAAGAGGAAGGAAGGAAGGAAGGAAGGAAGGAAGGAAGGAAGGAAGGAAGGAAGGAAAAACAAGGGGGAGGAAGGAAGGGAGAAAGAAGGAAGACAGAAGAGGAAGAAAGAAAAAGGAGGGAGGGAAGGAGGAAGAGAAAAGAAAGAGGGAAAGCTATGAAGAGAGGGGAGGAAAGAAGGAGAAAGAAGTGAAGAGAAGAAAGGATGAGGTCAGGGAGGGAAACAAGGAAAGGAAGGGAAGGGAGAGAGGGAGGAAAGGAGAAAAGGAAGGAAGGAAAGAGGAAGAGAAGGAAAAGGAAGGAAGGAAGGAAGGAAGGAAGGAAGGAAGGAAGGAAGGAAGGAAGGAAGGAAGGAAGGAAGGAAGGAAGGAAAAACAAAGGAAAGGAAGGAAGAGGAGAAAGAAGGAAGACAGAAGAGGAAGAAAGAAAAAGGAGGGAGGAAAGAAGAGAAAAGAAAGAGGGAAAAGCTATGAAGAGAGGAGAGGAAAGAAGGAGTAAGAAGTGAAGAGAAGAAAGGATGAGGTCAGGGAGGGAAACAAGGAAAGGAAGGGAAGGGAGAGAGGGAGGAAAGGAGAAAAGGAAGGAAGAAGAGGGGAAAGGAGTATGAGGAAAAGGAAGGAAAGAAGGAAGGAAGGAAGGAAGGAAGGAAGGAAGGAAGGAAGGAAGGAAGGAAGGAAAAACAAGGGAAGGACGAAGGAAGAACGAAGGAAGAGAGAAAAAGAAAAAAGAAAAAGGAGGGAGGGAGGAAGAAAGAAAGAAAGAAATAAAGAGGGAAAAGCTATAAAGAGAGGAGAGGAAAGAAGGAGAAAGGAGTAAAGAGAAGAAAGGATGAGGTCAGGGAGGGAAACAAGGAAAGGGAGGGAAGGGAGAGAGGGAGGAAAGGAGAAAAGGAAGGAAGAAGAGGGGAAAGGTGTATCAGGAAAAGGAATGAATGAATGAATGAAGGAAGGAAGGAAGGAAGGAAGGAAGGAAGGAAAGAAGGAAAAGATGTATGAGGGAAACAGAGGAAGGAAAGAAAAGGCACAAAGAAAATGCAAATTCGGGCAGTGCTGGGTATACACGTTCGTTTCCAATATGACTTAGTCCTGATCCATTTTGGATTGTTTCCAACCATAGTTGGGTTGGTGTTTTGTTTTTCTTAAGCTCCTCTCCCCAAAGTCCTTCAAAAAAGCCAGAGCCCGACCTGTCCTGTCTTTGTCTCACTTACTCCTAGTTGCCAGCAGCCAACTATTCTTGGCTGCTAATATCGCAAAAGGGTATTAGCAGCGAAGGAGTTGTTGACGTGTTCTTTCGGCATCGCTACCAGAAAGCCTCAGTGCTTGAGTAGACGTTACAGATGTACCAACGACAAATCACTTAAAAAATATGTCATGGGGAACAAAGCTGGCCAACTTGGGCCACATTTTGGCAGGATCGGCCAGCACAAATGTATGTGCGTGAAAAAGTGTGTAGGTAGAAACATGCTTTGCCCGCCTTCATTTTGAAGCCACACATGTTCTGGGCCTGCGTCCAGGGAAATTATATAATAGACAAGTTAATAAGAGAGTGGATTGAAAAGATGGAAAACAGAGCTTGTTCGAAATTGTTCAAATTCAGGGTGTGTCTACACTGTAGAATCAATGCTGTTTGACACCACTGTGCAACTCAATGGTGTATCTTTCTACATGCCTGTTTTCCCCCTTCTGAAGTGGAGACTTAGCTATGGCTTTTTCTCATCTTGACGAAGTAACACTGAATTTGCTGGCAAATACACAGCATTGTACAATTCCAAGCACATCCTATTGCTGGTCTGCCTCCTCCCTGTGATTCTCCCATCTCTAATGACTTAAAGGAAAAACCTGCCAATAGTTGCCAGTCTTACAAAAACCCACATCACCTGCACAGGTACAGGATGGGTGATACCTGGCTTGACAACTACCCATGTTAAAGGGTTCCAGCAGTCACCAACCAATCCTTCTCCAATGCCAGAAATACAGCCTGATGGTGTAACATTAGAAAATGTCGACCATTTCCGCTACCTTGGCAGCCACCTCTCCACAAAAGTCAACATTGACATTGAAATACAAAATTTCCTGAGCTCTGCGACTGCAGCATTCTTCTGAATGAAGCAGAGAGTGTTTGAGGACCGGGACATCCGTAGGGATACTAAGGTGCTTCTTTATAAAGCCATTGTCCTCCCAACCCTGCTATATGCCTGCGAAACGTGAACTGTCTACAGACGTCACATGCAACTCCTGGAACGATTCCATCAGCGCTGCTTCTGAAAAATCCTGCAAATCTCTTGGAAGACAGGCGGACAAATGTCAGCGTGCTGGAAGAAGCAAAGACCACCAGCACTGAAGCGATGCTCCTCCGACATCAACTCTGCTGGACCAGCCATGTTGTCCGAATGCCTGACCACCATCTCCCAAAGCAGCTACTCTACTCCAAACTCAAGAACGGAAAACGGAATGTTGGTGGACAGGAAAAGAGATTTAAAGATGGGCTTAAAGCCAGTGTCAAAAACTGTGGCATAGACACCGAGAACTGGGAAGCCCTGGCCCTTGAGCACTCTACCTGGAGGTCAGCTGTGACCAGCAGTGCTGCAGAATTTGAAGAATGGAGGGCGAAAGGGAGAAACATGCCAAGAGAAAGGCATGTCAAGCCAACCCTCACTGGGACTGCCTTCTGTCTGAAAACCGGTACCATGGTGTGCTGGTATGGCTGTACCAGGAGCTCCAACTTCTTTTCCTTTCTATTGAGTGTTTGCATGTATTCCAAAGTTCCATGCATTTTGCAATAAGGTGGCTTCCCTTGGTTTGCAATAATAGGGTCAATGACCCATCAATTATCATTATGTTCTTTAGTTCCACTCCTTTTTCTGGGTTAAGGAGGGAAAAGGGGGACCTCTAGTTCAGTTCACACAAAGAAGCCTTTCGTACAGGACGTGAATCAGTTCCACCTGTAGAAAGCTTCGTCTTTTACAGTTTTGCTGGGAGGATCCAGTCCCACAGCTCTACAGAGAACTACAGCATAGCCTTTGTTGGGGAATTTAGTTCCACAACTCTACAGCCAGCTCTTTGCTGGAGAAATACAGCTCCACGGTTTTATAGCCAGCCTTCGCTGGGAATTGAAAGCCTTCTTTCCTCTTGGAAATCTACTAAAGAACTCTGTTTGGTAAGGACCACTTGCGGCAGCCATAACGCAATTTGGACCGGGTGTAGGGGCCCACACCAGCAGAGCTTAAGCCAGATTGCCCAGGGAGGGGTCAAGGATTTCCCTTGTAGAAGGAAGAAACAGTTTATGAAGAAAGTTGCCTGTCCCTTGTGGACAAGATTTAAGCAAGCCACCAGTTGATTCAAAGCCTTGAAGTATTTGTTTGATTTATTGAAGATTTAAGCAACAATAAAAACTTTGTTGAACTTTCTAAGTCTTTAAAAGAACTTTGTGTGGGGAAATCCGAAAGGCCTCTCAGCCGAGGCACCCCTGGCATCCCGTTGGGCATTCAGAAAACATGTCCTGTCTACAGACTCTTTCACAGGCCCAGTGCGTGACAGCACAGCTGGAGAACATGTGGATCAAATAGGACTCCACAGCCACCTATGGACCCACCGCCAAGACATCTGGAAGACAATCGTCCTCGAGCTATGAGGGATCATCTAAGTAAGATGAAGGGCTACAAGGCAGGATCATCAAGTTTGCAGACGACACCAAATTGGGAGGGATAGCCAATACTCCAGAGGACAGGAGCAGGATTCAAAAGATCTTGACAGATTAGAGAGATGGGCCAAAACTAACAAAATGAAGTTCAACAGTGACAAATGCAAGATACTCCACTTTGGCAGGAAAAACGAAATGCAAAGATACAGAATGGGGGACAATGCCTGGCTCGAGAGAAGTACGTGTGAAAAAGATCTTGGAGTCCTCGTGGACAACAAGTTAAACATGAGCCAACAATGTGATGTGGCGGCAAAAAAAGCCAATGGGATTTTGGCCTGCATTAATAGGAGCATAGTGTCTAGATCTAGGGAAGTCATGCTACCCCTCTATTCCGCTTTGGTTAGACCACACCTGGAATATTGTGTCCAATTCTGGGCACCACAATTCAAGAGAGATATTGACAAGCTGGAATGTGTCCAGAGGAGGGCGACTAAAATGATAAAAGGTCTGGAGAACAAGCCCTATGAGGAGCGGCTTAAGGAGCTGGGCATGTTTAGCCTGAAGAAGAGAAGGCTGAGAGGAGATATGATAGCCATGTATAAATATGTGAGAGGAAGCCACAGGGAGGAGGGAGCAAGCTTGTTTTCTGCTTCCTTGGCGACTAGGACAAACAATGGCTTCAAACTACAAGAGAGGAGATTCCATCTGAACATAAGGAAGAACTTCCTGACTGTGAGAGCCGTTCAGCAGTGGAACTCTCTGCCCCGGAGTGTGGTGGAGGCTCCTTCTTTGGAAGCTTTTAAACAGAGGCTGGATGGCCATCTGTCAGGGGTGATTTGAATGCAATATTCCTGCTTTTTGGCAGAATGGGGTTGGACTGGATGGCCGAGGTCTCTTCCAACTCTTTGATTCTATGATTCTACTGTTTTCAAGCCAGATCTCATCCTATATCTCTGAGTTTCATTTTTCATCACCAAAGTGTACTACCGTGCATTTCCCCCGGTTGAAATTCATTCTGTTAGTTTTGGCCCAGTTCTCTAATCTGTTAAGATCGTTTTGAATTCTGAGCTGTCCTTTGGGGTATTAGCTATCCCTCATAATTTGGTTTCCTCTGCAAATTTGATAAGCAAGCATGCCTTCTATTCCATCATCCAAATCACTGGTAAATATGTTGGATAGCCCCGAAAGGCCCAGAACTGACCTCTGTGTGCCCCATTGGTCATTTCTTTCCAGGATGAGAAGGAGCCATAGGTAAGTATGCACTCTTGGCATTCAGACTGTCAACCAACTCCCAACCCACCTAACAGTAGCATAATTCTCCAGACCACATTTTAAAATCACACAGCAACAACTATGTAGAGACTTGAACCTAAAGGTCAATCCTTGTCCTCCATGGCATGAAACCTCTCCGAGCATCAACGGCAGAACCTTGGTACGTGGTGTGAACAATGTCTTACCTGAAAGACAGCTGGACAGAGGTTTGCAGCTGCAAAGCATGACCACTGCAGGGAGAAAGAGAAGGAGGGCCTAGGAATGTCAAAAGATAGCATATGGAAGAGGGTGTTAATGGCTTCCAGGAAGGCGTAGGAACAATGCATACAATTCTCTGGTTCGCAGCCAACGCGGAGATGGTTATTTCCTCCCTGCTTGGTTTTTTAACTCTTCTTTCCAGAATGACTTTCCTTCCTCCCACAAAATAAAGGCAGTGGGACAAGAAGGGGGGTCGTGGGGCCCCCAAGTTACATTTTCCTCTCAGCCCTTCCTTCCCAAACCTGACACATCCTTGATGTTTTATTTGCTCAGCTCTTTTGCCTCCGATTGCAAATTGGCTCCAAATCTGAGAGCCTTCCTCTCGTGCCTTTTATGCGGACTCTCTTTTGCAAAAGTGTGAAAGGACCACAGACCTCCACAGAGGATTTATGGGGAGCAAGGAGAAAGGGAATCCCACTTATGGTGCATCTACACTGTAGAATGCATGCTGTTCAAGACAGTTTTGACTGCCACGACTCAATGCTGTGGAATCCTAGGAGCCATAGTTTGGGGAGACATCAGCATTCTATGGCAGAGAAGGTAAAAGATCTTGTAAAACAGCATCTCCCAGGATTTTGTAGCACTAAGCCATGGCCACTAGGCTGCTGTGAGTTTTTCGGGCTGTATGGCCATGTTCCAGTAGCATTTTCTCCTGATGTTTCTCCTGCACCTGTGGCTAATGGCATCTTCAGAGGTTCTGCTGGCAGTGAGGCAAGAGGAGTGTATAGAAACCTGTGGAATGACCAGGGTGGGAGAAAAAACCCTTGTCTATGTGAATGTCAGAAATATATGTTTTCTAATGGTCTTTGGTGACCCCTCTGAAACCGCCTCGCTATCTCCCCAGGGGTCCCAACCCCCAGGTTGAGAAACACTGCTCTAAAGGTTGCACATCCCATCTGTCCCTAGGAGTTGGGATAGCACCAATGAATGCAAAGTGGCAGGCATGTAGCCAGGGGGGAGGCTTGAGGGGCTTCAGCCCCCCCCCCCCCCCGAAATTCTCATGGTGGTTCGTGAAAAGGCCTTACTGGTGCATTATTTAAACTGTTATGTTTATTCATATCATGATCTGATCACCATACTCAATATATCCCATATGCATGGGGGTATTGGGGTAATGATACAAAAGGTTTGCTAGGCTAGACCCTCTTTCACTCAGACTCAGCCCCCTCCCCCGAAACTCAGCCCCCCCCCGAACCCCCCCTGAAAAAAAAGCCCCCCAGCCCCCCCCCCCCCGAATCGAAATCCTGGATACGGGCCTGCAAGGTGGTCTGGATTATATTCCACAGAAAGGAAATGGCAAAGTGTCTAGAGCATGAACTGTCACTCCCAGAATCTCCAAGCCAGCTATATTATGCTGACTGGGGGATTCTGGGAGTGGCAGTCTAAAAAGAAGAGTCAGAAGACATGCCAAGGAATCTGGGGTATTGTAGGCTACAGCTGAGGAAGAAAACTGAGTATTCCTAATTTCTTGCTTTAGAAACCTTATGAAATTTACAGTGTAATCATTAGTCAACAGGTGACTTGAAGGTACATAACACGTGCCTCTTTCAGATATTATATGTGCACCTTGGAGTCCATTGTAAGCTGCCCCAAGTCCCTTTGGGGAGATGGTGGCAGGATATAAATACAGTTTTTTTATTATTACTAGCTGTCCCCTGCCATGCGTTGCTGTGGCCCAGTCTGGTGATCTGGAAAATGAAATAATTAGAAAGTGTTGGTTTCTAATATATGTAATTTATTTATGCTTGTGAGTAAACAGTATTTGATTACGTTTTCTTGCCCTGGTGAAGGGAGTTGGAATGGGTGGCCTTAAGTATTTTCTGTTGGTCTTGGGAGTTCTGTGTGGGAGGTTTGCCCCAATTCAGTCGTTGGTGGGGTTCAGAATGCTCTTTGATTGTAGGTGAACTATAAATCCCAGCAACTACTCCCAGATGTCCATTTCCCCCAAACTCCATCTATGTTCCTATTCGGGAATATGGAATATCCGTGCCAAGTTTGGTCCAGATCCATCATTGTTTGAGTCCACAGTGGATGGAAGTGAACTACAACTCCCAAACTCAAGGTCAATGCCCAACAAACCTATGAAGTGTTTTCTGTTGGTCATGGTAGTCCTGTGTACCACATTTGGTTCAGTTCCATCATTGGTGAAGTTCAGAATGCTCTTTGATAAGGTTAAATATAAATCCCAGCAACTATAACTCCCAAATGACAAACTCAATTTTTTTTTTGAGTGATGGTCACTCCTTGGGTTAGTAGGTGTCTTGTGGCCAAGTTTGGTGGCAATTTGTCCAGTGGTTTTTGGGTTCTGTTAATCCCATAAATGAACATTACATTTTTATCTATATAGATTATTATTATTATTATTATTATTATTATTATTATTATTATTATTATTATTAAACAGTGGGAAATACAATGGAAAAGACTATATCAGAGTGTCATGGTCTCTCTTTAATTGGAGAGATCGGGTGGCCATTGTTCAAGAGCGCCTTAGCTATGCATTCTTCCACAACATGGGGTCGCACTAGGAGGCCTTTGAGATTGCCTCCCAACTATACCATCCTATGACTTCCTCTTGTCATGACCAAGGGGTACATCTCCACTGCACAATTAATGCAGTTTGATACCACTTTAGCAACCATGTCTCAATGCTTATAGACACCTGAGAGCTGCAGTTTGGTTTTGTGTGTTTGTGTGTGTGTCAGGAGCAACTTGAGAAACTGCAATCCACTTCTGGTGTGAGAGAATTGGCTGTCTGCAAGGACGTTGCTATGGGGATGCCCAGATGTTTTGATGTTTTACCATCCTTGTGGAAGGCTTCTCTCATGTCCCTGCATGAGGAGCTGGAGCTGACAGAGGGAGCTCATCCATACTCCCCCCGGATTCGAACCTGCGACCTGTCAATCTTCAGTCCTGTCGGCACAAGGGTTTAACCCACTGTGGGGGTTTGGTGAGTCACTAGCACTCTTCGTCAGAGAAGGTTAAATACATTGTCAAACTGCAACTCCCCTGATTCCATACCATCCAACCATGGCAATTAAAGTGGTGTCAAACCACATTAATTCCACAGTGTAGATGCACCCCTAGCCATCCCACTTG
>NW_026846588.1:273448403-273468828 GCF_025583915.1 Anolis sagrei ordinatus | reverse complement strand
CACTTAAACATTAGGAAGATTTTCCTGACTGTGAGAGCCGTTCAGCAGTGGAACTCTCTGCTCCAGAGTGTGGTGGAGGCTCCTTCTTTGGAAGCTTTTAAACAGAGGCTGGATGGCCATCTGTCAGGGGTGATTTGAATGCAATATTCCTGCTTCTTGGCAGAATGGGGTTGGACTGGATGGCCCATGAGGTCTCTTCCAACTCTAGGATTCTATGATTCTATTCCATTGTTCCAAGCTGCATCAATAGGAGTATAGTGTCTAGATCAGTGGTTCTCAACCTGTGGGTCCCCAGGTGTCTTGGCCTACAACTCCCAAAATCCCAGCCAGTTTACCAGCTGTTAGGATTTCTGGGAGTTGAAGGCCAAAATATTTGGGGACCCGCAGGTTGAGAACCACTGGTCTAGATTGAGGGATGTCATGGTACCACTCTATTCTGCTTTGGTCAGACCTCACAACCTCTGAGGATGCTTGACACAGATGCAGGCAAAACATCAGGAGAGAATGCTTCTAGAACATGGCCATACAACCCGAAAAACCTACAACAACCCACAGCATGGGTTCTTTCTTCCTTCTGTTCCTCGTGTTCCCTGCACTACGAAAATCAGTTCAAACTGTGCATCGTTTGGACACATGGCTTGAAAAAGAACATGGCTTATTAACTAATCAGGTCAGCCTTCAGGAGATATCCAATTTGTCCTGGCCCGGGGTCACAGAGAAACAGGAAATAATACTGTATCGCAGAATGGGAATTCTTTGGACACCGATATTATTTATGCGCAGGCACATACGTCTTCATGGTATCACGGGAGGCTTTCAGAAATAAAGGTTTGATTCTCCCGGGGATCCTGTCTGCAGCTTAGATGAAAATACAGCTTCTCTTGGCAGCCAACAGCCTTAGACAGCCGGGGGGTTGTTGAGCCAGTTACGATGAATACAGAAAAATCATCTCAAAGTCAAAAGCCAAGAGGAAAATGCATCCTGGAAGAATGGAGGAAAAGGAGGCATTTCTCAGAAAAATAAGGAGCAGAAGGGATGCAACTGCAAAACATGAAGTCTGAGGTAATGTGTTCGTCAATGCTGCGTCCTTGTAGTAGCATGTTTGATATGCAGAGCATCATGAGAATCTCACCCACTGATGTCGACTGCCAGCACAGAAGCGGAAGGGACCCACTGCACCAAAGTCCAAGTCTGCCTTGAAGCGGAATGGAGATTTCTTCACCAAAGTAGTTGGGGCAGACAGCTATTGATGAGTTATTTGTTGTGTCAGGGCAACCAGTCAATTGTATTACATTTCTAACAGAACAAAACAAACAAACAGACAAAATACAAAATTTGCGAGTTTGGTAGTTGATTAAATGTCCTTTGACCAGTATCTGGCCACTTGGAGTGCTTCTGGTGTTGCTGCAAGAAGGTCCTCCATTGTGCATGTGGCAGGGCTCAGGTTGCATTGCAGCAGGTGGTCTGTGGTTTGCTCCTCTCCACACTCGCATGTCGTGGATTCCACTTTGTGGCCCCATTTCTTGAGGTTGGCTCTGCATCTCGTGGTGCCAGAGCGCAGTCTGTTCAGCGCCTTCCAAGTCGCCCAGTCTTCTGTGTGCCCAGGGGGGAGTCTCTCATTTCGTATCAGTTCTGGGTTTGAGCCTGCCACTTTTGGACTCTCGCTTGCTGGGGTGTTCCAGCAAGTGTCTCTGTAGATCTTAAAAACTATTTCTTGATTTAAGTCGTTGAGGTGCTGGCTGATACCCAAACAGGGGATGAGCTGGAGATGTCTCTGCCTTGGTCCTTTCACTATTGGCTGCTACTTCCCGGCGGATGTCAGGTGGTGCAATACCGGCTAAGCAGTGTAATTTCTCCAGTGGTGTAGGGCGCAGACACCCCGTGATAGTGCGGCATGTCTCATTAAGAGCCACATTGATGAGTTGTTCTGGTCTATATCTGGGGATCGGAAAATCATGGTGGGAAAGCAAATTGGTATCGGAGTGCACATGACATCTTATGATGAGGTCCAACTGCTTTGTGTGAGACAAATATGTAAACATCAGTATTATGACATTAAGAACCCCCTGGTGGCACAGTAGGTTAAACCACTGAACTTGCTGAAAAAGGTTGCCAGTTCAAATCCAGGGAGCCGGGTGAGCTCCTGCTGTTAGCCCCAGCTTCTGCCAACCTAGCAGTTTGAAAACATGCAAATGTGAGTAGATCAATAGGTACCTCTCCAACGGGAAGGTAATGGCGCTCCATGCAGTCATGCCAGCCACATGACCTTGTAGGTGTCTACAGATAATAGGCTATGGAATTTCCAATACTTTCACATGTATTATTTCCAATCCAGTCAGCACCCATCCTGTACGTGTGCATTTCATTTTTTTTTCCACCTGAGGTATCTTGCATTTCTTCCTGTTAAAATTCATTCTGTTGGGTTTGGCCCAACTCTCCAGTCCTGTCAAACCTGAGCTCTCCCTAGAAGGCAGAATAATAGAATCATAGAGTTGGAAGAGACCTCATGGGCCATCCAGTCCAACCCCCTGCCAAGAAGCAGGAATATTGCATTCAAAGCACCCCTAATAGATGGCCATCCAGTCTCTGTTTACAAGCTTCCAAAGAAGGAGCCTCCACCACACTCCGGGGCAGAGAGTTCCACCGCTGAACGGCTCTCACAGTCAGGAAGTTCTTCCTCATGTTCAGATGGAATCTCCTCTCTTGTAGTTTGAAGCCATTGTTCCACGTCCTAGTCTCCAGGGAAGCAGAAAACAAGCTTGCTCCCTCCTCCCTGTGGCTTCCTCTCACATATTTATACGTGGCTATCATGTCTCCTCTCAGCCTTCTCTTCTTCAGGCTAAACATGCCCAGCTCTTTAAGCCGCTCCTCATAGGGCTTGTTCTCCAGATCCTTGATGCTTGGTAAAGTAGGAGGCAATATGAAAGGAGGGAGACCACATGATAGACTCAATCAAGAAATCCTATGTTTGCAAGGTTTAAGCAGGAACATTTATTTATTTACTGTATTTGTATACTGCCCCTCTCACCCTTCTGATGACTAGAGGCGATTTACAAGGCAAAATTCAATGCCACCAAAAACACAATTACAATATAAAAACTTTAACATCAATAAAATCATAACAGCTGTAATAAAACATAATTCAATAAATACTCCTTAATACAATGTCCAATCCCATCTTGTAGTTGTTCCATTCTTATGCCCATTACTCAGTATTTGCAAATGCCTGCTTGAATAGCCATGTCTTTAGTTTTTTTCCGAAATGCTAAAAGCTAAGAAGCTGATCTAATCTCCATAGGAAGGGCGTTCCATAGCCGAGGGGCCACCACTGAGAAGGTCCTGTATCTCGTCCCCTCCAACCGTGCTTGTGATGATGGCGAGACCGAGAGCAGGGCCTTTCCAGACAATCTTAAAGTCCTTGAAGGTTCATAAGGGGAGATGCGTTCGGACAGGTAAGTTGGGCCAGAACCGTTTAGGGCTTTATAGGCCAAAGCCAGCACTTTGAATTGTGCCCGGTAGCAGACTGGCAGCCAACAGAGCTGGCGCAACAGGGGGGTTGTATGCCCCCTGAGAGTCACTCCAGTTAGCAACCTGGCTGCCGTCTGTTGGACCAGTTGAAGCTTCTGGACAGTCTTCAAAGGCAACTTCACATAGAGACCATTGCAGTAGTCTATAAGGGATGTAACAAGAGCGTGGACTACAGTGGCCAAGTCAGACTTCCCAGGGTACGGGTGCAGCTGGCGCACAAGCATTCACTGTGCGAATGCTCCCTGGTCACCGCCGAGACCTGAGGTTCCAGGCTCAGAGATGAGTCCAGGATCACACCCAAGATGTGAACTTGTGTCTTCAGGGGGAGTGTAACCCCATCCAACACAGGCTGTAACCTTATGCCCTGTTCGGCCATTTAGAGGTTTTTTCTCATTTAAAGACTTGCCATAAGTTTGAAGCCAAATAGAGGACAATTATGAAGAACAGACCACCCGGTTGACTGCGATAGCAACCTTATTAACATGCCAGTTTCTTCTATTGTTCCTTAAATACTTCTTAGTTTGACTTCAGAAGATGAAAGAATGTCCAAAATCTGCAGCGTTCTTCAGCCTCAAAATAGAAATAGGCTGCTTGTAATTGCTGCGCTTAAAAAAAAACCCAACCTCATTCTCCTGGCTCCAACCAAATGAGATCACATTAAGATCATAATTGATGTCTCTATTTTTATGGAATAATTACTCAAGGACTTAGAGACTGTGGAGCCTTACCTGCCTCGGGCTCCTTGCCAAGACTGCAGGCTACGGAGGAGACACAGCTCTTTGGGAAAGCCTGTGCATTATGTTTCAAATCCAATCCCAGGCAATTTAAGAAGGATTGCCCGAACCCCTGACAAAAGCCATGGCCATGCTGTTTGAGGGATTATGAGAGATGTAGTCCCGTAAAAATGACTTTTCCCAGCTCGGGTTTGGAGAGTCACTACCAGGAAGGTTGAAGGACCAATAGTTGTACGAGAGTTGAATGAAAAGTAATGCCTCCACCTTCGTAACTCCTCAACAGATGGCAGTACTGGTATGCAGCAGGTACTGGCTTGTTCAGTAGACTCTCCTCTACAGTTCCATTTTGGCAGGAAGCCTTAGCATTGAACGGTTGTGTTGTTAAAGTGCAAAGTATGGAACCCTGCGCAGGTGGTCGGTCAATGCGACTTAAGCAATGTGCAGTCATTCAATTCTTGACAGCAGAAGGTGTCACCTCAACTTCTTTAAACTTACTCGCTCAGTGACACACATTACTCACATCAACACAATTTCCATAAACAGCTTGCATTCTCTGATGTATCTCCTTTGGGGTGACACCTTCTGCTGTCAAGAATTCAATGACTGCACGTTGCTTAAGTCACATTGACCGACCGTCTGCACAGGGTTCCATACTCTTGTAACACCAAGTCGTTGATGGAGTACTTCCTCATTCTTGCACATGCTGCTGGAAGGTTTTATGGTGTCATAAATAAGTTAAATTAGCCTCTCCGCATAAAGTGTTACCTAAATTTCCTACTTGACAGATGCAACTGTCTTTCGGGTTGCATAGGTAAACTGGCAGATGGATAAAAGACAATGACGACTAGAGTAGGAAAGGACAATGACAATGCTGGATGGTGAATTGGCGAACGTTGACCACAAGATGATTTTATTGCTGCTATTGTATTAATTTGATTGTTTTAACTAGTTATAATTGTTGTCGTTATATTGTATATTGTATTTTGTGAATTGTTGGGCATCGAATTGTGCCTTTTGTAAGCCGCCCTGAGTCCCCCCTAGGGGGTTGAGAAGGGCAGGGTAGAAGCACTCCAAATAAATAAATAAATAAATAAATAGGTCAATAGCAAGCTAGGCTATTAATGGTCAGGAGCTCACTCCAACCCAGGCTAGCTTTGAACTCTAGACCTCTCGATCAGTAAAGATTTAATGCAGCTGGCTGCTAACTAGCTGTGCCACAGCCCGGTCCTTAAAATTATGTGATTTTAAAGTATTTGTTGTTTTATTCTATACTAGCTGTCCCCTGCCACGCGTTGCTGTTGCCCAATCTGGTGGTCTGGAAAATAAAGTAATGAGAAAGTGTT
Organism: Anolis sagrei ordinatus; assembly: GCF_025583915.1. Lineage (NCBI taxonomy): Eukaryota > Metazoa > Chordata > Lepidosauria > Squamata > Anolidae > Anolis > Anolis sagrei. The sequence goes on along the minus strand of NW_026846588.1, from coordinate 273,463,223 downwards.
GGTTTCTAATATATGTAATTTCTTTATGCTTGTGTTGATGTAGAGATTGTCTGGTTGGCCTACTCTGGAGCATGCAACATACAATTGTCCTTCTTTAGGGGTCCCTTTCAAGTCTATGATACTATATCTGTGTGTGAGAGAGTCATATATATCTCTCTATACCTATGGCTGGATGGCTCTTTGTGAGGAGGGCTTTGATTATGTTTTCTTGCCCTGGTAAAGGGAGTTGGGCTGGATGGCCTTAAGTATTTTCTGTTGGTCATGGGGGTTCTGTGTGGGAGGTTTGTCCCAATTCTGTCGTTAGTGGGGCTCAGAACGCTCTTTGATTGAAGGCGAACTATAAATCCCAGTAACTACAACTCCCTAATGTCAAGGTCTATTTCCCCCAAACTCCATCTGTGTTTATATTTGGGCATATTGAATATTCGTGCTCTCTAGATGTAGGTGAACTACAATTCCAAAATTCAAGGTCAATGCCCACCAAACCCTTTCAGTATTTTCTGGTGGTCATGGGAGTTCTGTGTGCCAAGTTTGGCTCAATTCCATTGTTGGTGGAGTTCAGAATGCCCTTTGATTATAGGTAAACTATAAATCCCAGCAACTACAACTCCCAAATGACAAAATCATAATTTTTTGAGTGATGGTCACTCCTTGTGTAGTGAGACATTTTGTTGCCAAATTTGGTGTGATTTCGTTCATTTTTTCTTTTGTTTTGGGTTGGAGTGAGCTCCCGACCATTAATAGTCTAGCTTGCTGTTGACCTATTTATTTATTTATTTGTTTGGAGTGCTTCTACCCCGCCCTTATCAACCCCCTAGGGGGGGACTCAGGGTGGCTTACAAAAGGCACAATTCGCTGCCCAACAATTCACAAAATACAGCATACAAATTACAATATAGCGACACCAGTTATAACTAATTAAAACAATCAAATCAATAGATCTAAGGAAGTAATGCTACCCCTCTATTCTGCTTTGGTTAGACCACATCTGGAATATTGTGTCCAATTCTGGGCACCACAATTGAAGAGAGATATTGACAAGCTGGAATGTGTCCAGAGGAGGGCGACTAAAATGATCAAGGGTCTGGAGAACAAGCCCTATGAGGAGCGGCTTAAAGAGCTGGGCATGTTTAGCCTGAAGAAGAGAAGGCTGAGAGGAGACATGATAGCCATGTAAATATGTGAGAGGAAGCCACAGGGAGGAGGGAGCAAGCTTGTTTTCTGCTTCCTTGGAGACTAGGACGCAATGGACAATGGCTTCAAGCTACAAGAGAGGAGATTCCATCTGAACATGAGGAAGAACTTCCTGACTGTGAGAGCCGTTCAGCAGTGGAACTCTCTGCCCCGGAGTGTGGTGGAGGCTCCTTCTTTGGAAGCTTTTAAACAGAGGCTGGATGGCCATCTGTCAGGGGTGATTTGAATGCAATATTCCTGCTTCTTGGCAGAATGGGGTTGGACTGGATGGCCCATAAGGTCTCTTCCAACTCTATGATTCTATGATTCTATGAATACTCATTATGCACTGAGTATTTTTATATATATATAGATATGTATTCATGGCACTGAATTATGCCTTTGTTATGATCCACCTTGAGTCCCCTTCGGGGTGAGAAGGGCAGGATATAAATGCAGTAAATAAATAAATAAAATAAAAGGGTGACTTGGAGCTCTATCATTCATATACTGACCATAAAACAAAGTAAACTTGATGGCAAGGACAAGGAGCTACAATAAAACCAATATGTTTGAAGTAGCTGGAGTTTTTGGAACACCTTCTTTGGTGACTTTCCAAGCCGTTCTTTTCCAAAGTATTTTTTTTTTAAATTCGGATCCAGCTTTTCTTATTGATTCAATGCCTGGAGCCGACTCAAAAAGAAAGATGCCGTTGGAACACTGAACGCAGTTGGGGGACCAAAATCATAAAATGCTGCCATTATCTTTCAAACCACTAATAAAATAAGCACCATCGATTTTATGAACAATTGACTCTTTGGGGACTTCTGCATTTAGCTGAGATCATTGTCTAAAGGAGAAGAAAAATCCTCTTGCCCTCCTTGAGTTATTTGTTAGGCAAATTGAATATTGGCCAAGAGCTTACGTCATATTTTGTGGAGTAAATCAACACTTGAATCTATTGTCGAAGGCTTTCATGGCCAGAATCATAGAATCATAGAATCAAAGAGTTGGAAGAGACCTCATGGGCCATCCAGTCCAACCCCCTGCCAAGAAGCAGGAATATTGCATTCAAATCACCCCTGACAGATGGCCATCCAGCCTCTGCTTAAAAGCTTCCAAAGAAGGAGCCTCCACCACACTCCGGGGCAGAGAGTTCCACTGTTGAACGGCTCTCACAGTCAGGAAGTTCTTCCTAATGTTCAGATGGAATCTCCTCACTGGGTTGTTGTAGGTTTCTCGGGCTATATGGCCTTGTTCTAGAGGCATTCTCTCCTGACATTTCGCCTGCATCTATGGCAAGCATCTTCAGAGGTTGTGAGGTCTGTTGGAAACTAGGAAAATTGGGTTTATATATCTGTGGAAAGTCCAGGGTGGGAGAAAGAACTCTTGTCTATTGGAGCTAGGTGTGAATGTTTCACCTGGCCACCTTGATTAGCATTTGATGGCCTGACAGTTTTTAGGTGTGGCTTGTTACTGCCTGGGGGAATCCTTTGTTGAGATGTGATTAGTTGTCCCTGATTAGCTGTCCCAAAGCAGCTACTCTACTCCAAACTCAAGAAGTAATGGTCCTCTGCCATCAACTCCGCTGGGCCAGCCACGTTGTCCGACTGCCCGATGACCATCTCCCAAAGCAGTTACTATACTTCCAATTCAAGAATGGAAAATGGAATGTTGGTGGACAGAAAAGAGATTTGAAGATGGGCTTAAAGCCAATCTCAAAAACTGTGGCATAGAAACCAAGAACCTGGAAGCCCTAGTCCTTGAGTTCTCTAGCTGGAGGTCAACTGTGACCAGCAATGCTGCAGAAGTCGAAGAGGCACGAATGGAGGGTGAGAGAGAGAAACACAGCAAGAGGAAGGCACGTCAAACCAACCCTGACCAGGACCACCTTCCACCTGCAAACCGATGTCCTCACTGCGGGAGAAGATGTGGATCAAGGGCAATTGGGAAGGGAAGGGAGCCATTTTTTAGTTAGTCTCAGTAAGGAAAGCTAATGTACAGGACGTGTTCAAGCTTCTCCTGTACAAAAGCTTTAACCCTTAAGACCTTCCGGGGGAGAACAGACTTAAGAGTCTCCAAAGATTTCCAGGGAAACAGCCCTAAAGACCAAAGAACTCCCGCTGGAGAATCTTCTAACCTTATTGGTAGGTCCACTCGGCGTTCAAGACGCAATTCGACCCGGTAGCGGAGCCCACATCAGTAAGAATTAAGATTACAGTCAGCCTGGGAGAAGTTAAAAGGGGATTTTCCTTTAAAGCAAAGAATTAGTTATTGAAGACAATTGCCTGTCCTTCATGGACAAGATTAGGAAGCCACCAGTTGCATAAAAGCGTGGAATCATTTGTTTAACTTTCTGAAGACAAGAGAAGTTTCTGTTTGATTGTTCATTAATATAGGACTTTGTTATACTTCACAAGCCATCTAAAGACTATTTGTGGTGGAAAATCCCTGAGAGCTTCTCTTTGGCTTCCTGCTGGGCAAAGGTTGCATGTCCTGTTCTAAAGGAAATTCTTTACAGGCCCAGCACACAACAGAACACTACTGTAATCCAGTTTAAAGCAGAAAACCTGGGATCAGATCCTGGGATACAGAGCCTATCTAGAAGGACCCTTAGTCAACAAGGACATCAACTTGGGTTTCATTTCTTAACTATTAGTGAAGAAGACATGGACCTTATTAACTAGTGACACTGGGCACATTGTTTAGCGGATGAATGAGCTGTGATTTTTTTTTTAAATTGCTCTTTGGAATCGTGAATGAAAAAGGCAACAGCAAATCTGCTGTCAGATGGGGTTTCCAATTTTTTTTTTGTGAGCCGTAAAGGTGGGATGGAATGAAGCAATGGGACCGTAGGCAGGAATGGTTGGATCGTTCAACCTCCAGATCTTCTAATTGGTCCTGACAGGCCGCAACGCTAAGCAATGAATAGCCGGTTTATGGGATAGGAGTGTTTGGAGGGAAAAATGGAAAAGGGCAAAGCCTCAAAATGTTTTAAAAGAATAGCTGCGTGCAGCCTGTAAATGTGGTAGACAAAATAGACCCCGTCTGAGGGAGAGATCGGCCCCGATGCCAAAACATTCTGTCCCTTAATTGCCGTGCGGATAAATGGCTTTTAACGATTTCGGCGAGGTTTTGAATGTCTAGAATAGAGAATTAACCCGAACAGAACCAAATTTTATAGGGGAGGTGAAAGCGGGCCTTGCTTTTGAATAGTTTTTCCAGGGGAGTCAGCTCCAAACTTCACAGGAGTAACTGAGGTGGAATAACTGGGAAATGGTGGAAACAGCCACACAGATCCTTAAATCAGACACAGGGAGATCCTGTTACGTGAAATATGTGCGGGGCTTCAGTATTAAACTCATTAAAGGAACCAGCGGTCCTCGGGTTCCATGGAAAACACTATTTCTACTGTGTGAAGCTGGAGTATATCCTTGCCACTGTCTCTCCCTCCTGGATCGGCTTTCCAATTTCTTTAAAAGGTGTGTTCAGGTCTCTTGCAAATGAGGTACAAGTTGAATCTCCTTCATTTAAAATGCCTGGGAGCAAAAGTACTTTGGATTTGGACCTGAGCCTTAAAACAAAAATAATGTGTGGGTTATTGTAGGTTTTTTCGGGCTATATGGCCATGGTCTAGAGGCATTTTCTCCTGACATTTCGCCTGCATCCATGGCAAGCATCCTCAGAGGTAGTGAGGTCTGTTGGAACTAGGAAAAAGGGTTTATATATCTGTGGAAGGACCAGGGTGGTACAAAGGACTCTTGTCTGCTGGAGCTAGGTGTGAATGTTTCAACTGACCACCTTGATTAGCATATAATGGCCTGACAGTGCCTGGAGTAAACTTTTGTTGAGAGGTGATTAGATGTCCTTGTTTGTTTCCTCTCTGTTGTGCAGTTGTAATTTTAGAGGTTTTTTAAATACTGGTTGTTGTTCATTCGTTCAGTCGTCTCCGACTCTTCGTGACCTCATGGACCAGCCCATGCCAGAGCTCCCTGTCGGCCGTCACCACCCCCAGCTCCTTCAAGGTCAGTCCAGTCACTTCAAGGTAGCCAGTATTAAAAAACGTCAGGAGAGAATGCCTCTAGACCATGGCCATATAGCCTGAAAAAACCTACAACAACCCAATGATTCCGGCCATGAAAGCCTTCGACAATACAAAAATAACGTATGTTTCACATACACCATGTAAAGATACAGACACAGATATAGATATACACTGTATTTACTCAAATCTAATGCTTACCTTTTTTGACTAAATTATCTTCCCAATATTAAGGTGCACATTAGATGCATGTAATATGGTAAATACTTTTTTGGGTTTTGGGGTTTTGAAAATTGAGGTGCGCATTAGATTTGATGGTGCATTAGACTCGACTAAATACAGTATATAGATATAGGACCGGGCTGTGGCACAGCTGGTTTGTACACAGCTGCATTAAATCACTGCTGACTTCACTTCACTTCACTTCACTTTATTTCTTAATTAGTCGCTCTCCACCAAGGTGCTCCGAGCGACTTACAATCTAAAATAGCGTTTACACTATTGTAAAACATTCAACAGTGACTATTTGGCAAATTAGATCTGATTACTTAAATGCACAACCAAACAGCCAAGTCTTGAGTGCTTTTACAAAAGGTTGCAAAAGGTCATGAGTTCAAAGCCAGCCTGGGTCGGAGTGAGCTCCCAACTATTAATAGTCTAACTTGCTGTTGACCTATGCAGCCCAAAAGACAGTTGCATCTGTCAAGTAGGAAATTTAGGTGCTGTTTTGACTCTGGCACAAGCCAGTCAAGGTGGTCCCAGTGGTAATTGGCACATTAGGTGCAGTACCTAAAAACCTTGGCCTGCACTTAAATACAATCGGCGCTGACAAAATTACCATCTTCCAGCTGCAAAAGGCCACCTTACTGGGATCTGCATGCATTATTCACCAATACATCATACAGTCCTAGGCACTTATGTGTGATCCAATACAACAGTCAGCAGAGTGTCTGCTGTGGACTCATCTGGTTATGGTAATAATAATAATAATAATAATAATAATAATAATAATAATAATGATAATAATATCATATGCATACATTTTTTAAGACAGTGCGGTTGCTTTTAGATTCTTCCTCATCCCAAGTACTGGAGGGAACAGGTCAGGCCCTGAGATCACAGCAGAGATTACCTCCACTGCTGTGGGATGCCTATCAATGTCATCTTCTGCTTTCTTGTTCTTGATACGCTATGATTTATTTATTTACAGTATTTATATTCCACTCTTCTCACCACGCAGGGGACTCAGGGCAGGTTACAGTCCACATATACATGGCAGACATTCAATGCCATAGACACACAACATATATAGACAAACACAGTGGCAATTTGAGCTTTGGAAGGTATGCTCAAATTCCAACCACCAGGGGAACTGTCGTTTCATGGTCCCCTTGTGACACTAGGTCTTTGATGGAGTACTTCCTCATTCTTTCACCTGCTGCTGGAGATTTTTATGACATCTTAAATTAGTTAAATTAGCCTCCCGCATAAGCGGTAACTAAATTTCCTATTTGACAGATGCAACTGTCTTTTGGGCTGCAAAGGTTGACAGCAAGCTACACAAATGGTCAGGAGCTTACTCTGACCGGGGCTAGCTTCGAACTCATGACGTTTTGGTCAGTGGTGATTTCATGCAGCTGACACTAAGCCAACTGCACCACAACCTGGTCTTTGCGCCACAACCCGCTACTTTGGAATCCAACCATTATTGTGAATTCATTCTTTGGGCAAAAACCAAACTATGTACAAACCCATGGCCTCCAATCGTGTAATGGCTTTTCAGGGATATGCGTTTCTCCAACATTTTGTCTACTTCTTCCACCTTGACCTGGAGGGATTTCCTCCATACGAAGCGAGACCTGGCTCAACCATCCATGAGTGAGCGAATATAATACTAGCTGTCAAGTCGCATTAAGTGCAGATCCAGCCGTTCGTGACCTTGGGGTCTGGTTTGCAAACCGCAGCGATCTGTAGCGTATCACAACAGAGATACTTTCGCTAGCGGATGCCTGTCGTGTTTCACGGCGGACTGCGATTGTGCGTTTCAAGGGGGCCGCTTTGAAGTCCAGGCCTCATTTTGAAGTGTCTGGAGCGAAAGGTTGGAGGGAGAGAAGGAAGGAATAAAAGCCGGAAATTGTTCCTAGCCTGAAGGGAGATCTTTGGAACCGAATTCCAAATTCTCTTCGCCTAATAGCACTTAATGCTCCAGACACGCACTCTCCTGAAACACCCCCAGATCCCATCCGCCTGTGCAAAAAAAATTTGCAACATCTGTTGATGCCGGCTTGTGGTGCATAATGTAATAATAATGATGATACACCTGGACTTTGTTTTAAGTTTATCACAGCCCCAGCTCCCATCCACCAGAGCAAAAACTTATAGATCAGTGGTTCTCAACCTTCCTAGTGCCGCGACCCCTTAGTACAGTTCCTCATGTTGTGGTGACCCCAAACCATAACAATATTTTCGTTGCTACTTCATAACTCTAATTTTGCTACTGTTATGAATCGTAATGTAAATATTTGATATCCCAAAATACCCGATATGCCCAAATTTGAATACCAGTGGGGTTGGTGGGGATTGATTTTGTCATTTGGGAGTTGTAGTTGCTGGGATTTATAGTTCATCTACAATCAAAGAGCATTCTGAAGTCCACCAATGATGGAATTGAACCAAACTTGGCACACAGGACTCCCATGACCAAGAGAAAATACTGGGAGGGTGTGGTGGGCATTGACCTTGACTTTTTGGAGTTGTAGTTCATCCAGAGAGCAATGTGGACTCAAACAGTGATGGATCTAGACCAAACTTGGTACGAATACTCAGTATGCCCAAATGTGAACACTGGAGGACTTTGATGAAAATAGACCTTGACATTTGGGAGTTGTAATTGCTGAGATTTATAGTTTGCCCACAATGAAATAACATTTTGAACCCCACCAACGATAGAATTGGACCAAACTTCCCACACAGAACCCCCATGACCAACAGAAAATACTGTATTTTCTGATGGTCTTTGCCGACCTCTCTGACACCCCCTCGCGACCCCCACAGGGGTCCCGACCCCCAGGTTGAGAAACACTGTTATAGATGTAAAAGTCAAGGTTGGTATGAATGTTGGTTTGTACCACAAAGTCTCCGACCTGGCTTGATGGATCGGGACCAAACTTGGCACACATACCCTTCATTACTTAACTTAAAATTACAGAGCTTTTAACTAAAAACATGCATATTTCAGGTCCAGAGCCAAGAAAAAGAGAAGGAACACTCCTTCCTTAGGCGATCCCTCGTTTTCCAAGGAGGATTGTCTTCCAGTATTCTTGTGGGTCCGTAGGTGACTGTGGAGCCCTATTCTTGCTCTGCATCATCTTCCACAGTGAGGGCATTGGTTTCCAGGTGGAAGGCGGTCTCAGTCGGGGTTGGTTTGACATGCCTTCCTCTTGGCACGCTTCTCCCTTTTGCCCTCCATTTGTGCCTCTTCAAATTCTGCAGCACTGCTGGTCACAGCTGACCTCCAGCTGGAGTGGTCAAGGGCCAGGGATTCCCAGTTCTCAGTGTCTATGCCAGAGTTTTTAAGGTTGGCTTTGAGCCCATCTTTAAATCTCTTTTCCTGTCCACCAACATTCCCTTTTCCGTTCTTGAGTTCGAAGTAGAGCAACTGCTTTGGGAGACGGTGGTCGAGCTTCCGGACAACATGGCTGGTCCAGCGGAGTTGATGGTGGAGGACCATCGCTTCAGTGCTGGTGGTCTTTGCTTCTTCCAGCACGCTGACGTTTGCCCGCCTGTCTTCCCAAGAGATTTGCAGGATTTTCCAGAGGCAGCACTGATGGAATCGTTCCAGGAGTTGCATGTGATGTCTGTAGACAGTCCACGTCTCACAGACATATAGCAGGGTTGGGAGGACAATAGCTCTATAAACAAGCACCTTGGTATCCCTACGGATGTCCCGGTCCTCAAACACTCTCTGCTTCATTCGGAAAAATGCTGCGCTCGCAGAGCTCAGGCGGTGTTGTATTTCGGTGTCAATGTTGACTTTGGTGGAGAGGTGGCTGCCAAGGTAGCGGAAATGATCAACATTTTCTAATGTTACACCATTAAGCTGTATCACTGGCATTGGAGAGGGGTTGGCTGGTGTCTGCTGGAACAGCACCTTGGTTTTTTCAATGTTCAATGACAAAACAGATGGTGGCTAGGTGAAGTGGCCCTCTGTCATTTCTGGGAAAGAATAAGACTGAAGCAGCTTGGTGGCTGCTAATGGGTGACATGTATATAAGTGTTGGTAATAACAATCTTCTTCAAGCCTCCACTAGTAATGTGTTTGTATATGATTCTGTTTGCTTACTGTATTATATATGTATGTTTTGGTATGCAGCTTTCCCTTTACTCTATATTTCTTGAAATTGTGGGAGGGTGTTGTGACTCAGCTGGAACCACAGAGTGTCTCTGATGAGGATGATGGGACTCAGGTTCACAGTCTGGTTCAAAATGTCCCTGTTATAGACAGTGAAGAAGTGCAGTTTCCCACAGCAAGGAATGAGATTGTTGATACTGAAAATAGCCAGGTGCAGATTGACTCAGAGAAGGAGGACAGTTCTCAGCCTGAGCCTGATAATGAGCAAGAAGGGAAACAGGTTGACACTAACGAGTAGCCTGACCTTGACAAAATGGGAGCCGTTTGGAATTCAGAGTTCGAAGGAGTGTGAGAATAGCTAACAAGAAGGAGGCCAGAGGCCAAAGAAACGCCTTCATGTTTTGCAAAGGGTATTAAGCAGTGTGTTTGAGATCAAACCTTTGTCAAAGCAACTTTTTGTTTAACCAAGAAGCTTGCCTTTGCTTGTCTGGATTATCTTGCAGTTCTTGTGTTCATGTTTTCAGGACTTTGTCATGTTCTCTTGGGATTTTGCTTTGCTGATGCCTTTTTGGATTAAGCTTCAAAGTGCTATTTTGATATTTTGGGACATTGACTACTGCAACGCTCTCTACGTGGGGTTGCCTTTGAAGACGGCCCGGAAGCTCCAATTAGTCCAACGTTCGGCGGCCATGATACTAACAGGAGCGGAGCGCAGGGAGCATACAACTCCTCTGCTGCACCAGCTCCACTGGCTGCCGATTTGCTACCGGGCTCAATTCAAAGTGCTGGCGTTGGCCTTTAAAGCCCTAAACGGTTCTGGCCCAACCTACCTATCCAACGTATCTCGGCCTATCAGCCCACCAGGACCCTTAGATCTTCTGGGGAGGCCCTGCTCTCTATCCCGCCTGCTTCACAGGTGCGGCTGGCGGGGACGAGAGACAGGGCCTTTTCTGTGGTGGCCCTCGGCTGTGGAACGCCCTTCCCATGGAGGTAAGATCAGCCCCCTTGCTAATGGTGTTCCGAAGAAGATTAAAAACTTGGATGTTCGAACAGGCATTTGGTTAATCAGTGCAATGAATGTGACGATTACAGGAATGGAAATATGGACGACGAATCTGGATCACGATATTAGTCAGGAGATGCATTGGATTGTTATTGATGTGCGAATATTGTGTATTATGTTTTTATGGTTTTAAATTGTATACTGTTGATTGTTGTATTTTGTTGTAAACCGCGTTGAGTCGCCGGCTAGGCTGAGAAACAGCGGTATACAAGTATAGCAAATAAATAAATTTACCTTTGCTTTTAAGAACTTTTTTAACTTTTACATTTAATAAACTATAAAGACTTCTGGCTGTGTACAGTTTGATGTTTTCAGCAAGGGGAATCTACTCTGAGTTGCAACAGAGAAGCTGCAGACCTCAGGATCAGATCTGGGCCTGCTCAGAGCTCAGACTCCATTTTAGTCCTCAGACTCCATTACACTCTCAGACTGTTCAGATTGCATTGGACTCTCAGACTGTTAAGAGCAAACACATGTTGCTGTTGATTGTAAGAAAGATGCCCTGTGATATCTGCAGAGAGAAACTATTTCAAACTTATCTGTAACTGGATTGACAAGTTATGTACCTGTGTGCTTAATACACGAAGGTTGTGAGTGACTTTTAATGAAGTCTTCTTTATTTTTGTCTCTTGAGAGCATGATATAGAAACAAGATATTTTATGGCAGAGTAGATGTTTTTGGGCACCGAAAAGAACACTTCTGGCAAACTGCTGTATTTTGTGCATTGGCATAATCTTCGTTCCTTACCAGATCAGAGACAAAAGGGTATCAGTCTAACAACTGAAAACTAAATTGCCATGCATTAGTACATGTGGTTATATACAACTGAAGAGAAAATGATACTCAAATGAGTTTCTGTTCTTCTCTGGAAGATCATACATTTACAAAAGGTTATGATTTTCAAATGGTTCCAAAAGCCATTTTTTTCTCAAAAGGTTGTGGAGATTCAGGTTTTCCAAAAATAAGGGAGGGAGAAAGAGAAAATGAAGGGAGAAGAAAGGAAGAGGGGGGAAAGAAGAAGGAAGGAAGGAACAACAACAAAACTTTATTTAAATGAAGTGATCAAGGGTCTGGAGAACAAGCCCTATAAGGAGCGGCTTAAGGAGCTGGGCATGTTTAGCCTGAAGAAGAGAAGGCTGAGAGGAGATATGATAGCCATGTATAATTATGTGAGAGGAAGCCACAGGGAGGAGGGAGCAAGCTTGTTTTCTGCTTTCCCTGGAGACTAGGACACGAAACAATGGCTTAAAACTACAAGAAAGGAGATTCCATCTGAACATGAGGAAGAACTTCCTGACTGTGAGAGCCGTTCAGCAGTGGAACTCTCTGCCCCGGAGTGTGGTGGAGGCTCCTTCTTTGGAAGCTTTTAAACAGAGGCTGGATGGCTATCTGTCAGGGGTGATTTGAATGCAATATTCCTGCTTCTTGGCAGAATGGGGTTGGACTGGATGGCCCATGAGGTCTCTTCCAACTCTTTGATTCTATGATTCTATGATTCTATGATGGCTCTTCTCCCCGAGGGGACTCAGAGCGGTTTCCAAGTAACATCAACAATACATACAGAGTAAACAACATAAACATAAAATTAACAAAGCAATATAAGCATTTAAAAAATCACAATAGCACATATATAAAAATAATCCTGCCTGTTCAAGGCAGTTTAAAAAGGCGAGGGATGAGGCCTGTCTTATTTCTCTAGGAAGGGAGTTCCAGAGGTGGGGGGCCACCACCGAAAAGGCCCTCTCTCTTGTCCCGACCAACCATGCTTGTGACAGAAGGAAGAGAAAAGTGGGAAGAAAAAGGCAGAAGGAAGAGATCCCGTAGTATTGAGCCATAACAATTAAAGTGCTCTCAAACTGCATTAATTCTGAGGAAAGTCTGGAAGTGGGAACAGAACGATGGGATTTTGATAACTGGGAAGGGAATTTCTCTCTTTTCCGTTGCCACTTTTTGTCTCCCCAGTAGCTGCCTGGAACGAGGTCCCATCTTGACACCAAGCCTGCAGTTTGTCACTTAGTGAGAGGCTACTTCTCAAAAGCTTTCCGTACTGGACTACTGAGCTTCTTGGTCTCTCCGATAAGGTGGCTGGAATGTCACTCGCCTCTTCACTTTGACGCTGTGATCATTTTGACGGTGATGGTTCCAACTCCCTGGCCTGGCTGTTTTCAACACCTACATAAGACCCCTCCGTTTGATTTACAATTGACGGAACAAGAAGATAAACTCTTTACTTATATTACCACCTCCGCTAGAATTGTTTTTGCTAGAGAATGGAAACAAGGTTCAATCCCATCCATACAGGAAATTAGAGAAATAAAGGATATGGACAAACTGACTTTTTTGTTGAAGAAAAGCACAGGCAAGATAATGAGAAGAATGAATTGGGACAAATTGGGACAATCTTCAAGACTATCTGGACAATGGGAGAAAATTAAAAAAACAAGAGAGACAATTTTACTATCTTTTTTCTTATTTTAGTAAGGAAAATATTTTTTGAGTAATAAGAAAATAATAACCAAGATTGTGCTGTTGCACGCTGGGCCTGTGCATATGACTGTAGACAGGACATAAATTCTGTGTGCCCAACGGGACGCCGGGGCTGCCTCAGATTAAAGGCCCTTGGACCTCCCCAAAACAAAGTTCTGTAGAGGCTTAAAGTAAGTCCAACAAAGTTCTTTATTGATGAAAACAAACAGGTACTTTAAAGCTTTCTTAACAGTCTATTGGCTCTTGCAATCTTGTTCACTGGGAGCAGGCACTATCTTCATAACTGTATACTAACTAATGGGGAAATCCTTAACTTCTAATCTGGGCAGTCTGTCTTTGCCTCTGTTGGCGTGGAGCCCCTGCACCCGGTACCAACTGCTTCTGGCTTCCGCGAGTGACCCTTACCAAGCAGAGCTTTGTAGACTTCCAGGGGAAAAGAAGGAGTTCAGGTTTCAGTGATGGCTGGCTGAAGTCCTCAGCAAAGGAGCTGTAAGGCTGTAAAATCCTCAGCCAAGCTGTGGGGCCTTTTCTCCCCAGCCAAGCTGTAGGCTGTATATCTCCCCGGCCAAGCCGTAGAAGACGAAGCTTTCTACAGGAGCTCTTGGTTTCATGTCCTGTGAAAGGCTTTTCTTCCCGCCAAAACTCAAAAAGGGGTGGGACGAGGGAACCTAACGATAATTGGCAGGTGGCTTGCCCTTTGATTGCAAACTATAGCAGGAAGCCACCCTGCTACAAAATCCCAAGCCTGGGATCAGGCCCGTAGCCAGGATTTTGTTTCGGGGGGGAGGGGGGGCTAAATTTATTTCAGGCGGGGGTTCGGGGGGGGCTGAGTTTCGGGGGGCTGAGTCTGAGTGAAAGAGGGTCTAGCCTAGCAAACCTTTTGTATCATTACACCAATACCCCCATGCATATGGGATATATTGAGTATGGTGATCAGATCATGATATGAATAAACATAACAGTTTAAATAATGCACCAGTAAGGCCTTTTCGCGAACCACCATGAGAATTTTTGGGGGGGGGGGGCTGAAGCCCCTCAAGCCCCCCCCCCCCCCCCCCCCTCCCTTTTTACTGCATCCCCCCCCCCCCCCCCCCCCCCCCCCCCCCCCCCCCCCCCCCCCCCCCCCCCCCCCCCGGCTACATGCCTGCCTGGGATTGCAAACAAGCATTTAATGCAAAGCAAACAGAAATGGAGCTCCTGGTACAACTGTACCAGCACAAAGATGATGGAATGGAAGTCACCTCTTTCTTTTGTGTGTGTGTGTGTGTTTTTTTATGTTTTTGCCTTTTTCCCATTTTGCTTCTTGTGGGAGTATTTTTTTGTAGAATGTGCTTTTATCTTTTATGTCTTTTTCCCCCCCTCACTTTCCTATACTTTATTGTTCTCACTCTTTCGTTGTATTCTTTCTAAACCTAATAACATTCTTTTTTTAAAAAAAAGACTCCTCAGTTTGGAGACAATACTAGAATTTTTAAAAAAGTGAAGCACACACAAAGGGTGCATGGGTCAGATATCATAGCATCATAGAATTGAATCAAAGAATCAGAGAGTTGGAAGAGACCTCATGGGCCATCCAGTCCAACCCCTATCAAACAAACAAACAGGTTCTTGTGGGTTTTTTCGGGCTATAGGGCCATGTTCTAGAGGCATTACTCCTGACGTTTTGCCTGCATCTATGGCAAGCATCCTCAGAGGTAGTGAGG
>NW_026846588.1:273330767-273439633 GCF_025583915.1 Anolis sagrei ordinatus | reverse complement strand
TTGCAAACAACAACCGGAAGCCACCCTGCTGCAAAATCCCAAGCCTGGGATTGCAAACAAACATTTAATGCAAAGCAAACAGAAATGGAGCTCCTGGTACAACTGTACCAGCACACAAAATGATGGAATGGAAGTCACCTCTTTCTTTTGTGTGTGTGTGTGTGTTTTTTTATGTTTTTGCCTTTTTCCCATTTTGCTTCTTGTGGGAGTATTTTTTTGTAGAATGTGCTTTTATCTTTTATGTCTTTTTCCCCCCCTCACTTTCCTATACTTTATTGTTCTCACTCTTTCGTTGTATTCTTTCTAAACCTAATAACATTCTTTTTTTAAAAAAAAGACTCCTCAGTTTGGAGACAATACTAGAATTTTTAAAAAAGTGAAGCACACACAAAGGGTGCATGGGTCAGATATCATAGCATCATAGAATTGAATCAAAGAATCAGAGAGTTGGAAGAGACCTCATGGGCCATCCAGTCCAACCCCTATCAAACAAACAAACAGGTTCTTGTGGGTTTTTTCGGGCTATAGGGCCATGTTCTAGAGGCATTTCTCCTGACGTTTCGCCTGCATCTATGGCAAGCATCCTCAGAGGTAGTGAGGTCTGTTGGAAATAGGAAAATGGGTTATATATCTGTGGAATGGCTGGGGTGGGACAAAGAGCTCTTCTCTGCTGGAGCTAGGTGTGAATGTTTCAACTGACCACCTTCATTAGCATTTGAAGGCCTGGCTGAGCCTGGGGGAAATCTTTTGTTGAGAGGTGTTAAGATGTGCCTGGTTGTTTCCTCTCTGCTGTTTTGCTGTTGTAATTTTAGAGTTTTTTAATACTGGTAGCCAGATTTTGTTCATTTTCATGGTTTCCTCCTTTCTGTTGAAATTGTCCACATGCTTGTGGATTTCAATGGCTTCTCTGTGTAGTCTGACATGGTGGTTGTTGGAGTGGTCCAGCATTTCTGTGTTCTCAAATAATATGCTGTGTCCAGGCTGGTTCATCAGGTGCTCTGCTATGGCTGACTTCTCTGGTTGAAGTAGTCTGCAGTGCCTTTCATGTTCCTGGATTCGTGTTTGGGCAATGCTCCTGCATTTGGTGGTCCCTATGTAGACTTGTCCACAGCTGCATGGTACATGGTAGACTCCTGCAGAGGTGAGAGGATCCCTCTTGTCCTTTGCTGAACGTAGCATTTGTTGGATTTTCTTGGTGGGTTTGTAGATTGTTTGTATGTTGTGTTTCCTCATCAGCTTCCCTCTGCGGTCAGTGGTTCCCTTGATGTATGGCAGGAACACTTTTCCTCTGGGTGGATCTTCATCTTTACTCTCGTGGCTTGTTCTTGGTCTTGCAGCTCTTCTGATGTCTGAGGTGGAGTATCCATTGGCCTGTAGAGCCCAGTTGAGGTGGTTCAGTTCATCTTGGAGGAGGTGGGCTTCACAGATTCTTTTTGCACGGTCTGCCAAGGCTTTAATGGTGCTTCTTTTTTGACTTGGGTGATGGTTGGAGTTTTTATGTAGATATCTATCTGTGTGTGTGGGTTTTCTGTAGACAGTGTGACCCAATTGTTGATCTGGTTTGCGGATAACTAGGACATCTACAAAATCTGGCTACCAGTATTAAAAAAAACTCTAAAATTAGAACAGCAAAACAGCAGAGAGGAAACAACCAGGCACATCTTAACACCTCTCAACAAAAGATTTTCCCAGGCTCAGGTAGGCCTTCAAATGCTAATGAAGGTGATCAGTTGAAACATTCACACCTAGCTCCAGCAGAGAAGAGCTCTTTGCCCCACCCCAGCCATTCCACAGATATATAAACCCATTGTCCTAATTCCAACAGACCTCACTACCTCTGAGGATGCTTGCCATAGATGCAGGCGAAACGTCAGGAGAAATGCCTCTAGAACATGGCCATATAGCCCGAAAAAAACCACAAGAACCTAGTGATTCCAGCCATGAAAGCCTTAGACAATAAACAAACAAACAAACAAAGAAAGAAACAAAGAAATTTTGAACCTCCAGAGGACCACTGAAATCTTCTTCCAAAATGCATCTAGAAATGACTTTTCTTTCATGATCCTCCATTTTTTTAATGCTCTCTCTTATGGGGCCTAGACCTATGCTTTTAAAAATCATACTGGGGACAGTAAGTGAAGCAATCTTATCTAAGTTCCCTGATTTTTTCTGTATCAGGATGCGGCATGGTTTCTGCAGTAAGCTACTTGAAGCCACAGCTACAGCCAAACCCCATTAAATTACCAGACTTTTGTCCCCAGAATTGTCCTGGAAGACCTTGAGATTTCTGGAAAGGTATGCTCTCTATGAATTAAATTGCAAGGTCTTTCAGGCTTGCTCGGTCACTTTGCGCTTGTTTCTGTGGCTGCTGCTGCTTGCTCAAAAGGCAAGTGATGAAAAGCTGGGGGCCCAACCAGGCTTCCTGAGAAATGTGAGAAGGGCTCCGTCTTCAAATGGCCACCACCGCTTTCCTGCAACCTGCTGAAGTTGTCATCACTGTCACCAGGCAGTCGCCCCTGTAGAAACCAAAATCCTCATTGAAACAGACCATTAAAGAGCTGGAAACAGGTGAGAAGCCGGGCTAGATGGCAGGGAACCAAAAGCAAGTTGCTGTTGCTATATGTCTCCAAAGGTGCATCTACGATGCAGAATTAATGTACTTTGACACTACTTGAACTGCCCTGGCTTAAATGGTTTGGAATCATGGGATTTTTAGTTTGGTGATGCACTAAGACAGAAGGCTAATTAAACTCGACTTCAGCCTGGCATGCTTGTTTACAATCCGTAAGGATATTTCTTATGGCTTGTTCTAATTCTCCTTTGGCTTTCTTTCCACCAAGTGGTTCTCAAGGCAGCAAAGATCAACATCACAACGACAATAAAACAAAATAAAAGAGTTAGCCAGCTTTACAGCAGCAGCAAAAAGAAAAGCTAGAGGAAACATCAGTCAAAACAATCAAAATGCCCTGTCACCTTAGAAAGAAGGGCTCACATTTATACTAGAAGCCATAAGACAAATTATTGCCATTTTTTTAAAAAAAGGAAATCCAATCTGCCCTTGTCACTTGACATCTGGTATACAGTTCAGAAAAGTTACTTTTACAGCCATATTGGCTGGGGGATATTGGGCATTGCAGTTCAAATGAGTATATTTGCCAAGTTCTGGTATATCTATCTATGAATGAAAAGATTATCGAGTAACCAAGAGCAGAACCTGAGGAAGAAGTAACCAAGGGATGCATCTACACTTCATGATTAATGCAGTTTGGCACCACTTAGAATCCTAGAGTTGGAAGACACCTTGTGGGCCACCCAGCAGGAAAATTGCATTCAAAGCATTCCCGACAGATAGCCATCCAGCCTCTTCTTAAAAGCCTCCAAAGAAGGAGCCTCCACCACACTCCAGGGCAGAGAGTTCCACTGCTGAACGGCTCTCACAGTCAGGAAGTTCTTCCTCATGTTCAGATGGAATCTTCTTTCTTGTAGTTTGAAGCCATTGTTCTGTGTCCTAGTCTCCAGAAGCAGAAAACAAGCTTGCTCCCTCCTCCCTGTGGCTTCCTCTCACATATTTATACATGGCTATCATATCTCCTCTCAGACTTCTCTTCTTCAGGCTAAACATGCCCAGCTTCTTGAGCCGCTCCTCGTAGGGCTTGTTCTCCAGACCCTTGATCATTTTAGTCGCCCTCCTCTGGACACAATCCAGCTTGTCAATATCTCTCTTGAATTGTGGTGCCCAGAATTGGACACAATATTCCAGGTGTGGTCTAACCAAAGCGGAATAGAGCATGGAGAGCATGACTTCCCTAGATCTAAACATTGTGGGAGTTCTGTGTGCCATATTTGTTTCAATTCCATCATTGGTGGAGTTCAGAATGCTCTTTGATTGTAGGTGAACTATACATCCCAGTAACTACAGAGGGGTAGCATGACCTCCCTGGACATAGACACTATGCTCCTATTGATGCAGGCCAAAATCCCATTGGCTTTTTTTGCCACCACATCACATTGTTGGCTCATGTTTAACTTGTTGTTCACAAGGACTCCAAGATCTTCTTCACACGTACTGCTCTCGAGCCAGGCATTGTCCCCCATTCTGTATCTTTGCATTTCGTTTTTCCTGCCAGGATACAGAATGCTGAAATGTAATAACTTTTACAGAAAATATCCTCGTGCTTACATAGAAGAACAAAAACACTTTTGACAGCCCAGATTAAGCCAGATTATACGTACTGTGTCACTAGACCTACAAGGCTAAAATACTAATGTAGTCATCGAACATTTACTGGATTCTATTCCTCAAAACAGGTTCAGCACCTTGGAGAGCTCCTTTAGAGTTTGGACAAAAGCATAGAATCTGCCAACTATCAGCACTTTGGGCTTGTGCAAAGTGTATATAGTGGGCATGGGCAAACTTGGGCCCTCCAGGTGTTTTGGACTTCAACTCCCACAATTCCTAACAGCCTCAAGCCCTTTCCTACGCTTAAGCGGCTAAGAGGAAAAGGAAGACCATCAGAAAACACAGTATTTTCTAAGGATTATGGGGGTTCTGTGTGAGAAGTTTGGCCCAATTCTATCATTGGTGGAGTTCAAAATGCACTTTGATTATAGATGATCTATAAATCCCAGCAACTACAACTCCCAAATGTCAAGGTTTATTTCTCCCAAACTCCCCCAGTGATCACATTTGGGCATATTGAGTATTTGTACCTAGTTTGGTCCAAATCCATCTTGGTTTGAGTCCACAGTGCTCTCTGGATGTAGGTGAACTAAAACTCCAAAAACTCAAGGCCAATGCCCACCAAACCCTTCCAGTATTTTCAGTTGGTTATGGGAGTTGGTGGAGTTCACAATGCTCTTTGATTGTAGGTAAACTATAAATTCCAGCAACTACAACTCCCAAATGACAAAATCAGTTCCCTCTCAGTATTCAAATGTGGGTGTATCGGGTATTTGTGCCAAATTTGGTCCAGTGAATGAAAATACATCCTGCATATCAGATATCAACACCAGGACTGTGGTGCAGCTGGCTGGGAGTCAGCTGCATTAAGATCACTATTGACCAAAAGGTCATGAGTTCGAAGTCAGACCGGGTCAGAGTGAGGTTCCGACCATTGTGTAGCTTGCTGTTGACCTTTGCAGCCCAAAAGACAGTTGCATCTGTCAAATAGGAAATTTAGGTACCGCCTATGCAGAGAGGCTAATTTAACTAATTTACAATGCCATAAAAATCTCCAGCAAGCATGCAAAGAATGAGGAAGTACTTCATCAGTGTCACAAAAGGACAGTGAAGCAACAGCTCCCCTGGTGGCCAGAATACCCTCATCAAAACCTGGAATGTTAAGTAGCCTCTGTGTGTCTGTCTGTATGTGTTGTGTGTCTATGGCATTGAATGTTTGCCATATATATGTAGTACATTGTAATCTGCCCTGAGTCCCCTGCAGGATGAGAAGGGTAGAATATAAATACTGTAAATAAATAAATAAATAAAATATTTACATCACAATTTATAACAGTAGCAAAATTACAGTTATGAAGTAACAATGAAAATAATGTTATGGTTCGGGGTCACCACAACATGAGGAATTGTGTTAAGGGGTCACGGCATTAGGAAGGTTGAGAAACACTGCCTTAAATAAAATAGCAAAATCAAGGTTTCAAGCTGTGGATGGTGAAATTCTTGGATGGAGAATTCATGGATATGGAGGGCCATCTTTGGAAACTTCTGCCCTTTCCATCTATCTTTGGGAATCCCATTTGAGTGTAATAACAATAATAATTGCAACAATTGCTCCATATCCTCTCCCGCCGCCTCCAAATCAAGGAACAGAATCGATTTGGCTGGGTCTGCACCCAAGGAATGAACTGCTAGCTTTTCACCCCATCCCAGACGCCTGCCAAGAATTTCCTTCCCTCTTCCAGAGACTTTTTCTTCAAATCGCAAACATCTGTCCCACTCCTTGGTTCGCAGTGTGTTCATCTCAATGAGGATTTCCAATGCACAACAGCGGATGACCTGTTCTCGCCATTCCCTCTCTCACTTCTCCAGAAACTTGCTCCCCACAAATTGTCCTATAAACACTCTTGGAGGCTTCTCAATAAAGTCCTAGTCAGTCCTGGCTGTCACTTTTAGAAAGCTGTTCTCTGGGAAGTAAATTAGGAGCAGGCATCATTCCTCCTTTGCCAAATCTGACGCTTTCCCCTTCTCCCTGCTTTGCCCACTTCTTCTCCTGCTTCCAGAGTTTCTAGCTTGGTCCTAAAGTGCATCTACACTGAAGTATTAATTCAGTTTGATACCACTTTAAGTACCATGGCTCAATGATATGGCACCGGCACGCTTTGGTAAAAAAGGCTAAATACTAATAGCACTAATTGCATTAAATCACTACTGACTGAGAGGTCATGACACCAAATTGGGAGGGATGGCCAATACTCCAGAGGATAGGAGCAGGATTCAAAAATATCTTGACAGATTAGAGAGATGATTGGCCAAAACTAAGAAAATAAAGTTCAACAGTGACAAATGTAAGATACTCCACTTAGGCAGAAAAAAACGAAATGCAAAGATACAGAATGGGGGACGATGATGCCTGGCTCGAGAGCAGTACGTGAGAAAAAGATCTTGGATTCCTCGTGGACAACAAGTTAAACATGAGCCAACAATGTGATGTGGTGGCAAAAAAAGCCAATGGGATTTTGGCCTGCATCAATAGGAGCATAGTGTCTAGGTCTAGGGAAGTAATGCTACCCCTCTATTCTGGAATGAATGACCACATCTGGAATATGTGTCCAATTCTGGGCACCACAATTCAAGAGAGATATTGACAAGCTGGAATGTGTCCAGAGGAGAGTGACTAAAATGATCAAGGGTCTGGAGAACAAGCCCTTTGAGGAGCGGCTTAAGGAGCTGGGCATGTTTAGCCTGAAGAAGAGAAGGCTGAGAGGGATATGATAGCCATGTATAAATATGTGAGAGGAAGCCACAGGGAGGAGGGAGCAAGCTTGTTTTCTGCTTCCCTGGAGACTAGAACGCGGAACAATGGCTTCAAACTACAAGAAAGGAGATTCCATCTGAACATGAGGAAGAACTTCCTGACTGTGAGAGCTGTTCAGCAGTGGAACTCTCTGCCCCGGAGTGTGGTGGAGGCTCCTTTTTTGGAAGCTTTTAAACAGAGGCTGGATGGCCATCTGTCAGGGGTGATTTAAATGCAATATTCTTGCTTCTTGGCAGGGGGTTGGACTGGATGACCTATGAGGTTTCTTCCAACTCTTTGATTCTATGATTCTATGAGTTCAAAGCCAGTCTGGGTCAGAGTAAGCGCCCAACCATTAATAATGATAATATAATCATAAAGTTTATTTATACCCTGCCACCATCTCCCCAGAGAGGACTTGGAGCAGCTTACATGAGGCCAAACCCGGTAATGCATTACAGCAAAATAAATACTGAACGGCAAAAAATAACATCACAATAAAATAAGTAAAACATACAAGTAAAATAAAACAGTGCAAAATAACAAAGTGAAAAATCAGACACAGTGGGCAGGCCAAATGTACGACATAAAATGATAAAACTCTAGATGAGATAATAATAGAAAAGGTATATTTGTCAGGGAGGAGCTCATAGGGGATGGAACAGTGGAGCCCGACAGACAGTTGCATCTGTCAAGTAGGAAATTTAGGTCCCACTTTATGTGGTGAAATTTAGGTACCGCTTTATGTGAGGAAATTTAGGTACCGCTTTATGATAGCCATGTATAAATATGTGAGAGGAAGCCACAGGGAGGAGGGAGCAAGCTTGTTTTCTGCTTCCTTGGAGACTAGGACGCGGAACAATGGCTTCAAACTACAAGAGAGGAGATTCCATCTGAACATTAGGAAGAACTTCCTGACTGTGAGAGCCGTTCAGCAGTGGAACTCTCTGCCCCGGAGTGTGGTGGAGGCTCCTTCTTTGGAAGCTTTTAAGCAGAGGCTGGATGGCCATCTGTCAGGGGTGATTTGAATGCAATATTCCTGCTTCTTGGCAGGGGGTTGGACTGGATGGCCCATGAGGTCTCTTCCAACTCTTTGATTCTATGATTCTATGCGGGGAGGCTAATTTAACTAATTTATGACACCATAAAACCTTCCAGCAGTGTGCATAAGAATGAGGAAGTACTCCATCAAGGACTCAGTGTCACAAGAGGACGGTAAAGTGGCAGCTCCCCCTCTGGCCAGAATCGAGCATACCTTCATGAAGCCGGAAAAGCTGTCTGTCTATATATGTTGTATGTCTAAAATATGGAACAGCTTAACGATGCAAATGGACATGGATTTAAACCCAGAAGTCATTGGTTTTTATAGTTTTAAATTGCTTTTTATATGAATATTATTGTGTGATTTAACCTGTTTTAAATGATATAATTACATGTGTTCAGCATCTAATTGTTGCCAGTCTGTACACCGCCCTGAGTCACCTTCGGACTGAAAAGGGAGGGGTAAAAGTGTGGTAAATAAAATAAAATAATTAAATATTGATTGCACACCAGTGTTGTTTTGGCCATACATCTCTCCAGTTTTCAGCTGTGAAATGTTGGAGGTCATGCGGTTGGCAACGTCTCTCCAAAGTTACCGACTTGGTCTCTTTCATACCTTTTCCAGTTTCAGGCCTTTGGCATGCAAAATATGTTCCTTTCCAGCCACGGGTGAGAATTTCATTTGGTTTGAGTGCGAATAACACCTTTCTCCAAATTTGCAAAAATTGTAGCCTTTGGAACCAGCTTTACTTTCCTTTTCCCAAATGTATATGTGCATAGAATCATAAAGTTGGAAGAGACCACAAGGGATGTCCAGTCCAGTGCCGTTCTTCCATTATATAGGGCAGGACCTTTGGATAATATATCAATAAACAAAACTAAGGAGGAAAAGTTGAGGTTTGTTTTTAAAACTGGCATGTTGTGAAAAGCAAAACCGAGGGTATTTGAGGATGTTTTAGGACATGCTCACTTCTCCTCTGTGTGGTTTCAGCCCAAAATGTAAAGGTGTGAGTTGGGGTTGCCAACATTCGTCTGGCAGTGCTCCTCCGCTGTTAACAAGAGGCCAATGTATCAAAACCTAGAAGCTTTTCCTGGCAAGGAGTCGAGGTGACGGGGAGAGCTTTACCCAAAGATCTTTACATTGATCTGCAGTTATGGCAGCTGTTCATAACACCGCGGCCCTGCCAAGAAAAGGAAAGCGGGGAGGCCGAAATCTGGCATCCTTCTTGCGGATCTATAAAAGAACTGATTATGAGCAGTGTTGAAACTGGGAGACCTGACTTTTATTCAACACAGAAAGCAAGTTGACCATCGCATCTGGAGTCACTCCATCACATGTTCTGCTTCCAGTTGTCTTTGGCAGGGATTTCACTCACAAAGTGAGTGCAAGTTGAGTAGTATCCCTTATCCAAAATGACTGGGACTAGATATGCTTTGTATTGTTTCAGATCTTTGAATACTTCTATTTTCATATATGTACAAGACAGTGGTCAAAGAGTTAAACCCTTGTGCTGGCTGAACTGCTGACCTGAAAGTCAGCTGTTCAAATCCGCGAGACAGGGCGGGCTCCTGTCTGTCAGCTCTAGCATCCCATACTAGGACATTAGATTTAAAGATGGCTTCAAAGCCAACCTTAAAATCTCTGGCATAGACACTGAGAACTGGGAAGCCCTGGCCCTTGAGCGCTCCAGCTGGAGGTCAGCTGTGACCAGCAGTGCTGCAGAATTCGAGGAGGCACGAGTGGAGGGTGAAAGAGAGAAGGAGGAAGGCGCGTCAAGCCAACCCCAAACGGGACCGCCTTCCACCTGGCAACCAATGCCTTCACTGTGGGAGAAGATGCAGGTCAAGAATAGCCACAGCCACCTACGAATCCACAAGGAAACCCATCATGGAAGACCATCTTACTCATCCAATGAGGGATCGCCTAAGTAAGTAAGTAAGTACTAGGACATGAGAGAAGCTTCCCAAAGGATGATAAAACATCCAGGCGTCCTCTGGGCAACGCCCTTGTAGATGACCAATTCTCTCACACCAGAAGTGACTTGTAGATTCTCAAGTCCTTTCTGTCACTTGTATATGTATAAAAGGTAAAGAAGGAGAGAATATGACTTTTGTAGAGAGCAGTTTGTATTTTATCTTACTGAACTCCAAGAGAAAAGCCTTCCTGATTTGGAATGAAAACTCTGTTGTTTCTCTGTGTATGCTGTTCAGTCAGGTGCCTCCAGACTCAACCTGGGGGTCAGGACTCCTGGGGGGGGGGGGGTCGCCAGAAGGTGTCAGAGTGGTTGCCAAAGACCATCAGAAAACATAGTATTTTCTGTTGGCCATGGGGGTTCTGTGTGGGAGGTTTGTCCCAATTCTATCATTGGTGGAGTTCAGAATACTCTTTGATTGTAGGTGAACTATAAATCCCAGCAACTACAACTCCCAAATGTGAAGTTCTATTTTCCCCAAACTCCACCAGTGTTCACATTTGGGCATATGGAGTATTCGTGCCAAGTTTGGTTCAGATCCATTATTGTTTGAGTCCACAGTGCTCTTTGGATATAAATGAACTACAACTCCAAAACTCAAGGTCAATCCCCACTAAACCCTTCTAGTGTTTCTGTTGGTCATGGGAGTCCTGTGTGCCACCTTTGAGTGCTCCAGCTGGAGGTCAGCTGTGACCAGCAGTGCTGTAGAATTTGAAGAGGCACAAATGGAGGGTGAAAAAGGAAAACATGCCAAAGAGGAAGGCACGTAGAGCCAATCTTGACTGGGACCGTCTTCCACCTGGAAACCGATGCCCTCACTGCAGGAGAACATGCGGGTCAAGAGTAGGGCTCCACAGTAACCTACGGACCCACCGCCAGTACACCAAACTTAGAAGACAAACTTACTTGGTCAATGAGGGATCGCCTAAGTAAATAAGTAATGCAGCTTGGCACCACTTTAACTGCCATGGTTCAAAGTTATAGAATCATGGGAGTTGTGGTTTTCCAATAACTTTAGTCTTCACTGCCTAAGAATGCTGGTCCCTCTCCAAACTCATGATTCCATAGTATTGCGCCATGGGACTTAAAGGGGTGTCAATGCTATGGGATCTTAGGTGTTGTCGCTTGATCAGGCACCAGCACTCTTATTTATTTATTTATTATTTGCTTTATTTCTATACAGCATTTTTCAGGCCTTAACAGGCGACTCAATGCGGTTTACATGGTACAATTATCAAACAGTGTCAGTGCAATTAAAACATAACAACGCAACAAACAGGATCAACAGCATCAATCCACAACAGTTAACAATCAACAAGACAGATCAACAAAACAGACATAACATAACGCCTCAGTTGAAATCAGATCCGTTCTCATAATCCTTGTGCCATTCCTATGTTCCATTTACCGTCTTCCTATGATTGGTTGCACTGCTTAACCAAATGCTTGTTCATAAAGCCAGGTCTTAACCATTCTCCGAAACGTCAGCAGCGAAGGTGCCTGTCTGATGTCTGCCGGTAGGGCATTCCATAGCCGAGGGGCCACCACTGAGAAGGCCCTGTCTCTCGTCCCCGCCAAGCGCGCCTGTGACGCAGGCGGGATCGAGAGCAGGGCCTCCCCAGACGATCTTAATGTTCTCGTCGGTTCATAGGTGGAGATGTGTTTGGTAGGCCTGTGCGGTTTCGTTCGTTAATTCGTTAATTCGTTAAACATTCGTTAATTTTCGCATATACGAAACGACAACAAAACATACTTTCAAACCCGGAAGGGTTTTTAAATATCGAAACGGCAACCCCCACAGTTTTAACGAGCTTTCGCCTGTTTCGTAAATGGGGCGGGCGGGGCGAAGGGGCGGCGCGAGCGCGCACCCAGTGAGCCAAGCCCCGACCCTGCCTGTTGGGCGCGAGCGCAACCGGCTCCCGATTGACTAACTGCCCGATTCACAGAATGGTATTATACGTACACTCATAGGCGCATGGAGACAGAGCCGGCGCTGCAGGAATCCCCTCCCCGGCTCCTGCGCTCCGGCTCCTGCGCTCCGGCTCCGGCTCCTGCGCCCTCCTCCTCCTCCTCCTCCTCCTCCTCCTGGCACTTCCTGCAACACAGCTGCGGAGGCCGGTTGTCTCTTTAAGGCGCCTCTCTCTCCCAGCAACACAGCTGGGAGAGAGAGGCGCCTTAAAGAGACAACCGGCCTCCGCAGCTGTGTTGCAGGAAGTGCCAGGAGGAGGAGGAGGAGGAGGAGGAGGAGGCGGAGCGCAGGAGCCGGAGCGCAGGAGCCGGGGAGGGGATTCCTGCAGCGCCGGCTCTGTCTCCATGCGCCTATGAGCTCAGTGTACGTATAATACCATTCTGTGAATCGGGCAGTTAGTCAGACCCATCTCTTCTGATGACAAATGTCACACCTATCACATAGGAGTCCTTCCCATGTAAGCAACATCTGACCGAATTCATTCTTCTATACAACTGGGAAAGATACAGGAGTTCTGCTCCTAATAAAGATGGGAATAATATGTGAAAATATTCTAAAATGCAAAAGAATGTTTACTATCAAGTAACCCTGATGAAATGAATCCTGGATTGATAAGAAACTTTGCAGTTATACCCTTAACGGATCGACCCCGCGCCAATAACAAAGCTTGTTTTACGCATGCGCGGGGGTCCGCCATCTTTACAAAATGTTTTGTAAATATTTACGAAATTTCGTAAATACCAAAACTTTTTTTGGAAAAATTTTGTAATTATTTTAAATATCGAAACAAAAAAACACCCCAATTACAAATCGATTTTAGAAACAAATTTTTTCTTGATCAAACAGGCCTAGTGTTTGGAGAGGTAAGCAGGGCCAGAACCGTTTAGGGCTTTATAGGCTAAAGCCAGCACCTTGAATTGTGCCCGGTAGCGGATTGGCAGCCAGTGGAGCTGGTTCAGCAGAGGAGTGGTATGCTCCCTGAGTGCCGCTCCCGTTAGCAACCTGGCCGCCGAGCGCTGGACCATCTGAAGCTTCCGGGCAGTCTTCAAGGGCAACCCCACGTAGAGCGCGTTGCAGTAATCAATCCGGGATGTAACCAGAGCGTGGACTACCGTGGCCAAGTCAGACTTCCCAAGGTACGGGCGCAACTGGCCCAAGGTACGGGCGCAACTTCTCTTGGGCAGAGAAGGCTGGAGGTCTTGTAGACAACAGCTTCCTCAATTCCAAAGCATTGAGCCATGGCGGTTCAGGTGGTGTCAAACTGCATCGGTTCTACAGTGTGGATGTGCTCCCAAAAGGAAGTCTTGGGGAATTATCATCTGGCTTGTTTGACTTCATGACCCAGGAAATGTGGCGCCGCAGCTGTGGAACTTCCTAACCCGAGAGGATCGGCGGGTCCAGGCTTTGGTTCCCTTCCAAAACACTGTGAAGATTTTCCCTCTTTTGGAAGGCATTTGGAATGGGATGATATCATCTTTCAAATGTGCTGTTTTACGATGGTTCATTGTTTCCTATTTTAACTTTGGCTGGTTTTATTGAGCTCAATAATTCATCTTGGGTTCGTTTTATGTTGGAATCTCTGTCTTTCCTCTCTCTGCCTATTATCCTAGGTCTAGAAGTGTCAATATTGCAATGCAATATGCCAAGCATGGTGTTGTGGTTTGAGCATTGGACTGTAACTTTGGAGACCAGGTTCCAATCCCTCTACTATGGCAACCCATGGTGTGACCTTGACCAAGTCACACTCTCTCTACCTCAAAAGAAAACCATGACAAACCTTTGCTGGACAAATTTTGGCATGGAAACACAATAACAGGATCAACAGGGCGATGATGCCTGGCTCGAGAGCAGTACGTGTGAAAAAGATCTTGGAGTCCTCGTGGACAACAAGTTAAACATGAGCCAACAATGTGATGTGGCGGCAAAAAAAGCCAATGGGATTTTGGCCTGCATCAATAGGAGCATTGTGTCTAGGTCCAGGGAAGTAATGCTACCCTGCTCTATTCTGCTTTGGTTAGACCACACCTGGAATATTGTGTCCATTTCTGGGCACCACAATTCAAGAGAGATATTGACAAGCTGGAATGTGTCCAGAGGAGGGTGACTAAAATGATCAAGGGTCTGGAGAACACGCCCTATGAGGAGCGGCTTAAGGAGCTGGGCATGTTTAGCCTGAAGAAGAGAAGGCTGAGAGGAGATATGATAGCCATGTATAAATATGTGAGAGGAAGCCACAGGGAGGAGGGAGCAAGCTTGTTTTCTGCTTCCTTGGAGACTAGGACGCGGAACAATGGCTTCAAACTACAAGAGAGGAGAATTCCATCTGAACATAAGGAAGAACTTCCTGACTGTGAGAGCCGTTCAGCAGTGGAACTCTCTGCCCCGGAGTGTGGTGGAGGCTCCTTCTTTGGAAGCTTTTGAACAGAGGCTGGATGGCCATCTGTCAGGGGTGATTTGAATGCAATATTCCTGCTTCTTGGCAGAATGGGGTTGGACTGGATGGCCCATGAGGTCTCTTCCAACTCTTTGATTCTATGATTCTATCATAGGGTTGTTGTGAGTTTTTTAGCTGCATGGCCATGTTCTGGAAGCATTCTCTCCTGACATTTCACCTGCATCTATGGTAAGCATCCTCAGAGGTTGTGAGCTCCGTTGGAAACTAGGAAAATTGGGTTTATATATCTGTGAAATGTCCAGGGTGGGTGTCATATGTTCTGCAGTTGATGGTTGGTGATGGAAGGGTTAATGTAAGTATTAGTTCTAGAAGTTTTGGTAATCTCTTAGTGGGAGTTCATGGGTGAAAGCAATTAGGGGTGGAGGTGTGCAGGAGATGGGTTGCAGCTTGGTGTTACTGGATTTAAGGAGATAACCTTGAGCCTGATCTTTGGGAGAAAAGTATCTGTTGCATTTTGGTGGTGGATGCTGCTGGTTTTTCCGCCAGGTCTGTTGGATTTTCGGTATCCTGACCTGTCTCCTGTAATCTTGGAACCCTGGAACCTTGAATCTTGGATTGGCTTTTGACTATGGTATAGACTCTTGATCCCTGGACTCTGTCATTGAACTCCCAGCATTTGACCACTGGACTGGACCCTTTTGATTACGAAGTTATTTTTGCTATCCGCTTTTATTTTTATTCTGTGGCTGAGTGCTATCTTTATGTTTTATATTTTAGACTATAAAAAACAGACAGCAAGTAAGTGCTGTTTTAATTAAACTGTTTGATAAAACCGGAAGTTTGATTCATCTCTACCTAAATAAGACAGAGCCCTGGCAACATGACAGTGGGAGAAGGAACTCTTGTCTGTTTGAGGTAGGTGTGAATGTTTCAATTATTATTTATATTCCACTCTATCTCCCCGAAGGGGCTCAGGGCGGATTCCAAACATAAAAGGCAAACATTCAATGCCCGAATACAACAAAAATACATCCATGCTAACAAAATGTAAACAACCCAACATATAAACACGAATTATAACTTAACAAACTAAAATTAAATAAAAACACAGCCTATTATAAGACAAAACATCAGACATTGAATGGAAACAATTTCCTTGGGGCAAATCGATTAATCATTGCTCAAGATATCTATTAAGCTGGTGTGGTGAACAGGGCACGGATACGGATGGCAATGTCATGTATCATGTTCTTCTGTTAATGGTGGTTGGTGGTGGTAGGCCTAGCAATTGGTGATGAAAGGGTTAGTGTAAGTCTTATTTCTAAAAGGTTGAGTAATCTGTAAGAAAGAGCTCGTGGGTGAAAGCAATTAAGGGTGGAGGTATGCAAAAGATGGGTTGTAGCTGGGTGTTTCTAGATATAAGGAGCTAGCCTTGGTAGATGGTTATTTTGGTGGTAGATGCTGCTGGTTTCCCCCCAGGTTTCTGGCTTTTCAGTATTTTAACCTATCTCCTGAACCTTTGATAGAATCATAGAATCATGATGGCTCTCACAGTCAGGAAGTTCTTCCTCATGTTCAGATGGAATCTCCTTTCCTGTAATTTGAAGCCATTGTTCTGCATCCTAGTCTCCAGGGCAGCAGAAAACAAGCTTGCTCCCTCCTCCCTGTGACTTCCTCTCACATATTTATACATGGCTATCATATCTCCTCTCAGCCTTCTCTTCTTCAGGCTAAACATGCCCAGCTCTTTAAGCCGCTCCTCATAGGGCTTGTTTTCCAAACCATTGATCATTTTAGTCGCCCTCCTCTGGACACATTCCAGCTTGTCAATATCTCTCTTGAATTGTGGTGCCCAGAATTGGACACAATATTCCAGGTGTGGTCTAACCAAAGCAGAATAGAGCATGGGGAGCATGATTTCCCTAGATCTAGACACTATACTCCTATTGATGCAGGCCAAAATCCCATTGGCTTTTTTTTGCCGCCACGTGACATTGTTGGTTCATGTTTAACTTGTTGTCCACGAGGACTCCAAGATCTGGAACCTTGACTCTTTGGACTGGCTTTTGACTACGGTATAGACTCTTAATCCCTAGACTTTGCTCACTGAACTCTCGGCATTTGACCACTGGACTGGACCTTTTGACTATGGTGTAGCATTTGCTATTAGTTTTTGTGGTGTATTCTGTGGCTGAGTGCTATCTTTATGTTTTATATTTTGGACTATTAAAACAGCAAGAAAATAAGTGCTGTTTTAATTGAACTATTTTATACAAACTGGGTGTTTGTTTAGTTCATCTCTACCTGAATAAGGCAGAGCCTGGCATTGTGACAGGCAAATATTAATCAGGGGTATGTATTGTCGAAGGCTTTCATGGCTGGAATCACTAGGTTCTTGTGGGTTTTTTCGGGCTATAGGGCCATGTTCTAGAGGCATTTCTCCTGACGTTTCGCCTGCATCTATGGCAAGCAACCTCTGAGGATGCTTGCCATAGATGCAGGCGAAACATCAGGAGAAATGCCTCTAGAACATGACCCTATAGCCCGAAAAAACCCACAAGAACCTAATCAGGGGTATAATGGTAGTATTACCAGCTACTATTCCTCCTTCTCCTCCTTGTAGTTCAGTCGTATATGTCCCGGTTTTCATGTATAAAACTATGGAGAGCATGGAACATGTGCTTGGAGAGAACTTGGAAAAATGCCTGTTCTTCTCAAGCAGTCCAAAACCCCAAAAATGCAAACACAGGACCCTTGAAGACGATCATAATTGGCCACTTCAGGGGCTCCTTCTGTTCTTTTTCTGAATCCTCAATATTTTTTTTCTGGAGACAATGGGTGAGCCCAGATGGATGGCCGAGATGATTCGATGCAGCGGTTTTTGTGTTTCCAGATGCTGGAAGTGGCTACAGTTCATTAGTGAGGGAGGGGATTCCTTTAATATATATGTCAGCGTGCATTCGGGGCCCGATTATTAAAGAATCAGAATTTATCACCCCACTCCACTTGTAATTTAAACAAGGAGGGCTTTTATCGTCTCCCCTCCATCTTCGCCGCTGCCCTTGGAACAATTTAGTATTCGTCAAGAAGAAATAGAAGCAGGAAGCGAAAAACCTTCCCAGTCTAGGAACGGTTCCAGAAACGGATGGGAAAAGACCAGCGATGAGAATAAATCTTCTCCACTCAAAGCTCTGGATCCCATTTTCTCAATGTAATGATAAAAAAAAAATTACTTTGCAGACTTTTCCCCTCACTTGTGTGTGTTTGCTTGGATTATTATTTTTTAAGTATTTCAAGATTGCCCATCTTCTGACATTTTAGGGATGCAAAATAGGGCACTTGTAGCTAAGTAAGACCAGAGTGTGTTCAAGGTGCCAATAAGATAGTTATTTATTTAAAACAGTTATACTCCGTCAGAGGCGGCCCTAGGTAATTTTCAATGGTAAGCAAACAGTATTTTGCCCCCCCCCCCCAAATCATTGATATATATTTTCTGTTTGTCGTGGGAGTTCTGTGTGCCATATTTGGTTCAATTCCATCATTGGTGGAGTTCAGAATGCTCTTTGATTGTAGGTGAACTATACATCCCAGTAACTACACGCCGCACTTGCTCCCTTGCCTGGCCCGCTTTGGGTCCGGAGGCATGCCTGAAGACCCTGGCATGTGCACCAAAAGTCAACCTCTTCTCCTGACTTTCTCCTCAGCCATTGGGACCAAGAGAGAGAGAGAGAGACAGAGGTGGAGATGCCCACCTTTCCTGAAGGTAGGCACAAAAACAAAGGAGGGAGCGGAGGTGGGAGATACCTCTTGGTCCCAATGGCTGAAGTCAGGAGAAGAGGCGAATTTTGGTGCGCACGCTGGGGTCTTCACACACGCCTCCGGACCCGAAGCGGGAGAGGAGAGAGGCGGGTGGAGCACCGGGGGATCGGGAAAGGGAGCCGGTCATGGGGAAGGGATCGAACGTGGAGAACGATTGAGCGCTGGCTCTGCTCGCGCACCCGGTGGCCGGGTGGAGCAGGAACGAGAGGGGCTAGGCGAGGCTCAAGGGCCCGGCCCCTTTGGGAAGAGGATCGCCGCAGCGAGGCAAGAAAGCCGAGGCTCCCCCCGGACTGCTAGGGCTGTTGTGAGCTGAGGGGGCGCTCCTCAAGTGGTGGTCGAGGGGCATTTACAGAGGCGCCTCTGCGCCCCTGGCAAAAAAAAGTGTTCTGCGACCGCTTACTTTGCGTAATGGAAGGGCCGGCCCTGTACTCCGTCCTTCCCAACCTCCAAAGAGGGACTCAGGACGGCTTCCAACAGGCAACCATTCAGTGCCGACACAATATAAAAATATCATAAAATAGAACCATATCATAGAATCATAGAATCAAAGAGTTGGAAGAGACCTCATGGGCCATCCAGTCCAACCCCATTCTGCCAAGAAGCAGGAATATTGCATTCAAATCACCCCTGACAGATGGCCATCCAGCCTCTGTTTAAAAGCTTCCAAAGAAGGAGCCTCCACCACACTCCGGGCAGAGAGTTCCACTGCTGAACGGCTCTCACAGTCAGGAAGTTCTTCCTTATGTTCAGATGGAATCTCCTCTCTTGTAGTTTGAAGCCATTGTTCCGTGTCCTAGTCTTCAAGGAAGCAGTAAACAAGCTTGCTCCCTCCTCCCTGTGGCTTCCTCTCACATATTTATACATGGCTATCATATCCCTCTCAGCCTTCTCTTCTTCAGGCTAAACATGCCCAGCTCTTTAAGCCACTCCTCATAGGGCTTGTTCTCCAGACCTTTGATCATTTTAGTCGCCCTCCTCTGGACACATTCCAGCTTGTCAATATCTCTCTTGAATTGTGGTGCCCAGAATTGGACACAATATTCCAGGTGTGGTCTAACCAAAGCAGAATAGAGCATGGGGAGCATGACTTCCCTAGATCTAGACACTAGACTCCTATTGATGCAGGCCAAAATCCCATTGGCTTTTTTTGCCGCCGCATCACATTGTTGGCTCATGTTTAACTTGTTGTCCACGAGGACTCCAAGATCTTTTTCACACGTACTGCTTTTGAGCCAGGCATTGTCCCCCATTCTGTCTCTTTGCATTCCTTTTTTCTGCCTAAGTGGAGTATCTTGCATTTGTCACTGTTGAACTTCATTTTGTTAATAGTGACAAATGCAAGACATTAAAACAGGTCAGAGGTTCGAATCCGGCGGGAGTGTGGATGAGCTCCCTCTGTCAGCTCCAGCTCTCCATGCGGGGACATGAAAAAAGCCTCCCACAAGGATGGTAAAATATCAAAACATCAGTGCGTCCCCTGGGCAATGTCCTTGCAGACAGCTAATTCTTCACATCAGAAACAATTTGCAGTTTCTCAAGTCACTCCTGACAAGAAAAAAAGTGAAAAGAAACAATCCAACCAAAAACTGTACGCAGATGATGTCCAACTCTGTCACTCCTTCCCACCTGCTACTAAGGAGGCTGTTCAAGTCCTGAACCAGTGCTTGGCAGCTGGAACGGACTAGATGAGAGCCAACAAATTGAAATTAAAACCAGACAAGACAGAGGTCCTCCTGGTCAGTCACAAGGCCAAACAGTGCATAGGGTTACAACCTGTGCTTGATGGGGTTACACTCCCCCTGAAGGTGCAGCTTCGCAGTTTGGGAGTGATTCTAGACTCATCGCTGAGCCTGGAACCCCAGGTTTCGGTGGTGGCCAGGGGAGTTTTTGCACAGTTAACATTGGCTGCCAATTAGCTTCCAAGCACAATTCAAAGTGCTGGTTTTTCCTATAAAACCCTACACAGTTCCAGCCCAGTTTACCTGTCCGAACGTATCTGTTGCACCTCAGAGTAGATTCACCTTGCTGAAAAACACCAAGCCGCACACAGCCAGAAGTCTTTATTAAAAATAAAAGGTAAAAAGTTCTTAAAAGCAAAGGTTAATGTTCCAAAAGATCAGGATAACATAGCACTTGAAGCATAATCCAATAGGCATCAGCAAAGTAAGACCAAAGAGAACATGACAAAGTCCTAAAAACCATGAACACAAAGACTGCAAGATAATCCAGCCTAGCCTAGGCAAGCTCCTTAGGTAAACGCGAAGTTGCTTTGATAAAGATCTGGTCTCAAACACCCTGTTTAACACCCTTTGCAAAACATGAAGGTGTTTCTTTGGCCTCTGGCCTCCCTCTTGTTAGCTATCCTTTCACTCCTTCGAACACGGAATTCCAACCAGTCGGCCCGATCCAAAGTTCCCATATCATCAAGGTCAATCTGCTCGGTAGCTTCAGCCTGTTTTCCTGCTTGCTTATTATCAGGCTGAGAACCAGGCGAAGAGCTGTCCTCCTTCTCGGAGTCAATCTGCACCTGGCTATTTTCAGTATCAACACTCTCATGCCTTGTTGTAGGAAACTGCACTTCTTCTTCACTGTCTATAGCAAGGACATTTTGAACCAAACTGTGAACCTGCGTCCCAACATCCTCATCAGAAACACTCTCTGATTCCAGCTATGTCACAACAGTATCTTCCCCTATATACCATCAAGGACTTTAAGATCTGCTCTCAGTCCCACCACCTTCGCAGTCGCACTTGGTGGGGATGAGAGACAGGGCCTTCTCTGTGGTGGCCCCCCAGCTATGGACCTCTCTCCCCAATGAGGTTAGGTCTGCCCCCTCCCTCCTGACTTTCAGGAAGAAACTAAAATCCTGGCTTTGGAATCGGGCATTCGCAGACTGATGGATTGAACCAGTAAAGACTACGCGTTATTGGACCACAATGTTTGGATTGAGTTGGATGATGTTTTAAACTCAGCAAACTGTCTTTTATATGTATTTTATAACTTACTAGCTGTCCCCTGCCACGCGTTGCTGTGGCCCATTCTGTTGATCTGGAAAATAAAGTAATTAGAAAGTGTCGGTTTCTAATATATGACATTTCTTTATGCTTGCGGGTAAACAGTATTTCTTACTGTTTCTTTGTCAGTGTTGATGTGGAGAGAGTGTGGTTTGCCTACTCTGGAACATGCAACATACAATTGTCCTTCTTTAGGGGTCCCTTTCAAATCTATGATACTATATCTCTGTGTGTGAATCATGTCTATCTATATCTATGGCTGGATGGCTCTTTGTCAGGAGGACTGTTATTAGGTTTTCTTGCCCTGATGAAGGGAGTTGGACTAGATGACCTTAAATATTTTTTGTTGGCCATGGGGGTTCTGTGTGGGAAGTTTGCCCCAATTCTGTCGTTCGTGGGATTCAGAACGCTCTTTGATTGTAGGTGAACTGTGAATTTCAGTGTCTACAACTCCCAAATGTCAATGTCTATTTTCCCCAAAGTCCATCTGTGTTCATATTTGGGTGTATTGAGTGCTTGTGCCAAGTTTGGTCCAGATCCATCATTGTTTGAGTCCACAGTTTTCTTTGGATGTCAGTGAACTACAACTCCAAAACTCAAGGTCAATGTCCACCAAATTCTTCCAGTATTTTTGGTTGGTCAAGGGAGTTCTGTGTGCCAAGTTTGGTTCAATTCCATCATTGGTGGAGTTCAGAATGCTCCTTGATTGTAGGTGAACTATAAATCCCAGCAACTACAACTCCCAAATGACAAAATCATAATTTTTTGAGTGGTGGTCACTCCTTGTGTTGTGAGACATTTTGTTGCCAAATTTGGTGTGATTTCGTTCATTGGTTCTTTTGTTTTTAAGGTACTCATTATGCACAGAGCATTTATATATATATATAGATAGATAGATTTATTATGCATGTTGTTTTTAAAATGTTATTTATTGTGTAGCATTGAATTTTTGCTGTTGTTAGCCATTCTGAGTCCCTCAATGGAGGTAGAGAAGAACGGGATATAAAAGTTCTAAATAAATAAATAAATAGTTATTTTATTCTGCTGTAATTCTGCCAAAACAGCCTCAAATGATAAAATGTACAAGAAAGAGTTGCTCATCCTTGGAAGGGATGTCAATGTCTTGAAAGAACTATCCTTAAAAGATCAAAGGAGCTGTTCCCAATTCCATCTGAAAAATCTTGTTGTTGTTGTTGTTCATTCGTTCAGTCGTCTCCGACTCTTCGTGACCTCATGGACCAGCCCACGCCAGAGCTTCCTGTCGGCCGTCACCACCCCCAGCTCCTTTAAGGTCAGTCCAGTCACTTCAAGGATGCTATCCATCCATCTTTCCCTTGGTCGGCCCCTCTTCCTTTTGCCTTCCACTTTCCTCAGCATAATTGTCTTCTCTAGGCTTTGCTGTCTCCTCATGATGTGGCCAAAGTACTTCAGCTTTGTCTCTACTATCCTTCCCTCCAGTGAGCAGTCGGGCTTTATTTCCTGGAGGATGGACTGGTTGGATCTTCTCGCAGTCCAAGGCACTCTCTCCCTAAACATGACATGGGTTTGTTTGTTTTTTAGCCAAACCATTTTTCTCTCCCATAGACAAACCCAGATTTTCTGGAAGAACTTGTGTTTCCTCAGACACTTCTGTTTTCACGGCTTTCCAATCTTATATTCCAAGTTTGTCATGATCATTGCATCCTCTTGCTCCGCTCTCCTTCTCAGCGGGAGCCAAGGGTGGTACGGCAATATGGGAGTTGGAACGATCAAGACCAGTTGTCGGAGATTTACTGAAGGAAAAGCGAGATACAGGTGGTAAATCAGAGCTTATTGAAACACCAGGATGTCTGATGGATTCTGCTCTTCGGCATTTTCCATTCCCTTCCCTAATGGGTTTGGGATTGATCGAGAGCCCAAACGAAACCAACCGGGAACGTCGCTCTTGTCAAGAATCTAAAGCAGTAAGTGATGCTGATGGAATGTGCCTTTCTTCAGAAAACATTCAAACTTTCCCTCACTCCCAACGCTTAGCATGTTGTAAAGCTGACTTACAGTTTCTGATTTATGTCTGCAGCGACTCAGTCAGAAAGGGGAAAGCAGGGTTTAAATCTTATTAACATGACGGTGGGGAGAGTGGTGCTAATAATTCCTTTTCAGGTCAACTTGTGAATCCCTTCTACAGGGTTGCAGCTATGAGCAAAATGATAGCCGCATGTTGTTGTTGTTTATTTGTTCAGTTGCTTCCAGCTCTTCGTGACCTCATGGACCAGCCCAAGCCAGATCTCCCTGTGGACCGTGGCCACCCCCAGCTCCTTCAGAGTCAAGCCCCTTGCCCTTGGTTGGCCCCTCTTCCTTTTTCCTTCCATTTTCCCAGCATCATTGTCTTCTCAAAGCATTCCAGTCTTCTCATTGTGTGGCCAAAGTACTTCATCTTGGCCTCTAATATCCTTCCCTCCAGTGAGCAGCTGGGCATTATTTCCTGGAGGATGGACTGGTTTGATCTTCTTGCGGTCCAAGGCACTCTCAGAACTTTCCTCAAAAGCATCTATCTTCCTTCGCTCAGCCTTCCTTATGCTCCGGCTCTCGCATCCATAGGTTACTATGGGGAATACCATTGCTTTAACTATGTGGATCTTTGTTGCCAGTGTGATGTCTCTGTTCAGTCATTTCCAACTCTTGTTCAGTCACTTCCGACTCTTCGTGAATCCATGGACCAGCCCACGCCAGAGCTCCCTGTCAGCTCCCTCCCCCAGCTCCTGTATATCTAATAGTAAATATGTTGTTGTTCATTTGTTCATTCGTTTCCGACCTCATGGACCAGCCCATGCCAGAGCTCCCTGTCAGCCATCACCACCCCCAACTCCTTCAAGGTCAATACAGTCCCTTCAAGAATACCATCCATTCATCTTGCCCTTGGTCGGCCCCTCTTCCTTTTTCCTTCCATTTTCCCCAGCATCATTGTCTTCCCTAAGCTTTCCTTTCTTCTCATGATGTGGCCAAAGGACTTCATCTTGGCCTCTAATCTCCTTCCCTCCAATGACCAGTCGGGCTTTACTTCCTGAAGTATGGACTGGTTGGATCTTCTCACAGTCTGTGGCACTCTCAGAACTTTCCTCCAACACCACAATTCAAAAGCATCGATCTTCCTTCACTCAGCCTTCCTTCTGGTCCAGCTCTCACATCCGTATGTGACTATGGGGAATACCATGGCTTTGACTATGCGAATCTTTGTTGCCAGTCTGATGTCTCTACTCTTCACTATTTTATCAAGACTGGTCATTGCTCTCCTCCCAAGAAGGAAGCGTCTCCTGATTTCTGGCTGCAGTCTGCGTCTGCAGTAATCTTTGCTCCTAGAAAAACAAAGTCTGTCACGGACTTTACATTTCCCCCCTCTATTTCCCAGTTGTCAATCATTCTTGTTACCATAATCTTGTTTTTTGATGTTTAGCTGCAACCCGAAAGCGAGGAGGAGCTGAGGAGCCTTCTAATCAAGGTGAAAGAAGAAAGCGCAAAAGCTGGGTTGCAGCTAAACGTCAAAAAAAACCCCAAGATTATGGCAACAAGAATGATTGACAACTGGAAAATAGAGGGAGAAACCGTGGAGGCCGTGACAGACTTTGTATTTCTAGGTGCAAAGATTACTGCAGATGCACACTGTAGCCAGGAAATCAGAAGACGCTTACTTCTTGGGAGGAGAGCAATGTCCAATCTCGATAAAATAGTAAAGAGTAGAGACATCAGACTGGCAACAAAGATCCGACTAGTCAAAGCCATGGTATTCCCTGTAGTCACCTACGGATGTGAGAGCTGGACCTTAGGGAAGGCTGAGCGAAGGAAGATAGATGCTTTTGAGCTGTGGTGTTGGAGGAAAGTTCTGAGAGTGCCTTGGACTGCGAGAAGATCCAACCAGTCCATCCTCCAGGAAATAAAGCCCTACTGCTCACTGGAGGGAAAGATACTAGAGACAAAGTTGAAGTACTTTGGCCACATCATGAGGAGACAGGAAAGCCTAGAGAAGACAATTATGCTGGGGAAAGTGGAAGGTAAAAGGAAGAGGGGCCGACCAAGGGCAAGATGGATGGATGGCATCCTTGAAGTGACTGGACTGACCTTGAGGGAGCTGGGGGTGGTAACGGCTGACAGGGAGCTCTGGCGTGGGCTGGTCCATGAGGTCACGAAGAGTCGGAGACGACTGAACGAATGAACAACAACAACAAGCTGCAACCCAGCTTTTGCACTTTCTTCTTTCACCTTGATTAGAAGGCTCCTCAGCCACTGTTCACTGTTTTATCGAGTATGGTCATAAGCTCTCCTCCCAATAAGAAAACGTCTTCTGATTTCCTGGCTGCAGTCTGCGTCTGCACTCATCTTCACATCTAGAAATACAAAGTCTGTCACTGTCTCCACATTTTCTCCCTCTATTTGCCAATTATCAATCAGCCTGGTTGCCATAATCTGGGCTTTTTAAAATGTTTAACTGCAACCCACTTTCTTTTTTCACCTTGGTTAGAAGGCTCCTCGGCTCCTCCTCGCTTTCTGCCATCAAAGTGTTATCATCTGCATATCTGAGGTTGTTAATGTTTCATCCAGCAATTTCAACTCCAACCTTGAATTCATCAAGCCCCGCACATCACATGATGTGTTCTGCATACAAGTTGAATAGGGAGGGTGAGAGTATATAGCCCTGTCATACTCCTTTCCAAATCTTGAACCAGTCTGTTGTTCCATGGCCATTATACAGATTCCTCAGGAGACAGACAAGGTGGCTTGGAATCCCCATACCGGCAAGAATTTGCCACAATTCGATGTTCCATGGCTAACTTTTTAGAGTTCCAGCCATGATGGGTAATTAAAACGTAACTTGCAGAAATGCAACCAAACAGTAACAGAATGGAATACAGGAGAGAGACCGAAGGGGAAAGAAATCGAGGAAGAGGTTTTGGATCCATCTGTCAGCAGCATCTTTTCTCTAAACTCCCCAGAAAGCACTGAACCCTGCCAAACCTTTGGGCCTGAGGCCCTCTCCACAGGTGAGGAGGTTTTTCTGAGGATTACCAAGCCTTGGAAAGGATTGCTAACTGTGCATTGCTCAAAAGGCATTTCCTTTCTCTGTGAGTTGGGGGCATTCCCAAAGCCCCTCTCGAGCACTTGCTTGGGGCTCATAACAGATCGTTTCTTGCCCTTAAACCCTGACTTTCCTTCTGTCCCCATGCCATGTCTTTCATAAATGGTGCCTTCCCTGAAGGTGGTGGTATAAGAGGCTGTTTGGAGAGAATTGGATAGTTCTCCCTGTGCTTACATGCACACAAAACAATTCTGCATACACCGGGCTATTGGTATCCTATGCATTTGTCATGTCAGGGCAACCAGTTGATTATATTACATTTCTAACAGAACAAAGCAAACAAACAGACAAAATACAACATTTGTGAGTTTGGTAGTTGATTAAATGTCCTTTGACCAGTATCTGACCACTTGGAGTGCTTTTGGTATTGCTGCAAGAAGGTCCTCCATTGTGCATGTGGCAGGGCTCAGGTTGCATTGCAGCAGGTGGTCAGTGGTTTGCTCCTCTCCACACTCGCATGCCGACAACAAATCTTTGTAGCCCCATTTCGTGAGGTTGGCTCTGCATCTTGTGGTGCCAGAGCAGTCTGTTCAGCGCCTTCCAAGTCGCCCAGTCTTCTGTGTGCCCAGGGGGAGTCTCTCATTTGGTATCAGCCATTGATTGAGGTTCTGGGTTTGAGCCTGCCACTTTTGGACTCTCGCTTGCTGAGGTGTTCCAGCAAGTGTCTCTGTATATTGGTATACTATGAATTCATAGAAGAGTTGAAAGAGAACACAATAGCCATCCAATACAACTCCATTTTGCCCTCAAGGATAACACAATCCAATCTTCCTCCCAACATAGAATCATAGAATCCTACAGTTGGAAGAGACCTCGTGGGACATCCAGTCCAACCCCATTCTGCCAAGAAGCAGGAAAATTGCATTCAAAGCACCCCTGGCAGATGGCCATCCAGCCCCTGCTTCAAAGTCTACAAAGAAGGAGCCTTCACCACACACTGGGGCAGAGAGTTCCACCGCTGAGCAGCTCTCACTGTCAGGAAGTTCTTCCTAATGTTCAGATGGAATCTCCTTTCTTGTAGTTTGAAGCCAGTGCTCCACTGCATCCTAGTCTCCAGGGCAGCAGAAAACAAGCTTGCTCCCTCCTCCTTGTGGCTTCTTCTCACATATTTATACATGGCTATCATACCTCCTCTCTGCCTTCTCTTCTTCAGGCTAAACATGCCCAGCTCTTTAAGCCACTCCTCATAGGGCTTGTTCTCCAGACCTTTGATCATTTGAGTCGCCCTCCTCTGGACACATTCTAGCAGATGACCATCAAGTCTCTGCTTAAGAACCGTCGGAGAAAGAGAGTCAAGTGGACTCCCAAACAGCAGGTAATCCCACTTCCAAACAGCTGTAACCATCATGAAATTGTTCCTAATGCTTAGGTGGAATCTCTTTTCCTACAATTTGAATCTATTACTCCAGTGTGTTCTAATCTCCAGAGCAGCAGAAAACAAGCTTGCCTTCTCCTCAACGGGACACCTGATGGGATTCAGTTCCAGGCCCTTCCATGGATAGGATACCCCAATCCTTGGAAGTTCAAGTGACACTATATACAATATATATAGAAAAAAGTTATCGCATATATGAAAAGTTGTGCTTTTTTATTGGAAAGGAGGTGGAGGTGAGTGATTTTCAAGCTGTGGATGGTTGAACCTCTGGATGTAAAATCTGAGGATATAGAGAGATGGATGTATTTGCAAAAGCGCAATGGCAATTTCTGCAATCCTAGGGCATCAAGAACCGGTTTGAAGGTACCAATGCGTTGTTATGTATTGGGCAAGAATGCACAACTGCATGCACACTTGCCAAACTCTGTACTTCAATGAATGGATGTCTACAATGCACTTTGCAGTCTGCAGTGCCAATTTTGCCATGTGATGTGGTTTACTTTTGGGGCTCCCTGTTGTGCATTAAGAGGCTTATTTCGGACTTGCTCCTGATTTTACTTGATGCACTTTAGATGTTCAGTGTAGATGAGCCCCAGATCTTAGACAATGAATATAATGAATTAATGTCCCAGCATTGAATGTTTGCCGTTTGTATGTTATGCTTTGCCCTGAGTCCCCTTTGTTACAGTAAGTCGTAACAGGATCAAGTGTGTGTGTGTGTGTGTTAAAGAAAACCTTAGCTGTTAATTATCATATGCAGCTGATAATGTAGATCAACTAGTAAGTTTAGACCACACCTGGTGGGGCATAACTGTATGGTTTTTAGAATACAGTTCAGTTTTTGCTCTGAGGAGCCTTTGCTCAGACATTTTGCTCAATCATTTTTACTGCTCTCTCATTTGGATGAAGATAAAGAAGCCTTATTCTGTATTGCTTACAAAGACTATGTAACTTGGT
Organism: Anolis sagrei ordinatus; assembly: GCF_025583915.1. NCBI lineage: Eukaryota > Metazoa > Chordata > Lepidosauria > Squamata > Anolidae > Anolis > Anolis sagrei. Next base: position 273,411,009 of record NW_026846588.1, on the reverse strand, counting down.
TGTTGTAGGTTTTTTCGGGCTATATGGCCATGGTCTAGAAGCATTCTCTCCTGACGTTTCACCTGCATCTATGGCAAGCATCCTCAGAGGTAGTGAGGTCTGTTGGAACTAGGGAAAAGGGGTTTATATATCTGTGGAATGACCAAGGTGGGACAAAGGACTCTTGTCTGCTGGAGCTAGGTGTGAATGTTTCAACTGACCACCTTGATTGGCATTTGATTGCCTGGCAGTGCCTGGAGCAATCTTTTGTTGAGAGGTGATTAGTAGGCCTGGGTAACAACGGAAAAATTGTTTCTAAAATCGATTCGTTTTTGGGGGTTTTTTGCGTTTCGATATTTAAAAGAATTCCGAAATTTTTTTAAAAAGTTCGATATTTACGAAATTTCGTAAATGTAAAAAAATTACGAAACATTAACGAAACAAATGCGAAACAATAACGAATCGATTCGTTAATGGCGGACGCGACCGCGCAATATGCTAAAAAGCCTCCAAATGGGACGGGGGAACTTCTGAAGCTTCCCTCTCCCTCTGTTGTTGACTGTTGGTGTGATATTATAATTTTTTTTCACTAATTAAACAAAAAACAACTATAAAACTTGCCCCAGACATGCGGAAATAATAACAAAACGACCTCAAACCGATAACGAAACGAATACATAATGAATCCAAAACATTTACGAAACGAATTTAAAAATTCGTTTCGTTTTTAAGTTGCTCCAGAATGGTTCGTAATCGCTTCGTTATAAAAAAATAACGAATTTTTAACGAATTACGAATTAACGAAACAAAACCGCCCAGCCCTAGTGATTAGATGTCCTTATTTGTTTCCTCTCTGTTGTTGTGCTGTTGTAATTTTAGAGTTTTTTAATACTGGTAGCCAGATTTGTTCATTTTCAGGGTTTCCTCCTTTCTGTTGAAATTGTCCACATGCTTGTGGATTTCAATGGCTTCTCTGTGTAGTCTGACATGGTGGTTGTGAGAGTGGTCCAGCATTTCTGTGTTATCAAATAATATGCTGTGTCCAGGTTGGTTCATCGGGTGCTCTGCTATGGCTGATTCTCTGGTTGAAGTAGTCTGCAGTGCCTTTCATGTTCCTTGATGCGTGTCTGGGCGCTGCGTTTGGTGGTCCCTATGTAGACTTGTCCACAGCTGCATGGTATTCGGTAGACTCCTGCAGAGGTGAGAGGATCCCTCTTGTCCTTTGCTGAACGTAGCATTTGTTGGATTTTCTTGGTGGGTCTGTAGATAGTTTGTATGTTGTGTTTCCTCATCAGCTTCCCTATGCGGTCAGTGGTTCCCTTGATGTATGGCAAGAACACTTTTCCTCTGGGTGGATCTTCATCTTTACTCTCGTGGCTTCTTCTTGGTCTTGCAGCTCTTCTGATGTCTGAGGTGGAGTCTCCATTGGCCTGGAGAGCCCAGTTGAGGTGGTTCAGTTCATCTTGGAGGAGGTGGGGTTCGCAGATTCTTTTTGCACGGTCTGCCAAGGCTTTAATGGTGCTTCTTTTTTGACTTGGGTGATGGTTGGAGTTTTTATGTAGATATCTATCTGTGTGTGGGTTTTCTGTAAACGGTGTGACCCAATTGTTGATCTGGTTTGCGGATGACTAGGACATCTAGAAAAGGCAGTCTTCCTTCATTTTCTTTTTCCATGGTGAATTGGATGTTTGGGTGGATGCTGTTAAGATGGTCCAGGAACCTGTTGAGTTCTTCTTCTCCATGGCTCCAAATGGTGAAGGTGTCATCCACATATCTGAACCATATAGTGGGCTTTTTTGTTGCTGTTTCCAGGGCTTGTTTTTCAAAGTGTTCCATGTAGAAATTAGCTATGACCGGGCTGAGAGGGCTCCCCATAGCTACTCCATCTTTCTCTTCGTAGAATTCATTGTCCCACTGAAAGTAGCTGGTGGTGAGGCAATGTTGAAACAGAGCCGTGATGTCTTCTGGGAACCTCTGGTTGATTAGAGCAATGGTGTCTGCTACCGGGACCATGATAAATAGAGACACCACATCGAAGCTGATCATTTTGTCATTGGTATATAGCTTGAGATTGCTGATTTTTTTCTATGAAGTGGGCTTTGATGTAGTGTGTAGTGAGCCCAACATGGCTTTGTAACTGTGCAGCAAGAAATTTTCTAGGTCGTACATGGGGGATCCAATGGCACTCACTATAGGTCTGAGTGGGTTGGAGTCCTTATGGATGTTTGGGAGTCCATAAAGCCTAGGGCTTCCGATTTACATAGACTGGAACTGTTGGTGATATTCCAAAGGAAGGAACTGGCAAAACCACCTCTGAACCAGGCACATCTTAACGCCTCTCAACAAAAGATTTTTCCAGGCTCAGCCAGGCCTTCAAATGCTAATGAAGGTGATCAGTTGAAACATTCACACCTAGCTCCAGCAAGGAAGAGCTCTTTGCCCCACCCCAGCCATTCCACAGATATATAAACCCATTGTCCTAATTCCAACAGACCTCACTACCTCTGAGGATGCTTGCCATAGATGCAGGCGAAACGTCAGGAGAAATGCCTCTAGAACATGGCCCTATAGCCGGAAAAAACCCACCAGAACCACCTCTGAATATTCCTTCCCTAAGAAAAACCTGTGATATTTATTGGGTTGCACAAGGCAACTTGAAGACACACATGATACAACAAAGATAGATGGAGTAAAATGGTGATGAAACCCCTGGCCCTTTAGATATTTCTGGACTGCAACTCCCATCATCCCCAAGCAGTATAAACATTTGTGAAGCAAGCTGGGGATTTTGGACAGGTTACATCTGGAGGACCACATGTGTTCCATCTCTAGAGGATTGGGCAAAACACAACAAAATAGGGAACACTGTTGTTCTTTTCCAAATGGCTTCTCAATCTCAGCACTATACTTATCCACATGTAACTTACAGGAAGGAGTGATTGAAGAGCCTGTCAACAGGAATGAAGTCGACCCAAACATCCCAAATTCCTCGAAATTTTTTCCTTTCCTGGTGACAGTGGAAAGCTCAGCATGATAGAGCGTGTGTTTATAATTATTCACTGCTTTGCCCTATGGAAAGGACAAATGGTATATACATTTAAAGGCACTAAGGGGCACCAGGCTTTGGAAGCATTATTTATATACCCTCCGACACATGGCATCTCTCTCTCTCTCTCTCTCTCTCTCTCTCTTTCCGTGGCCCTGGGGTTTTGGCCAAGACCCGGCTGGCTTGGAGATCTGTGAGGTTCCTTTTAAAACTGCTCTCTATATTTCTTCCAGGTGTTAGATATATGATTTGGGAATCTATTCCTGGCACTTCAAAGCCGGCGTTTGGGTCTTGAAAGGTGCCTCCAAGGCTGCTATTCCGCTTTCAAGAAAGCCTCAAATGTTTTAATAGGATTTGTGGTTTGCGGAAAGCAGGTTATCCGACATTCTCAGATACCACCCCGGCCTATTTCCAGAACTTGGGGACGTGACTGCTTCGCATTGTGCCCTTTTGAAACTGCTTTTTATTATCCTTAATTGTCTGGTTTTAGGTTGCTTGAAACGTTATTCCATTCTACTGCTAAGCTTTCGTATAGTTTCACAATATATCCCATTTGTGTTTTGTTTCTGGGCTGAACTGAGTCCCAATCTGGAAGGAATAAAAATGGATTTTGTTCCTAATAATGACAATAATATAAATATACCCATACTAATAGTTTTGGGGGCAAAATTGTGGCCATGCTGGCTGGAGGTTTCAGACAGTTGTATCTTATCCATTCCCTGACTATTTTGGATGTATTGATGGCTTTGATTAAGAAAAGATTAAGAAAAGATTAAGGTTTTCCCTGTACTAGGTGTTCTGACTGCCTATTACAGGGAAAACCAGCTGATCCCCAACCCATCTAAAACACAGACATGTGCCTTTCATCTCAAGAACAGAGAAGCATCCCGAGCTCTGAGGATCACCTGGGAAGGAATCCCACTGGAGCATTGCAGCGCACCCAAATACCTGGGAGTCACTCTGGACCGTGCTCTTACCTACAAGAAGCACTGCCTGAACATCAAGCAAAAAGTGGGTGCTAGAAACAATATCATACGAAAGCTGACTGGCACAACCTGGGGATCACAACCAGATACAGTGAAGACATCTGCCTTGCGCTGTGCTACTCTGCTGCTGAGTATGCATGCCCAGTGTGGAACACATCTCACCACACTAAAACAGTGGATGTGGCTCTTAATGAGACATGCCGCATTATCACGGGGTGTCTGCGCCCTACACCACTGGAGAAATTACAATGCTTAGCCGGTATTGCACCACCTGACATCTGCCGGGAAGTAGCAGCCAATAGTGAAAGGACCAAGGCAGAGACATCTCCAGCTCATCCCCTGTTTGGGTATCAGCCAGCATGTCAACAACTTAAATCTAGAAATAGTTTTCTAAGATCTACAGAGACACTCACTGGAACACCTCAGCAAGCGAGAGTCCAAAAGTGGCAGGCTCAAACCCAGTTTTGGGGTGCGGTGTCATCTGTTTGCAGATGATGTCCAACTCTGTCACTCCTTCCCACCTCCTACTAAGGAGGCTGTCGAGGTCCTGAACTGGTGCCTGGCCGCTGTAACGGTCTGGATGAGGGCGAACAAATTGAAGTTGAATCCAGACAAGACAGAGGTACTCCTGGTCAGTCGCAAGGCCGAACAGGGTATAGGTTACAGCCTGTGCTGGATGGGGTCGCACTCCCCTTGAAGGCGCAGGTTCGCAGCTTGGGTGTGATCCTGGATTCATCGTTGAGCCTGGATCCCCAGGTCTCAGCTGCGCCCGTACCTTGGGAAGTCTGACTTGGCCACGGTAGTACACGCTCTGGTCACATCCCGCCTCGACTACTGCAGCGCTCTCTACGGGGGGCTGCCCTTGAAGACGGCCCGGAAGCTCCAGCTAGTCCAGCGCACGGCAGCCATGTTACTAACAGGAGCGGGACGCAGGGAGCATACAACGCCCTTGTTGTACCAGCTCCACTGGCTGCCGATCTGCTACCGGGCCCAATTCAAGGTGCTGGTGTTGGCCTACAAAGCCCTAAACGGTTCCGGCCCAAAATACCTGTCTGACCGCATCTCGGCCTATGAGCCCACGAGGACTTTGAGATCGTCCGGGGAGGCCCTTCTCTCGATCCCGCCTGCCTCACAGGCACGCCTGGCGGGGACTAGGGACAGGGCCTTCTCGGTGGTGGCCCCCCGGCTGTGGAACACCCTCCCTGTGGACATCAGACTGGCGCCCTCCCTCATGACATTCCGCAAGGGACTAAAGACGTGGTTGTTTGAGAAGGCGTTTGAGTAAGTGCGGCAACAATTGGCAATGACGATTGGAACGGAACATGGATAACGAGATTTGGATTGTGATTCAATGATGAGACGTTGCGAATGATTTAGTATAACTGTATTATTGATAGTGTTGTTGTTTACTGTTGATGTGATATTGCTTATGTTGTAAATTGTACCTGGTTTTATATGTTGTACACCGCCGTGAGTCGCCCTAGGGCTGAGAACGGCGGTCTACAAGTGCAGTAATAAATAAATAAATAAATAAATAAATAAAACCTCAACCAATGGCTGATACCCAATGAGAGACTCACAGAGGACTGGGCACACAGAGGACTGGGCAACTTGGAAGGCGCTGAACAGACTGCGCTTGGGCACCACGAGATGCAGAGCCAACCTTCAGAAATGTGGCCACAAAGTGGAATCCTCGACATGTGAGTGTGGAGAAGAGCAAACCACTGACCACCTGCTGCAATGCAACCTGAGCCCTGCCACAAGCACAATGGAGGACCTTCTTGCAGCAACACCAGAGGCACTCCAAGTGGCCAGATACTGGTCAAAGGACATTTAATCAACTACCAAACTCACAAATTTTGTATTCTGTATTTTGTATTTTTGTATTTTGTCTGTTTGTTTGCTTTGTTCTGTTAGAAATGTAATATAACTGACTGGTTGCTGATGACTTGATAAATAAATGAAGAAAATAAATAAACAAACTGTAGAAGTAATGCATTGGCCTCACTTTACCTGATATGGAATTGTGGGATCTGTAGTTTTACAAGGTCTTTAGCTTTCTCTGGCCAAGAATGGTGGTGGCTCACCAAAGGACAACTCTCAGGATTACATAGCACTGAACCATGGCAGTAAATGTGGGTTTTTTTATTTATTGTGTCAGAAACCAATTGAGAATAGAGTTATAATGTACAAAAAAAACTACAAACAAAGTTAAAAACTTGGCATTATGCTAAATGTCCTTTGGCCAAAAATTGGCCACTTGGAGTGCCTCTGGTGTCACTATATGTGCATGTGGCAGGACCCAGGCTGCATTGTAGTAGGTGGTCTGTGGTTTGGTCTTCTCCACACTCTCACGTTGCGGATTCCACTTTGTGGTCCCATTTCTTAAGGTTGGCTCTGCATCTCATGGTACTGGAGCGTAGTGTGTTCAGCTCCTTACAAGTCACCCAGTGTTCTGGTACAGCTGTACCAGGAGCTCCAAATTTATTTGCTTTGTATTAAATGTTTGTTTGCAGTCCTGGGTTTCAGGGACTCTGCAGATAGGTGGCTTCTTTTGGTTGCAGTCATAGGGCAAGTCCACTGTCCATCATCGTTTAGTTTTGATCCCGCCCCTTGCTCAGGGCAATTGGGAAGGGAAGGGAGCCATTTTTAGTTAGTCTCAGCAAGGAAAGCCAATGTACAGGACATGTGTAAGCTTCCCCTGTACAAAAGCTTCAACCCTCAAGAATTCCGGGGGAGAACAGTCTCAAGAGTCTCCAAAGACTTTCCAGGGAAACAGCCCTAAAGACCAAAGAACTCCAGCTGGAGAACATCTAAGCCTTTACTGGTAGGTCCACTCGGCGTTCGAGAAGCAGTTCGACCCGGTAGCAGAGCCCAGATCAGTGAGGTTTAGATTACAGTCAGCCTGGGAGAAGTTAAAAAGGGGATTTTCCTTTAAAGTAAAGAAGAAGTTATTGAAGACAGTTGCCTGTCCTTCGTGGGCAAGTTTAGGAAGCTACCAGTTGCATAAAAGCCTGGAATTATTTGTTTAACTTTCTGAAGATAAGAGAAATTTCTGTTTGATTGTTCATTAATAAAGACTTTGTTATACTTCACAAGCCATCTAAAGACTATTTGTGGTGGAAAGCCTCTGAGAACTTCTCTTCGGGCCCCCTGGCTTCCTGCTGGGCAAAGGTTGCACATCCTGCCTTTAAAGTCAATTAATTACAGGCCCAGCGCGCGACAGAACACCCAGTCTCTACATTCATTGCTCTCCTCGTCAGAGGAGAGCAATGAATGTAGTATCATCTGATCTCAATTATATCAAGGTCCTCCATGACATTCTTACAGACAAGGCAGAGAACTGTAGGAAAAGCAAGGCAATTATTTTGTTCTGCAGTTTTGTGATTGGTCAGTTGATGAGATCCAGAAAGTATTCATCAATGGTTGTACTTCATCCTGAAGAGAAGTGACAAGCTTGGCATCTCTAGGTTTCCTCCAGGGCCTTTATAAATCAACATCTTTATAAATAATCTGGGTCAGCATTTCTCAACCTGGGGGTCAGGGCCCCTGGGGGGGGGGTCGCAAGAGGGTGTCAGAGGAGTCGCCAAAGACCATCAGAAAACACAGTGTTTTCTGTAGATCATAGGGGTTCTGTGTGGGAAATCCCAGCCACAACAACTCCCAAATGTCAAGGTCTATTTTCCCCAATCTCCTCCAGTGTTCACATATGGGCATATTGGCTGTTTCCAGTCAGCGCTCTCTTCACTCTCTGAGGTAAAAATGGCAGTTAAAACCGTTTCTCTCAGCAGCAAGCTAGAGACAGCAGCCAATCAGAATTCTGGCTCCTGGCATGCTTAGCCGATCAGCTGCTGACAAATGCCTTTCAAGTCAACCCACCACATCATGATGCCTCTTTACAAATCCCCACAGCCTTGACTTGAGTGCGGTGAACAAACAACAACTTCCCTTAATCTGGATGCTATACTCCAATTGATACAGCCCAGAATTGCCTTTGCTTTCTTTGGCCACCACATCACACTGTTGACTAATGTTTACTTTAAGATCGGGTAAGGCACATAGATCCTTTACACATGTATTGCTTTCAAGTCAGGCATCACCCATCTTTCATTTCTGATCTTTCTTTCTTTACGGCGTTGTAAAACATCTCCCCCGCTTTTCAGCGGCACCTAATTTCTCTAATCACAGCTAAAGCGGTTTTTGAATTGCTTAGGTAAACAATGAGCTAGGGTGACAGTTGGCAGGTCACGCCAACCCAGTGTTCGAACGTGCAAGATTTTGGTTGATAGATCTTACAATTGCTGATGATTTACCAGCTGTGCTTTTATTTATTTATTTCTTGTGTCAGGGCAGCCAGTCAATTATATTACATTTCTAACAGAACAAAGCAAACAAACAGAGAAAATACAAAATGTGTGAGTTTCGTAGTTGGTTAAATGTCCTTTGACCAGTATCTGGCCCCTTGGAGTGCCTCTGGTGTTGCTGCAAGAAGGTCCTCCGTTGTGCATGTGGCAGGGCTCAGTTTGCATTGGAGCAGGTGGTCTGTGGTTTGCTCTTATCCGCACTCACATGTCGAGGATTCCACTTTGTAGCCCCATTTCTGAAGGTTGGCTCTGCATCTCATGGTGCCCAAGCGCAGTCTGTTCAGCGCCTTCCAAGTTGCCCAGTCCTCTGTGTGCCCAGTCCTCTGTGAGTCTCTCATTTGGTATCAGCCATTGGTTGAGGTTCTGGGTTTGAGCCTGCCACTTTTGGACTCTCGCTTGCGGAGGCGTTCCAGCGAGTGTCTCTGTAGATCTTAGAAAACTATGTCTGGATTTAAGTCGTTGACATGCTGGCTGATATCCAAACAGGGGTTGAGCTGGAGATGTCTCTGCCTTGGTCCTTTCACTATTGGCTGCCACTTCCCAGCGGATGTCAGGTGGTACAACATCAACTAAACAGTGTAGTTTCTCCAGTGGTGTAGGGCGCAGACACCCTGTGATAATGCGGCATGTCTCATTAAGAGCCACATCCACTGTTTTAGTGTGGTGAGATGTGTTCCACACTGTGCATGCATACTCAGCAGCAGAGTAGCACAGCGCATGGGCAGATGTCTTCACTGTATCTGGTTGTGATCCCCAGGTTGTGCCAGTCAGCTTTCATATGATATTGTTTCTAGCACCCACTTTTTGCTTGATGTTCAGGCAATGCTTCTTGAGACATGAGAGAAGCCTCCTCACAGGATTGCAAGACATCCAGGCGTCCCCTGGGCAACGTCTTCGTAGATGGCTGATTCTCTCAATCCAGAAGCAACCAGCATGCAAGCAAGCAAACCAGCTGTGCTAAACCTCTGGAAATTTCAGAAAATTTTGATATTTTTTTTTTTACAAAAAAATCAGAATTCAATTCCGACTCAAACCACCAGTGCCACCTACATACGAAACAAGTTTTGAACCATTTGTTTTTGGGTCAACAAGCCTAATGGCTGCATACAGTGCCAGGCCTTGTGAACATCCTCTTAAACAACAAAAAAATCTCCAGATACATTCCGTTTTGATCACATAGACCTCAGATGAGTATTGCCATATATGCATTATTTATTGCTCACACACGCTTCTATAAAACACTGATGCTTAGAAAAAAACTGTCTCAACTAATGCTGTGACTAGCTTGTACTGAAAGCAGTGCCGCGCTTGGTCATTCCTTTGGCCAAAGTTATTGACTGTCCGTTTGCCTTCCTGCTCAGTTCAAGGGCTCATCCTAGCTTTGTGTCCCACCTGGGAGAATACAGTAGGGCTGATATTGAAGGAACTAGCGGAAGTCATTTCGGAACCATTGGCAACCATCTTTGAGAGTTCTTGGAGAACGGGAGAAGTTCCAGCAGATTGGAGGAGGGCCAATGTGGTCCCAATCTTCAAGAAGGGAAAAAAGGATGACCCAAACAACTACCGTCCGGTCAGTCTCACGTCAATACCAGGCAAGATTCTGGAAAAGATTGTTAAGGAAGTGGTCTGCAAACACTTAGAAACAAATGCGGTCATTGCTAATAGTCAACATGGATTTATCAAAAACAAGTCATGCCAGACTCATCTGATCTCTTTTTTCGATAGAGTTACAAGCTGGGTAGATGCGGGGAATGCCGTGGATGTAGCGTACCTGGATTTCAGGAAGGCCTTCGACAAGGTCCCCCACGACCTTCTGGCAAGGAAACTAGTCCAATGTGGGCGAGGCAAAACTACGGTGAGGTGGATCTGGAATTGGTTAAATGGATAAACCCAGATTGTGCTTACTAATGCTTCCTCTTCATCTTGGAAAGAAGTGACGAGCGGAGTGCCACAAGCAGGGTTCCGTCCTGGGCCCGGTCCTGTTCAACATCTTTATTAATGACTTAGATGAAGGGCTAGAAGGCAGGATCATCAAGTTTGCAGACGACACCAAATTGGGAGGGAGAGCCAATACTCCAGAGGACAGGAGCAGGATTCAAAACGATCTTGACAGATTAGAGAGATGATGGGCCAAAATTAACAAAATGAAGTTCAACAGTGACAAATGCAAGATACTCCACTTTGGCAGGAAAAACGAAATGCAAAGATATAGAATGGGGGACGATGCCTGGCTCAAGAGCAGTACATGTGAAAAAGATCTTGGAGTCCTCATGGACAACAAGTTAAACATGAGCCAACAATGTGATGTGGCGGCAAAAAAGCCGATGGGATTTTGGCCTACATTAATAGGAGCATAGTGTCTAGGTCCAGGGAAGTAATGCTACCCCTCTATTCTGCTTTGGTTAGACCACACCTGGAATATTGTGTCCAATTCTGGGCACCACAATTCAAGAGAGATATTGACAAGCTGGAATGTGTCCAGAGGAGGGCGACTAAAATGATCAAGGGTCTGGAGAACAAGCCCTATGAGGAGCGGTTTAAGGAGCTGGGCATGTTTAGCCTGAAGAAGAGAAGACTGAGAGGAGATATGATAGCCATGTATAAATATGTGAGGGGAAGCCATAGGGAGGAGGGAACAAGCTTGTTTTCTGCTTCCTTGGAGACTAGGACGCGGAACAATGGCTTCAAACTACAAGAGAGGAGATTCCATCTGAACATGAGGAAGAACTTCCTGACTGTAAGAGCCGTTCAGCAGTGGAACTCTCTGCCCCGGAGGGAGTGTGGTGGAGGCTCCTTCTTTGGAAACTTAAACAGAGGCTGGATGGCCATCTGTCAGGGGTGCTTTGAATGCAATATTCCTGCTTCTTGGCAAAATGGGGTTGGACTGGATGGCCCATGAGGTCTCTTCCAACTCTTTGATTCTATGATTCTATGATTCTATTGAATAAAACTACTTTAAGCTCAGTTTGAAGCAAGTAAAGTAAACTCAGGTCACAGGAAGAAAGTTGGAACAAGGACAGAAAAACTGGGACTGTTGGAGGGTATCCAGCCTGACCCTTGCTGCCCGCCATCCATCCTCAAGAAACCTTCAAAGGCATTTGTGGAATGGCTCTGATATTCTGGGCACTCTCTTGAAAATCCTCGAAAAGCCTTCCTCCTTTTCCAAGGCCAGCCAATGCTTGCTGCCAAGATCCGAGGGCAAAGGCTTTGCGCCTGTAATTATTTGTTGATCTTTGGAGTCCTGGGCCCGTTCTTCCGCCAGGCGGTCCTGTGAGCCTGACTCTGCTCTTCTCATGTTGTGGGAACCCACTGGTTTTGGAAGAGGCTTGGAAGGAGCCTTGTAAAGCAATGCTTTCAAACTCTTTCCCCCTCCCCAGACCCTTTGATGGGGCTGCCGCTGCCTCTTTGTCGGCTAATCCCAAGACCGCCTTAGATCTTCAGACCGTCCAGTAATTGGGGAACAGGAGGGAGGGAGTCATGACCTGCCGCCGTTTTTTCCTTTCTGTCCAATTCATTTTGCATTTTGCCTTTTTTCATTCTGGGGCTGGGCACAGTCCAGGCACAGCTGCCACTTCATGGCTAAACAAACCTCGGCTTTGTGGAAGAAGGGAGGAAAGAGACGCCTTCTTTCCATCCCTTGGTTAGGGGAGATGCCTGCAGTAGGCCACTTATGAAGCATTGGAAGTGTTGCTGGTGGGAGGGTGAAAGAAGAAACACGCAGTGGGCTCAGAGTGGGCATGAAAGGGACAAGGAGGAGGGTGACGTGTTTTGGGGACTGGGAAGGAGAAGAGAAGAGAATTCATTTGAAGAAGGTGCCAACATTTTAGCTCTCCTCGGCAAACACCCAGCCCTCGGGGATGAAGCAAGATCACTGTTGTCCATCCAAGCAAGGCTTGGGTGGGCCTGGACACATTTGGCCAACAGTGTCCCTTTCATCTGCCCACCAAAAAGCCTCTGAATTTGAGCTGCCAGGAGAAAAGTTGAGTTTCAAGAGAGTTCACAAGGGAATTGGGGCTGATGATCACAGGATAAGGAGCAAGTTGTGGCTCCTTGTTCCCAACCTGGACCAGGGAGAAAGTTGGGGTGCCTAGAATCATAGATTCAAAGAGTTGGAAGAGACCTCATGGGCCATCCAGTCCAACCCCATTCTGCCAAGAAGCAGGAACATTGCATTCAAGTCACCCCTGACAGATGGCCATCCAGCCCCTGTTTAAAAGCACAGTCCATCCTAAGTCAGTATTAAAGTGCATTGTGAGGACATATTGCTGAGAGTTCTCCTCATTCTGGGAAGGCACACTGGAACAACCACGTTTTCAGGCTCCTCCTAAAGACTGCCAACGTTGAGGCATGTCTAATGTTGCTGGGAAGTGAGTTCCAGAGTCGAGGGGCCACCACCGAGAAGGCCCTCTCCCTCGTCCCCACCAATCACGCCTGCGAAGGAGATGGGAGCGCAAGCAGAGCCTCTCCAGATGATCTAAGAGATCGTGTAGGTTCGTACACAGAAATACGGTCATGCAGGTAGGCAGGTCCCAAACCATTCAGGGCTTTGTAGGTAAGAACCTACACCTTGAATTGGGACCAGAAAATGAACGGCAGCCAGTGGAGCTCCTTAAACAGGAGGGTTGACCGCTCCCTGCAAGAAGCACCGGTTAGTAACCTGGCTGCCGCCTGTTGTACCAATTGAAATTTCCGGGCCATTTTCAAGGGCAGCCCCACATAGAGTGCATTACAGTAATCCAATCTGGAGGTGTCTAAGGCATGGACCAGATCCGACTTCACGAGGTACGGTCGCAGCTGGTGCACGAATCTTAATTGTGCGAAGGCTCTCCCGGCCAACGCCGACGCCTGAGCTTCAAGCGTCAGTGATGAGTCCAGGAGGACACCCAGACTGCGGACCTGTGACTTCAGGGGGAGTGCAACCCTGTTCAGCACAGGTTGCCACCCTATACCCCGATCCGGCTTACGGTCAACCAGAAGGACCTCTGTCTTGTCAGGATTAATCTTCAGCTTGTTTCTCCTCATCCAGACAGGAAGGTGAACGTAAGCCAACAATGTCATGCGGCAGCAAAAAAAAAAAAAACGGAATTTCAGCCTGCATAAATAGGAGTCTAGTGTCTAGATCCAGGAAAGTCATACCACCCCTCTATTCTGCCTTGGTCAGACCACACCTGGAACCACAATGTGTCCAATTCTGGGCACCGCAATTGAAGGGAGATGTTGACTCTAAGCCGGAATGTGTCCAGAGGAAGGTGACTTGAAGGATCAAGGGTCTGGAGAACAAGCCCTATGTGGAGCGGCTTCAAGAGCTGGGCATGTTTAGCCTGCAGAAGAGAAGGCCTACATGATGATGGCCATGTATAAATATGTGAGGGGAAGTCATAGGGAGGAGGGAGAAAGCTTGTTTTCTGCTGCCCTGGAGACTAGGATGCGGAACAATGGCTTCAAATTGCAGGAAAGGAGATTTCACCTGGATATTAGGAAGAACTTCCTAACTGTGTGAGAGAGCTCTTCAGCAGCGGAACTCTCTGCCCCAGAGTGTGGTGGACGCTCCTTCTTTGGAGGCTTTGAAACAGAGGCTGGATGGCCATTTGTAGGAGGGGCTTTGAATGTGATTTCCCTGCTTCTTGGCAGAATGGGGTTGGACTGGATAGCCCACGAGGTCTCAAGGCTTTGCCTTTTCCTCTCCTCTGCTTCAACTCTCTCATTTTAGGTTTTCCCAATAGTGTAGATACCTTCCTTTGTATTAGTATTTGGGTGGAGCATAACACCCTCCAGAGGCCAGCCTTAGTTGGTCTATTCCATTTCCCTGTATAGAGCTCTCTTGCTGGGCTCCTCCTTTTTTCTGCAGAGCTACATGCAGAGGCTTGGGAATTGTTTGGTATCCTAGGCCCAAACAATCCAAAATAAGCATCCTTAGCACCTGCATTCAGGCAGTATCCATATACCACTAGTCCAAGAGACAACAGAAACTTTTGGCCAGCTTAAGCTTCACAAGGAAGAAGATTGAGACAGTTTATAACCATCGCTTTGCACCAGAGGCAAGAGACTTTTAAAGACTCCAGAGAGATGACTGCAACCAGCAAAATCTCCTTTTGTAATGTATTGTTTTGAGTTATCCTATAATAGTCCCAGGTGGAGGTAACCCGGGGGGGGGGGGGGGGCTCGGGGGCTTCAGCCCCCCCTGAAATTTTCATGGTGGTTCGCGAAAAGGCCTTATTGGTGCATTATTTAAACTGTTATGTTTATTCATATCATGATCTGATCACCATACTCAATATATCCCATATGCATGGGGGTATTGGGGTAATGATACAAAAGGTTTGCTAGGCTAGACCCTCTTTCACTCAGACTCAGCCCCCCCAAAACTCAGCCCCCCCAAAACTCAGCCCCCCCCAAAAAATTCAGCCCCCCCCCCCCCCCAAAACGAAATCCTGGCTACGGGCCTGCTGGTGGAGTTATCCCTTTCTTCATTTTGTTTCAGTAAACACATTTTGGTTATCTTTTTGTTGTGACTCAGTTGGAACCACAGAGTGCCTCTGATGAGAATGATGGGATTCAGGATCACAATCTGGTTCAAAATGTCCCTGTTATAGTCAATGAGGAACAGGGTGTGGAAGTTTAGTTTCCTACAGCAAGAAATGAGTTTGTTGATACTGAAACTAGCCAGGTGCAGGTGCAAATTGACTCAGAAAAGGAGGACAGTTCTCAGCCTGATAATGAGCAGGAAGGCAAACTGGATAACACTAACGAACAGACTGACCTTGACGAAATGGGAACCTTAGATCGAGCTGACCGTTTGGAATTCAGAGTTCGAAGGAGTGTGAGAATAGCTAACAAGAAGGAGGTCAGAGGCCAAAGAAACACCTTCATGTTTTGCAAAGGGTATTAAGCTGTGTGTTTGGGACCAAACCTTTGTCAGAGCAACTTTTCGTTTAACCAAGAAGCTTACATTTTGCATGTCTGGATTGTCTTGCAGTTCTAGGGTTCATGGTTTCAGGACTCAGTCATGTTCTCATGGGATTTTGCTTTGCTGGTGTCTTTTTGGATTATGCTTCAAAGCGCTATTTTGTATTGATATTTTGTAACATTACTTTTGCTTTTAAGAACTTTTTCTTTTACTTTTTAATAAACCATAAAGACTACTGGTGTTTTTAGCAAAGCGAACCTATTCTGAGGTGCGATACTTTTCACCTTGCCTAAAGTGCCTCTGTCTGCTAAGGGTCTTAATCTTAACAGAGGTATCCGATAGCCCCCGAGTAAAGCCAGGCACTATAGTTTTTCTCAAAGGCTCAGACATGCCATCACAACACTCCTCTCAATCTTCTCTTCTCCGAGCTGAAAATACCCACCTCCTCAAGTCACTTCTCACAGAGCTTCTCTTCCAAACCTTTGACCATTTTTGTTGCTCTTCTTTGGGCAACTTACAGCTTGTCAATATACCTCTTGAATTGCTTTGCTTAGAACTGGACACAGTGTTATTCCAAAGTAGAATAGAGGTTCTATGACTTCCTTCTATCATTTTCAAAGAGCTTTCTAGTGTCTGACCTTCTGTGGCTGAGGAGGCTATATGGTATCTCCTGGCAGAAGTTGTACATTTCAGTAAGGTTCACTGTTATCCATGATCCAGGAACATGTCCCCTATGGATATGTAGGTTATACTATATTATAGCACTAAGGTAAAGGACTGGTTGGAGGAATGAGGAAACGGAAAGCAAGGAGGTGAGTGGTGACTGGAAGAATGTCAAGGGGGATTTGAATAAAGCTGGCGATTGACAACTGGCATAATGAAGCAGTGAAAAGGTGGCGAAGTGAGCGGACGGGTGGGGATTAAAGTTGAGAGGGTCAGATTTAAGAATTAATGAATGGTATTTAAGAGCCTGAGTTAGCTAGGAGAGGAGTGAGGAGCAAAAGCAAAATATTTGGGTCAAATGTATGAAATCATGAATCCATTTGGTGCATTTCCACCATAGAATTAATTCAATTTGATGCCACTTTAAGTGCCATGGCTCAATGCTATAGAATCCTGGGATTTGTACTTTGGTGAGACACCAGCACCCATTTGGCAGAGAAGGCTGTCAATCTACAACTCCCATGATTCCATAGCACTTGAACCATCGCAGTTAAAATGGTGTCAGAGTTTGTTGGAGGTTTTAAATGTAAATAAACAGAAGTGTTACCTGTTTCAGAACCAAAATATACCCTGCAGTATAAGAATGTGTCACTCAGATTTGTGTAACGAGTAACATTAACTTTACTTCAGTTCAAAAGGTCAAACAGAGCAACAATATATACAGCAGTCTCTCTGAATTCTTACAGAGAACAGAGGGAATAACAGTCCTTTTAAACAGTTTTAAAAATATGCTTCATGCCTTAGAAATGATCAGGCTTCAGAGAATTGGCAGCCATTTACTTCCTGGCTATTTCCAGTCAGCGCTCTCTTCACTCTCTGAGGTGAAAAATGGCAGTTAAAACCGTTTCTCTCAGCAGCAAGCTAGAGACAGCAGCCAATCAGAATTCTGGCTCCTGGCATGCTCAGCCAATCAGCAGCCGACACATGCCTTTCCAGTCAACCCACCACATTATGGTGACTCTTTACAAACCCCCACAGCCTTGACTTGAGTGTGGCGAACAACTCTTGATCTGGCCCTATACTTCAATTGATACAGCCCAGAATTGCCAAGGTGTAGTGAATCTTACCTAGTAGGCTGGAGAAGAAGCCTGGATAACAGTATGGCAAACCTTAGAGAGTGTATGCCAGGGATAGATAGATAGAAGATGGGAGAGGTTTGAAGTCTCCTGGGATTGGCTAGAGCAGATGGAAGGAGCCAAGTCTTAGGAGGGAAAAAGATTTTCAGCTTCTGAGAGTTGAGAACTGGGAGCTGGTAGAGAAAGAAGTGTCTTTTGAAACTAGGTTTTCAGTGAGAGAGCGCCTGTGTCAGAGAGGGCTGATTAGCTGACAAGAAAGGTCAAGCAGCATCCTGATTTCTTGTGGGAGATAGCACAAGGGACTAGCTCTCTAGACTGAGTTATTTAGCTAGAAGAACTCTGGGGAGAGTTAGCTAATAACTCAGGGGACTACCTAGGATAGGTTAGTCAGAAACTCATTGCTATTTCTCTGAAATAGAGTGAGGGATTTTTGTAACCAGCAGCTCTCTGAAGAAGTTAGTTGTTTGTTTTTATAAATAAATATTTTTCTATTTTAACTTTCAAAAAGATAGATTGTTCCTCAATCTATCAGCAATTCCTTTGTGATAATTTCAGTCACTTTAACCTCCTGATACCACAGAAAGGTCTCTTATCCGAAGAGTCATTTTGGAAGCTGAGTGGGCAGAAGTGGGAAAGGTTTACCTCAGAAACTCATTTTAAAAATCCTAAGACATCTTGGGTTGGTGGCAGCTCTTAAAACAAAAGAAGACTAACAGACCAGCAGTGTTCATTCTACCATTACACACATCTAACATCAACTCGCTACCATACTAGTGTCCACTGGTGTGATATTACATATAATCCTTTACAGTGGTGTTCAGCTATCGGATATATTATAGTATATCATTTGATTTTTTATATTGGTGTCCAGCGGCGCAGTATACATTGATATTTGATGTTAGATTAATTTGGGAATTCATTATACAAGGCGACCAAAGCCGTGTCAGTACCGTGACCAGGCCTGAAACCAGACTGCAATGGATCCAGAAAATCAGCTTCATCCAGGAATCCCAAATGTGAAATTCTATTTTCAGAACATCAGAGTTCACAGTTGGGCATATGAAGTATTCATGCCAAGTTTGGTCAAGATCCATCATTGTTTGAGTCCACAGTGCTCTCTGGATGTA
Organism: Anolis sagrei ordinatus; assembly: GCF_025583915.1. Lineage (NCBI taxonomy): Eukaryota > Metazoa > Chordata > Lepidosauria > Squamata > Anolidae > Anolis > Anolis sagrei. The sequence goes on along the minus strand of NW_026846588.1, from coordinate 273,392,801 downwards.
GGTGAACTACAACTCCAAAACTCAAGGTCAATGCCCACCAAACCCTTCCAGTATTTCTGGTTGGTCATGGGAGTTCTGTGTGCCAAGTTTGGTTCAATACCATTGTTGGTGGAGTTCAGAATGCTCTTTGATTGTAGGTGAACTATAAATCCCAGCAACTACAACTCCCAAATGACAAAATCAATCCCCCCCAACCCCACCAGTATTCAAATTTGAGCAATTTGTGATAAATTTGTTCCAGTGAATGAAACTATTATTTGTTTGTTTGTTTGTTTATTTATTTATTTACAGCTTTTATATTCCGCCCTTCTCACCCCACAGGGGACTCAGGGCGGATTACAGTGTACACATATATGGCAAACACTCAATGCCAATTTTGACATACAAACATATACAGACATACACAGAGGCTATTTAACTTTTTCTGGCTGCCAGGGGAGCTGTTGCTTTCATCGTCCATCTGTGACGCTGATGAAGCACTTCCGCATTCCCCGCATGCTTCCCCGCTGGGATGCTTTGCTGGAATCTCTTTTATGGCCTCATAAATCAGTTAATTTAGCCTCCCCACACTTTAAGGTGGTACCTAATTTTCCTACTTGACAGATGCAACTGTCTTTCGCAGTGGTCCCCAGATGTTTTGGCATACAACTCCCAGAAATCCCAGCCAGTTTACCAGCTGTTAGGACTTCTGGGAGTTGAAGGCCAAAAACATCTGGGGACCCCAGGTTGAGAACCACTGGTCTTTCGGGTTGCAAAGGTTGACAACAGGCTACACACAATTGGTTGGGAACCCACTCCAACCCGGGCTGGCTTCGAACTCATGACCTTTTGGTGATCTTAATGCAGCTGACACTCAGCCAGCTGCGCCACAATCCCAGTGCATATCAGATATTTGCAATATGATTCATAACAGTAGCAAAATTACAGTTATGAAGTAGCAACGAAAGTAATTTTAAGGTTGAGGGTCAACACAACATGAGGAACTGTATTAAGGGGTCGTGGCATTAGGAAGGTTGGGAAATGGCATTAGGAAGGTTGGGAACACAAGGTGATCCCCGCGGATCCCATCCTTCCCTCCTTGTGTACGAACCAATACTTTGGATGCTCCATTTGGGCTTCTGGCGCTTGCCAGTGGGGAAGCTGTCCAAAAGATTGAAATCTCCTGGGCTGCGTTTGATTATTCTCCATTTCAGCCTCAGTGCAAGGGCCACAGTTCACATTCACAGGTTTGTTTTCCCCATGGAGACATTTGCTTTTAATTAAAGGGAGCGATATGTGAGCACTACCAGAAATTTAATACTGAGTCCCAGTAGAAAAGGGTTCCTATATAAAACAAGAGTTCTAAGTTGCGATCCGGGCTCCTGATAACATTCATGCTCTTCTGTAATGATTTATGGGCCACTAACGGAAGAAGAGGAGATGGCTTTGCCTCGTCCCCGCTTCTCCTTGGCACAAAGCTGCGCAGTGTCTGCATCGAAGGTTGTCTCTGCCTCCACAGACAATAGAGAAGAGGATAAAGTTGCTTTTGACCCCAAGTCTCAGATGTTGGGAGACTGTTTTCAGGAACTCAAGGCAATGTATTTAACCTCGAAGACATCAGCTGGTCCAGCACACCTGTGCACCTGTCGGCTTGCTAAGTATTACCTGCCTGGGTGCATGGCTGTGGTCCATTCAACCCTAAGAAAAAAACCAAACAAAGACAATAATACAATGAAAGCAGATTTTCATAACATAGAACACTAGACCTCCCACATCTTACAAAACTAAATCTAAAACAAACACACCTACATATACTAAACATACAACTGCAGAAATTATTCTACAAACTTCACAATAATTGTATTGTTGAAGGCTTTCATGGCCGGAATCACTGGGTTGTTGTAGGTTTTTTCGGGCTATATGGCCATGTTCTAGAGGCATTCTCTCCTGACGTTTCGCCTGCATCTATGGCAAGCATCCTCAGAGGTAGTGAGGTCTGTTGGAACTAGGAAAATGGGTTATATATCTGTGGAATGACCAGGGTGGGACAAAGGACTCCTGTCTGTTGGAGCTAGGTGTGAATGTTTCAACTGACCCGATTGTGGACAATTTCAACAGAAAGGAGGAAACCATGAAAATGAACAAAATCTGGTCAGTTGAAACATTCACACCTAGCAGACAAGAGTCCTTTGTCCCACCCTGGTCATTCCACAGATATATAAACCCTTTTTCCTGGCTCCAACAGACCTCACAACCTCTGAGGATGCTTGCCATAGATGCAGGTGAAACGTCAGGAGAAATGCCTCTAGAACATGGCCATATAGCCCCAAAAAATCTACAACAGCCCTCACAATAATTGTCTATTATCCCACTCCCTACTACGTCATAATTGTTGTGCTCCAGGTCTAGAAACACCTATGACCACCGCATCACACAAGAGTTCAGGAATATAAACAAATAGTTTATTGTAAAACACATAAAAAGCATCTTAAAAATTGGGAATAAGAAAGGAAGATACATAATTCAAAGAGGTGGTAACCAAACAATAATCCAAACATCTCATAAGGTTCCAAAGGTGGCAAAGTCCAGGAAAAGCCAGAAATCACACGTACAGCATCAGTCCACATGCAAAAAGTATAACTAATTAAAAAAATGAACAGGAATACATGAACAAGAACATAAAAAATTTCCAGGATATTAAAATCCAATACCAAGGCTTGACTTGAATCAGGAACAAGTGAACTCAGGCTTCGCTTCTCATTCTAACACAGTGTTACCTGAACTGGCCTTAAGGTAAACAACTTGTTGTTTAATACACACCCATGAAAGCATTATGTCTCCCATGAATTTTCTCCCCAACTTTCCCACTTTTCTCAATTTTTCTAACCTAGGTAATCTAGAGGGAAAGATGAAATACTTTGGCCACATCATGAGAATACAGGAAAGCTTAGAGAAGACAATGATGCTTGGGAAAATGGAAGGAAAAAGGAAGAGGGGCCGACCAAGGGCAAAATAGATGGATGGTATCCTTGAAGTGATCGGCTTGACTCTGAAGGAGCTGGGGGTGGTGATGGCTGACAGGGAGCTCTGGCCTGGGCTGGTCCATGAGGTCACAAAGAGTCGGAAGCGACTGAAAGAATAAACAACAACAAAGGTAATCTAGTTTTGGCTCTGGTTTGTAAACAAAGACTTTTCTTGATTTCCGTAGCTACAGGTGGTTTCTTCTGGGAACCCTCCTTATCACTCAGATCTTCACTCGATACCTTATCTACTGTTGCTACTTCTGGCTCCTCTGACTGGCCTTGAAGCCCTGCATATTCCGAGCCAGTTTTCTTACAGAGAGAAACATTTCCCAGATCTGAATTTCCCAAACTTGAGGGCTCATCTCTTGGTGCCACAGGAAAGCCCACAATCCCCTCTAAATCATCAGTGAACCCATCAGCCTCCAGCTGATTTACAACAATAACAACACTTCTACTTCTATTGACATTGCACTAATTCATAAAAGCAATATGTGAAATTTGCTCCCATCAAATTTTGTCTCGTCCTTGCTTCTCCTTGGCACAAAGCTACACAGTGTCTGCATAGAGGGAGAGTAGGAAAAAGAGAGGGAAGGAGGGAAGGAGAAAAGTAAGGAAAAAAGGTAGGTAGAAAACAGAGGGGGAAGGAAAGGATGAACGAGAGAGAGAGAAAGTTGGTTAGAAAAAGAGAAAGAAAGAATTTGGAAAGCATGCTGTAGTGGTTTGAACCTCAGACTGTGGCCCTGAACCCAGTGGGTGACTTTAGACAAGTCACATTCTCTCCACCTCAGATTGTAGTGGTTTTAGCTAAGACCGTGGTTAAAGAGGTTCATTCCCGGTGAGCATCCATTAAACCAGATCAGCCAAGACAGAGAAACAAGCTTCCCAGATTGAAAGCAAAGCCATTGAGGTTTATTACAATTCAGCCAAAAAGGATGCAAGTACAAGCATTAGCATACTTTTATGTTAAGCATCATAATGATGCTAATGAACTTGTGCAATCAAATGTGTGGAGCTGGACTGAACTTGGAAAAATATTATGCAAGTATTGTCGAAGGCTTTCATAGCCGGAATCCATGGGTTGTTGTAGGTTTTTCTGGGCTATATGGCCATGTTCTGGAGGCAATTTTTCTCCTGACGTTTCGCCTGCATCTATGGCAAGCATCCTCAGAGGTAATGAGGTCTGTTGAAACTAGGAAAAATGTCAGACACGCATCAAGGAACATGAAAAGCACTGCAAACTACTCCATCCAGAGAAATCAGCCATAGCAGAGCACCTGATGAACCAACCTGGACACAGCATATTATTTGAGAACACAGAAGTGCTGGACCACTCTCACAACCACCATGTCAGACTACACAGAGAAACCATCGAAATCCACAAGCATGTGGACAATTTCAACAGAAAGGAAGAAACCATGAAAATGAACAAAATCTGGCTACCAGTATTAAAAAACTCAAAAATTACAGCAGCAAAACAACAGAGGGGAAACAAACAGGCACATGAAATCACTCTCAAGAAAAGATTCCCCCCAGGCGCTTCCAAGCCATTGAATGCAAATCAAGGTGATCATCTGAAACATTCACAGTTAGCCCCAGCAAATAAAAGTCCTTTGTCTCACCCTCGTCATTCCACAGATATATAAACCCATTTTTCCTAGTTCCAACAGACCTCACTACCTCTGAGGATGCTTGCCATAGATGCAGGCGAAACGTCAGGAGAAAAAATTGCCTCCAGAACATGGCCATATAGCCCGGAAAAACCTACAACAACCCATTATGCAAGTAGTTTTTAAATTTATTGCATAGTTTTACACATATGGAGGTACATAGCAGAGTAGCTAAGGAACCTCGCCAGTGAGTTGTGAAGATACAAAAAGTGTGTCAAAAAGCTCAAACTATGTATCCTAATGTGCAGCATACACTGAATCCTATTGTGCACCAGTCCCTTTGCTGGCTTCCCAGCATTGTAACGTAACCACAGCTGTTGCAAAACTTCTCTATTCTATTTCCTGCAGGAGCAAATCTGTTTATAAAGATGTGGATTTCAGGTCAAGATTTTCAAATACAATACAAAGAAGGACTGGGGGAGACAAAAGGGAAGAAAAGAAGTAAATAGGATAACGCTTGGTGTATACATTAACATAAGCTGACCATATGTCCAAAAGTAAATTTGGCTAAAGCTGACGCCGGCAGAATATACATTTCACCTGTAGCCAAAGCAGCGAGATTTTCCGACTCTTGAAAGATGGAAAGTGAATGTTTAGCTTTCCAGATGTGGAGCCTTAGAGCATTATTGCCCGAGCCTCCTCTCTCACTACAATTGCAATATCTGTAAAAACAATATTCTTCCTTACTTTGCAGGATTGGCCTCTGTGTGTGCCAAAACTGTATTGCACACACCACTATGGGCTGCCTGCTCACTATTATTGTTATTGTTATTGTTATTATTATTATTATTATTATCATTAAACTTTATTTGTACCCCGCTAGCATCTCCCGAAGGACTTGATGCGGCTTACAAAGCCCAAGGCCTCAACACACAATATACAATATAAAACCTAAGGCAAATTAAAACAATTAAAGCAATATCAACAACAAGCAATAAACAATACACTAAGACACAATAAAACTGGGCCGGGCCAGAGTAATGGGTACAGGATTAAAAGTGCTGATGTGACAGGTGATATGTAAGGCTTATAGGGCAAGTGCAGAGTGCGATGTGCAGCAATCTTAGTTCTAATAAAGTGCTTCTGGGACTTGGTATTGGAGATTTCCTAATCTGGGAAGGCACATCGGAACAGCCAGGTCTTCAAGTTCTTTCTAAAGACTGCCAGGGTAGGGACCTGTCTAAGATCTTTGGGGAGGGTGTTCCAGAGTTGGGGGGCCACCACAGAAAAGGCCCTGTCTCGTGTCCCCATCAAACGCGCTTGCGACACAGGCGGGATCACGAGCAGGGCCTCTCCAGATGACCGAAGTGAACGTGGGTTCGTAGACGGAGATGCGGTCACGCAGGTAGGATGGTCCCAAACCGTTCAGGGCTTTGTAGGTAAGCACCTGCACCTTAAATTGGGCTCGGAAAATAAACGGCAGCCAGTGGAGCTCCTTGAACAGGAGGGTTGACCTCTCTCTGTAAGGGGCCCCAGTTAACATCCTGGCTGCTGCTCGTTGGACCAGTTGGAACTTCCGAGCCGTTTTCAAGGGCAGCCCCACGTAGAGCGCATTGCAGTAGTCCAATCTGGAGGTGACCAAGGCATGGACCACCCCGGCCAGATCAGCCTTCGCGAGGTATGGTCGCAGTTGGCGCACGAGTCTCAATTGTGCGAAAGCCCTCCCAGACACCGCCGACGCCTGAGCCTCAAGCTTAAGCGATGAATCCAAGAGGACTCCCAGACTGCGGACCTGTGGCTTCAGGGGGAGTGTAACCCCATCCAGTACAGGTTGCCACAGGTTTACGATCGACCAGGAGGACCTCTGTCTTGTCGGGATTGATCTTCAGCTTGTTCCTCCTCATCCAGATAGACACAGCGGCCAGGCACTCGTCCAGCATGAAGAATCAGATTGATTCAAGAGAACCCCAAGGGCCATCCAGTCTAACCCCATTTTCCCATGTAGGAAGACACAATCGAGGCCTTCCCAACAGATGCTGATGGCCATCCTTAGGGAGAGGGTGTGTTTAACTTGAAGAAGAGAAGCAGAAGAGGAGCTATCATATCTATGTTTAAATAATTAAAAAGATGTCACATTGAGAAGGGGGCTCAAAAACCTCCAGAGAAGAAGATTCCATCAGACTCCAAGGCAGAATGAATCACTGTTGAACAGCTCTTAGTGTCCTGTTTTGCCCCAGAAACAGTCTTACAATAAGGGTTAACGCAACTAAAAAGCTTCACTCCATCAAAATGACGATGCTCTAACAAACAGCAGCAAAGGAACAAAAGGAAAATCTCAAAAGCAAAGCAAAAGTCTTACATCCGACATGAAACAAGAGTCTTTGGCAAAAAGTCTTTGCAAGGCACTTGATGGAGCTGCAAGCAAGGAAACCGGAGCACAGAAGTACTAAGTAGCATGGACCACTTGCTTTATGCTGATTCATAGCTCTCAGCTCCCAGCACAGGTACACTTAGAGTCCTAATGTTTAGGTGGAATCTATTTTTCTGCTGTTTGAATCCTTTGTTCCATTGCAACAAACTAGTCAAATGTGAGCTAGGCAAAACTATTGTTAGGTGGATCTGTAATTGGTTAAGTGAACGAACCCAAAGGGTAATTCTCCCCAATGCTTCCTCTTCATCCTGGAAAGAAGTGATGAGTGGAGTGCCATCAGCAGGGTTCCATCCTGGGACCGGTCCTGTTCAGGATCTTTATTAATGACTTAGATCAGTGTTTCTCAACCTGGGGGTCAGGGCCCCTGGGGGTGTCACGATGGGGTGTTGGAGAGGTTACCAAAGACCATCAGGATACACAGTATTTTCTGCTGGTCCTGGGAGTTCTGTGTGGGAAGTTTGGCCCAATTCTATCGTTGGTGGGGTTCAGAATGCTCTCTGATTGTAGGTGAACTATAAATCCCAGCAATTACAACTCCCAAATATCAAATTTTATTTTCCCCAAACTCCCAACAGTGTTCACATTTGGGCATATTGAGTATTCATGCCAAGTTTAGTCCAGATCCATCATTGTTTGAGTCCAAGGTGCTTTCTGGAGATAGGTGAACTACAACTCTCAAACTCAAGGCCAATGCACACCTAACCCTTTCATTATTTTTTGCTGGTCATGAGCATTCTGTGTGCCAAGTTTGGTCAATTCCATCTCTGGTGTTCAGAATGTTCTTTAATTGTAGGTGAACTATAAATCCCAGCAACTACAACTCCCAAGGTCCAGAGAATGAAAATACATCCTGCCTATCAGATATTTACATGACGATTCATAACAGTAGCAAAATTCCAGTTATGAAGTAGCAACGGAAATAATTTTAGGGTTGGGGGTCATCACAACATGAGGAACTATATAAAGGGGTCACGGCATGAAGAAGGTTGAGAACCACTGACTTAGATGAAGGGTTAGGAGGCAGGATCATCATGTTTGCAGACAGGACCAAATTGGGAGAGCCAATACTCCAGAAGGCAACAGAATTCAAAACAATCTTCGCAGATTAGAGAGATGATTGACCAAACTGAACAAAATGAAGTTCAACAGGGACAAATGCAAGATACTCCACTTAGGCAGAAAAAACGAAAGGCAAAGATATGGAGGATGCCTGGCTCGACAGCAGGACGTGTGGAAAAGATCTTGGAGTCCTCGTGGGGAGGAACATGAGCCAATAATGTTGTGTGGCAGCTTAAAAAGCCAATTGGCCTGCATCAATAAGAGCCTAGTGCCTAGATCCAGGGAAGCCATGCTAACCCTCTATTCTGACTTGGCCAGACAACACCTGGAATCACACTGTGTCCAATTCTGGGCACTGCAATTTAAGGGAGATGTTGATAAGCTGGAATATGTCCAGAGGAGGGTGGCTAAAAGGATCAAGGGTCTGAAGAACAAGCCCTATGAGGAGCAGCTGAAAGAGCTGGGCATGTTTAGCCTAAAGAAGAGAAGGCTGAGAGGAGACATGATAGCTGATTTTAACCTATAAAACCCTACACGGTTCCGGTCCAGTTTACCTGTCCAAACGTATTTTCCCCTATAAACCATCAAGGAGCTGGGCATGTTTAGCCTGAAGAAGAGATGACTGAGAGGAGACATGATGAAGGCCATGGATCAAGATGTGAGAAGAAGTCCTAGGAAGGAGGGAGCAAGCTTGTTTTCTACTGCCCTGGAGATTAGGACGCATTGGAACAATGGCTTCAAACTACAAGAAAGGAGATTCCATCTGAACATTAGAAAGAACTTCCTGACTGTGAGAGCTGTTCAGCAGTGGAACTCTCTGCCTCAAAGTTTGGTGGAGGCTCCTTCTTTGGAGGCTTTTAAGCAGAAGCTGAATGGCCATCTGTCAAGGGTGCTTTGAATGCACTTTTCCTGCTTCTTGGCAGGGGGTTGAACTGGATGGCCCAAGAGGTCTCTTCCAACTCTAGGATTCTATGATCGGTAGATGCAGAATCTATGGATACAAATCACCAAAAAGCCTCCAGAGATTCCCATTGCTTCCCTGAAACATAAACCCTAAAGATAGCAATTGGCCTCCTTGCTGGCAAAACATCAAAGGCAGCCTGCAAAATACCTTAAAGTCAAACATTAAGAACGGGCTACAAACAGACTTGAAAAGAGCAGGAGTCGGAGGCGGCAGGTTTGTTCCTTCCAGCCTCGCTGCCTTCTTTGAAGTAATCCATCTAATGTGCTCCTTGGTGGAACCAAAGTCTGTTTCCCCACCTCTTCTTAGTACGATTCCCAGAAGAATTGGGGTGAAACAAAAATGCCATCAAGCCTGTAATAATTTCCTGCAGTCAGAGAGAAGTATTAAATGGGACAGAAGACCAAAGCAAAGAGAGAGAAAACATGGACTTGGGTGCATCTACACTTTATAATTAATGCAGCTTGACACCACTTTTACTGCGATGGCTCAGTACTATGGCATCTTAGGAACTAAGGTTTAGTAGGACCCCATCACTGTGGTGGACAAAATGAAAGATGTTACCCAGAGGAGGGCGACTAAAATGATCAAGGGTCTGGAGAACAAGTTCTATGAGGAACGGCTTAAAGAGCTGGGCATGTTTAGCCTGCAGAAGAGAAGGTTGAGACATGATAGCCATGTATAAATATGTGAGAGGAAGTCATAGGGAGGAGGGACCAGCTTGTTTTCTGCTGCCCTGGAGACTAGGACGCGGAACAATGGCTTCAAACTACAAGAAAGGAGATTCCACCTGAAAATGAGGAAGAACTTCTTGACTGTGAGAGGTGTTCAGCAGTGGAACTCTCTGCCCCGGAGTGTGGTGGAGGCTCCTTCTTTGGAGGCTTTAAAACAGAGGCTGGATGGCCATCTGTTGGGGGTGCTTTGAATGCAATTTTCCTGCTTCTTGGCAGAATAAGGTTGGACTGGATGGCCCATGAGGTCTCTTCCAACTCTTTGATTCTATGATTCTATGATTCCTGCCAAAATGGAACTGTAGAGGAGAGTCTACTGAACAAGCCAGTACCTGCTGCATACCAGTACTGCCATCTGTTGAGGAGTTACGCAGGTGGAGGCATTACTTTTCATTCAACTCTCATACAACTCTCATACAACTGCTGGTCCTTCAACCTTCCTGGTAGTGATTCTCCAAACCCGTGCTGGGAAAAGTCATTCCATCTGAACATTAGGAAGAAATTCCTGATTGTGAGAGCTGTTCAGTAATGGAACTCTCTGCTATGTGTCTCTCTGCTGTGTCTCTCTACAGGACACAACGGGGAACCGGGCCTACAGGTTAGTGTTAGGGTTAGAGTTAGAGAGTTTGTGTATCTCTGCTGAGTGTGCTGGAGGCTCCTTCTTTGGAGGCTTTAAAACAGAGGCTGGATGGCCCTCTGTCGGGGGTGCTTTGAATGCATTTTCCCTGCTTCTTGGCAGAATAAGGTTGGACTGGATGGCCCATGAGATCTCTTCCAACTCTATGATTCTATGATTCTATCAAACTACAACTCCCATGACTAGCACTGAGCCATGGCAGTTAAAAGTTGTGTCCAACTGCGTTATTTCTGCAGGGTAGATGCACCTTTGGATATAATTTTTCCTCTCTGTTCCCAAGGAGATATTTGGGACTGACCCAGTTTTCCAGCACTGTTTGCTGTTGGCATTCAAGAGGTTCAAGAGGAGGATTAGCCTGACCTAGCTGGAGATAAAACTCTAATTTTAAACTGTCTTTACTTGGTCTGCAGAACCATTCCATGCTAACTTGAGTTCTGTTTGAGATGAGAAACAGAGAATTATTCTACCATTGAAGGATGATGGAATGATGATGGTGGTGCAAGTGGAGCATCCCTTAACCGTAATGCTGGAATTTGAAATACTCCATTATTCCCCACATGGGTGTTTGATGGTGTATCTACACTCTAGAAATAATGCACTTTTGCACCAATTAACCAGCCATATAGGAGCCCCCGGTGGCGCAGTGAGTTAAACTCTTGTGCCAGCATGTCACAATGCCAGGACTCTGCCGTTATTCTAGCAGAGGTGAACCAAACAAACTCCCAGTTTGTGCTAAGCAATTGAATTAAAACAGCATTTACTTTCTGGCTGTTTTAATAGTCCAAAATCTAAAACGTAAGATAGCACTCAGTCTCAGAATATAAAACAAAAACTGACAGGAAACACTGTTGCAGGTTTAAGATAACACTGTAGTTAACAGGTCCAGTCCAGTGGTCAAACGCCAAGAGTTCAATAAGCAAGTCCAGGGATCTAGAGTCTATACCGTAGTCAGAAGCCGGTGCAGAGATTCAGGGTTCCAGGGTTCCAAGAGTAAAAGAGATAGGTCAGGATACCAAAAATTCACAATCTTGGGGGGGAAACCAGCAGCATCTACCACCAAAATAAGACAAATACTTTTCTCCCGAAGATCATTCCGAAGGCTAGCTCCTTATATCCAGGAACACCCAACTGCAAACGATCTCTTGCATACCTCCACCCTTAATTGCTTTCACCCATAAACCTTACTTAGAGATTGCTCAACCCTTTAGAACCAACGGCTAGGTCTGCCACAACCAACCACCATCAGCTGCCGAACATGATACATGATACAGCAGGACTGAGGACCGACAGATTGTAGGTTCAAATCCGGGGAGAGCATGGATGAGCTCCCTCTATCAGCTCCAGCTTCCCATGCGGGGACATGTGAGAAGCCTCCCACAAGGATGGTAGAACATAAAACATCTGGGCATCTCCTGGGCAACATCCTTGCAGACTGCCAATTCTCTCACACCAGAAGCGACTTACAGTTTCTCAAGTCGCTCCTGACACGGAAAAAAAAACAGCCATGGCTCAATGCTATGGAATTATTGGAGTTGTAAGTTTACAAGCTCTTTGAGCCTTTTCTGCCAAAGAGTTCTGATACCTCACCAAACTACAAATCCCATGATTTTAAAGTAGTGAGCTATGGCAGTTCAAGCAGTATCAAACTGCATTAGTTCTATAGTTGTTGCCCTCCAGGCTTCTGCAATGTAAATCGCCTGGAGCATCTCGGATGGAGGGCGATTAATAAGTAATTAAAGATGATGATGATAATGATGATGATGATGATGATGATGATGATAAAACACCTATGACCACTGCACCACACAAGAGTCCAGGACTATAAGCAGTTTATTGTAAAACACATAGAAAGCATATTAAAAAGCAGGAAACAGAAAGGAAGATAAACAATCCAAAAAGGTTTAGCAACAGATGATAACCAAACAATCATCCAAGTGTTTCATAAAGTTCCAGAGGTGACAAAGTCCAGGTACAGCCAGAAATCACTGTTATAGAATAAGTCCACAAGCAAGAAGGTATAACTAGTAAAACGTGAACAGGAGTACATGAACAGGAACATAGAAAACCTCCAGGATTAAAATCCAAAACCAAGGCTTGACTTGAACCAAGAACAAGAGAACTCAGGCTTAGCTTCTCACTCTAATGTAGTGTTGCCTGAACTGACCTTAAAGTAAACAATTTGTTGTTTAATAGATACCCATGAAATCGTTATATCTCCCATGAATTTTCTCCCCAGCTTTCCCATATAATTGTTCTGATTTGCCCCTCAAAAACAGCCTTTAGACAATGTTGAAAGTAAAAGAAAAATGCTTTACTTCAGCAAACACAAAGGATAAGCAAATGCAATTGGAAAGTGCAAAAGAAAGCAAGGAAGTCTTAATCCAGACAAATTTAAAGTCTCTTACAAGATCCCAAAAGAAACACCAGTCTTTCATCAGACAATGGGCAATGAACTAAGTGTTTAGCAGCAGATACAAAACAGATTCCGTTGGAGTGAAAACAGCAGTATCAGGGTCATTGTTGCCAGCAAAAGCTGACTACTCCTGCTACTGATTTATAGCCCTGAATTCCCCAAGCAGGAGGTACTAGGGTGTCTCTCAATTAGTTCAGCGTTTTTAGCAGCTATCCTAGCAGGACACCATCTGTGCTCTGTCTCTTTTCGTCTCTCTAGAAATGTGGGCACTTTCAAACCCTCACTGTCTGATTCTCCTTCTCTCTCCAATTCCTGAGCACTTCTCTGCTCCCTTCCTCCTCCAAAGATGAGGAATCCCTAACAGTAATCTCTCAGATAAGCATAATCAATTTTTGGCTCTGATTTGTAAATGAAGACTTTTCTTGATCTCCACAGCTACAGGTGGTTTCTCCTGGGAAGCCCCTTTATCACTCAGCCCTTCACTCGATTCCTTATCTGCTATTGCTTCTTCTGACTCCTCGAACTGGCCTTGAGGCCCTGCACTTTCCGAACCAGTTTTCTCATAGAGAGAAACATCATTTCCCAGACTTGAATTCCCCAGACTTGAGGGCCTTTCACTTTGTCCCACAGGAAAATCCACAATCCTCTCTAAATCATCAGTTAAACCATCAACCTCTGGTTGATCTACAACAATACTGTAGACCAGGGGTCCTCAAACTACGGTCCGCAGGCCACTTCCGGCCCGCCGAGGGCACTTATCCGGCCCGCGGAGGAGGAGCATCCCCCCCCCACACAGTGCCCCTCCCTTGGCTGGCTCATGCTATCCGTCAGGTCCGATGGGCAGCATGAGCCAGCCAAGGGCAGCTGCTCTGTGTGGCCTACTCGCACGTAAAGCACCTCACGATGTGCTTTACGCGAATATAGGCCGCACGGTGCTGCTCCTCCCTTGGCAAGCTCATGCTGCTCATTGGGCCCGATGGGCAGCGTGAACCAGCCAAGGGCAGCTGCTCCGCGYGGCCTACTTGCGTGTAAAGCACCTTGCGAGGTGCTTWACGCGAGTGTAGGCCGCGYGGTRCTGCTTTTCCCTTGGCAGGCTGCCCCRGCGCTCCTTGCAGTCATGCCGGCCACATGACCTTGGAGGTGTCTACGGACAAYGCCGGCTCTTCAACTTAGAAATGTAGATGAGCACCACACCCCAGAGTCAGACATGACTGGACTTCATGTCMGAGGAAAACCTTTAACTAGGAAAATTGTGGAAGATCCAGGGTGGGAGAAAGAACTCTTGTCTGTTGGAGGTAGGTATGAATGTTTCAATTGATCACCTTGATTACCATTTCATAGCCTGACAGTTTTTAGGGAGAATCCTTTGTYRAGAGGTGATTAGGTGGCCCTGAYTGTTTCTTGTCTGGAGTTCCCCTGTCTTTGAGTGTTGTTCTTTATTTACAGTTATAATTTTAGAGTTTTTTTAATACTGGTAGTCAGATTTTGTTCAGACTAGAAATAGGAAGATTTCCCATTCCCTGCTCCTGGAATTACTACCTAAAGAGGGCTAGAAAGAACCCTTCCRCACAGCAAAATAAGATATGTGCAATGTGCATAGGAATTTTTTATTGATTTTTTTTTAAAAAAAAAAACTATAGTCCGGCCCTCCATCGGTCTGAGGGACAGTGAACTGGCCCCGGTTTAAAAAGTTTGAGGACCCCTGGTGTAGACGCATCTTTGGAAAGGTTACTGATGAAACGCGGGGAGGAAAGTGCAAAGGCAGCTTTACAGTTAAATATTAAGAAGACAAATGGAGCCACCGCAAAGATTTGCATAACTTTAATATGGGTAATAAAGACAGTGAAATCGTTTATTTCCTATACCTTGGCTCAATCATTAATCAAAACTGGAACTGTATTTATAAAAAAAACAGAAAAAGACTTGAGGTATATTCATGCTTTAGAACTATAGGAGATCGATGCCACATTATTATTGTTGTTGTTATGTTTGTTTATGTTTGCTTCTTCTCTCCATTAATTGCTGTGGTTCCATACAGTGGAATTGTGAGATTTGTAGTTTTGAGAGACATTTATGCATCGTTTTCAGATTGCCCTGGTGCCACAATAAACTGCAAATCTTGCAATTCCATAGACCTATACCCCAATTTAGGCTGGTATCTAAATAACAGGGTTGAAAACATGCAACAAACCATACGGTGCCGGGCCAAATCACTTCGCACATCATTGAGACACAAGCGCTGTCGGGGACTGGACGGAGGCAGCAGTTTTCACAGCCATGCTGTGTTGATTAATGATGTGGGACCACATCAACAAAGACCATCACAAGACTCCAGAACCATCAGAGGCCAATTTGCTTTTGACTCCGTGTTTCATTAGTCAGTCTTATGCTGTTTCTCTGGCTGGGAATCAAGCTGGTTGGAAGGATGTTGGATAGCTTTTGCCTAATTTGAAGAAACTGGTTGTATAAAAAAACAACATGGAACTAAATGTGGCTTTCAGATTGGACGTAAGGTGCCTCTATAGTGTTGAATGAATGTGGTTATAGTTGTGTTGTTGTTGTTGTTTTTGCTACAGTAGTATCTATGGAGCTCAAAAGAGATCCTGGCCATTCTTTAGAACAGCAGTTCTCAACCTGGGGGTTGCGACCCCCGAGGGGGTCGCTGGGCCATTTTCCGGGGGTCGCGAAACCACCTTGGTTGGCCCCGCCCCACTCCAAAATGGCTGCCGGCTCCTGTGTGAGCCAAACAGCCAGGTGCTCCTGGTTGGCTCCTCCTCCTATTCCCGCAGGGCTGCAGGGAATCAGGAGGAGAAGCTTGGAGGCAAAGGAGCGGCAGGCCCTTGCCCGCTGCCAAGCTCAGAAGGGGCGAGGATTGAGCAGTCTTCCCGCTGTTCGCCTCTTGCCCCCACGGGGCTCGGAAGGCGCGAGGGCCGAGTGCAAGGCCCCCCACATGGCCGCGGCCACCTGGGGGGCCCTTCTCCACTCACCTCTCATGCCCTCCTTCCTCTGAAGGTGCGAGGGGTGAGCGCAAGGCCCTCCGCATGGCCACGGCCATGGAGAGGGCCTTCCCCGCTCACATCCCGTGCGATCAGGCCTCGGAAAACGCAAGGGGCAAGTGAAAGGCCCTCGACATGGCCATGGCCATGGAAGGGGCCTTTCCCGCTCGCCTCCTGTGCCCTCTGGCCACGGAGGACGTGAGGGGTGAGTGAAAGGCCCTCGACATGGCCATGGCCATGGAGGGGGCCTTCCCCGCTCGCCTCCCATGCCCTCCGGCCTCGGAGGACGTGAAGGGCGAGTGTAAGGCCCTCGACATGGCCACGGCCATGGAGGGGGCCTTCCCCGCTTGCCCCCCATGCCCTCCAGCCTGAGAAGACTGCTTAATCAAAAGTGCACTGGAACATCCAGGTTTTTAGTTGTGTACAGAAAGAAGGCAAAATAGGAGCCTGTCTGATCTCCCTAGGGAGGGAGTTTCAGAGCCGGGGGGGGCACCACCGAGAAGGCCCTCTCCCTCATCCCCAGCAACCATGCTTGAGAGAGAGCAGTGCCTCCTCGGATGATCTCAAGGTATGTACTGGTTTATAGGGGAAGAGGCAATACCGAAGATAAGCAGGTCCCGAACCGTTTAGGACTTTATAGGTAATAACCTGCACCTTGAATTGGGACCGGAAACTTATTGGAAGCCAATGGAGCTGTTTAAACACTCCCTATACCCAGCTCCTGTAAGTAGTCTGGCTGCAGATCTTTGGACCAACTTTAGGTTCCGGACTGTTTCAAGGGCAACCCCACGTAGAGCACGTTGCAGTAACCAACCTATAGGTGAGCAGGGCATGGACCACCATGGACAGATCAGCTGGCGCACAAGCTTTAACTGTGCAAAGCCACCGCCGACACCTGAGCATCAAGTGTCAAAGCAGAGTCCAGAAGGACCCCAAGCTGTGGACCTGTGTCCTCAGAGGGAGTGCGACCCCATCGAGCACAGGTAGCCACCCTATACCCTGATCAGTCCCACAAAAACAAGATTACATGTTCCCCAATGTGACCCCCTTTCAAATATTTAATCATGGCTATCATATCCTGTCTCAATTTTCTCTTCTCCAGGCTAAACATACCAGTTCCTTCAACTGCTCCACATAGGACTGGTTTCCAGACCTTTGATCATTTTGGAGGGTTTTCCTCTTTGTTCAAGAAGTGACACAGGCAGTGGTGTTGTTCAACAGGGAGTCATGCACTATATTGTTGTTGTTCATTCGTTCAGTCGTCTCCGACTCTTCGTGACTTCACTATATTACATGTGCCAATGATAGTTGCCATCCTGGCTCCAACTTATTTGCAGTCCTGTTGAGTCCCTCCTGGATGGAGAAGGCATTGGCTCATGCTCTAAAGTCTATGCCTTCTTCTCCCATGTTCATCCCTTTACACTCCATTGCAGCTGCTTGCATAGAGTAATTTCCGGCTCCATCTCAAGTAACCGCTAGGTAAACTTGCCCATCACCACATCATTTGTCAGCAGGCAATTCCTCGCACCCATCTTCATTAGCCAGCGTTACTTTGCCGGCTTCCTGCTGGCTCCTTTTCCACTGGAGGCGCCCAGTCTTTGGAAGAAGAAACCTTCATTTCCTTGGATCAATACAGGTCACTTCCTGAATTCTTCTGAAATCTGTTGCTTTGAATCCCTTTATTTTATTTTAGTTTTTCCAGCTCATGTCGTATGGAGAAATGTCATCAGACAGTTTTGGCTGTCGGCAACGTGTTCGCCAGTCGATAAAAAATCCTCAAAGATGGTTGTGGCAAATTTAACCATTTTAGTACTAATGGTGCATTTGCACCATAGACTGAATGCAGTGTGACACCACCTTGGCTGCAGTGGCTAAATGCTATGGAATCCTTCTGGGGAATTGTGGCTTTACAAGCTCTTTAGGCATCTCTTCCAAAGAGTGTTGGGGTCTCAGAAAACTACAACTTCCAGGATCCTATGGCATCCTTTCAACTATTTCAACATGTCTATTGTCATGTCTCAGGCTTGAAGCCACCTATGACCACAGCATCACACATGAGTCCAAGGTAAAAACAGTTTATTGTAAAAACACACAAAAATACAGAAATAAGGAAATTGGGTGTATAATCCAAATAGTTGGTAGTCAATTGTCTCTTATAAATCCAAAGGTGAAATAGTTCAAAAAGAGCCCCAGAACACCAAGGCAACTGAAGTCCATAAGCAAAACTTGAGCAGGATTACAAAAACATGAGCATGAAGTTCTAAGATCCAAAACCAAGAGCAAAACTTGAAACAGGAATACAAAACAAGACCATGAGATACTTAGATCCAAAACCAAGACTTGAAATGACAGGCCTAGTTGTTAACTTGAACGCCATGTTGCCTGAACTGAAGAGCAATGTGCCCGTTAGCTATTAATAAACAGACATGAAAACATTACATCTACCCTGAAATGTATGCATCCCACAAAGGCATGAGGAGAGGATGATTCCAAGTCCTTTTTCTGATCTTGAGGTTCAGAAGCAATTAAATTCTCAGGACTTGCATCTATGCCAGCCTCTCTATCTAAAACAGTTTCGCTTTCCTGGCCTGCATGAGAAGGAATCCCAGGGCCTGTATCAGAATGAATCCCAGGAAAGCCCACAATCCCATCAGTGAACCCATCAGCCCCTGTCTGCAGTGACAGCTGCTGAGCTACAATAGCTATTATGTCAATGTATTGTCAAAGGCTTTCATGGCCGGGATCACTGGGTTGTTGTAGGTTTTTCCGGGCTATATGGCCATGTTCTGGAGGCAATTTTTCTCCTGACGTTTCGCCTGCATCTATGGCAAGCATCCTCAGAGGTAGTGAGGTCTGTTGGAAGTAGGAAAATGGGTTTATATATCTGTGGAATGACCAGGGTAATGTTTCAGCTGATCACCTTGATTCAATGGCCTGGAAGCGCCTGGGGGGAATCTCTTGTTGAGAGTGAATTGATGTGCCTGATTGTTTACTCTCTGTTGTTTTGCTGTTGTAATTTTTGAGTTTTTTAATACTGGTAGCCAGATTTTGTTCATCTTCATGGTTTCCTCCTTTCTGTTGAAATTGTCCACATGCTTGTGGATTTCAATGGCTTCTCTGTGTAGTCTGACATGGTGGTTGTGAGAGTGGTCCAGCATTTCTGTGTTCTCAAATAAAATGCTGTGTCCAGGTTGGTTCATCAGGTGCTCTGCTATGGCTGACTTCTCTGGTTGGAGTAGTTTGCAGTGCCTTTCATGTTCCTTGATGCGTGTCTGGGCGCTGCGTTTGGTGGTCCCTATGTAGACTTGTCCACAGCTGCATGGTACACGGTAGACTCCTGCAGAGGTGAGAGGATCCCTCTTGTCCTTTGCTGAACGTAGCATTTGTTGGATTTTCTTGGTGGGTCTGTAAGTGGTTTGTATGTTGTGTTTCCTCATCAGTTTCCTTATGCGGTCAGTGGTTCCCTTGATGTATGGCAGGAACACTTTTCCTCTGGGTGGATCTTCATCTTGACTCTCGTGGCTTGTTCTTGGTCTTGCAGCTCTTCTGATGTCTGAGGTGGAGTCTCCATTGGCCTGGAGAGCCCAGTTGAGGTGGTTCAGTTCATCTTGGAGGAGGTGGGGTTCGCAGATTCTTTTTGCACGGTCTGCCAAGGCTTTAATGGTGCTTCTTTTTTGACTTGGGTGATGGTTGGAGTTTTTATGTAGATATCTATCCGTGTGTGTGGGTTTCCTGTAAAAGCTATTATGTCCTTTCTTATCATAGAATCAAAGAGTTGGAAGAGACCTCATGGCCATCCAGTCCAACCCCATTCTGCCAAGAAGCAGGAATATTGCATTCAAATCACCCCTGACAGATGGCCATCCAGCCTCTGTTTAAAGCTTCCAAAGAAGGAGCCTCCACCACACTCCGGGGCAGAGAGTTCCACTGCTGAACGGCTCTCACAGTCAGGAAGTTCTTCCTCATGTTCAGATGGAATCTCCTTTCTTCATTGTTCTGCGTTCTAGTCTCCAGGGAAGCAGAAAACAAGCTTGCTCCCTCCTCCCTGTGGCTTCCTCTCACATATTTATACATGGCTATCATATCTCCTCTCAGCCTTCTCTTCTTCAGGCTAAACATGCCCAGCTCCTTTAGCCACTCCTCATAGGGCTTGTTCTCCAGACCCTTGATCATTTTAGTCGCCCTCCTCTGGACACATTCCAGCTTGTCAATATCTCTCTTGAATTGTGGTGCCCAGAATTGGACACAATATTCCAGGTGTGGTCTAACCAAAGCAGACCAGAGGGGTAGCATTACTTCCCTAGATCTAGACACTATGCTCCTATTGATGCAGGCCAAAATCCCATTGGCTTTTTTTGCCGCCACATCACATTGTTGGCTCATGTTTAACTTGTTGTCCTCGAGGACTCTTTTTCACACGTACTGCTCTCGAGCCAGGCATTTTCCCCATTCTGTATCTTTGCATCTCGTTTTTTTCTTCATCTCTTCATCTTCTTTTCTCCAGGCTAAAAAGACTGAGCTCCTAAGGCTTTCCAAACCTTTCACTGTTTTGGTGACACCTTCCAGTTTGCCAGTATCCTTCTTGAAGTGCAGTGCCAAGAACTAGACAAAGTATTCCAGGCGATCAACACAGAATAGATCTATTACTTCCTTTGACTCAGCCTAGCATCACATTGGCTTTTTTAGATGCTGCATCACACTCTTGGCCCACGTTCAGCTTGGGGTCTGCTAAGACTTCTAAATCCCTTTCCGTGGACTGTTTTCCAGCTAGGTGTCACCTATCCTATTTCGTTTTTATTGCCTAAGCGCAATCCCTGACATATCTCCCTGTTGAAGTTCATTTTGTTAGTTTTGGCTCGGCTTTCTAGTCTGTGAAGGTCATTTCAAATCCATGAACAAGCATATTGGCAACAATCAAACTCACAAATGTGGATCCCATAGCATTTTGTCCTCCAAAGCACTTTACATTTTTTAGATCTGCTTGTATGCCCTTCCACAAACGCCACTATCACCTTTCGTCCATGTCCCAGCATTATTTCCATTTTAACTTTACATTTGGCCTTCCCACTGTTTTTAATTGCGTGTTGTCTTATTGATAATGTTGTATATTTTATTATCTATGTTTTTATTTTAATTGCTTGTACTGTTGTTGTTTTGCTTGTATTGTTGTATTCGGGCTCGGCCTCATGTAAGCCGCACCAAGTCCCTTGGGGAGATGGTAGCGGGGTACAAATAAAGGGTTGTTGGGGGCTTCAGCCCCCCCCCCCGAAATTCTCATGGTGGTTCGCAAAAGGCCTTACTGGTGCATTATTTAAACTGTTATGTTTATTCATATCATGATCTGATCACCATACTCAATATATCCCATATGCATGGGGGTATTGGGGTAATGATACAAAAGGTTTGCTAGGGTAGACCCTCTTTCACTCAGACTCAGCCCCCCCGAAACTCAGCCCCCCGAACCCCCCCTGAAAAAAACTCAGCCCCCTCCCCCCGAAATCCTGGCTACGGGCCCCCCCACCCCCCCCCTCCCAAAGCCCCCCCCCCCCCCCCCCCCACCCCCCCCCCCCCCCTGAAAAAAATTCAAACTCCCTGCAAAGATATTGTCCCTCATACTACTACTATTACTAATAACACTGATAACAACAACAACAACACTGTACTACCCACTTGCTTTTGCAAATAAACCCTTCTCTGTATTGTCAAAGGTTTTCATGGCCGGAATCACTGGGCTGTTGTGAGTTTTCTGGGCTGTATGGCCATGTTCCAGAAGCATTCTCTCCTGACATTTCGCCCACATCTATGGCAGGCATCCTCAGAGGTTGTGAGGTCTGTTGGAAACTAGGCAAGTGAGGTTTATATACCTGTGGAATAATGTCTAGAGTGGGAGAAGGAGCTCTTGTCTGTTGGAGGCAGGTGTGGATGTTGCAATTGGTCACCTTGATTAGCACTGAATGGCCTTGAAGTTTCAAAGCCTGGCTGCTTCCTGCCTGGGAGAATCATAGAATCAAAGAGTTGGAAGAGACCTCATGGGCCATCCAGTCCAACCCCCTGCCAAGAAGCAGGAATATTGCATTCAAATCACCCCTGACAGATGGCCATCCAGCCTCTGTTTAAAAGCTTCCAAAGAAGGAGCCTCCACCACACTCCGGGGCAGAGAGTTCCACTGCTGAACGGCTCTCACAGTCAGGAAGTTCTTCCTCATGTTCAGATGGAATCTCCTCTCTTATAGTTTGAAGCATTGTTCCGCGTCC
This sequence comes from Anolis sagrei ordinatus, assembly GCF_025583915.1. Lineage (NCBI taxonomy): Eukaryota > Metazoa > Chordata > Lepidosauria > Squamata > Anolidae > Anolis > Anolis sagrei. The sequence continues at coordinate 273,370,710 of NW_026846588.1, read as the reverse complement.
TAGTCTCCAAGGAAGCAGTAAACAAGCTTGCTCTCTCCTCCCTGTGGCTTCCTCTCACATATTTATACATGGCTATCATATCCTTTGTTGGGAGGTGTTAGCTGGCCCTGATTGTTTCCTGTCTGGAATTTCTGAGTGTGGCTCTTTATTTGCTGTCCTGATTTTAGAGGGTTTTTTTAAACCGGTAGCCAGATTTTGGTCATTTTCATAGTTTCCTCCTTTCTGTTGAAGTTCTCCACATGCTTGTGTATTTCAGTGGCTTCTCTGTGTAGCCAGACATGGTGGTTGTGAGAGCGGTCCAGCATTTCCGTGTTCTCAAATAATATGTTGTGTCCAGATTGCAATGTGGCATCCTCTCAGATATGTTAACATGGCTGTCACGTCCCTTCTTCGGACTCCTCTTCTCTGTGATTAATTGAGATGGTCCCGGACAAATCTGAAGAGTTGGAAGGTATGCATTACGTGAGGAGCTATTTCACCCCAAAATCTTGCAGCAGATCCTTTTAGCAAGTGCCACATTTTCTTCTCCTTTCGACACCTTCTCGCCCACTGCGTGGGGAAAATGTAACTCTGATCATACCCTGGGCTGACACCTTTGGAAATGTGGATTTATCTCTAAGATGGCAGTGAAGAGCTGCTTAAGTGGGCGAGAAACACCCCAGCACCTCCTCCAAAGAGCGAAGCAACTTTTGTTGAGGCCAGAAGGGCCTGTTACATTTTTTCTGACTTATTCTTCACCCGTAACACGAAGGTGAGAGAATTTGGCACTCGTTTTCTTGCATCTCTTGGAATGCCTGCTGCTTTGAGGGCAGAATGGTTACGTTTTGCTATCCAACTTTCCTGGGGCCTCCGTGCATCCCAAGTGTTATATCTCTGGGGTTCTTCTGACAGCAAACCGTTTGCTACATGAGTGCATTTTTAAATACTCTTTTAAAAATGAATATTGAACTGATTTCACCATCATCATCATCATCATCATCATCACCATCATCATCTTTAATTACTTATTAATCACCCTCCCTCCGAGATGCTCCAGGCGATTTACAGTGCAGAAATTATACAGGATAAAACACATACATACAAATATTAAAATTAACATGGGTCAAATGCTCTAGTAAAAAGCCAGGTCTTAAGTGCTGGGATAAAATGCCCTAAGTCACGCATGGCTCTCAAATAGGGAGGCAAGGAATTCCATAAGGCAGGGGCGGAAACAGAAAAAGCCCTGCATCTGGTGCTTTCCAAGTGCACTTCCCTAGGACCCGGTAAATAGAGCAAATCGCGTTGGGATGGTTGTGGCGACCTCCGATGATGGTGGAAGGAGAGACGGTCTCTAAGATACAATGGACCCTGGCCATATAAAGTTTTAAAGGCCAGGACCAGCATCTTATACAAACCACGATACTCAATTGGGAGCCAGTGTAGATGCCGCAGCACTGGTGTTCTATGGCATTTCATGGGCGTTTTTGTGAGTAACCTGGCTGCAGCATTCTGGACAATACGGAGCTTTCAGGTCGTAGACATCGGAAGGCCAACATACAGGGCGTTGCAATAGTCCAGCCTAGATGTGACCGTGGCATGGATGACTGTTGCCAGAGCCTCATCCGACAGGTAAGGTGCCAATTGCCTTGCTTGTCGTAGATGGGAAAAGGCCTGTTTGCTGGCAGCAGTGACCTGAGCCTCCATCGTCAGCTGCGAATCCAAAACAACACCAAGGCTCTTAACAGTAGGCATAGGCGATGGAGATAGAGCAGCTCCATCAAAGGAAGGTAACGAATGGGTCGGACCTATAGGGTGGCCATGCCACAGGATCTCAGTCTTCACCGGATTCACCTTCAGTCTGCTAGCACATAGCCAGTTCGACAAAGCCTCCAGGCATAAGGTGAAATTGTCAGATTTGAATTTTATAGACCGCTAGCTATCTCCTGCCACACGTTGCTGTGGCCCAGTCTGTATATATGTGTTTTGTGTGTGCATATATGTGTATATGTGTGTGTATATTTGTGTATATATGTATGTTTGCATATATATGTGGTTTTGTGCATGCATTGTAATGTTTTTTTTTTTTTGCTTTGCTTTTTAAGTCTCTTGCGCTGTGTTTTTCATTGTTTTGTGAGTGATGATCTCTCATTGGCCTGATATGTGTATTGTGTCCAAATTTGGGTCAATTCATCCAGTGGTTTTTGAGTTATGTTAATCCACAAACGAACATTACATTTTTATTCATATAGATTTGGTGGCTTTTTAAAGTGGGAAGGCAGGATATAAATGAACATGATGATTGGGTTGTTGTGAATTTTCCAGACTATATGGCCATGCTCCAGAAGCATCATCTCCTGAACTATTGTTGAAGGTTTTCATGGCTGGAATAACCAGGTTGTTGTAAGTTTTTCGGGCTGTCTGGCCATGTTCCAGAAGCATTTAAGGAGCTCCATTGGCTGCCGTTTATCTTCTGGTCCTAGTTCAAGGTACAGGTCATCACCTATAAAGCCCTAAATGGTTTGGGACCCGCCTACCTTCGTGACCATATCGCCTTCCATAAACCTGCCCGATATCTTAGATCTTCAGGGGAGACCCTCCTGTTGCCCCTCCCCTTCTGGGAACGAGGGAGAGAGCCTTCTCCTCTGTGGCCCCCCAACTCTGGAATTCACTGCCTTGCTAGATTAGGCAAGCCCCCACCTCAGAAGTCTTCAAGAAGGATCTCAAAACCTGGCTTTTCCATTGCGCCTTTGGAATGACCTTACGTCTCCTTTGTCCGCTCCCCTAAAATATTTGTCCTCATTCTGTATTTGCCCCTGCCTGTTCGAAGGCCTTTCTCCAGCACGCCATTTCCAATGTTTCTCTCCCACACAAAAATTTTATGATCCCACCAATTCTTTATTGCTGTCAGGTGGTACTTGTGACATAAGTTCCAGTGAATCATCTGAGCCACAGAGTTGTGCCTCTGTTTGTAGTCCGTCTGTGCGATTTTCTTGCAACAGCTGAGGATATGGTCCATGGGTGCCACCTTGTCATGATGGGGGGCTTAACTGCTCCAAGGATGCTGAGAGCTGTCCTGCTGGTAGTGTAACTACCAGCAGGTCCAATCAAGTCAGAGAGGTCTCAGCAGAGGAGTGGAACCAAGAGCACCTAACCCATCAGCACTAAAATCCTGCAAATCTCCTGGGAAGACAAGCAGACAAACGTCAGTGTGCTGGAAGAAGCAAAGACCACCAGCATTGAAGCGATGGTCCTCCAACATCAACTCCGCTGGGCCGGCCACGTTGTCCGGATGCCTGACCACCGTCTCCCAAAGCAGTTGCTCTACTCTGAACTTAAGAACAGAAAACGGAACATTGGTGGACAGGAAAAGAGATTTAAAGATGGGCTCAAAGCCAACCTTAAAATCTCTGGCATAGACACTGAGAACTGGGAAGCCCTGGCCCTTGAGCGCTCCAGCTGGAGGTCAGCTGTGACCAGCAGTGCTGCAGAATTTGAGGAGGCACGAGTGGAGGGTGAGAGAGAGAAACATGCCAGGAGGAAGGCGCGTCAAGCCAACCCCAACCGGGACCGCCTTCCACCTGGAAACCCATGCCCTCACTGCGGAGAGAAGATGCAGAGCAAGAATAGGGCTCCACAGCCAAATACGGACCCACAGGGAAACCCATGATGGAAGACCATCTTACTCGTCCAACGAGGGATTGCCTAAGTAAGTAAGTAAGGAGAAACAAACCAAAATGAAGTTTATACTGGCTCGGTCAAAGCCCAGGATAAAAAGGACTGCGGTGGATGCTGCTGATTCTAGACATCCATCAACAAATAGGCTACATAATCAAAATGTTGTTGTTGTTCATTCGTTCAGTTGTCTCCGACTCTTCATGACCTCATGGACCAGCCCACGCCAGAGCTCCCTGTCGGCCGTCACCACCCCCAGCTCCTTCAAGGTCAGTCCAGTCACTTCAAGGATGCCATCCATCCATCTTGCCCTTGGTCGGCCCCTCTTCCTTTTGCCTTCCACTTTCCCCAGCATCAGTCTTCTCTAGGCTTTGCTGTCTCCTCATGATGTGGCCAAAGGACTTCAACTTTGTCTCTAGTTCCTTCCCTCCAATGAGCAGCCGGGCTTTATTTCCTGGAGGATGGACTGGTTGGATCTTCTCGCAGTCCAAGGCACTCTCAGAACTTTCCTCCAACACCACTTCCCTACATAATCAAAATACAAATAAACAATCACAGAAGCGGCAGAAATATACAATGCCAGAAAACCACTCTATTATTATTATTATTATTATTATTATTATTATTACTACTACTATTATTACTATATTATTTCTTAAGATTTCACTCACATCTATGGCAGCCATCCACAGAGGTTTGAGGTCTGTTGGAAACTAGGAAAATGGGGTTTATATATCTGTGGAATGTCCAGGGTGGGAGAAAAACTCTTGTCTGTTGGACGTAGGTGTGAATGTTTCCATTGGCAACCTTGATTAGCATTTAATGGCCCTGCAGTTTCAAGGTCTGGCTTCTTACTGCCTGGGTGAATCCTATGACAGGCATCCTCAGAGGTTGTGAGCATACAATTATTTCTTTATATGCTTATTTACAGCATTTATATTCTGCCCTTATCACCGCAAAGGGGACTCAGAGCAGATCACTGAACACACATACATGGCAAACATTCAATGCTGTTAAACAGACAGACAACAGATAGAGGCATTATGTCGGCAGATAATGTGAATCATCAGCATTAATATTCTAGATTTTATGGTAGTGTAGAAGGGTCCTAAGATAGATCTCTTTGCTATTCCCAGGTGACACTGAATGTGGGGGAATTATTCCTTCTAGTTTACTTACAGGGGATAAGGAATATTTCATTCAATCTTCTAACTAGGATGCAGAGCGGAATTGAGGGTGAGTCTTGATGCCACCAAAATGGGAAGGAAGGGGGAAGTAAATATATAGACTCTTTGGGAAATATTTCCAAGTTGCAGCAAGAAGTCAATTAAGCCTGGCAAATGATAGAAAGCAGCTACTCTCTTATCTGAGCTGGGCCATTCCTCTTATCTGGAAACAAGACCCTCAAAACTGGAGAATTTGCACCTTCATCTCTGCACCTAGAATCATAGAATCATAGAGTTGGAACAGACCTCATGGGCCATCCAGTCCAACCCCATTCTGCCAAGAAGCAGGAATATTGCATTCAAATCACCCCCCTGACAGATGGCCATCCAGCCTCTGTTTAAAAGCTTCCAAAGAAGGAGCCTCCACCACACTCCGGGGCAGAGAGTTCCACTGCTGAACGGCTCTCACAGTCAGGAAGTTCTTCCTCATGTTCAGATGGAATATCCTCTCTTGTAGTTTGAAGCCATTGTTTCGCGTCCTAGTCTCCAGGGAAGCAGAAAACAAGCTTGCTCCCTCCTCCCTGTGGCTTCCTCTCACATATTTATACATGGCTATCATATCTCCTCTCAGCCTTCTCTTCTCAGGCTCTAAACATGCCCAGCTCTTTAAGCCGCCCATCATAGGGCTTGTTCTCCAGACCCTTGATCATTTTAGTCGCCCTCCTCTGGACACATTCCAGCTTGTCAATATCTCTCTAATTGTGGTGCCCAGAATTGGACACAATATTCCAGGTGTGGTCTAACCAAAACAGAATAGAGCATGTGGAGCATGACTTCCCTAGATCTAGACACTATGCTCCTATTGATGCAGGCCAAAATCCCATTGGCTTTTTTTGCCGCCACATCACATTGTTGGCTCATGTTTAACTTGTTGTCCACGAGGACTCCAAGATCTTTTTCACAAGTACTGCTCTCAAGCCAGGCGTCCCCCATTCTGTATCTTTGCATTTCGTTTTTCCTGCCAAAGTGGAGTATCTTGCATTTGTCACTGTTGAACTTCATTTTGTTAGTTTTGGCCCATCTCTCTAATCTGTCAAGATCATTTTGAATCCTGCTCCTGTAGTCTGGAGTATTGGCTCTCCCTCCCAATTTGGTGTCGTCTGCAAACTTGATGATCCTGCCTTCTAACCCTTCATCTAAGTCATTAATAAAGATGTTGAACAGGACCGGGCCAGGACGGAACCCTGCGGCACTCCGCTCGTCACTTCTTTCCAAGATGAAGAGGAAGCAGTAGTGAGCACCCTCTGGGTTCGTCCACTTAACCAATTACAGATCCACCTCACCGTAGTTTTGCCTAGCCCACATTGGACTAGTTTCCTTGCCAGAAGGTCATGGGGGACCTTGTCGAAGGCCTTACTGAAATCCAGGTACGCTACATCCACGGCATTCCCTGCATCTATCCAGCTTGTAACTGAAGATAAACTCGAAATGCAGGGACATACCTTGAGATCCAGTGTTTTCTTCTCCAAGGGAAACAGACCCTGGAACTTCCTGCCACCTGTGGAAGGAAGGGATTGCAAAATTTGTTTAACTCTCCATCTCATACAATATGCACTGGTCCCAGATTGTGGAGAGATGGATCAGACTTGACAAAAGCAAGAGGGGAACTTGGACGTTGCTCTTTGCCGGCGGTTAAGTGCTAACAGTTCCTTGTTTTCTTTGGATCCGGCTTTTCCGGAATTGCTGAGCATTGCAACCAGGAACGGAATGGAAGGCCTGGGGTGTTCATCAGGATTAGTTTATAATTATGGGGCCACATCTTCCTTCTGATAAAACAGCATAGAAAAAGAGGGGGGAAGCAGAGACAAGCCCCCTCCCCTCCAGAGAATGAGGGTCAAGGGTAAAGGAACATGATTGAGTTTTAATTTACAGAGGCTGGAAATTTTCCGGTTTCTTGTCGGCCAACCTTGCAAAATGTTGGCTTGCATCCGCGTGCATGAAAACACACAACAGTTAAATCTGGTGGGGAGGAATGGCATAGCTCCGCTGTATGGACCACTTAAGATGCCAAGTCCCCCGAAAGCATAGCAAAGGAGACCGAGATGTCTCATCTGCTTATCTGGAATCAACTCCAAAGGGATGAGTCAACTAAACAAGTGTCAGAAGGACCAATGAGGTGCCTGAGAACCATTCAGCTCAGGAAAGGTGCTGACAAGATTATCCAGCGCAAAAGCCATGCGAGGCACATCTGGATTTCCATGAGCTAATCAAAAGGGACATGATCGGGTCTGCAAGGGAGGCAAGAACGGAGACCGCCCGAAAGTCAGAAGAATGTGATGGGAACGCTCTCCTGTTAATTTTCAACCAGATGGATATAGGGAAAGGGACAGCAGGATAAAGTTGTCATTGTTATTGTTAATTTATTTACACCAGTGTTTCTCAACCTTCCTAATGCCACAACCTTAATACAGTTCCTCATGTTGTGGTGACGCCAACCATAAAATTACTTTTGTTGCTACTTCATAACTGTAATTTTGCTACTGTTATGAATCATAATGTAAATATCTGATACGCAGGATGTATTTTCATTCACTGGACCAAATGGAGGGAAAGATACTAGAGACAAAGTTGAAGTACTGTGGCCACATCATGAGGAGACAGGAAAGCCTAGAGAAGACAATTATGCTGGGGAAAGTGGAAGGCAAAAGGAAGAGGGGCCGACCAAGGGCAAGATGGATGGATGGCATCCTTGAAGTGACTGGACTGACCTTGAAGGAGCTGGGGGTGGTGACGGCCGACAGGGAGCTCTGGCGTGACTGGTCCATGAGGTCACGAAGAGTCGGAGACGACTGAACGAATGAACAACAACAAATTCTTGAAATATCTGATATGCAAGATGGCTTTTCATTCACTGGAATAAATTTGGCACAAATACCCGATACACCCAAACTGGAATATTTGTGGGGTTTGGTGGTGGGGGTGGGGGTGATTTTGTCATTTGGAAGTTGTAGTTGCTGGGATTTATAGTTCACCTACTGTTCTGTCGCGCGCTGGGCCTATAAAGAATTTCCTTTAGAACAGGACGCACAACCTTTGCCCAGCGGGAAGCCAGGGGGCACAAAGAGAAGTTCTCAGAGGTTTTCCACCACAAATAGTCTTTAGATGGCTTGTGAAGTATAACAAAGTCTTTTATTAATGAACAATCAAACAGAAACTTCTCTTGTCTTCAGAAAGTTAAACAAATGATTCCAGGCTTTTATGCAACTGGTAGCTTTCTAATCTTGCCCACGAAGGACAGGCAACTATCTTCAATAACTTCTTCTTTAAAGGAAAAACTCCTTTTTAATTTCTCCCAGGCTGACTGTAATCTAACCCTTACTGATGTGGGCTCCGCTACCGGGTCGAACTGCTTCTCGAACACCGAGTGGACCTACCAGTAAAGGCTTAGATGTTCTCCAGCTGGAGTTCTTTGGTCTTTAGGGCTGTTTCCCTGGAAAGTCTTTGGAGACTCTTAAAACTGTTCTCCCCCGGAAATTCTTAGGGTTGAAGCTTTTGTACAGGGGAAGCTTGCACACATCCTGTACATTAGCTTTCCTTGCTGAGACTAACTAAAAAATGGCTCCCTTCCCAATTGCCCTGAGCAAGGGGTGGGACCAAAACTTAACGACGATGGACAGGTGACTTGCCCTATCACTGCAACCAAAGGAAGCAAGCCACCTATCTGTAGAATCCCAGGAACCTTGGACTGTAAGCAAGCATTTAATACAAAGCAAATAAATTTGGAGCTCCTGGTACAACCGTACCAGCACACCTACAATCAAAGAGCATTCTGAATTCCACCAATGATGGAGTTCAGAACCAAACTTGGCACACAGAACTCCAATGACCAACAGAAAATACTGGAAGGGTTTGGTGGGTATTCATAGAATCATAGAGTTGGAAGAGACCTTGTGGGCCATCCAGTCCAACCCCAAGAAGTAGGAAAATGGCATTCAAAGCACCTCAACAGATGGCCATCTAGCCTCTGTTTAAAAGCCTCCATAGAAGGAGCCTCCACCATGCTTCAGGGTAGCGAGCTCCACTGCTGAACAGCTCTCACAGCCAGGAAGTTCTTCCTAATGTACAGGTAGAATCTCCTTTTCTGTAGTTTGAAGGCATTGCTCCATGTCTAGTCTCCAGGGCAGCAGAAAACAAGCTTGCTCCCTCCTCCCTGTGACTTCCCCTCACAAATTTATACACAGCTATCATGTTTCCTCTAAGCCTTCTCTTCTTCAGACTAAACATGCCCAGCTCTTTAAGCTACTCTTCATAGGGCTTGTACATCTCCAGACCTTTGATCATATTAGTCGTCCTCCTCTGGACACATTCCAGTTTGTCAATATCTCTCTTCAATTGTGGTGCCCAGAACATTGTATTCCAGGTGTGGTCTAACCAAGGCAGAATGGGGAGCATGACTTCCCTAGTTCTAGACACTAGACTCCTATTGATGCAGGCCCATTGGCTTTTTTGCCATTGCATGACATTGTTGGCTCATGTTTAACTTGTTGTCCACGAGGACTCCAAGATCTTTTTCACACGTACTGCTCTCGAGCCAGGCATCGTCCTCCATTCTGTATCTTTGCATTTCATTTTTTCTGCCTGAGTGGAGTATCTTGCATTTGTATTGTCAAAGGCTTTCATGGCTGGAATCATGGCTGAGTGGAGTATCTTACATTTGTCACTGTTGGACTTCATTTTGTTTGTTTTGGCCCATCTCTCTAATCTGTTAAGATTGTTTTGAATTTTGCTCCTGTTTTCTGGAGTCACCTGTGGGCTGAGAAACACGGTATACACATACAGTAAATAAATAAATAAATAAATATTGGCTCTCCCTCCCAATTTGGTCTCGTCTGCAAACTTGATGATCATGCCTTCTAACCCTTTGTCTAAGTCATTAATAAAGATCCTGAAGAGAACTGGTCCCAGGACAGAACCCTGCTGATGGCACTCCACTCGTCACTTCTTTCCAGGATGAAGAGGAGGAAGCATTGGGGAGAAACTAACCATAGTTTTGCCTAGCCCACATTGGACTAGTTTGTTTGCCAGAAAGTCATGGGGGACTTTGTCGACGGCCTTACTGAAATCCAGGTACGCTACATCCATGGCATTCTCTGCATCTTGACCTTGAGTTTTGGAGTTGTAGTTCACCTACATCCAGAGAGCACTGGGAACTCAGACAATGATTGATCTGAACCAAACTTGTCACGAATACTCAATCTGCCCAAATGGGAACATTGATGAGTTTGGGGAAAATAGACCTTGACATTTGGGTGTTGTAGTTGCTAGGAGTTATAGTTTATCTGCACTCAAAAAGAATTCTGAACCCCACCAATGATAGAATTGGCACAAACGTCCCACACAGAACCCCCATGACCAACAGAAAATACTGTGTTTTCTGGTAGTCTTTGGCAATCCCTCTGACACCCCCCTTGCAACCCTCAGGTTGAGAAACGCTGGTCTAAACTGTAGAATTAAAGGAGTCAGGCAGCACTTTAATGGCTCAATGCTATGGAATCCTGGGATTTATAGTTTCATAAGGTACTAGCTGTCCCTGCCATGCATTGCTGTGGCCCAGACTGTTGATCTGGAAAATAAAGGGAATGAGAAAGTGTTGGTTGTGTAATTTCTTTATGCTTGTGGATAAACAGTATGTTGTTTCTTTGTCAGTGTTGATGTGGAGATTGTCTGCTTTGCCTACTCTGGAACATGGAATATATTATTGTCCTTCTTTAAGGGTCCCTTTCAAATCTATGATACTATATCTGTGTGTGTGTGAATCATATCTATCTATCTATCTATCCATCCATCCATCCATCCATCCATCCATCCATCCATCCATCCATCTATATTGATGGCTGGATGGCTCTTTGTCAGGAGGACTTTGTTTACATTTTCTTGCCCTGATGAAGGGAGTTGGATTGGATGGACTTAAGTATTTTCTGTTGGTCATGGGGGTTCTGTGTGGGAAGTTTGCCCCGATTCTGTCGTTCGTGGGGTTCAGAATGCTCTTTGATTGTAGGTGAACTGTGAATCCCAGTGACTACAACTCCCAAATGTCAAGGTCTATCTTCCCCAAACACCATCTGTGTTCATATTTGGGCGTATTGAGTGCTTGTGCCAAGTTTGGTCCAGATCCATCATTGTTTGAGTCCACAGTGCTCTCTGGATGTAGGTGAACTACAACTCCCAAACTCAAGGTCAATGCCCACCAAACCCTTCCAGTATTTTCTGTTGGTCATGGGAGATCCGTGTGCCATGTTTGGTTCAATTCCATCATTGATGGAGTTCAGAATGCTCTTTGATAGTAGTTGAACTATAAATCCCAGGAACTACAACTCCCAAATGACAAAATCATAACTTTTTGAGTGATGGTCACTCCTTGTGTTGTGAGATGTTTTGTTGCCAAATTTGGTGTGATTTCGTTCATCGGTTCTTTTGTTTTTAAGGAACTCATTATGCACAGAGCATTTATATATATATATAGTTTTAACATTTTCCATCCAGTTGTGTGGATGCCTCACAAACTATGTCTCCCAGGATTCCATAACATTGAGCCAAGGTGGTTCAAGTGGTGTTAAACTGGATTAATTCTATGGTGTAAATGTATTTCACTTGAAAGTTTGGCACAGAAAATGTCCTGAATTATGACGATTCTCATCAGTACAAGATTCTTCCCATCTGAGTTTCTCAGCACTTGAAGAAGTTTTTTCCCAACTAATATATATATATTAAAATAGTTGAAAAAAAATCTTCTTCAAGTGCTGAGAAACCCAGATGGGAAGAATGTGTGTGTGTGTGTGTGTGTGTGTGTGTGTGTGTGTGTGCAGAATTTTCTTTGCATATTCTCTGTTATGAAGCTTGCCAGCCAGCCTTCTGAACATCAGAATGGAGCACATGGACAGGAATGGACAACTCTGTCAATTCCAGTCTTCTCTGTTTGTCATTTTCTCCAGCTTTCAATGTATTGTGTTCCATTTCTCCATCAGTTTGCAATTTAGGAATAAAGTGTGCGTGAAGATTTGCACGTATTTGTACAGCCCGTTTTCCAAATATAGAGAGTTTTTGGATAGTATTTCTGATAATATACACATACTTTTTTTTTAGTTTTGGAAGCATTTCCTTCACTATTATGTGCAGCATGTGTTAGAATAACACGCATTTTGGCACGGGCTTGCTCCTAATCTATGCTTCTTGAATGCATTATTACTATTATTATTGAGCATTGTATTGTAAAGTTAGGAAAAAGAAAGAATATTGAAAGACAACTACATTTCAGCCAGCACATTTCTAATGGGCTGGTGTTGGGTGCATCTCCATTGCAGAATCAATGCAATGTGACAGTGTTTAATATGTGACAGCTCAATATGATGGAATCTTGAGAGTTATAGCTTTACAAATCCTTCTCTGCCAAAAGGTACTGATTGTTCACCAAACTACAACTCCCATGATTCCATAGCATTGAGAAATGGCAATTAAGGTGGTGTTGAACTTGTTGCTACTAGGGGTTTATGACAGGCTTTTTTCTAAGTAACCAGGAGGATCAGAACCTTTTCTGTTACAGCTGCCACACATTAATTGAGTGTGTTATCAGCTCCTGCATATAACAAGGTACTAAGTTTGCAAGCTTTGAGCTTTGTATTTTGGTTTAGCTTGAGCTGAAGAAACCTTTGGCTGTTGCTGGGAGTGGTTATGCAGCATCCTGAAGCTGAAGACTAAAGCCCTTTGGAGTGCCAGAGAAACTGCTTGTTTATGGCAAGATAAGGACATTCTACTGATAACTAAGTAGAGAGACTGTATTAGTTTGCTATATGTTTGCATATCATTGTGTAAAGATCGTAGCCGCCCTGAGTCCCCCCTCAGGGGTGAGAAGGACAGGGTAGAAATGGTCGAAAGAAAGAAAGAAAGAAAGAAAGAAAGAAAGAAAGAAAGAAAGAAAGAAAGAAGACTCACCGGAGATATTGTTTGTTGTATATTGGTGAGAACAATTCTTCTGTTTTGCTTTGTTTTTTTGATCTACAGTGAATAGAACTATATTTTTGTTTCTACTTAAAGCAACAGACTCATGTGTATTTGTTGAGTTTTTATACACTGGGAGTAAAGGGAGCTGAGACATTCTGCGGGCTACTAATAGTACTCTGAAGGAACTGCATTCATTCTACAGCATAGATGTACTCTCAATCAAGGAAGCCATGGCTGGGACTGGGCAGTGGCACAGCTAGTTAGTAGCCAGCTGCATTAAATCACTACTGACCAAGATATCATGAGTTCAAAACCAGCAGTAAGCTTCTGAACATTAATAGACTAGCTTGCTATTGACCTACACAGCCTGAAAGACAGTTGCATCTCTCAAGTAGGAAATTTAGGTACAACTTTATGTGGGGAGGCTAATTTAACTAATTTCGATGCCATAAAATCTTCCAGCAGCATGCAAAAGAATGAGGAAGTACTCCATCAAAGGACCCGGTGTCACAACTGGACAGTGAAGCTGCATCTCCCCCTGTGGCCAGAACCAAGCATACCTTCATGAAGCCGAAAAACCCTGGAATGTTAAATTGCCTCTGTGTTTGTCTACATATGTTGTATGTCTAAATGGCATTGAATATTTGCCGTGTATATGTGCACTGTAATCCGCCCTGAGGGATGAGAAGGATGGAATATACTGTAAATAAATAAATAAATGGGTGACAGGTGGTGAACATTCATAGAAGCACTTGCTCTCTCTGGCTGCATCTACACTGCAGAATTAATGAAGTTTGGCTGCATTAAATTGAACTGCTGCGATTCGATTCTATGAAATTATGAGTGTTATCATTTTACAAGGTCTTTAGCCTTCTCTTTCAAAGAGTTCTGGTGCCTTACCAAACTACAAATCCCAGAAGACAGTGTTCAAATCTCCTCCAAACTATGGAAACCATTTGGGTGAAGTTCAACAAGGACAAATGTAAGATAAGACACTTAGGCAGAAAAAAATGGAATGCAAAGATACAGGACGGGTGACACCTGGCTCGACAACAGTCCATGTGGGAAAGATCTTGGCGTCTTCATGGACAGCAAATTGAACATGAGCCAAGAGGGTGATGTAGCAGCTAAAAAAGCCAATGGGTTTTTTTGTGCTGCATCCAAAGGAGTCTAGTGTCTAGATCAGTGGTTCTGAACCTGTAGGTCCCCAGATGTTTTGGCCGACAACTCCCAGAGATCCCAGCCAGTTTACCAGCTGTTAGGATTTCTGGGAATTGAAGGTCAAAACATCTGAGGACCCACAAGTTGAGAACCACTGGTCTAGATCAAGGGAAGTCAGGGTGCCCTTGTATTCTGCTTTGGTTACACCTCTTTCCCTGGAATACTGTGTCTAATTCTGGGCACCACAGTTCAAAAGAGATATTGACAAGCTAGAAAGTGTCCAGAGAACTGTGGTGAAAGGCCTGGAGACCATGAATCCCAATGAGGAGCATCTTAAAGAGCTGGGTCTGTTTAGCCTGCAGAAAAAAAGGTTGAAAGGAGACATGGTTGCTATGTATAAATATGTGAAAGGATGCCATAACGAAGGGAAATCAGGCTTGTTTTCTGCTGCCCTAGAAACTAGGACTCAATGGAGCAATGGGTTCAAATGACAAGAAAGGAAATTCCACTTGAACACCAGGAAGAACTTCCTGGCCATACTAGGTGCTCCACAGTGGGAGTCTCTGCCTCGGAGTGTGATGGAAGCTCTTTCCTTAGAAGCTTTGAAAGAGAGGCTGGATGGACATCTGTCAGGGGTGCTTTGATTGTGCTGTTCCTGCATAGCAGGGGGTTGGACTAGTGGCCCATATGGCCTCTTCCAACTCTATGATTCTGTGACTTTAGACATTCTCTCAACTTCAGAGGAAAGCATACTTTTAATATAAACAGCTTTGAGTCTCCTTCAGGAGAGGTAAAGCAGGGTATTATTGTATTGTCGAAGGCTTTCATGGCCGGAATCACTGGGTTGTTGTAGGTTTTTTCGGACTATATGGCCATGTTCTAGAGGCATTCTCTCCTGACATTTCGCCTGCATCTATGGCAAGCATCCTCAGAGGTAGTGAGGTCTGTTGGAACTAGGAAAATGGGTTTATATATCTGTGGAATTACCAGGGTGGGACAAAAAAACTCTTGTCTTCTGGAGCTAGGTGTGAATGTTTCAACTGACCACCTTGATTAGCATATAATGACCTGGAGCAATCTTTTGTTGAGAGGTGATTAGATGTCCTTGTTTGTTTCCTCTCTGCTGTTTTGCTGTTGTAATTTTTAGAGTTTTTTAATACTGGTAGCCAGATTTTGTTCATTTTCATGGTTTCATCCTTTCTGTTGAAATTGTCCACATGCTTGTGGATTTCAATGGCTTCTCTGTGTAGTCTGACATGGTGGTTGTTGGAGTGGTCCAGCATTTCTGTGTTCTCAAATAATATGCTGTGTCCAGGCTGGTTCATCAGGTGATCTGCTATGGCTGACTTCTCTGGTTGAAGTAGTCTGCAGTGCCTTTCATGTTCCTTGATTCCACATATATAAACCCAATTTTCCTAGTTCCAACAGACTTCACTACCTCTGAGGATGCTTGCCATAGATGCAGGTGAAATGTCAGGAGAGAATGCCTCTAGAACATGGCCATATAGCCCGAAAAAACTACAACAAACCAGGGTAATAATAATAATAATAATAATAATAATAATAATAATAATAATAATAATAGGCAATGGCAAACCCTTCTGAACAAAAGTGACCAGGGAAACAACACATAAAAATCGCCAATAACGAAATAATAATGAAATTTTGAAAGTTTTGTTAGAGTTCTGAAATTTTCACCACCAGAACCCTAGAAATACTTTAAAAGCAAAGCACAAGCTTTAACAACACTTTAAAAGAAAAGCACCAGCACCCCCTAGTTTTGTAAGTACTTTAGAACCATTTAGAACCATGTAACTAGTAACTTAGACATGGACCACCATGGCCAAGAGGCTTTTCGAGGTAAGGCCGGCACACAAGTTTTAACTGTGCAAAGACCCGCCCGGCCACCGCTGACACCTGAGCTTAAAGCATCAACGTTGAGTCCAGGAGGGCCTCCAGACTGCGGACTTGTGTCCTCAGGGGGAGTGTAACCCCGTCAAGCGTAGGTTGCCACCCTATACCCCAGTCGGCCTCAAAACTGACCAGGAGGACCTCTGTCTTGTCTGGATTAAGTCTCAGTTTGTTGACCCTCATCCAGTCTATCACAGCTGCCAGCCACTGATCTAGGATCTGAGAAGCTTCCTACGAGTCTAGTGTCTAGATGAGTGTTTCTCAACCTGAGGGTCAGGACCCCTGAGGGGGTCACGAGGGGGTGTCAGAGGGGTCACCAAAGACCATCAGAAAACACAATATTTTCTGTTGGTCATGGGGATTCCATGTGGGGGGTGGAGTTCAGTATGTTCTTTGATTGTAATGAACTATAAATCCCAGCAACTACAACTCCCAAAAGTCAAGGTCTATTTTCCCCAGGCTCCACCAGTGTTCACATTTGCGCATATTGAGTATTTGTGCCAAGTTTGGTCCAGATCCACCATTGCGTGAGTCCACAGTGCTCTCTGGATATAGGTGAACTACAACTCCCAAACTCAAGGTCAATACCCATTAAACCCTTCCAGTGTTTTCCGTTGGTCATGGGAGTTCTGTGTGGCAAGTTAGGTTCAAATCCATCACTGGTGGAGTTCAGAATGCTCTTTGATTATAGGTGAACTATAAATCCCAGCAACTACAACTCCCAAATTACAAAATCAATCCTCCCCAACCCCACTAGCATTTACATGTGGGTGCATTGGGTATTTGTGCCCAGTTTGGTCCAGTGAATGAAAATACATCTTGCATATCTGATATTTACATTATGATTTATAACAGTAGTAAAATGACTGTTATGAAGTAGCAACAAAAACAATCTTATGGTTGGGGGTCACCACAACATGAAGGACTGTATTAAGAGGTCACGGCATTAGGAAGGTTGAGAAACACTGGTCTAGATTAAGGGAAGTAATAGCACTATTCTTGCAGAATGAAGTTGGACTGGGTGGCTCTTGGGGTCTCTTCCAGCTCTACGATTCCATGAAGGAACAACAAGGAAGGAATTGCACAAACAGATAAGAACTCACCTTGGAGCACCAAATAATTGTGATTTAGGATTGGCTTAGAGATGAAAGGAGCAAGAGACCTCCATATGGAGGAGCTTGGGTGGATGCTGGGTGAGAGAAGACGTGGTTGGGAAAGAGGCCCCGCCGAGGTTGAGCGCCAAATATTCTGCGATAACCCCAACCTGCCCAGATGGGTTTCAGCGAAAGAGCAAAACAGAAGTTTAACATTATGAGCTATATTTCTATATTAAATCCCTCTCCCCGTACCATAGCTCGGTTCAGGGATAATTCAACCCATAAATCTTATCTCCGCTGACCTCCATTTTCAGCTGGCTTTGGGGCTTTTCCTCTAAAGCCCTTCCACATCTGGTAGAAATCGACGCTTGGGCTAACAGCTGTCGGAGGGACGGCTCCAAAACTCAGAGAATAAGCTAGATGAGCTGAGATGGAGCAAGTCGTGGTCGTGAAAACTCCATCTCTCTGAACATGGTAAACTGATCAGATTGGAAGTGATCCCAAAGAACATCTAGACCAGCCCTCTGTGGTAGTTCTGTGTGCACTGTAGAAAGTAGGGTTGGATAGATTCGCTCGGATGTGGCATAATTTGATGTTTTTGCTTTCTGAAAGGAGTTCCACCACGTTTCTGAAAGGGTGTAATCTTCTATAGTTTTGGAAGTTTCAGAAGGTTCTGACTTTATTTCGCTCCCCTGCTTCTATCGCATTGAGCCATGGCATTTCAAGTGGTTCCAAATTGCATTCATTCCATGTTGTAGAGGCACCCTGAATTTTACTTGAGAGCCACTAAAAAACCTTCCAACTTTGCCACCTTCAAAATGATTCCATTCCACTGTGGAACGGTTCTTGCTCTCAGGAGACATTCTTAATGTATAATCAGAATATCTTTTCTCGATGTTTAACCCCATCTGTTCAAATCCTGTCCTCTGAAACAACAGAAGTCATAGGGAGGAGGGAACAAGCTTGTTTTCTGCTCCCTTGGAGACTAGGACGTGGAACAATGGCTTCAAACTACAAGAGAGGAGATTCCATCTGAACATGAGGAAGAACTTCCTGACTGTGAGAGCTGTTCAGCAGTGGAACTCTCTGCCCTGGAGTGTGGTGGAGGCTCCTTCTTTGAAGGCTTTTAAACAGAGGCTGGATGGCCATCTGTTGGGGTGCTTTGAATGCAATTTTCCTGCTTCTTGGCAGGGGGTTGGACTAGATGACCCATGAGGTCTCTTCCAACTCTATGATTCTATGAGTCTATGAATGTTTTTCATATGTATGCTATAGTCATAGAGCATTCAATGTACAAACAAAGCTTGTCGAAGTTCAAAGTATACTACACAACGATTCAAAATACAAGTCTCTTAACACAAAATCTTCCTTACATGGGACAGACAAATGATTCCTGAAGCAGAATCCAAAGGAATATGGTCAATGTACTACAAACAAACATACTCATAGAAGGCATCTCTCTTATAATCAAGGTTTGTGAGTCCAATATCATGTAAAGTTCATGTTCCACATGGAGGACTATGTAAATCACAGGTTGTAAATCCAATCCTATGAATCAAAGCTTGTAAGTCCTTATTAACCAAGACTGGTTTCGACTGTGTGGAGTCTTCCTCGGGTAGTAGTTTGTGAGAGTTCTTCAAGTATCAACGAAGAAGTGGACATACATTCTTCTACAAGAGTGCTCTGCTAATAGTTTGATTCCATGGCAAGCCCAGGAAAATCCTTTCTCTGCATTGCTCTAGAGCAGTGTTTCTCAACCTTCCTAATGCCGTGACCCCTTAATACAGTTCCTCATTTTGTGGTGACCCCTCAACCATAACATTTTCATTGCTACTTCATAACTGTAATTTTGCTACTATTATGGCAATAGTTTGGCCAATGATATACCCACATTTGAATACTGGTGGGGTAGAGGAGGATTGGTTTTTTTCA
Source organism: Anolis sagrei ordinatus (assembly GCF_025583915.1). Taxonomy (NCBI): domain Eukaryota; kingdom Metazoa; phylum Chordata; class Lepidosauria; order Squamata; family Anolidae; genus Anolis; species Anolis sagrei. Next base: position 273,351,794 of record NW_026846588.1, on the reverse strand, counting down.
TTTGGGAGTTGTAGTTGCTGGGATTTATAGTTCACCTACAAACAAAGAGCATTCTGAACTCCACCAACGATGGAATTGGACCAAATTTGGCACACAGAATTCCCATGACCAACATAAAATATTGGAAGGGTTTGGTGGGCATTGACCTTGAGTTTTGGAGTTGTAGTTCACCTACATCCAGAGAGCACTGTGGACTCAAACAATGATAAATTTGGATCAAACTTGACACGAATACTCAATATGCCAAAATGTGGACACTAGTGGAGTTTGGGGAAAATAGACCTTGACATTTGGGAGTTGTAGTCGCAGGGATGTATAGTCCACCTACAATTAAAGAGCATTCTGAACCCCACCCATGATAGAATTGGGCCAAACGTCCCATACAGAACCCCAATGATCATCTTTGGCGACACCTCTGACAACCCCCTCGCGACCCCCTCAGGGGTCCTGACCCCCAGGTTGAGAAACACTGCTCTAGAGACTAGAGCATAAAGGAGCAAAGGATTCAACCTACACCTTAGGAAGAGTCTCCTAATTCCAAGAGCTGTTTGACAATAGGCGATATTGCTTGGGAGTCCAGTGGAGTCTCCTTCTCTGGAGGCTTTCCCACAGAGTCTGGGTGGCTATCTGTTTGGGGTGCTTGGATGGTGTCTTCCTGCCAGGCAGAATGGGGCTGGGCTGGATGTCCCTTGCGGGTCTCTTCCAACTCTCTTTATATTTCAGCCTTTGCGCATTTTCTTCATACATTTGATGGAAAGATAAGATTGAAAGATCTTGCAAATTGGGGCTCTGCCCATTCCTGACATCCTAGGCTGGGCTGCTTGAAGTTGGACTTTCGTCCACGCACGTTCCTTGTCCTCAAAACAAATAAAAATTAAATTAAATTAATAAGAGGTCCTAAGACTGACAAGAGCAGGTAAAATTCCATTCGGATATCTGTGTGCGCTCCGTCCTGCCTGAGTGAGTTTTGGCAAGGGAAGGGCCTCACACCCCATTAATTATTTCAGCACCTGACTCGACTTGCGGGCTTTTGAAAGAGGTGATAATAGGCCCCAATTAAAAGGCCATATATTGGGTTTTCCTCCGCCAATTTTCCTCAGGTAGCCTTCCTCAGAGCGGCCGCAGCCCCACAGATCTCTGGCTTGGCGGATTGTTGTTTCATGAAGAAATCTCCCCCGGAAACCCCATGCACGAGTCCAAACATATCAACCCAGAGGAAGGAAAACCTGTCTCCTTTTGCTCTTTGGAAGAGCAAACACACCCAGATGGTGGGATTCAAATATACCACATTTCTTGGATTCTGAGTTGTATCTTTTTCCACATATAAACATCTCTAGCTTGGGTACCCGGCATTGCCCGGGTCATTTGAAAAAGTCATTTTTAATTGTACAGAATGCATAAGGTTGTGGGTGAACTACAACACACATCATGCTAGATTAACCCCCCAAATAACTCAATCAGTACTTAAAGTTATGTTGGGCAAGTTTGCTCTAAATGCATCATTGGTGGGGTTCGGTGTGCTCTCTGGCTGTAGGTTAAACTATAACTCCCACTATGGTTAGTCAGTCCCCTCAAACTCATCCAGTAGGTTGAGTTAGTCATGGGGGTTCAGTGTGCCAAGTTTGGTCCAGGTACATCATGAGTGGAGGTCACAGTTTCTCTAGTTGTGGGTGAACTACAACTCCCAGAAAGGAAGGTCAGTTCCCCACAAACTCCTCCATTATTTAAATTTCAGCATACCAGGTATATGTGCCGAATTTGGTCCAAATCCATTGGTGTTTGGGTTCACAGTGCTCTCTGGATGTAGATGAACTACAACTCCCCCAAATCAAAGTGAATCCACCCTCCCAAAGACCTCCAGTATTTTTTGCCTGTCATGAGGGCTCTGTGTGCTAACTTTGGTCCAATTCCATCTTTGGTGGCATTCAGAGTGCTCATTGATTGCAGGTGAACTATAAATCCCAGTACTTACAACTCCAAAATGTTCAGACCAATTCCCCTCAAAACCCACCAGTATTCAAATTTGGGTATATCTGGTATGCATGTAAGTTTGATCAAGATCTATCATTGTTTGGGTTCATAGTGTACTCTGGATTTAGGTGAACTACAACTTCTATAAATCCCACCAAAGACCTCCAGTTGGTTGTGTGGGTTCTGTGTGCCAAGTTAGTTCCAGGTCCATCATTGGTGGAGTTCAAAGTGCTTCTAGATTGCAGGTGAACTACACATCCCAGTACCTACAAGTCCTAGAAATCATGGTGAATTCTCTCCAAACCTCTCTGGTATGTTCAGTTGCTGATCAATTCCTCTGATTCCTGAGTGCCATAGAAAAATATAGGAAAGGGTTATGGCAGTGAGCGGGATCATGCAAATTTCACCCCAAATTGGTCATGGGGGTTCTGTGTCCAAGTTAGGTCCAAGTCCATCATCGGTGGAATTCGGAGTGCTCTTTGATTGCCGGTGAACTATACATCCCAAAACCTACAACTAAAAAAATGTCAAGGCCAATTCTACCCCAAATCCGCCAGTATTCAAGTTTGGGCATATTGGGTATGCATGCCAAATTTGGTGCAGATCCATTGTTTGCATTCACAGTTCTCTCTGGATGCAGATGAACTATAATTCCAATATATCAAGGTGAATTTTCCCCAATGCCTACCTGTAATATGTGTTGGTCATGGGGGTTCTGTGTGCTAAGTTAGATCCAGGCCCACTGTTGGTGGGGTCCATAGTGCGCTTTGATTGCAGGTGAACTATAAATCCCAGTACCGACAACAGCTACAAATCAAGGTGAATTTCCCCCAAACCTCTCCAGTATTTTTCTTTGGTCATGGGGGTTCTGTGTGCCAAATGTGGTCTAGGTCCATTGTCAATGGAAGTCACAGTGCTCTGACTTGATGCATGGTGAACTACAACTTCCATTATGTGGAGTCAATCCCCCCAAATTCCTCCAGTATATTTAGTTGCTGCTCAGTTCTGCTCTGTTTGTTCTGCAGACAGAGTTGATAAGAGTAGGAAAGGGTTATTGGAGAGGCGGTGGGCAGGATCATGCAAATTCCACACCAATGAAGACAGTCAGAAACACTGGGATGTCTGGGGTGGAGGACACACATAAAATTTAGGATGAAATTGTCCCCAAATGAAAGCATTCCTTGGGTGGTGGGCAGTATGGTGTTTGGGGAGGATATTGGCTGTAGCACTCCAGGACAGGAAAAGCCCTCTGACTGTAAACACCACACCGTTGATTGGAAAACAATACTTTTATTGAAGATAATTAAAAAGCAGCAAGTAAAAAAGCACTTTAAAGAAATAGGTAAATCCAATTAGGTAAGAATTATCTTCTTACCTAATTGGATTTACCTATTTCTTTAAAGTGCTTTTTTACTTGCTGCTTATCCCAGGAGCAAAAATAGTCCAGGGTAAAGTTCAACACCGTCCATAAAAACCAAGTCCACACTTCTCTAATATAATTCAGGAAAACAGGAAACGTTAATCCAAGGCATGAGTAGGCATTCATACATTCCAAGAGTCCAAACCATGAACAAGAAATACTTAGACAAGAATCTTCCAAGCAAAGCTTCCATGAAACAAAAGACGAGAACTACACTTGATACCAACGATGCTTCATCTGACTATATTTCCCATACTTGGAACTTTTATCCCCTCATTAAGCTATTCCACGCACTCAGGAATTGGTTTCATTTTACTTGAGATCCCCTTATCTTTTTCTGTCGGAGCCTGGAAGAACGGCCTTTCTATTTTGACTAATTTCCTCTCGCCTGTCTATTTGCTCATTAAGTCTTGCAGCTGGGCCAGGTGCCCAGTTGTTTTCAAGCCCCAAATGGACAAACCCAGAGGGTGATTCTCCCCAAGGCTTCCTCTTCATCCTGGAAAGAAGTGACGTGGGGAGTGCCATCCCGTCCTGGGCCCAGTCCTGTTCAACATTTTTATTAATGACTTAGATGAAGGGCTAGAAGGCAAGATCATCAAGTTTGCAGACGGGACCAAGGGGACAGGAGCAGGATTCAAAACGATCTTGACAGATTAGAGAGATGGGCCAAAACTAACAAAATGAAGTTCAACAGTGACAAATGCAAGATACTCCACTTTGGCAGGAAAAACGAAATGCAAAGATACAGAATGGGTGACGCCTGGCTCGAGAGCAGTACGTGTGAAAAAGATCTTGGAGTCCTCGTGGACAACAAGTTAAACATGAGCCAACAATGTGATGTGGCGGCAAAAAAAGCCAATGGGATTTTGGCCTGCATCAATAGGAGCATAGTGTCTAGATCTAGGGAAGTTATGCTCCCCATGCTCTCTTCCGCTTTGGTTAGACCACACCTGGAATATTGTGTCCAATTCTGGGCACCACAATTCAAGAGAGATATTGACAAGCTGGAATGTGTCCAGAGGAGGGCGACTAAAATGATCAAGGGTCTGGAGAACAAGCCCTATGAGGCGCGGCTTAAGGAGCTGGGCATGTTTAGCCTGAAGAAGAGAAGGCTGAGAGGAGATATGATAGCCATGTATAAATATGTGAGAGAAGCCACAGGGAGGAGGGAGCAAGCTTGTCTTCCTTGGAGACTAGGACGTGGAACAATGGCTTCAAACTACAAGAAGGAGATTCCATCTGAACATGAGGAAGAACTTCCTGACTGTGAGAGCCGTTCAGCAGTGGAACTCTCTGTGGTGGAGGCTCCTTCTTTGGAAGCTTTTAAACAGAGGCTGGATGGCCACCTGTCAGGGGTGATTTGAATGCAATATTCCTGCTTCTTGGCAGGGGGTTGGACTGGATAGCCCATGAGGTCTCTTCCAACTCTTTGATTCTATGATTCTGTATATTGTTGTAGGGTTTTTTTGGCTATATGGCCATGTTCTAGAGGCATTCTCTCCTGACATTTCACCTGCATCTATGGCAAGCATCCTCAGCGTATAGCCCGAAAAAACCTAGTGATTCTGGCCATGAAAGCCTTCAACAATACATCTCTGGTAGCAATTTAGGGAGTACACTATCATCCCCACACCCTTCAGGGACATTCTCATGGGAAACTACACTTTGCACAGGGGTCTCCTGGTCCTTCTCTGCATCAGTATCATTGACCAAACTATTGCCATCTTGAAATTCGTTGGCATCACTTCCCACATCCAAAGCACCCTGATCCTGAAACACAAACACAGGCTTTATTTTATTTGTCGTGTCAGAGCAACCAGTCCATTATATTACATTTCTAACAGAACAAAGCAAACAAACAGACAAATACAAAACTTGTGAGTTTGGTAGTTGATTAAATGTCCTTTGACCAGTATCTGGCCACTTGGAGTGCCTCTGGTGTTGCCGCAAGAAGGTCCTCCATTGTGCATGTGGCAGGGCTCAGGTTGCATTGCAGCAGGTGGTCAGTGGTTTGCTCTTCTCCACACTCACATGTCGTGGATTCCACTTTGTAGCCCCATTTCTGAAGGTTGGCTCTGCATCTCGTGGTGCCAGAGTGCAGTCTGTTCAGTGCCTTCCAAATCACCTAGTCTTCTGTGTGCCCAGGAGGGAGTCTCTCATTTGGTATCAGCCATTAGTTGAGGGGCTGGGTTTGAACCTGCCACTTTTGGACTCTCACTTGCTGAGGTGTTCCAGCGAGACATGAGAGAAGCCTCCTCGCAGGACTGCACGACATCTGGGCGTCCCCTGGGCAACGTTTTCATAGACGGCTGATTCTCTCGCCACAGAAGCGACCAGCAATCACAGGCTGAACTCCAACATTGGCAAGGGTTGGGCTACATGTTCATGGCACTCACTATAACCTGAAATATCATTGGAGGAAGGCCTTTTGGCGGCTCCTCAACACTGTGGGTTAAAACTGTTTGTGGAAGTGGGAACCTATCTGTGGAAGTGGGCGCCCCAGCCACATACACACATACATATTTTCACTTTTATTATGTGTATTGATGTTATTAATGTCATCAAACTGCAGGAATTCTACAGCCAAAAACAAGTGGAGGATTGGACACTCAACCCACTTGTTTTTGGCTGCAGAAGAAACTCTCTATGGAGGGAGTCACGGTCTCCATCCAATCCTCCGCAGCATCGCCCTTGAGCAAGGCAGATCCATAGTCTCCAAAATCAACATCTCGAGGAAATGGTGTGTTTTCCTGCCTTTTGATACAAGCAGCCTGGACCACCTCTCTCATTTTAACACAAGCCTATATTCCCTCTAGCAGTCTTTCATCGCGGCAGGTTTTCTGGGCTTTGCATGACCCTGTCCCTAATCTCATTAAGCCCAAAGTCGTTTGGATTGAAGCCGAACCAAAAGCAACCGATTGGCTTCCGGCCAGGCATCTTTGGCTTTCTCCGGGCCGGGGACCAACCTGTCTGAGCCAGGGAAAGTCACAACCTCCTAAATCCCCCGCTTCCCCTCTTCGCCCCAGCCACGAACGGCTGCCTGGGAAACCTCCTTGCCTCCAGCCAAGACCGGAACCGGAGAAAAACTCATAAATCATTTTCCAAGTGAAGAGTTATGAGTTTCCTCAGACAAACACAACCCATGGCTAGGTTTTCCCAGCATGGGCATGGGGCCACCGCACATTTTGGCACACCGGGATGCCGGGAAGGGGGTGCCAGAGCATTTCTACCATTCTGGAGGATCAAGACCTTGTGATTTAGTCGCTATCAAAGAGCTTGCAAAGTTCATAGAATTATAGAATCATAGAGCTGGAAGAGACCTCAAGGGCCATCCAGTCCAACCCCATTCTGCTATGCAGGAACACACAACCAAAGCACTCCCGACAGATGGCTATCAAGCCTCTGCTGAAGAGCCTTCAGAAAAGGAGACTCCGCCAAACTCCAAGGCCATAAATTCCACTGTCAAGCAGCTCTTACGATCAGGAAGTTCATCCTAATATTCAAGTGGAATCTCTTTTTCTGCCATTTGCATCCATTGCTCCATGTCCCTACAATAACAGAAACAATCTTGCTCAAGAAGAAGAAGAAGAGGAGGAGGAGGAGGAGGAGGGAGGAAGGAGGAGGAGAAGGAGGAGAAGAAGGAGGAGAAGAAGAGGAATAAGAAGAAGAGGAGGAGGAGGAGAAAGAAGAGGAGGAGGAGGGGAAGTGGAAAGGGAAGGGGAAGAAGAAGAGGAGGAGGAGGAGAAGGAAGAAGAAGAAGGAGAAGGAGGAGAAGAGGAGGAGGAGGAGAAGGAAGAAGAAGGAGAAGGAGAAGGAGAAGGAGAAGGAGGAGAAGAGGAGGAGGAGGAGAAGGAAGAAGGAGAAGGAGAAGGAGGAGGAGGAGGAGGAGGAGGAGGAGGACAAGAAGAAGAAGAAGAAGAAGACGTTGTTGTTGTTGTTCCTGGGAAAAATTGAGAGCCAAATTGACAAAGAAAAAACATGGCTGTGGCTCACAAATGGAACTTTGAAAAAGGAGATGGAAGACCTGATTTTGGCAGCCCAAAAACAAGCCATTAGAACAAATGGGTTGTTGTAGGTTTTTTCGGGCTGTATGGCCATGGTCTAGAGGCATTCTCTCCTAACATTTCGCCTGCATCTATGGCAAGCATCCTCAGAGGTAGTGAGGACCTCACTATCTTTGAGGACGCATGCCATAGATGCAGGCAAAACGTCAGGAGAGAATGCCTCTAGACCATGGCCATACAGCCCGAAAAAAAACCTAAAACAACCCAGTGATTCCGGCCATGAAAGCCTTCGACAATACATTAGAACAAATGCCATCAGAGCCAGAATTGAAGAGTCAACAACAGATCCCAAATGTAGACTCTGCAAGGAAGCAGATGAAACAATAGATCACATCCTCAGCTGCTGCAAGAAGATCATGCAGACAGACTATAAGCAGAGGCATAACCCCGTTGCTCAGATGATTCATTGGAACTTGTGCCACCAAAACCATCTGCCTGCGACAAAGAACTGGTAGGATCACAAGCCAGAAAGGTTACAGAGAACACATCAAGCTACTCTGGGACTTCCGAATTCAAACAGACAGAGTTTTGGAGCACAATATTCCTGACCTCACAATCATGTTAAAAAACAAAATATGGATTGTCGATGTTGCAATCCCAGGTGACAGCAGGATTGAAGAGAAACAACTGGAAAAGCTGACACAATATGAGGATTTAAAGATCGAACTGCAAAGACTCTGGCACAAGCCAGTAAAGGTGGTCCCAGTGGTGATTGGCACACTGGGTGCAGTGCCTAAAGACCTTGGCCTGCACTTAAACACAATCGGCGCTGACAAAATTACCATCTGCCAGCTGCAAAAGGCCACCTTACTGGGGTCTGCATGCATTATTTGCTGATACATCACACAGTCCCAGACACTTGGGAAGTGTCCGATGTGTGATCCAATACAACAGCCAGCAGAGTGTCTGCTGTGGACTCATCTTGTTGTGTTTCAAATAAGAATAACAATACTTTATTTCTATTCCGCTCTATTTCCCCGAAGGGACTCAGGGCAGATTCCAGACTATCTACAGACCCACCAAGAAAATCCAACAAATGCTTCGTTCAGCAAAGGACAAGAGGGATCCTCTCACCTCTGCAGGAGTCTACCGTATACCATGCAGCTGTGGACAAGTCTCCATAGGGACCACCAAACGCAGCAGCATTGCCCAGACACGAATCAAGGAACATGAAAGGCACTGCAGACTACTTCAACCAGAGAAGTCAGCCATAGCAGAGCACCTGATGAACCAACCTGGACACAGCATATTATTTGAGAACACAGAGATGCTGGACCACTCTCACAACCACCATGTCAGACTACACAGAGAAGCCATTGAAATCCACAAGCATGTGGACAATTTCAACAGAAAGGAGGAAACCATGAAAATGACAAAATCTGGCTACCAGTATTAAAAAACTCTAAAATTACAACAGCACAACAACAGAGAGGAAACAAACAAGGACATCTAATCACCTCTCAACAAAAGTTTGCTCCAGGCACTGTCAAGCCATTATATGCTAATCAAGGTGGTCAGTTGAAACATTCACACCTAGCTCCAGCAGACAAGAGTCCTTTGTCCCACCCTGGTCATTCCACAGATATATAAACCCTTTCCTAGTTCCAACAGACCTCACTACCTCTGAGGATGCTTGCCATAGATGCAGGCGAAACGTCAGGAGAGAATGCCTCTAGAACATGGCCATATAGCCCGAAAAAACCTACAACAACCCAGTGATTCCGGCCATGAAAGCCTTCAACTATACATTCAATATTCGAATACAACAATACATCCATACTAACAAAATGTAAACAACCCAACATATAAACACAAATAACTTAACAAATTAAAATTAAATATAAAACACAGCCTGTTATAACAGACATAAGACAAAACATCAAACATCGAATGGAAACAATAATTTCCCATTTCCTTGGGGAAAATCAATTAATCATTGCTCAAGATATCTATTGAGCTGGTGGGATGAGCAGGGCATGGATACGGATGGCAACTATTAATCAGGGTTATAATGGGAGTATTAATAATAGTAGTACCAGCTACTATTCCTCCTCCTTGTAAGCCAGTGAGCAAAGGTATGTCTTCAGCTGTTTCTTGAAAGCGGGGAGGGAGGGCCCATCTTTAACTCCTTAAAAAGGGAGTTCAAGAGGTGGGGGGCAGCCATGGAGAAGACCCTTCCTCTTGCTCCCACTAGCTGTGCTTGGGACGAAGGTGGAACTGAGAGGAGGACCTCCTCTGATGATCGCAGTGTCCGAGTTGGTCTGTAGAAGGAGATGTAATTTGCCAAATAGTCTGGACCTAAGTGGTTTAGGGCTTTAAAGGTAAGGAAGAGCACTTTGCATTTAGCTCGGAAGCAGACTGGCAGTCCTGAACGGCGCTCCAGTTAGTAACCTCAATGTGACATTCTTTCTAATAGGTTTGTGCAATCCAGGTAATCTGCTATCCATTTTGGTGTCCCGGATTTCAGTGGAGATCCCAATTCAATTTTTGGGAGCCTCCTGATCTGGGAAGCTGAAAGATTTGTTTTCTATCCAACCCATTATGGGTGGGACTTCCCAACCTCCCCTCCCCATCATTTTAGGCACTGTCCTTACATCTTGGTGACTGGCGGAGCGTTTAGGAGTTGTCACTGATGTAGAGAAGGTGGCTGAAGCATGCTTGGTGCTCAGATGGATGGTTGCCGAAGATGAGAGCAGTGTCTCATAGCTGGAGAGGCCCCCCAAAGCAAGCCATGCAAGTAGCTGAGGATGCCCACACCCATTTGGAAGGTGAGCTGCTGAATGAATGCAGCAAGGAAACTGAAAGCACAGTTATTGCTTTCATAGAACATTCATAAGGACATGGGTGAACTGCAATTCCCAAAATCGTGGGCCAATCACCCCCAATCCCGCCTGTATGCACAGTTCGCCATGTTGTGTCTGTGTGCCAAGTTTGGTCCAGATGTGACCTTGGCTGCGTTCAATGCTTTCTTGATGCAGGTGAACTACAACTCCCATATGCCAAGAAGCTGAGCCTGGCTCAGGAGGAGGAGGGTGATGACGGCGAGGCACTGGGAACAGCCAGCCCTCTCTCCCGCGCAGAAGGAGTACATTGGAATATTGTGTCCAATTCTGGTCCCCACAATTGAAGAGAGATATTGACAAGCTGGAATGTGTCCAGAGGAGGGCAACTCAAATGATCAAGGGTCTGGAGAACAAGCCCTATGAGGAGCGGCTTAAGGAGCTGGGCATGTTTAGCCTGAAGAAGAGAAGGCTGAGAGGAGACATGATAGCCATGTATAAATACGTGAGTGGAAGTCATAGGGAGGAGGGAGCAAGCTTGTTCTCTGCTTCCCTGGAGACTAGGACGCAATGGAACAATGGCTTCAAACTACAAGAAAGGAGATTCCATCTGAACATTAGGAAGAACTTCCTGACTGTGAGAGCCGTTCAGCAGTGAATCTCTCTGCTGGGGTGGGGGGTGTTGGAGGCTCCTTCCTTAGAGACTTTTAAACAGAGGCTGGATGGCCATCTGTCGGGGCTGCTTTGAAGGCTGTTTTTCCTGCTTCTTGGGGGTTGGACTGGATGGCCCATAAGGTCTCTTCCAACTCTATGATTCTATGATTCTTTGACTCAGTATGTTCTCGCGGAAAGGTCACACTAATGTCAAGAAGTCCACCCAGAAGGTGCTGGACCTGCAGAAGGATGTCCTCACGCGCCTCAAGCATCTCAGGGCGCTCAAGGATGATGTGCATGGAAATGCACTAAAACATTTTTTGAGATTAACTTTTTTGAGATTGAACTGGCGAACTGTTTTAAATTGAATGTTTATAACTGTTTATCATTGCGTTTAATTGTAACTGTGATTTTAATGTACTGTGTTGGCATCTCAGGGCTTCCTGTTGTAAGCTGTCCTGAGTCCCTCTTCGGCCGTCCGGAGTCCCTCATGTTCTTGAGATCAATCCAAAACAGTTTTGAGATGTTTTGTAGGACAATTTGAGGTTGACCCTTTTGAACACCGGCTAGAAGCAATCAATTGAGAGCCTTGGCATTGGAAGCATGGATCGCATGCATAGATAACATAATACAGCTATTCCAAACAAGGAATTCCAACCTTCTGAAAATACTACCCATTCATATAGAATAACTAAGGTTATTCTGCCACCTAATGGTTTGAGAAGTGAAAAACAACGTTCATAAGGTTGTAGGTGTTTTCGGGCTATATGGCCATGTTCTAGAGGCATTCTCTCCTGACGTTTCGCCTGCATCTATGGCAAGCATCCCCACCACCCCACACTACCTCTGAGGATGCTTGTCATAGATGCAGGCGAAACGTCAGGAGAGAATGCCTCTAGAACATGGCCATATAGCCCGAACAAAACCTACAACAACCCAGTGATTCCGGCCATGAAAGCCTTCGACAACACATTGAACATTCATAAGTTCTATGGAAAAGGAATAATCTTGGAATACTGTTTGAATGGGTTTTTTTTGGATGCATCTACACTGTAGATTGAATGCAGTTTGACACCCTTTAACTGCCGTGGCTGAATGCTCTGGAATCCTGGGAGTTGTAGTTTTATAAAGTTTTTAGATGACAGTGCTGGTGCCTCACCAAACTACAAATCCCAGGATTCTGTAGTATCGAGCCATGGCCATTCAAGAGGAAACCAAACTACATATGATCTGCATTGTAGTCTTACCAGCAGACATATTTCTTTTCAATGTGATTTTTAATCAAATTGTTGTTATGATAATACTTAATTCTGTTTAAATATTTATATTTTCTAGGTTTCTAAACTGTACCGTTTTTTAAAGATTATGAGTTGTTTTTGATATCAGCTCCTGAAATAAAATCAGGGTATAAGAATACTACTACTACTACTACTAATAATAATAATAATACTCTAATTTGCAGTCCCGCTTCCTTGAGAACTTTGGGAATTGACGCCAATGGTAGGGACCTTCTGTGAAATGAAAATCATGCATAGTTCATATTTGATCAGCCCACACACTGCCTTTCCAGAGAAAGAAAATATGCCATACAGATGAACAGTAAAGAACAAGTAGTTTGCGCTTTGTAGTTCAGAATAACGTATTTACAATCATGTGATCAGTTGCATCGACTCCATAATGTCCTTTTATGAGAGACCTTTCTTTGCCCATGTGGAGACTCTCTCTCCAGCATCTCATGAAGCAAGAGCACACTCCAAACTCTGTCTCTCTCCTTCTCTCTCTGATTCTCTCTGAGTATCTGCATAGCCCAAGCCTGAATAATGTGGCAGTATCCAGAAGTCCCAGGCTCAGCCAGCTCCCCAAATATGGCCCAACCAATCAGATTAATGCATCTTATTTTACAGTTGACACACACACACACATTAACTGATTTCTTACATGCTTCAACACCTTCTAGATGCCCTCAAAGTTGGAATGTTAAGCAATTTCTATCCTCAAATTACGTTCATTCACTTTGTCCTCTGTTGCTACCACAGATACTATGTTCGAGCCCATCTTGATACATACAGGATATACAAAATGCTCCAAAATTGCCCACATGGATGGCTGAGATAATGACACTTTTGTTTTCCGATAGTTTAATATACACGTACTTGATTTCATGCACAAAATATTATTAAAATATTGAATAAAATTACTTTTGGGCTATGCATATAAGGTGCCTAGGAAACATCAATGAATTTTGTTTTTGGCAGGGAAGGCTAAAGTGTATGTAGAACTACAACTCCCATGGTTCTATAGCACCAAGTCCTGACAGTCAAAGGGGTGTCAAACTGCATTAATTGCACAGTGTAGAAAATGGACCCATGGAGTGCTTATAGAGGATTTCCTGCTGCTTTGGCTGGAAACAGCCTTGCTGCTTTGGCTCAATGAGGCTGGCATGTATAAAAGTGTGGCACGTATACATTTCACAGCCTGCACCAGCTGCAAGGCAAACAATGGTCAGCCATGAGATCTGAAGCTTGGAAACCTAAACTGTGGGAAACTGCAAAAGCAGATTGTGTGGCAGGTGATGGAGCGTGTGGTAGGTGAGTTTGAATGGGAGAAGCAGCAAGTCAAAGAGTTTCACTGTTTATAAAGATGGAGGGGTTTGTATTATTGTTCCCCATGCCAACGAAAGCCAGGTGCTGGAGACTGTCTTTCAGAGGAAGGAACTGGCAAAGCCACCTCTGAGGATTCCTTGCCTAAGGAAATCCTGTGAAATAATGGGTTTGCCACAAATTGACAAGTAACTGAAAGGCATATAATAGACAGATGAAAATGTTCCATATTTGGCTCAGTTATCCATCAATATGGAAATTGCAGACAAGAAAACAGAAGACAAGGGGTGCCTTTACACTGTAGAATTACTTACATACTTAGGTGATCCCTTGTTGTCCGAGTATGATAGCGTTCCAGGTGTAGTGTCTTGGAGGTGGGTACATAGGTGACTTTGGACCTTTATCCGCATGTTCTTCCACAGTGAGGACATTGGTTTCCACGTTGAAGGCGGTCACCTTTGGCTTGATGTGCCTTCCTCTTGGCACGATTTTCCCTCCATTCGTGCTTCTTCGAATTCCGCAGTGCTGCTGGTCACAGCTGACCTTTAGTTAGAGTGCTTCTGTTCTCGTACGGCTGTACCAGGAGCTCCAATTTTATTTACTTTGTATTAAATGTTTGCTTGCAGTCCTAGGTTCCAGGGACTCTGCAGAAAGGTGGCTTCCTTTGGTTGCAGTCATAGGGCAAGTCACCTGTCCATCATCATTAAGTTTTGGTCCCGCCCCTTGCTCAGGGCAATTGGGAAGGGAGCCATTTTAGTTAGTCTCAGCAAAGAAAACTAATGTACAGGATGTGTGCAAGCTTCCCCTGTACAAAAGCTTCAACCCTTAAGACTTTCCGGGACAAAACAGTCTTAAGAGCGTCCAAGACCTTCTGGGGGAGAACAGTCTTAAGAGTCTCCAAAGATTTCCAGGGAAACAGCCCTAAAGACCAAAGAACTCCAGCTGGAGAACATCTAAGCCTTCACTGGTAGGTCCACTCGGCGTTAGAGAAGCAGTTCGACCCGGTAGCAGAACCCACATTAGATTACAGTCAGCCTGGGAGAAGTTAAAAAGGGGACTTTCCTTTAAAGTAAAGAAGAAGTTATTGAAGACAGTTGCCTGTCCTTCGTGGGCAAGTTTAGGAAGCTACCAATTGCATAAAAGTCTGGAATTATTTGTTTGATTAGGAAGCCACCAGATGCATAAGAGCCTGGAATCATTTGTTTAACTTTCTGAAGACAAGAGAAGTTTCTGTTTGATTGTTCATTAATAAAAGACTTTGTTGTACTTCACAAGCCATCTAAAGACTATTTGTGGTGGAAAACCTCTGAGAACTTCTCTTTGGGGCCCCTGGCTTCCCACTGGGCAAAGGTTGCACATCCTGTTCTAAAGGAAATTCTTTACAGGCCCAGCGCACAACAGAACAGCTTCCAAGTTCTTGGTTTCTATGTCACAGTTTTAAAGGTTAGCTTTAAGTCCATCTTTAAATCTCTTTTCCTGTACACCAACATTCTGTTTTCAATTTTTGAGTTGTGAGTATAATAACTGCTTTGGGAGATGGTGATTGAGCATGCAGACAACATGGCCAAACTCTCTTCAGCAGGGATCCCATCAGGTCTGCTGACTTTGTTATAGAATTACCACAGTTTAACAGCACTTTCATACTCAATGTTAAGGAATCCTAGCTGTTGTAGTTTTGCAAGGTCTTTTGCCTTCTCAGCCAAACGTGTGTCAGTGCTTTACCAAACTACAAATCCCAAGATTCCATAGCATTGAGCCATGGCAGTTAAGGTGGCATCAAACCACATTAAATCTTGGAGTTCTCTCATTCATAGAATTGGCATAAACCCAAAGCAAGTGAAAACAATAATGTAGCTGCTGATGATGTAGAATTTCAGAACTAAATGTATGACCTGCTGTTCCTTCAATGAGTTAAGTATCTGCCTCTCTTGTCCACCTGCTCATATTCGTCTCACAACCACCCTGTATGGTGGGCCAGGGAAGGAGGGAGGAAATATTACTAGCCTAATGCTGCCCAGCAACATTTATTGCTCTGTATGGTGCCGGGGTATAAATAAAATTTATTATTATTATCTTCATTGCCAGTGTGATTTATTTATTTATCATGTCAGGAGCAAACCAAACAGTTGTACTGCATTTTTTAACAAACAAACAAACAAAACACAAAGTTTGCAAGCTTGGTAGTTGATTAAATGTCCTTTGACCAGTATCTGGCCACTTGTGGTGCCTCTGGGTTTGAGCCTGCCACTTTTGGACTCTCGCTTGCTGAAGTGTTCCAGTGAGTGTCTCTGTAGATCTTAGAAAACTATTTCTTGATTTAAGTCGTTAGAATGCTGGCTGATACCCAAACAGAGAATGGGCAGGAGATGTCACTGCCTTGGTCTTTTCACTATTGGCTGCTACTTCCTGGCGGATGTCAGGTGGTGCAATACCTGCTAAACAGTGTAATTTCTCCAGTGGTGTAAGGCGCAGACACCCTGTGTTAATGTGGCATGTCTCATTAAGAGCCACATCTACTGTTTTACTGGCCAGTAAAACAGTAGATGTAAAAAGTAAAACTTTTCACTATTTTATTGAGAGTGGTCCTTTCTCTCCTCCAAAGAAGGAAACGTCTTCTGATTTCCTGGCTGCAGTCTGCCTCTGCAGTCATCTTTGCACCTAGAAATACAAAGTCTGTCTCTGCCTCCACGTTTTCTCCCTCTTTTTGCCAGTTATCAATCAGTCTGGTTGCCATCATCTTGGGTTTTTGATGTTTAACTGCAAACCAGCTTTTTCACTTTCTTCCTTCACCTTGGTTAGAAGGCGCCTCAGCTCCTCCTCGCTTTCAGCCATCAAAGTGGTATCATCTGCATATCTAAGGTTAACTCTAGTGATTTGTTCTCAATTTGTTATGGAGAATTTGACACCCACCCAACCCATAAAAGTCTCCACAAAAGTCAACATTGACACTGAAATTCAACACCGCCTGAGCTCTGCGAGTGCAGCATTTTTCCAAATGAAGCAGAGAGTGTTTGAGGACCGGGACATCCGTAGGGATACCAAGGTGCTTGGTATCACAAAGGTGCTTGGTATCACAAAGGGATACCAAGGTGCTTGGAATTAAACACAAACAGAGACGAATTAAACATGCTTTTATTTTATTTATTTTTCTTGGAAAAAAATCAGTCCTGAAGTACTCTTCTCCTCCACTCCGGGAAAGTCTGTCCAGCTGTATCTTCCCTTGTTTATGAAACCCACCCTTATGAAATTGAACTGACATCTTGTGTAAATGCACCCTTTGTTTATGTCTTCATCTATATAAATAAAAATGTAATGTTCGTTTGTGGGATTGACAGAACTCAAAAACCACTGGACGAATTGACACCAAATTTGGACACAAGACACCTAACAACCCAATCTATGTCCTTCACTCAAAAAAAATTTTTTTTGTCATTTCTGAGTTGTAGTTGCTGGGATTTATAGTTCACCTACAATCAAAGAGCATTCTGAACCCCATCCACGATGGAATTGAACCAAACTTGGCACACAGTTCTCCCATGACCAACAGAAAATACTGGAAGGGTTTGGTGGGCAGTGTCCTTTGGTTTTGGAGTTGTAGTTCACCTACATCCAGAGATCACTGTGAACTCAAACAATGATGGATCTGGACCAAATTCTACACGAATACTCCATATGCCCAAATGTGAACACTGGTGGAGTTTGGGAAAAATAGAATCTTGACATTTGGGAGTTGTAGTTGCTGTGATTTATAGTTCACCTACAATCACAGAGCATTCTGAACCCCACCAATGATAGAATTGAGCCAAATCTCCAACACAGAACCCCCATGTGGGCCACAGCAACGCGTGGCAGGGGACGGCTAGTCTTCATTAATAAGCTTTATCATCTTGATCATATACTGATATCATTTGGCCACATATGTCTGTTTCTACCTGTCAAATGGTCGAGCATGTGCACCTATGTATCAATTAACTCCATACATATAGAAAGAAGAAATAGAATACTGTCCTTAGCCATTGTTTCCATAACTATTACATTGTGGGGGGTTTACCATGATTCTTTTTCCCATCTAGAGAGGTTTTGCACTAAATCCTTCATGTAGACAACTCCTGCCTAAGGAGATACAGCCAGGCTTGGGTAACCGGTATGTCTTTTCCAGACTTGCAATAATGAAAACTCCCGTCCCGACCCAAAGCTGAGCTTCGGCTCAATCTGCCTCGGGAGGCCATAAAAGATAATTCGGAGGTGTTCGGAAGCCTCCGCTGAAAAACCCAGGGAGCCTGTAATTGGCATTCATGGTAGAGCAATTTAACATTTGGCAAGGTCAACTCCGCTTCCTTAATAGAGTTTGGATAAAATATATTTACTGTTGGAAGACTCTGGGAGGTTTGCTGACCCAGATCCATTTCATCAGGAAGACATTCCTACAGCGATACCCAACCCTAAACAAAAAAAATATTAAAACACTTCCTTATTAAAATTATCCTGCAATACAGTTTCTGTTGTGTGCCTTCGCTTCCAGTTTGTGAGGTTTTCTTGGCAGGATTTGTTCCTTTTGCCAACATTACCTTCCTTTGAAACCGAGAAAGTGTGACTTTTCTAAGGTCGTCTAAAGGTCTTCCATTGTCAATCAAGGATTTGAATCCTCCAGAGTCAAGGCTACGTCTACACTGTAGGATGAATGCAGTTTGACATCACTTTAACCGCCATGGCTCAATGCTATGGATTCCTGGAAGTTGTAGTTTCACAAGGTCCTGGTGCCTCACCAAACTTGTACTATAATTACACTACATAGTTCTATCATATTTATTATTTGTACTACTATTATTTTATTCATTTAAATCATGCCACTTTCCCTATTATGAGGCTCAAAGCAGCTAGCAAGATATTACAAAAAAATCTGGTGCTAGATGCACCCAAAGTCTTTGCAATCTTGTTGTACAAATACTATTATTATGGATTGTTGTAGGTTTTTTGGGCTATATGGCCATGTTCTAGAAGCATTTTCCCCTGGCGTTTTGCCTGCATCTATGGCAAGCATCCTCAGAGGATGCTTGCCATAGATGCAGGCGAAACGTCAGGAGAGAATGCTTCTAGAACATGGCCATATAGCCTGAAAAACCTACAACAACCCAGTCATTCCAGCCATGAAAGCCTTCAACGAGACCTCACAACCTCTGAGGATGCCTGCCATAGATGCAGGTGAAACGTCAGGAGAGAATGCTTCTAGAACATGGCCATATAGCCCAAAAAACCTACAACAACCCAGTGATTCCAGCCATGAAAGCCTTCAACGAGACCTCACAACCTCTGAGCATGCTTGCCATAGATGCAGGTGAAACGTCAGGAGAGAATGCTTGTAGAACATGGCCATATAGCCTGAAAAACCTACAACAACCCAGTGATTCCAGCCATGAAAGCCTTCAACGAGACCTCACAGCCTCTGAGCATGCTTGCCATAGATGCAGGTGAAACGTCAGGAGAGAATGTTTCTAGAACATGGCCATATAGCCTGAAAAACCTACAACAACCCAGTGATTCCAGCCATGAAAGCCTTCAACGAGACCTCACAACCTCTGAGGATGCCTGCCATAGATGCAGGCGAAATGTCAGGAGAGAATGCTTCTAGAACATGGCCATATAGCCCAAAAAACCTACAACAACCCTGTGATTCCAGCCCTGAAAGCCTTCGACAAGACTTCACAACCTCTGAGGTTGCCTGCCATAGATGCAGGTGAAACGTCAGGAGAGAATGCTTCTAGAACATGACCATATAGCCCGAAAAACCTACAACAACCCAGTGATTCCAGCCATGAAAGCCTTCAATAAGACTTCACAACCTCTGAGGATGCCTGCCATAGATGCAAGCGAAACATCAGGAGAGAATGCTTCTAGAACATGGCCATATAACCCAAAAAACCTACAACTACCCAGCGATTCCAGCCATGAAAGCCTTCAACAAGACCACAACCTCTTAGGATGCCTGCCATAGATGCAGGCGAAATGTCAGGAGAGAATGCTTCTAGAATATAACCATTTAGCCCAAAAAACCTACAACAACCCTGTGATTCCAGCCATGAAAGCCTTCGACAGGACTTCACAACCTCTGAGGTTGCCTGCAATAGATGCAGGCGAAACGTCAGGAGAGAATGCTTCTAGAACATGGCCATATAGCCCAAAAAACCTACAACTACCCAGTGATTCCGACCATGAAAGCCTTCGACAATACTATTATTACAATTTGCCAATTTTTGCCCTAAACAAAGGAATGTGGTTTTTTTAAAATTATTCTGGCTTCATTCTGAAAAAATTAATGAGACCTAATGGGTTAAATTTAACCTAATTCTATCAAGCAAAGCAGCAGCACAGCCTGACTGACGAAATCGCTTGTCTCCAGGACTTTCACCAAGGTGAGTTCATACCTGGGCAAAAGCCCAAAATGTCACTGACAACTGGAGATCCATCAGGGAAGGAGGGAAATGATTTAAACAAACCTTTGCGCAGCCATCTGAGAATGAGTACAAGATCTGAAAATATATATACCCAAAGGGAACCTTTACCATTCCAGCCATAAGCCTACTTCTGTCCAGCAAAGAAACCCATAAAATGCAAGAGTTGTTGGATTATCACAGTTAATTATTTTATATGAGAGTTGCGCGGGAGCAGGAGGAGTGAGATCAAACCGTTCTCTTTTTCTCTTGGCTGGGATCCTCCACCTTGGAGAGCAAGGCATAAAACGGAGATCTCTCTCTCTCTCTCTTTCTGGAGATGCTTGGCTGAGGGCAACCCAGCAGGAGAACTCACAAATCTCAGCCTCTGAGGACGCTTGCCATAGATGCAGGCGAAACGTCAGGAGAAATGCCTCTAGAACATGGCTCTATAGCCCGAAAAAACCCACAAGAACCTAGTAACTCACAAATCTATCGGATGCTCCAAGGCAAGCCAGGAGGTCTCCGAATGCAGGAGTAGCACACAATGCAGAAGCAAAGTGTTGTGACTCCGCTGGAATCTCAGACTGGTAGTGTCAATGATTCTGATGGGGACCGCTAGAATCGTGCCAGGGAAGAGAATTAGGATGGATAATATGGCCCCACTACAAAGAAATAATAAAAAGAGAAGGGGAAGAAGTGACTTTAAAAACGCAACAAGAAATAAAAATTTCATCTAAACATAACTTGGTTTCAATATAGACAAATTCAAGAGCATTTTATTAAAGATAAAAAAGTAGGATTTATGCCAGAGGAAAACAGTTGGGATAAAATAATGAGGATTGAAAAGAAAACAATATCTATAATATATATAAAAATTATTGGAATGGAGTACAGAAGAAGGAGTTAAAGAGTGTATGATAAAATGGGCAAGAAATATTGGAAGATCTATAGGACTTGATGAATGGGAATCCTTATGGAAGAAGAAATTGAAATACACACGTGCATACGACCTACAAGACAATTGGACAAAAATGCAATGTTTCACTAGAAATGTGAATTGGGGAGTTTCATGTATCTATTGTGTATGTTATTTTTACTCCTTTATTT
>NW_026846588.1:273174205-273330602 GCF_025583915.1 Anolis sagrei ordinatus | reverse complement strand
CTGCGTTTGGTGGTCCCTGTGTAGACGTCTTGTCCACAGCTGCATGGTACACAATGGTAGACTCCTGCAGAGGTGAGTGGATCCCTCTTGTCCTTTGCTGAACGTAGAATTTGTTGGATTTTCTTGGTGGGTCTGTAAGTGGTTTGCTGATCATTCCTGGTCATTCCACAGATATATAAACCCATTTTTCCTACTTCCAACAGACCTCACTACCTCTGAGGATGCTTGCCATAAATGCAGGCGAAACGTCAGGAGAAAAATTGCCTCCAGAACATGGCCATATAGCCCGGAAAAACCTACAACAACCCACAATTCCGGCCATGAAAGCCTTCGACAATACAAGTAAATAAATATAAGTGTGTGCAGGCATGCTCTCTCGGGCCGCCAGTCCACAAGGAAAGAGAGAGCACCTGGGTGGGATCCCACCCCCATAAATGCTCGTTGGTCAAGGATTCCAGGGGTCCAAGGGAGCCCGGGATGTTCAAGGCACCATGGAGAGGCCTTTGCGCAGCTCCTCTGCCTCTTGACCCAGAAACTCTCTTCCACGCAGGGCACATCGGCAGCGCCTTTGCATAAGAGGATGAGGCTGTTGTTGTTGGCAGGCCCATCTGTGGCGTGAGCGGCTGCTTGTGGAGCGCGGCCTTGGCTAATCCCTCTCCGGGTGGATCCCACGCGCCCCGGCCAGCCGCTCTGCCGAGGAAGGAGGCGCTTCTAATTGCAGGCTTCGGCTGCCAAAAGACCTGCCAGTTTCTGGGAGTTGAAGGAAGCCTCGCTGGGATCTCACGCCACAAAAAGCAGCCATTGACAGGCGAGGCCGTGGCTCCTGGGTGGGCCCAGGCGGAGGAGCCAAGGCAGGCCTCACTCTGCTGCAACCAAACACCCCACGGCCCTGCTCTCTGAACCCAGACCTGGGGGGCTGCATTGACCCAGAACCCCCATTTACTGTCACGCCTCCTCCCAAGGATTGAGAAGCCTACAACCTACAAAACCCTATACGGTTCCGGTCCAGTGTATTTGTCCGAACGGATCTCCCTCTACATCCCACCTCGAAATTTAAGATCGTCTGGGGAGGCCCTGCTCTCGACTCCGCCACTATCACAAGTGAGGTTGGCGGGGACGAGGAGCAGGGCCTTCTCAGTGGTGGCCCCTCACCTGTGGAACTCACTCCCCGGGGAGATTAGATCAGCGACTTCCCTTCTGACGTTCAGGAAAAAACTGAAGACCTGGATATGGGACCAAGCCTTTGGACATGCTGGCAGCTAAAGGAAGATCTGACGACAAACATGGATGAATGGAATGGAATAGATACATGGAACTCTGAATACTGAGCATGAGATTGTTTTGTTATGTTATGTTATGCTATTGTGTACTGATGTTTTTAATTTGTTAACTGTCTAAATTGTTGTAGGTATCGTTTGTTTATTGATTCAGGCATCGAATTGTGCCTTCTTTGTAAGCCGCCCTGAGTCCCCCCTCGGGGGTGAGAAGGGCGGGGTAGAAGTAACTGAAATAAATAAGTAAATAAATAAATGATTATGTAAAATAAGAAATAAAAAATAAATTATATAGATTGTGGCAGGATTGTGGCGCAGCTGGCTGAGTGTCAGCTGCATTAAGATCACTCTGACCAAAAGGTCATGAGTTCGAAGCCAGCCCGGGCTGGAGTGGGTGTCCAGCCATTGTGTAGCCCATTGTTGACCTTTGCAACCCGAAAGACAGTTGCATCTGTCAAGTAGGAAAATAAGGTACCACCTTGTGTGGGAGGCTAAATTTAACTAATTTATGAGGCCATAAAGAAAAAAGACTCCAGGGAATGTGGAATGCGGAAGAACTTCATCGGTGTCGCTGATGGACGATGAAAAGCAGCAGCTCCCCTGGCGGCCAGAAAAAAGTTAAATAGCCTCGGTGTATTTGTCTGTTAAATGTTGTTTGTCAAACTGGCATTGAATGTTTGCCATATATGTGTTGACTGTAATCCGCCCTGAGTCCCCTGCGGGGTGAGAAGGGCGGAATATAAGAACTGTAAATAAATAAATAAATAAATAAATAATAATCTTTATTTATACCCCACTACCCTCTCCCCAAGGGACTCAGTGCAGCTTACATGAGGCTGAGCCCACAATACATCAATAATAAAACAATAGCAAACAAACAATACAAAACAGTTAAAATACATCTCATAAACAAAAATAAAATAAAATATAAGCAGTACAGTAACCACAACAAGCATTTAAAATCTATGGCTGGGCCAAATGTAAAATTAAAATTTAAAAAATAATGCTGAGCATGAGCAAGCCATTGTTTCATTGCGTCCTAGTCTCCAGGGTAGCAGAAAACAAATTCGCTCCGTCCCCTCTGTGACTTCCTCTCACATATTTATACATGGCTATCATGTCTCCTCTCAGCCTTCTCTTCTGCAGGCTAAACATGCCCAGCTCTTCCAGCCACTTCTCATAGGGCTTGTTCTCCAGACCCTTGATCATTTTAGTCACCCTCCTCTGGACACATTCCCTTCAATTGCAGTGCCCGGAATTGGACACAGTGTGGTTCCAGGTGTGGTGTGACCAAGGCAGAATAGAGCATGGGTAGCATGGCTTCTGGATAATACACCAAAAAGAGACATTATTTTCATTACAGGAGACTGGAATGCCAAGGTGGGAAGTCAAATGACAACAGGGATCACAGGCAAGCATGGTCTGGGAGAACAAAATGAAGCGGGACGCAGGCTGATAGAATTTTGCCAGGAAAACTCGCTGTGTATAACAAAAACTCTCTTCCAACAACCTAAAAGACGGCTTTATACATGGACTTCACCAGATGGTCAACACCGAAATCAGATTGACTACATCCTTTGCAGCCAAAGGTGGCGGACATCCATCCAGTCGGTGAAAACAAGACCTGGGGCTGACTGTAGCTCAGATCACGAACTTCTTATTGCTCAACTTAGAATAAAACTAAAGAGATCAGGGAAAATACACAGACCAGTTAGATATGATCTCACTAACATTCCTAGCGAATATACAGTGGAAGTGAAGAACAGATTTGAAGGACTAGATTTAGTAAACAGAGTCCCAGAAGAACTATGGACAGAAGTCCGCGACATTGTTCAGGAGGCGCAACAAAGTACGTTCCAAAGAAAAAGAAAACCAAGAAGGCAAAATGGTTGTCTGCTGAGACACTGGAAGTAGCCCAAGAAAGGAGGAAAGCAAAAGGAAACAGGGATAAGGGGAGATATGCCCAGTTAAATACGCAATTCCAGAGGTTAGCCAGAAGAGATAAGGAACTATTTTTAAATAAGCAATGCATGGAAGTGGAAGAAGACAACAGAATAGGAAGGACAAGAGACCTCTTCCAGAAAATTAGAAACATTGGAGGTAAATTTCAGGCAAAAATTGGTATGATAAGAAACAAAGATGGCAGGGACCTAACAGAAGCTGAAGAGATCAAGAGAAAGTGGCGAGACTATACAGAAGATCTGTATAGGAAGGATAATAATATTGAGGATAGTTTGACGGTGTGGTGAATGAATTAGAACCAGACATCCTGAGGAGTGAGGTTGAATGGGCCTTAAGAAGCATTGCTAACAACAAGGCAGCAGGAGACGACGGGATCCCAGCTGAACTGTTTAAAATCTTAAAAGATGATGCTGTCAAGGTGATGCATGCCATTTGCCAGCAAATATGGAAAACACAAGAATGGCCATCAGACTGGAAAAAATCAACTTATATCCCCATACCAAAAAAGGGAAATGCGAAAGACTGCTCAAACTTCCGTACAGTGGCCCTTATTTCTCATGCCAGTAAGGGAATGCTCAAGATCCTGCAAGGAAGACTCCATCAATACATGGAGCGAGAGTTGCCAGATGTTCAAGCTGGGTTTAGAAAAGGCAGAGGAACGAGAGACCAGATTGCCAATATCCGCTGGATAATGGAGAAAGGCAGGGAGTTTCAGAAAAACATCTACTTCTGCTTCATTGACTATTCTAAAGCCTTTGGCTGTGTGGATCATAATAAATTGTGGCAAGTTCTTAGTGGGATGGGCATCCCAGCCACCTTGTCTCTCTCCTGAGGAATCTGTACAAGGACCAAGTAGCAACAGTCAGAACTGACCACGGAACAACAGACTGGTTCAAGATTGGGAAAGGCGTACGGCAAGGCTGCATACTCTCACCCAACCTTTTTAACTTGTATGCAGAACACATCATGCGATGTGCGGGGCTTGATGAATGCAAAGCTGGGGTGAAAATTGCTGGAAGAAACATTAACAACCTCAGATATGCAGATGACACCACCTCTGATGGCCGAAAGCGAGGAGGAGCTGAGGAGCCTTCTAATCAAGGTGAAAGAAGAAAGCGCAAAAGCTGGGTTGCAGCTAAACGTCAAAAAAAAAAAAAAAAAACCAAGATTATGGCAATGAAGGTTGCAGCTAAACAAAAAAAAAACCAAGATTATGGCAACAAGAATGATTGACAACTGGAAAATAGAGGGAGAAACCGTGGAGGCCGTGACAGACTTTGTATTTCTAGGTGCAAAGATTACTGCAGATGCAGACTGTAGCCAGGAAATCAGAAGACTTCTTCTTGGGAGGAGAGCAATGTCCAGTCTCGATAAAATAGTGAAGAGTAGAGACATCAGACTGGCAACAAAGATCCGCTAGTCAAAGCCATGGTATTCCCTGTAGTCACCTACGGATGTGAGAGCTGGACCTTAGGGAAGGCTGAGCGAAGGAAGATCGATGCTTTTGAGCTGTGGTGTTGGAGGAAAGTGCTGAGAGTGCCTTGGACTGCGAGAAGATCCAACCAGTCCATCCTCCAGGAAATAAAGCCCGACTGCTCACTGGAGGGAAAGATACTATAGACAAAGTTGAAGTACTTTGGCCACATCATGAGGAGACAGGAAAGCCTAGAGAAGACAATTATGCTGGGGAAAGTGGAAGGCAAAAGGAAGAGGGGCCGACCAAGGGCAAGATGGATGGATGGCATCCTTGAAGTGACTGGACTGACCTTTAGGGAGCTGGGGGTGGTAGCGGCCGACAGGGAGCTCTGGCGTGGGCTGGTCCATGAGGTCACGAAGAGTCGGAGACGACTGAACGAATGAACAACAACAACACATGTTTAAGATGTAAACACTAGACTCCTATTGATGCAGGCCAAAATCCCATTAGCTTTTTTTGCCGCCGCATCACATTGTTGGCTCATGTTTAACTTGTTCGAGAGGACTCCAATATCTTTTTCACATGAGCCAGGCCTCGTCCCCCATTCTGTATCTTTGCATTTCATTTTTTCTGCCTAAGTAGAGTATCTTGCATTTGGCACTGTTGAACTTCACTGTGTTAGTTTTGGCTCATCTCTCGAATCTGTTCAGATTGTTTTGAATTCTGCTCCTGTTTTCTGGAGTATTGGCTCTCCCTCCCAATTTGGTCCCATCTGCAAATTTGATGATCCTGCCTCCTAACCCTTCATCTAAGTCCCTAATGAAGATGTTGAACAGGATCAGCCCAGGACGGAACCCTCCTGATGGCACTCCACTCGTCACTTCTTTCCAGGATGAAGAGGGCGCATTGGGGAGAATCACCCTCTGGGTTCATTAATTTATCCAATTCCAGATCCACCTCATTGTAGTTTAACCTAGCCCACATTTTACTAGTTGGTTTGAAAGAAGTTCATGGGAGACCTCACTAATGTGATCACTAATGTGATCTGCCCATAAAACCTAGCAGCGTGCGCAAGGTTTACTTGTCCGAACGCATCTGCCTCTACGTCCCACCTCGTAACTTAAGATCATCCAGGGAGGCCCTGCTCTCGCTCCCACCAATATCACAAATGCAGCTGGTGGGGATGAGAGACAGGGCCTTCTCGGTGGTGGCCCCCCACCTGTGGAACGTGCTTCCGAGCGAGATACAATCAATCCCATCCCTCCTGGCTTTCAGGAAGAAAGTAAAATCATGGCTATGGGACCAGGCTTTCGGTCAGCAGACATAAATTAGCACTTTAGTGGAAATGGATTGGAAAGGCGATTTACATGAGGATATGATTCTATTTGGTAACAAATGTTTTTATATTTTTTAATTAATGGCTTACATATTTTATATATTTTAATGGTTTGATGGTTTGTTTAATGGTTATTGTATTAATTGTTCATGTAACTGCATTGAATTGCTGCCTATGTAAGCCGTCCTGAGCCCCCCTTTTTGGGTAGAGAAAAGACGGGATATAAATACCAGAAATAAATAATTAAATGAGGAAGACTGGGTCAGAGTAAGCTCCCGACCATTAAGTCTAGCTTGCTGTTGACCCATGCAGCCTGAAAGTCAGTTGCATATGTCAAATAGGAAATTTCGGTACCGTTTTATGCGTGGAGGCTAATTTAACTAATTTATGACACCATAAAACCTTCCAGCAGCGTGCATAAGAATGAGGAAGTACTCCATCAAGGACTCGGTGTCATAAATGGACAGTGAAGCAACAGCTCCCCCTGTGGCTGGAATTGAGCATACCCTCATGAAGCCGGAAAAGCTGGAGTGGTAAATTGTCTCTGTGTCTGTCTACATATGTTGTATGTCTAATGGCATTGAATGTTTGCCATGTATATGTGCATTGTGATCTGCCCATAAAACCTTCTAGCAGCGTGAACAAGAATGAGGAAGCCTGGGTCAGAGTAAGCTCCCAACCTTTAAGTCTAGCTTGCTGTTGACCTACATAGCCCAAAAGTCAGTTGCATCTGTCAAATAGGAAATTTAGGTACCGTTTTATGTGGGGAGGCTAATTTAACTAATTTACGACACCATAAAACCTTCCAGTAGCGTGCATAAGAATGTGGAAGTACTCCATTAAGGACACGGTGTCACAAGTGGACAGTGAAGCAACAGCTCCCCCTGTGGCTGGAATGGAGCATAACCTCATGAAGCCGGAAAGCTGGAATGTTAAATTGCATCTGTGTCTATATATGTTGTATGTCTAATGGCATTGCCATGTATATGTGCATTGTCATCCGCCCTGAGAAGGGCGGAATATAAATACTGTAAATAAATAAATAAACAAACCCCTTTGTTTCACAAACTATTTCAAAACACACAACACTGTTCGGCAGTCACAAGTCACAGATAATAAGGATAAAAAAACTAAGAAATTCACATTTTATTCTTCATGGAAATAAAACTATACAAAAGCATTTCCTCAAAAATATCGGCAGAAATAAAACTTGTCCGTACGACGTCTACATACAAAACCAATAATAAACAAGACAAACAAAAACACATCCTCTTATTTTCTGCCAGATTTAAGTTGACAATTCCTGTCTCGAAGGCAAGAGGGAAGCTACTCAATACTTACATAGAGGTCTACAGCTGAGCAGAGTTCAGGAAGTTCCCTGCAAGTCACTTTTGTTTTTATTGTTTTATAATACAAGGACAGGAGAGCTTAATTTCTGAAAGAAGTTCTCATTCATTCATAAAAGCAGAAGTTCAAAAATGGCCACCAAGCAGGGGTGCAATGGACAAATAAGAGGGTTCTCCTAAGTTGCCTCCAAACCGAAGAGCAAAAATCCCCTTGACAGAGCCAAGAAGAACCTTTTGAAATGAGTCGGATGTGCTTATGTGGGTTGTGAATTTTGTTGAAACTCCACAAAGTTCTCTGTAGAAAGTTATTCTGGTCATATAAAGGATGTCAAGAGTTTGAGAACCATCCAATTCAAACATTGTCAAAGGTTTTCATGGCCAGAATCACTGGCTTGTTGTGAGTTTCCCAGGCTGTGTAGCCATGTTCCAGAAGCATTCTCTCCTGACGTTTCGTCTGCATCTATGGCAGGCATCCTCAAAGGTTGTGAGGTTCATTGAAAACTAGGAAAATATATATCTGTGGAATGTCCAGGGTGGGAGAAAGAACTCTTCTCTGTTTGAGGCACATGCAAATGTTGCAGTTCGCCAGCTTGATTAGCACTGAATGGCCTTGCAGCTTCAAGGTCTAGCTGCTTACTGCCTGGGGGAATCCTTTGTTAGAAGGAAATTAGCTGAATTACCAGTATTTAAAAAAACTCTAAAATCAAAACAGTAAATAAACTATATCTCATTAGAGTTTGTTATCCTGAATATGTGGCCCGCCCATTGTCATCCTTACTGTGATTGTGTTTATTAGAATGTTTATCTTATGAATTTTTAAAATGTTATTTTGATGATGTTGTTGTTTGCTGTATATTTTCTGATTTTATTGCTGTATTATGTTGTCCGGGCTTGGAGATGGGGAGATGGTGGCGGGGTAGAAATAAAGATGATGATTATTTATTATTAAAGAACAACACTCAAAAACAGGATAATTCCTAACAAGATACAATCAGGGCTGTAAATATTTGAAAGTTACATATACTAAAAATGAATGTTTTGCCCAAATATGTAAATGTGCTTTTACATATGATGTTTAATGGATATATTTGCAACAAATGTTGATGTATATAATAAGTGCTAAGTTTATAACTTTGCAAGTATCTTCAAATGTATTTCAGTATATGATGTTCTATATATATATATATATATGTATATATATGCAGCAAATGTTGATGTGTATAATAATTTTAGTCCTCCAGAGGACTAAAGGCCGAAACCAGTCGTGGACGGCTGATTCATACGCAACTCAACATAAGAAGACACTGCGTTGATACCATTATGTTTGGTTTCTATGTTTTGTGTAGATTGTTTATATGCTTTGATGTTATATACTTCATTGTTATGTTGTTTACTTTATTGCAATTTGTATTTTTATATTATAATTTGTTGTCCGGGCTTGGCCCCGTTGGGGGAGATGGTGGCGGGGTATAAATAAAGTTTATTATTATTATTATTATTATTATTATTTATTATTATTTCAAAGTGACTGTACAAAAACTCATATTGTTTGTGATTACTGTGAATTGGAACAGTATAAGAAGTGTATACAATTGGGTTGTTGTAGGTTTTGTTCGGGCTATATGGCCATGTTCTAGAGGCATTCTCTCCTGACGTTTCGCCTGCATCTATGGCAAGCATCCTCAGAGGTACTGAGGATGCTTACCATAGATGTAGGCGAAATGTCAGGAGAGAATGCCTCTAGAACATGGCCATATAGCCCAAAACTCATATAATATTGTTTGTGATCACTGTGAATTTGAACAGTATAAGAAGAACTTTGGTTGTTGTAGGTTTTTTTCGGGCTATATGGCCATGTTCTAGAGGCATTCTCTCCTGACGTTTCGCCTGCATCTATGGCAAGCATCCTCAGAGGTACTGAGGATGTTACCATAGATGTAGGCGAAATGTCAGGAGAGAATGCCTCTAGAACATGGCCATATAGCCCAAAACTCATATAATATTGTTTGTGATCACTGTGAATTTGAACAGTATAAGAAGTGTATACAATTGGGTTGTTGTAGGTTTTTTCGGGCTATATGGCCATGTCTAGAGGCATTCTCTTCTGACATTTCGCCTGCATCTATGGCAAGCATCCTCAGAGGTGTGAGGATGCTTGCCATAGATGCAGGCGAAACGTCAGGAGAAATGCCTCTAGAACATGGCCATATAGCCCGAACAAAACCTACAACAACCCAGTGATTTTGGCCATGAAAGCCTTCGACAATACAGTGTATAAAATTAATCGTTGAATTCTATTGTTTTCTATTTTCTGTATAAGTGGGATATTTGCTGAGCTAAGATACAATCAGGGACAGCTAATCACCTCCCAACAAAGGATTCCCCCAGGCAGCAACCAGCCAAGCTTTGAAGCTGCAAGGCCATTCAATGATAATCAAGGTGGCCAGTTGCAACATTCACACCTGTCTCCAATAGACAAGAGTTCTTTCTTCCTCCCTGGACATTATTCCACAGATATATTTTCCACACACACACACACACACACACACACACACACACACACACACATATATACTTTCCACTTGCCAAGTTTCCAATAGACCTCACAACATATCATTATTATTATTATTATTATTTCAAAGTGACTACAAAAACTATAATATTGTTTGTGATCACTGTGAACAGTATAACAAGTGCATACAATTATACGTTGAATTCTATTATTTTCTATTTTCTGTATAAGTGGGATATTTGTTGAGCTAAGATACGAACAGGGCTAGCTA
Source organism: Anolis sagrei ordinatus (assembly GCF_025583915.1). Lineage (NCBI taxonomy): Eukaryota > Metazoa > Chordata > Lepidosauria > Squamata > Anolidae > Anolis > Anolis sagrei. The sequence continues at coordinate 273,320,484 of NW_026846588.1, read as the reverse complement.
ATCACCTCCCAACAAAAGAAGCCAGCTAATTTTCTCCCGACAAAGGATTCCCCCAGGCAGTAAGCAGCTAGACCTTGAAGCTGCAAGGCCATTCAATGCTAATCCAGGTGGCCAGTTGCAGCATTCACACTTGTCTCCAACAGACAAGAGTTTTTTTCTTCCTCCCTGGACATTATTCCACAGATATATATATATTCCACTTGCCAAGTTTCCAATAGACTTCACAACTAGTCATAGATGTGGGCGAAATGTCAGAAGAGAATGCTTCTGGAAGTTGGCAATACAGCCTGGAAAACTCACAGCAACCCAGAAGGAGTTTTGAAATGATTGCTTAGTCCTCCGGGTTTATACAAACTGGTCAAGGCAAAACAAGTATCCAAAAACAGAAGCAAGGGTTCGGGTCCCCTTCCCCTCCAATTCCGTTAAGTCTCTTCCACTCCTTCCGAGGGCGGAATGAATTCTTCGGAATTCTTTGCTTTGTCGGGATACAGTTTGATGTAGGTGTCCACCATTAGATCCAAGTCGTGCTTAATGTCAAAGTTGATGTTCAGCAAGGCGAGGTTGCTCGACCTCTGTTCAGTCAACGTGTTCTTCAAGTAGGCCTTGAGGCGCCTTCGCCCGATTTCGAACTTTTCGTTCTCCACCTTCATGACGGGCAGGATGCAGAGGACTTTGAGCAAGGCGTAGACATTGGGGAAGAACTTGATGTCGGGGAGGTGAAGGGTTTCGTAAATGGTGGTGGGCAGCTCGATATCCTTCCCTCTGTGTTTCCACTTGATTCTCCAGCAGTGGAGTTCCGCGGACAACGTGTCTGGATTGGTGAGGTCGTTTTTGTACATGTCGGCGTGATGTTCCTCGGACGTATTGAATTTGAGCTGCCCCATCACCGAGGGCACTAAAGACAAACACTTCAGCGCTCGAAGATGCTGCTCCGAAAAGATGTCCTTCAGTTCCTGGATGATGTGCTCTACGGTCGGGATGCTAAGTGCTTCTTTGTAGTAGTTTTCCGGCGTCATCTCAGAGTCCAAATTCCCTTGTTGGGCTCGGCAAAATTTCCCCGGCAGCTTGACAGGGATGTCCAGCTTCATAGCCAAGTTGGTGGCCTCCTCAAACCAGAATTCGTGGTACACCTCAATGTTCTCCATGACCTCGTTCAAGGAATGCAACACGGCCGTCAAACTGCTGGCGGCGAAGAAGACGTCCGACGTTTGACCCTGGAGGTTCTTCCCGAAGGCTCTGGTGAAGGAGAGGATGTTCTTGATGATCACCACCGTCGCAATGAAGTCGAACTCCGCCAACGCCGTGGAAAGGATGTACGCTTGGCCGGAAACGGAGCTGCTCCACCGGACGGCGGCGTCATTGATGGCGTCCAGGCACATCACAAAGGCCTGCAGGAGGTCCACCACGATCTCAAAGGTATCGTGTCGCCCCGTCCAGTCGGAGCGGACAATCTCCTTCAATTCGTTCCCTTTCTCCTCGCTGTTTTGGAAGAGGAGCGAGATGACGTTGTCCAAGTCCCCCATCAGCTGAAGCGACTGGCGAAAGAACGAGCAAACCTCCTCTATCGTTCCGAGTGCCACGGAGACTCCCGTCACAGGAATCGACTTGGCCAACCAGATGTTCAAGGCGCACGAAGCGGACAAAGTATATACAGCTTGGGGGTATTTTTCCAAGATCCTTGTCGCCACGGTCTTCATTTTGGAAGCAATGCCGCTGGAGACAATGTAAGCCTGGCCCCGGCAATATTCCATGTTCAAACCCCATTTTTCAGTAATCGCCGTATGGAACTTCACGGCTAGGATTTCGGGATCGGCCTCGTATGGCAGGAAGCCAATGAATTCCTCTCGCAAGTTGTGACAGTCGTCGACGAACCTCACGAGTATCGGCAAGTGCTCCTCGCCGGCGAGGTCCACCAGCTCATCCGTGACGACGGAGAAGAAGTGGGAATCCCTGACTTCCCGGAGGGTCTCCTCGCGCACGCAGTTCTCACAGATCTCCAGCATTTGCTTCTGGTCCATCTTGGAGCAGTAAGCCAGGTTCACGGCCATCGTCTCAAACCGCTTCCTCAAGACCTCGTCTCCAGAGTTTATCCTGAAGTCCAAGAGGGCCTGGAAGTTGTCCGGCGTGAAGATGCCTTTGGGGAGGGCGTCCGCGTTGTGGCCATCCAAAGGGATGTTTTGTTTGCCCATCAGGATTAGGATTTCAAATAAGGATTTCAGGTAGTCTTTGTTTTCTTTCTCTTCTTGCGTTAAAGGGTTGTCGTCCTCGGCGGGCTCATCTCCTCCTTCCACAGAAGCCGGGTTTGGGATGTCGTTGTCCACGGGCTCTTGGTTCGCTTTTTCCTGCTCAAAATGTTCATCAGCTAGAAGAAGAGGCATCAAAATATTCAGTAAGACATTAATATAGGAATGCCCAAAACGTCAATACACAATCCTTAAATTTAGCAAAGCCCAGGGAAAAAAAGATCAATAATTGAGAGCATTCTTGTGTAACATTTTTCAGAAGTTGCATACAAACTTTCATACATGTTTTTTTAGTTGCTAGTGTTTTTCTCCTATACTTTAATTTCAATTTATTTCACTGGTAGTAATACGGTTTGGGACCCGCCTACCTACGTGACCGCATCTCTGTATACGAACCCACACAATCTCTTTGATCATCTGGAGAGGCCCTGCTCTCGATCCCACCTGCATCGCAGGCGCGATTGGTGGGGACGAGAGAGAGGGCCTTTTTGGTGGTGGCCCCTCGACTCTGGAACTCACTCCCTAAGGACATCAGGCAGGCCCCAACTCTGGCAGTCTTTAGGAGGAGTTTGAAGATGTGGTTGTTCCAGTGTGCCTTCCCAGAATAATGTTCCCATAGCACTTTGTCCTCCAAAGCACTTTACATTTTAGGTCTGCTTGTATGTTTTCCACAAACGCCACTATCACCTTTTCGCCCATGCCCCGGCATTACTTCCAATTTTAACTTTACATTTGGCCTTCCCACAGTTTTAATTGTGTGTTGTCTTATTGTTAATTGTTGCATATTTTATTGTCTATGTTTTATTTTAATTGCTTGTATTGTTGTTTTATTGCTTGTATTGTTGTATTTGGGCTCAGCCTCATGTAAGCCGCACCGAGTCCCTTGGGGAGATGGTAGCGGGGTACAAATAAAGTATTGTTGTTGTTGTTGTTATTACACTCAATTGTAAGGTGAGATTTTCAGCCCTTTTTAAGGCTGAAAAAGCCCCCATCGACTTACACTTGAGTCAAAGTTATTTATTCTTTTACTGTTATTATTATTTTTATTACATTTATTATTATTTTACTTTATTATTATTATTATTACATTATTTTACTCTATTATTATTATTACATTTATTATTATTTTACTTTATTATTATTACATTTACATTATTTTACTCTATTATTATTATTTCTCCATTTACTATTTTACTCTATTATTTTTATTAGTGCATTTATTATTTTCTTTTTATTACATTTATTATTTTACTCTATTATTACTATTATTACATTTCCGTTATTTTATTCTATAATTATAATAATAATTATTATTATTATTACATTTGGGTTGTTGTAGGATTTTTCGGGCTATATGGCCATGTTCTAGAGGCATCTCTCCTGACGTTTCGCCTGCATCTATGGCAAGCATCCACATGGTAGTGAGGTGCTTGCCATAGATGCAGGCGAAACATAAGGAGAGAATTCCTCTAGAACATGGCCATTTAGCCCAAAAAAACCTACAACAACCCAGTGATTCCCGCCATGAAAACCTTCGACAATACATATTCTGAAGGTATCAGTGATCACTTACTCTTTCGTTGCTTTAACGTTCGTATTTCTTCTTCACTCTGGAGAAGGAAAAAAAAAGGATTACATTCCATCTAAGGTATTATAAGATTCCAAACCAAACTGACAAAATGTGCATTAAAACTGGAATTTGGCAAAATGCTGTAGGAGAGAATCTGGGATGTCATAGGAGGGAGGATTTGGATCAGGCTTCTATTGAACTGTGCCTTCTGGGTATCATAATTCTAGTGTTTGCGTGTTCCTTTGGAGTTTAGGCCAGCTTCTCAAGCCCAGAGTTCTTTCGCTGCCGCATCTCCACCCAGAAGGAAACCTACCAATTCTTTGATCCTTTTCCGGTGCCTGCTGCGCGGATTGTTCAAATGGCTCGTGAGGTCGAATATCGTTGGCACAGCGTTGTCTCGTAAAACTGTCCTGTAGGGGCTCTGCAAAAGAGAAGAGAGGAAAATCGGTCCTTTACGAGCCACTTCTATCATCTGTCAGCGGATTTTCCTTACAGAGGGAAATACATATCCCCCCCAGGGAAAGAGAGCGGCTGCAGGAGGAGTTCGCAAATCCACGTCGTATCCTCTCCATTTGCCCTCTGGCAACTGGCAAACCACCAAGAAGGAGACTTTCATCTGCTTTCACACCTTAACTTTTTATTTTGATATAACTCTTAGCCATCACTTCAAAGCACACCACGTTAAATCTACATTATGTTAGCTCGGGACAATTTAGCTCTGCCAAATTGAAAGCAATTGCTGTACATACTCGAGTATAAGCCACCCGAATATAAGCCAGGGCACCTAATTTTACCACCAAGAAAAGTGGAGAAATATATTGACTCGAGTAGAAGCCAACGGTGGGACATGCAGCAGCGACGGGTCAATCTATATAAATGAAAATGTAATGTTCGTTTGTGGGATTAAAATAAGCCAAAAACCACTGGATGAATTGACACCAAATTTGGACACCTATCAGGCCAACGAGTGACCATCACTCATAAAAACACTGAAAAACACACCAGAAGAGACTTAAAAAGCCAAAAAACCAAAAAAAAAAATACATTACAACGCATGCACAAAACCACACACACACTCACACAGACATATATACATGGAAACACAAATGTATACACATATACACAAATATATACACACACAAAATACTTATATACAGACTGGGCCACAGCAACGCGTGGCAGGGGACGGCTAGTCTATATAAATAAAAATGTAATGTTGGTTTGTGGGATTAACATAACTCAAACACCAGCTCAGAAGTGGACCAGCAGCCAGTGGAGCTGGCACAACAGTGGGGTGTTGTGCTCCTTGTACGTCGCTCCAGTTAGTAACCTGGCGGATGCCCATTGGAGTAGTTGAAGTTTCCGAACAGTCTTCAAAGGCAACCCCACGTAGACTGCGTTGCAGTAGTCTATTCGGGATGTAACCAGAGCGTGGACATCCCAAATATCCTTCCAATAATAATAAACAGAGTAAAATAATGGAAATGTAATAATAGAGTAAAATAATAATAATAATAATAATAATAATGGAGTAAAATAATAAATATAATAATAATAGAGTAAAATAATAAATATATTAATAAATAGGTTGGAGGTTCGAATCCGGGGAGAACACGGATGAACTCCCTCTGTCAGCTCCAGCTCCCCATGCGGGGACATGAGAGAAGCTTCCCACAAGGATGAGAAAACATCAAAACATCCAGGCGTCCCCTGGGAAATGTCCTTGCAGACAGCCAATTCTCTCACACCAGAAGAGACTTTCTCAAGTCGCTCCTGACACGACCAAAAAAAAAGGGGGGGAGGGGGGCAAAATATTAAATGTATTAAAACATTAATAAAGTAAAATAATAAATTAAATAATAATAGAGTAAAAATGAATGTAATAATAATAGAGTATAATAATAAATGTATTAATAAACAGGGCAAAATAATAAATGTATTAAAACAATAATAATAAAGTAAAATAATAAATGAAATAAGAGTATAATAAATATATTAATAAATAAGGCAAAATAATAAATGTATTAAAGCAATAATAAAGTAAAATAAGAAATGAAATAATAATAGAGTATAATAATAAATATATTAATAAATAGGGCAAAATAATAAATGTATTAAAACAATAATAATAAAGTAAAATAATAATGTAATAATAATGGAGTATAATAATAAAGTAAAATAATAAATGAAATAATAATAAATAGAGTAAAATAATAAATGTAATAATAATAATTGAGTAAAATAGACTCACAGAGTTGGAAGAGACCCAAGGGCCATCTAGCTCAACCCCATTTTGCCATGCCAGAACATACAACAAAAGCACCACTGTTTCATACCTATGGATGTAGTTCATCTGGCCCTGGAGACCTGAATTCACTTAGATTAGCCAGATATTCCTGCTCTGCCTCTTTGCCTATGCTGTGCTGCATTTCTCCTACTGCATCCTCTGCTCCATCCTCCCCAAGCTGAGCCTTGTTTACCTTTTGGGAGAAGACTGAGGCAAAGAAGGTGCTGAGTATCTCTGCCTTTTCTTTGTCACCTGTTTTGAATGCTAGACAAATCCAGGAAAGGGAAATAGCAGCAACCTCTATGGAGCCTGTATCCAAATTAATTCATCTGGCCATTCAAAATGTACTTTCAAAAACATTTGGGGGCCATAAAATGCCATTCAATTTCAGAGATGGGATTTCACGGCGCAGAGTATCAGGCTAGACTCTTCACTGAAACCCGGTATTTCCAGAGGGAGAGCTGTGAGGGCACAAGTGGCGCCACCTATGTACAGAACTGTTAGTTGTAAGATTTAAACTGTTGTATCATACTTAATCCTGCCCCTTTTTAACCTGCTTATGTATAGTTGTATGGATTGGTTGCTTGTAGCTGTCAATCAGTACTGTTTGGCTCCAACTCTTCCTGCAAGAGGAGAGAGCTTCCTTTTTCTTTTCATTCTGCCATCAGAGTTTGTACCAGATGGACATGAGTAAGAGACCTGACTCTAAAGGACCCTGATTTAAGTTACCTCTTAGCACCAGTTCTGAGGTTTTTTACCCTTGGGACTCATGCTTTATGTCCAGATCGTCCTGGATAACATTGAGGAGATCCCAAGTGCCTTCAAGCCGGTTCTTTTGGCACCAGAGGAAGATCCTGAGTCTTCAAACATAGGCCATCTGAACTGGGGTTGTGGTTTGCTCCGGCATTCACAGCCATTGAGGAAAGAGGAAACTTGGTGAGGCTTCTCAGCTTCAAACCCCTTGGACCCAGGACTGATTGAGACTGTAACGTATGTTTTCCTTCACCCCTCTAAAGTTTTCCAGCTCATTGCTTTGAAGAAATGACTTTGTGATCAATAAAACTTATCTTGAGCTATTTACAGCGTTTTGGGTTTTTGGGAGTTCCAGTTTCCTATAGGAGGGCAAGAAGCAATCCCTTGGGGGAAAGGTGCCATGTCCATCCCTCCTTCATTAAGACTAATAGCCCCCAAGCTCGACGGCACAAGAGCCCCATCATCGCTTTTCTGTAGAAGCACACGCCGAGTAAGTCCCAGAACGCCAATCTACCTCGATGTATTTGATTTCCAAGCAGTCCAGGGAGGCTTAAAAGCACAGGGTTAGGCACGCATGGAAGACGGCAGAGTTTGCTACAAAATGCAAGAGCTTAAATGTCTTCCTATTGCAGGGAAAGTCAAGTCAATTAGCTTCAGATAATAAATCGCAGAAAATGTACTTTGTTTGATATGGCCATTCCAGTTAAAGGAGTCCATTTGTAACGTGAGTAAGACTCAAAAATCATAACCATATTGCTCTTTATAGAGCAGTGGTTCTCAACCTTGCTAATGTCGTGACCCCTTAATGCAGTTTCATATGTTGTGGTGACCCCCAACCATAATATTGTTTTCGTTGCTACTTGATACCTCTCATTTTACTAAATTGAGCACAAATACCCAATATGCCCTAATGTGAATGCCAGTGGGATTGGGGCGGGGGGGGGGGGGGGGGGGGGGGGGGGGGGGGGGGGGGGGGGGGTTGATTTTGTAATTTGGGAGTTGTAGTTGCTGGGATTTATAGTTCATGTATAATCAGAGAGCATTCTGAACTCCACCAGCGATGCGATTTAAACCGAACTTGGCACACAGAACTACCAAGACCAACAGAAAACACTGGAAGGGTTTTGTAGGCATTGACCTTGAGATTGGGAGTTGTATTTCACCTATATCCTGAGGAGTGCTGTGGATTCATGCAATGATGGATCTGGACCAAACTTGGCACAAATACTCAATATGCCCAAATGTGAACACTGGTGGAGTTTGGGGAAAATAGGTCTTGACATTTGGGAATTGTAGTTGTTGGGATTTACAGTCCACCTACAATCAAAGAGCATTCTGAACTCGACTAACAATAGAATTGGGTCAAATTTCCCACACAGAATCCCAATGACCAACAGAAAATACTATGTTTTCTGATGGTCTTTGGCGACCCCTTTGACACCCTCTCACGACCCCCTCAGGAGTCCCGACCCCCAGGTTGAGAAACACTGTTATAGAGCATACCTGAACCACTGTAACAGAGCCAGGGGCCAAGTTCACAAACATAGACCAATTCTCCCACAGGTTTGTACGCTTCCAAAAAGACTAAAACATGAAAAAAAGGGGAGACACACATTTTGCTTCCAAATAAAAGCACATACCATATATATTCATATATAAGCCAGCCCGAATATAAGCCGCGGCATCAATTTTTAGTACAGAAAACTGTGAAAACGTTATTTTCTCGAGTATAAGCTGAGGGTGTGAAATGCAGATTGCAACAGGTAAATTTCAAAATAAAAATAGATACCAAGAAAATTACATTGAAGCACCAGTAGGGTAAATGTTTTTGAATCTATATAAATAAAATGTACTGTTCGTTTGTGGGATTAACAGAACTCAAAAACCACTGGAGGAATTGACACCAAATTTGGACACAATACAACTAACAACCCAAGCTATGTTTTTCACTCAAAAAAACAACGAAAACGAAAAAGCATTGTGTGTTAATTTTTCAGATAAAGCTGTTCCACAATACATGTGTTCAATGTATTGTTGAAGGCTTTCATGGCCGGAATCACTGGGTTGTTGTAGGTTTTTTCAGGCAATATGGCTATGTTCTAGAGGCATTCTCTCTTGACGTTTCGCCTGCATCTATGGCAAGCATCCTCAGAGGTTGTGAGGTCTGTTGGAACTAAGAAAATTGGGATTATATATCTGTGGAAAGACCAGGGTGGGACAAAGTACTCTTGTCTGCTGGAGCTAGGTGTGAATGTTTCAATTGACCACCTTGATTAGCATTTGATGGCCTGGCAGTTTTTTGGTGTGGCTTCTTGACACAGCATATTATTTGAAAACACAGAAATGCTACACCACTCTAACAACCACCATATCAGACTACACAGAGAAGCCATTGAAATCCATAAGCATGAGGACAATTTCAACAGAAAGGAAGAAACCATGAAAATGAATAAAATCTGGCTACCAGTATTAAAAACCTCTAAAATTACAACAAAACAACAGAGAGGAAACAATCAGGAACAGCTAATCACCCCTCAACAAAAGATTCTCCTAATGATTACCCTCTAATGATCAGGGTACTCTGGATGTTGGGAGTGACAATGAGGTTCATGTTTCTGATGATGAGTTTGCTCTAGATGCAGAGAATGACAATGGGATTCCTGTTCAAAGTGATTTTTCTGATGAGAATGTTCCTGAAGGGATTGGGGACGATGGTATGTTCCCTGGGCCTGAATTGTTACCAGAGAATTCCCAAGGCTTTGATCCTGAGGAAAGCTCAGCACCTGCAGATAGAAGTGCTTTCAATCAGCAAAGAAAGACAAATCAAGCTCTCAAGCACTCTGCTAGACTGCGGGAGAGATTGATAACAGCTTCAAGGCTAAAAAGAAATCCATTCCTGGCTTCTTGGGATATAGAGTAGATTAGGGGATAAAAGTGACAAGTACAGAATCTGTAGCCAGACGAAGCAATGTTGGAACTGAGTCAAGACTTTGTCCCAGCTCCATGGAAGCCTTGCCTTGTGTAGATTACTGTGTTAATGCCTTGTTTGATTCATGTTCAAGTTTTGGGGTTTTTCCTTGGAGGTGTCAGTATTTGTTTTCATGAACTCTGATGGACTAATTTCCTGGACTATTTGTTTCCATTTTTCTTTCTACCTAATTGGATATACCTATTTTTGTGGATTGCTTTTTACTGCTACCGCTTTTAAAATATCTTCAATAAACTGCTTTTATTTTTACTCATCTGTGTGGTGTTTAAAGTCAGAGGGCTTTTCCTGCCTGGAATGCAACACCCTCCGGTGGAGATAAAGAGGAATATAAATAAAGTGTATTAATAATTATTATTGTCTTTTAGACGTATTTGAAGGAGAGGAAGGAGGGAGGAAAAGCTAAAAGGATGATCCTCCCAAGCCCCCAAATGTGCGTAACCCCACCCACCCATCCCACACATCCCCAACTCCCAGTCAATCCCACTAAATAAAAAAAATCAAGGAAAATCAAAAAGATTGAACTGTGATTCTGAATAGGGGAGGAGGAACCAGGATTGACTGCCACGTGGTCCCGTTACAGATGGAAAACTGTGATGACTAGGCCTTGCCGTTACGGGCACCCAAACAAACCAAAGAAGCCAGATTGGCTGAAGTAAACAATTAAAAATGGATCCGAGCTCAAGTCTAACTGTTACATGTATTTTCAAATATAGATAGAGCACAAGGTAGGCCCTCTTTCCTACACAATTTAGCCTGAAAGCAATTTATTTGCATTAATTGTAGCCGTGATGGTTTTATTGGTTCCAGTTTGATTTGAAGTTGGTCAGATGGCATAGGTCACTTACACTTCTACATATCATCGAAGTCTCAAAATGATTTGCGCAGAGCCTGTAATGCTTGTTGAGTTGGTCGGGCGTCTTATCTTCCAGGTCGGCCCTTCGGCAGTTCTCCACCCACCGCTGACATCTGCAAGAGAGAGAGAGTTTTCGCTCATTAAAACGGGTAAATCGGAGCAAAAAAAGAGCCAAGGGGGTCACGCATTTGTCCACCTGCATTTGAATGTCAAGGTAACCTTTTCCCATTAAACTCTGTAACAAAAATTACCTGTTCACAGACAGTTTTAATCACGGCTCAATGGGAAAGAAGAATGAAGTACAAACACACCATCAGGTTGTGGCACAGCTGGTTGTGGCATTAAAATCACTACTGACTGAAAGGTTCAAAGCCAGCCTGGGTCGAAGTAAGCTCCTGACCATTTGTCTAGCTTGCTGTTGACCTTTGCAGCCCAAAAGATCGTTTGTTTATTTATTTACGACATTTCTATGCCGCCCTTCTCACCCCGAAGGGGACTCAGAGCAGCTTACAAGATATATATACATACAATATATTATATTATTAGCATAGTACAATATCAGTATTATATATTACTATATTACACTGTACCATTATATTGTAATATTAGTAATATTACATGTAATAGAAATATATAAGTATAATATTGTATTATTATTAATAGTATTATATAGTATTACATTATAGTATTAGATGTATATATATTATTATATTATTAATAAACACATTTTTGCCTCATTCCTGCCATTTTGCACTGTATGTTGTTTAATGTTTATGCTTTTTGTGTTATGAGATTTATTTTAATTGCTTTGCATTGTATTGTTATTGCTTGTATTGTTGTATGTGGGCTCGGCTTCACCCGCACCGAGTCCCATGGGGAGATGGTAGCAGGGTATAAATAAAGTATTATTATTATTATTATTATTATTTTACCTCCTGAGGAATACTCCCGCCCACCAATTGCCTCCTCATTTCCTTCAGGGAGGAAGGCAACCCACATTGCAATTTTGGTATTTATTATTATTATTATTATTATTATTATATAAAAAACAACAACTTGACCAACATCAAACCCTGTTTAACTTGAGGACCTCTTGCTGGGCCTGCTCCATTAATAGAAACAGCATAATTTAAAGCAGTAGCATCTGTCAAGTAGGAAATTTAGGTACCGCTTACGCGGGGAGGCTAATTTAACTCATTTACAATGCCATAAAACTCTCCAGCAGCATGCAAAGAATGAGGAAGTACTCCGTCGGTGTCACAAGTGGATGGTGAAGCAACAGCTCCCCTAGTGGCCGGAATTCAAAAAACATACCCTCATGAAGCTGGAAAGTTAAATAGCCTCTGTGTGTCTGTCTATATATGTTGTGTGTCTATGGCATTGAATGTTTGCCATGTATATGTGCATTGTGATCCGCCCTTAGTCCCCTGAACCATCTAGGTGGTCCCAGTGGTCTGGATGCCGTGACAAAAGATCTCAGCCAGCATTTGGAAACAATAAACATTGACAAAGTCATGATCTCATATGTTTTCCTGCCAAACTCTAGTTTGCAGCCACGTAATGTGCGAATAGGAAAACCTGAACCCAGGTCAGAAATTGAAAAGCACCTAAATTGCTTTCCTCCTTTTTTCCACCCTGGAGATTTGAAGCTGCTCATTTCCCTAACTCAAGTGTTTCCTTTGCAAATACGCATATGCATCCCTGTCACGTGTGAATACATGAATCCGGGTCAGGCGCTCAATAACAGTATCAAGTCTTTTCCTTCTCCCTAACTCCATTTTCAGTGTTTCCCCAGCAAACACGCATTTGCATCTCCGTCACGTGTGAATACATGAACCCGGGTCGGGCGCTCAATAACAGTATCAAATCTTTTCCTTCTCCCTAACTCCATTTTCAGTGTTTCCCCAGCAAACACGCATTTGCATCCCTGTCACGTGTGAATACATGAACCCGGGTCGGGCGCTCAATAACAGTATCAAGTCTTTTCCTTCTCCCTAACTCCATTTTCAGTGTTTCCCCAGCAAACACGCATTTGCATCTCCGTCACGTGTGAATACATGAACCCGGGTCGGGCGCTCAATAACAGTATCAAATCTTTTCCTTCTCCCTAACTCCATTTTCAGTGTTTCCCCAGCAAACACGCATTTGCATCCCGTCACGTGTGAATACATGAACCCGGGTCGGGCGCTCAATAACAGTATCAAATCTTTTCCTTCTCCCTAACTCCATTTTCAGTGTTTCCCCAGCAAACACGCATTTGCATCCCTGTCACGTGTGAATACATGAACCCGGGTCGGGCGCTCAATCACAGTATCAAGTCTTTTCTTTCTCCCTAACTCCATTTTCAGTGTTTCCCCAGCAAACACGCATTTGCATCCCCATCACGTGTGAATCAAGACAGGGCGCTAAATAACACTATCAACAAGTCTTTTCTTTCTCCCTAACTCCATTTTGCGTGTTTCCCCATCGAACACGCATCTGTATCTCCGTCACGTGTGAATGGGGATGATATATATGAATCAAGGTCGGGCTCTGAATAATGGTATTAACCAATATTTCCTTTCTCCCCAACTCCATTTTGCGTGTTTCCCCAGCAAACACGCATCTTTAAACACGTAACGGGAATACGGGAGCCGAACCCAGGTCAAGGCCAATGCAATAGCTTTTCTGCATTCCCTCCGCCTTGGGATCCTTCCCCACTAAGTTTCCTCCCCCTAACACGCGTGTTTCCTGCCAAACACGCATCGTAACGTGTGAATGCGGGTTTGGAGAGTGGGGAATAACTCATTTCTCGGTTTTCCTGCCTGAACTGACCGGACGGGGTCCCTGGGGAAGCGGAAGAAGGCCAGGTCGGCGGAAGTGCTCTTGCGGGTGCAGTTCGGAGCCGCGCAGAAGTTCGGCATCCTCGGCGCGGGAAGGAGCAGGCCTGCACCGGAGGGTGGTGACGTCACGGCGGGGAGCGCGCATGCGCCCTGAAGTAAAGCAACGACGCCTCCCCGCCCTCCTCTCGCAGCCCGCCTTCCTGGTCTTGATGGCTCGCTCTAGGATTCAAAGAGGAAAGGGAAAACGCGCCGCGCCCATAACTTCCGGGATCCGTGCGAAAGCTGCTGCTTTCACAGCAAAGCCAGCCAGCTGTCAAAAGCATTGATGCAGACTGACACCACTTCTGCTTTTCTATCACATTTATATTACACTGTAGCATTTATGCAGTTTCATACCACTTCTATCTTCCTATCATATTTATATTGACATATTAGTTATCATGAATCTATACATATATTTACTGTATTATATAGAATCATAGAATCAAAGAGTTGGAAGAGACCTCATGGGCCATCCAGTCCAACCCCATTCTGCCAAGAAGCAGGAATATGCATTCAAATCACCCCTGACAGATGGCCATCCAGCCTTCCAAAGAAGGAGCCTCCACCACACTCCGGGGCAGAGAGTTCCACTGCTGAACGGCTCTCACAGTCAGGAAGTTCTTCCTCATGTTTAGGTGGAATCTCCTTTCTTGTAGTTTGAAGCCATTGTTCCATTGCGTCCCAGTCTCCAAGGAAGCAGAAAACAAGCTTGCTCCCTCCTCCCTGTGGCTTCCTCTCACATATTTATACATGGCTATCATATCTCCTCTCAGCCTTCTCTTCTTCAGGCTAAACATGCCCAGCTCCTTAAGCCGCTCCTCATAGGGCTTGTTCCCCAGACCCTTGATCATTTGAGTCGCCCTCCTCTGGACACATTCCAGCTTGTCAATATCTCTCTTGAATTGTGGTGCCCAGAATTGGACACAATATTCCAGGTGTGGTCTAACCAAAGCAGAATAGAGGGGTAGCATTACTTTCCTGAATCTAGACACTATGCTCCTATTGATGCAGGCCAAAATCCCATTGGCTTTTTTTGCCGCCACATCACATTGTTGGCTCATGTTTAACCTGTTGTCCACGAGGACTCCAAGATCTTTTTCACACGTACTGCTCTCGAGCCAGGCGTCCCCCATTCTGTATCTTTGCATTTCATTTTTTCTGCCAAAGTGGAGTATCTCGCATTTGTCACTGTTGAACTTCATTTTGTTAGTTTTGGCCCATCATCTACATCTTATCAAAACATCAACATTACTACAAAAGCCATTCCGAGTCGTCTCATCGTCAAACCCACAATCCGATATCATTTCCGTTGTTCCATTCCTATGGTCAAATTCCAGTCATTGCACTTCTTGATCAAATGCCTTCTTAAACAGCCAGGTCTTTAACTTCCTGCGGAATATCAACAGGGAGGGGGCTAGCCTGATGTCAACAGAAGTCGACATGGGCAGGAGCAACCAGAAGGCGTGGAGGCTGCTAAGACGGTTGAGCAATGACCCCTCACAAACTAATACCCATGCCAACATAAAGGCAGATCAGATAGCACACCAACTCTTGAAGAATGGGAAACCCAACCTTGCCACCAAAGTAGGAAAGAAACCAATAGCCAGACAACCAGAGATTGAGAACAACAACCTCCATGAACCCTTTACATCTACTGAATTGGACATGGCTCTCAATAAATGTAAAAATGGCAAAGCAGCTGGCCTGGATGATCTACGGATGGAACAAATCAAGAACTTTGGCCCCAAAGCAAGGCGCTGGCTGCTGGAGCTGATGAACAACTGCACTGCATCCTGTCAGATCCCCAAAATCTGGAGGAAAGCAAGAGTCATCGCCATCTTGAAGCCAGGCAAAGACCGTAATGATCCAAAAAGCTACAGACCAATCTCCCTGTTGTGCCACCTCTACAAAGTTCTGGAGAGACTTATTTTGCATAGAATTATGGAAAAAATAGACCCCTGTCTGATCCCACAGCAAGCTGGCTTCAGGAAAGGCAAAAGCTGCACATCGCAAGTGCTGAACCTGACTCAGCACATAGAAGATGGCTTTGAAAGGCAGCAGATCACAGGAGCTGTCTTCATAGACCTGTCAGCAGCCTATGATACTGTGAACCACCGCCTCCTCCTGAGAAAAATGTATAATATCACAAAGGACGACCACCTCACCCGCCTCATAGGAAACCTGCTACAAAACAGGAGCTTTTTTGTTGAGTTCCAGGGCCAGAGAAGCAGATGGCGGAAACAGAAGAACGGCCTGCCTCAGGGGAGCGTGCTTGCTCCATCCATGTTCAACATTTACACAAATGACCAGCCACTGCCAGAAGGGACAGAGAGTTTCATCTATGCTGATGATCGTGCCATTACCACTCAAGCAGGGAGCTTTGAGATGGTTGAACAGAAGCTCTCCAAAGCTCTAGGTGCTCTTACTGCCTATTACAGGGAAAACCAGCTGATCCCTAACCCATCTAAAACACAGACATGTGCTTTTCATCTCAAGAACAGACAAGCATCCCGAGCTCTGAGGATTACCTGGGAAGGAATCCCACTGGAGCATTGCAGCGCACCCAAATACCTGGGAGTCACTCTGGGCCGTGCTCTGACCTACAAGAAGCACTGCCTGAACATCAAGCAAAAAGTGGGTGCTAGAAACAATATCATACGAAAGCTGACTGGCACAACCTGGGGATCACAACCAGACACAGTGAAGACATCTGCCCTTGCGCTGTGCTACTCTGCTGCTGAGTATGCATGCCCAGTGTGGAACACATCTCACCACACTAAAACAGTGGATGTGGCTCTTAATGAGACATGCCGCATTATCACGGGTGTCTGCGCCCTACACCACTGGAGAAAGTACACTGCTTAGCCGGTATTGCACCACCTGACATCCGCCGGGAAGTAGCAGCCAATAGTGAAAGGACCAAGGCAGTGACATCTCCAGCTCATCCCTTGTTTGGGTATCAGCCAGCACGTCAACGACTTAAATCTAGAAATTGTTTTCTAAGATCTACAGAGACACTCGCTGGAACACCTCAGCAAGCGAGAGTCCAAAAGTGGCAGGCTCAAACCCAGCACCTCAACCAATGGCTGATACCAGATGAGAGACTCCCTCCTGGGCACACAGAAGACTGGGCGACTTGGAAGGCATTGAACAGACTGCGCTCTGGCACCACGAGATGCAGAGGCAACCTTCAGAAATGGGGCTACAAAGTAGAATCCTCGACATGCGAGTGCGGAGAAGAACAAACCACTCACCACCTGCTGCAATGCAACCTGAGTCCTGCCACATGCACCATGGAGGACCTTCTTGCAGCAACACCGGAAGCACTCCAAGTGGCCAGATACTGGTCAAAGGACATTTAACCAGCTACCAAACTCACAAGTTGTGTATTTTTCTGTTTGTTTGCTTTGTTCTGTTAGAAATGTAATATAATGGACTGGCTGCTCTGACACGACAAATAAATAAAATAAATATACATATATTTACTGTATTATATGCATGTATATAAATACCTATGTATAAATATAGAAATATATTTACTAAGTAATATAAAGCAACACTGTAGAATTAATGCACTTTGATTAGATGTTTTAGGTATAATGAATTTATAATGACTGTTCATTTTACAGATGGATCTATAGACCGTAATAAAAGTGTTGTTGTTTGTATTTGTGCAGAAGTCATTGATACTATGTATATGTTTAACTGTTAGAATATATTTGTGTTGGTAACAGTAGCTGAAACTAGAGTTATCTGGTTTGAATCCACAGTAAGCGTTGCCAAAGAGACCAGGCAAGAGAGTGAGAAGTGGGCGGAGCCAAGCAGAGGATGTTATGTGCGTCTTTGGAAAAGGGGCAGTCGGAGTTGGCAGTTGAGAGTGGAGAGTGGAGAGTCAGTGTGTGTGAATAGCTGAAGGTTTTTCAGTCTAGGAAGGCTAAAGGGAGAAACCTAGCCAGTTTCTTTAGTTAGAGTAGACTAAAGGAAGCTCGATAAGATCACTAGTCAGGGAAGGACTACAGATCAGGGATTTGATCAAGAAAAGATCAAATTGGAAGGCTATTCACATTAGGAAACATTGTTTATTAAAGTGCTTCACCTCAGTAAAAGTTAATCACGAGTTGTGTCATCTAGAAGAATGGACTGTATTACAAACCAAGTTACATTCAAAGTTCTATAAGTTATTCCAAGTTATTTAACAGCCTGCAACCATACACTTTGTACATAATAAAATTGTTACCTTTTGTTGAAGACCGTCTCATCTCCATTAATCTGCGTCTGGGGAGCCAGATCTCATCGGTAGTACCTCCAATACCTCACGTTGGTGGCAGTTACCTTAATTTACAAGTAATAATTGGCCTCCCCTATAACAAATTCTTATACACAATTGAGGCCTGAGATTAATTACATCCATAATCATCCACACCTGTACAATTGGTGGCAGCGGTGGGATCTTTAAAGTTAGAGACCCTATACCCTGTCTATTGTTGGAATTGCAACTTCACAGTATTAGATATTATTTTATTATTAGATTGTATTATATATAATTAATATATCTAATACATATATTTACTGTATAATATATAGTACTGCACTGTAGAATTAATGCAATTTGACAACACTTTTATTTTTCTATTATATTTTTATTGTGTTATTATATTATTGTATAATTCAATTATATCTATTAGATATAACGAATATATCTAATTTATGTATTAATTATATAATATATTGGGTTGTTGTAGGTTTTTTCGGGCTATATGGCCATGTTCTACCTGTCTACCTATCCTATTTATCTAGTTTTTAATTGTGTGTTGTCTTATTGTTAATATTTCATTATTTTATTGTCCATGTTTTATTGTAATTGCTTGTATTGTCGTTATTATTGCTTGTATTGTTGTATTTGGGCTCGGCCTCATGTAAGCCGCACCAAGTCCCTTGGGAGATGGTAGCGGGGTACGAATAAAGTTTATTATTATTATGATTATTATTATTGTTCTAGAGGCATTCTCTCCTGACGTTTCGCCTGCATCTATGGCAAGCATCCTCAGAGGTAGTGAGGTCTGTTAGAACTAGGAAAAAGGGTTTATAAAATTACAACAGCAAAACAACAGAGAGGAAACAAACAAGGACATCTAATAACCTCTCAATAAAAGATTGCCCCAGGCACTGCCCTGGCCCTGGAGTGCTCCAGCTGGAGGTCAGCTGTGTCTAGCAGTGCTGTAGAATTTGAAGAGGCACGAATGAGGGTGAAAGAGAGAAGCGTGCCAAGAGGAAGGTGCATCAAGCCAACCCCGACCGAGACCGCCTCCCACCAGGCGCAGAAGGAGTTGGGTATCATCCGCATATTGGTAGCACTCCAGGCCGAAACTCCGAGCCAAACTAGCAAGGGGTCTAACGCCCTTGCTAGTTTGGCTTGCCCTTCTCAAACCCGAAGGGCACTCAGGGTGGTTCACACTTTTATTTACTATCTCATTCATGTCATATCAGACTGGGCCACAGCGAAGCGTGGTCAGGTTTAGTTAATATCATATAGAGTTCCACAGATTCTGTGCCCTTAGAATCAATGCAGTGAACATTACATTATTATTGTTATTATTATTTGAAATACAACATGTGCCGTCGCGCCTGGGGGCTATAGATCTTAGTGAAAGAAACATGGACGTGGCATCTCTTCCCCAGGGGATTGCTTCTCGCCCTCCTTTAGAGAACTGGAACTCTCAAGGATCAAGACACTATAGATAACTTGAAATAGGCTTTATTGTTCACACTGAGTTATCTTTCTTAGGCATAAACTTGATGTTTCAAAAGGGGTAAAGAAAATATATGTTACAGTCTCTGAAGTCTTGGGTCCAAGGAGTTTTCCAGCTGAGAAGCTTTCCAAGTTCCCTCTTTCTCAATGGCTGTGAAAGCCTGAACATTCACAACCCCAGTCCAATGACCTATATTGAAGGCACAAAGTCTTCCTCTCGATGCCAAAGGACTGGTTTGAAGGCGCTTAAGATTCCTCAACGTCGTCCAGGTGAGCTGGGCATGATGTATGAATCTTAAGAGTACAAACTTAAGAATTGGTGATGAGAGATGACTTGACTGACGGCTTTAGAGCCAAGCCTTTCTCACGTCCATCCACTGAGTTGTCTGATGGTAGAATGAAAAGAAAGCACTGCCCTTTTCCCCAGGAAGGGGTGGAGTCAAACAATTGAGCAAGGGGAGCAATTCAACCAGTGCAAAATAACATTGATTGACAGCTATAGGTAACCAAACAATTTAGATATACATTCACATACAAGTGGGGACAGACGCGCCATCACACAACAAGATGAGTCCACAGCAGACACTCTGCTGGCTGTTGTATTGGATCACACATCAGACACTTCCCAAGTGTCTAGGACTGTGTGATGTATCAGCTAATAATGCACGCAGATCCCAGTAAGGTGGCCTTTTGCAGCTGACAGATGGTAATCTTGTCAGCGCCAATTGTTTTTAAGTGCAGGCCAAGGTCTTTAGGCACTGCATCCAGTGTGCCAATCACCACTGGGACTACCTTAATTGGCTTGTGCCAGAGTCTTTGCAGTTCAATCTTTAAATCCTCAAATTGTGTCATTGTTGTTATTATTATTTGAAACACAATGAGTCCACAGCAGACACTCTGCTGGCTGTTGTATTGGATCACACGTTGGACATTTCCCAAGTGTCTAGAACTGTGTGATGTATTGGCGAATAATGCGTGCAGATCCCAGTAAGGTGGCCTTCTGCAGCTGACAGATTGTAATTTTGTCAGCGCCAATTGTGTTTAAGTGCAGGCCAAGGTATTTAGGCACTGCACCCAGTGTGCCAATCAGCACTGGGACCACCTTTACTGATTTGTGCCAGAGTCTTTGCAGTTCGATTTTTAAATCCTCATTTCGTGTCAGCTTTTCCAGTTGTTTCTTTGTAATCCTTTTGTCACCTATTATTATTATTATTATTATTATTATTATTATTATTATTATTATTATTAGAAAATCTTGAATTCATTGCTGGGAATGTGGTGAAACCCTCCTTTTAGAAGTCTGTACTGCAATTTTTATTGTCTGCGGGCTTTTTTTCTTTTATTTTTTTCCCCATGACATTTTAAAACTGGATCTCCAGTTCTCTTCCATTTTGTTTTCTAGCCATTGTTTTAGCAACGAACTAAGGAAAAAGTCGTATCTTACAAAAAGTGTGTATTCCTTTTGCAATAAAAAAATGGGTATAATAGAATATCCAGATCCAAGCCTTTGAATCATTGAATTGGTTTCTCCCATTTAGTTATGAGTTTTTAAGTAAAACTTGTGGTTCATATGAACTGTGAGAAAGCTTTTCTAGACCCCACTACATGGTATTATGATTAGTCCTTCTTCAATATGAGGCAATCAGGATTCAAATAGGTACTTGCTGTTGCGTTTTCCCCTCCTTTAAAGATATTTCCAGACGTGTACTTACATTATTTTTATGTTTTTAGTCTGTTGGGAGAGATGTTCTGTAGCAGAGCAGAAAGCACATTTATTAATCTTTGCTTTGGCGAGTACTGCTGGTGTGGACAAGCTGTTGCGGCAAGGAAGGAGGACAACCAACCTTCTTGATCCCTGTCCATCTTGGCTGGTTGTCCAGGGAGGAGATGCAGCTCGATCTCAAATACAACAAATTGCACTCTTTACTATTTTATCGAGACTGGACATTGCTCTCCTCCCAAGAAGGAAGCGTCTCCTGATATCCTGGCCACAGTCTGCATCTGCAGTAATCTTTGCGCCTAGAAATACAAACCCTGTCACGGCCTCCACATTTTCTCCCTCTATTTCCCAGTTGTCAATCATTCTTGTTGCCATAATCTTGGTTTTTTTGATGTTTAGCTGC
The DNA here is from genome assembly GCF_025583915.1 of Anolis sagrei ordinatus. Classification (NCBI taxonomy): domain Eukaryota; kingdom Metazoa; phylum Chordata; class Lepidosauria; order Squamata; family Anolidae; genus Anolis; species Anolis sagrei. Next base: position 273,299,053 of record NW_026846588.1, on the reverse strand, counting down.
AACCCGGCTTTTGCGCTTTCCTCTTTCACCTTGATTAGAAGGCTCCTCAGCTCCTCCTCGCTTTCGGCCATCAGAGTGGTGTCATCTGCATATCTGAGGTTGTTAATGTTTCTTCCAGCAATTTTCACCCCAGCTTTGCATTCATCCAGCCCCGCACATCGCATGATGTGTTCTGCATACAAGTTAAAAACGTTGGGTGAGAGGATGCAGCCTTGCCGTACGCCTTTCCCAATCTTGAACCAGTCTGTTGTTCCGTGGTCAGTTCTGACTGTTGCTACTTGGTCCTTGTACAGATTCCTCAGGAGAGAGACAAGGTGGCTTGGGATGCCCATCCCACTAAGAACTTGCCACAGTTTATTATGATCCACACAGTCAAAGGCTTTAGAATAGTCAATGAAGCAGAAGTAGATGTTTTTCTGAAACTCCCTGCCTTTCTCCATTATCCAGCGGATATTGGCAATCTGGTCTCTCGTTCCTCTGCCTTTTCTAAACCCAGCTTGAACATCTGGCAACTCTCGCTCCATGTATTGCTGGAGTCTTCCTTGCAGGATCTTGAGCATTACCTTACTGGCATGAGAAATAAGGGCCACTGTACGGAAGTTTGAGCAGTCTTTCGCATTTCCCTTTTTTGGTATGGGGATATAAGTTGATTTTTCCCAGCCTGATGGCCATTCTTGTGTTTTCCATATTTGTTGGCATATGGCATGCATCACCTTGACAGCATCCTCTTTCAAGATTTTAAACAGTTCAGCTGTTATAAATATATTAATTACATTATATTATAATTATATTAATTATAATATATTATATTATCAATAGTATTATCATCATTACTATTATTATCAATATTATGATCATCATCATAATTATTATAATTACTATTATCTTTATTATTCTATAATTATATTATATTATTATATTAATTACATTATGTTATAATTATATTAATTATATTATATTATCAATATTATTATCATTATTACTATTATTATAAATATTATGATCATCATAATTATTATTATCATTATTATTATCTTTATTATTCTATAATTATATTAATTATATTTTATATTATAAATACATTAATTACATTATATTATTATTATATTATATTATATTATAATATTATCCATATATTTATATTAATATTATTATCAATATTTATATATATATTAATATTATACATTACTATATTTATTATAATAATATATTATATATTATATTATAATTATATTATCAATATATTATTATCATTACTATTATTATCAATATTATGATCATCATAATTATTATATCATTAATATTATCTTTATTATTCTATAATTATATTATATTATTATATTAATTACATTATTATAAATTATATTAATTATATATTATAATATTATCTATATTATTCATTATTATTATTATCAATATTATAATCATCATAATTATTATAATTACTATTATCTTTATTATTCTATAATTATATTATATTATTATATTAATTACATTATATTATAAATATATTAATTATATTATATTATAATCTAATATTATATTATATTTTAATATAATCAATATTATTCTCATTATTATTAGTATTATTATCAATATTATGATCATCATTATTATTATGATAATTATTATTATCTTTATTATTCTTATAATCATTACTATTATCATTATTATCATCCTCAATAGTCTTCTTATTTGTGAACAGAGCCTGCCTACATCGACTGCGAACCCGAAGTGTACGGTGGTAGCCCTCCCTCTTTAGCCTCATTCCGGCCACAGATTCCTTGACGTCACCATTCCCTTGTCCGTCCACAGTGGCAGGAGCGCTTCTCTCTTTGGAAAAGAGAGAAGAGCGCATGCGTGTTAGGACGAAGCAGAGACTACATCCCCCAGGGTACCGCGGCGGCTGCGTTGCGCTTGCGCAGAGCGCGCCTCCGGGCGGCCATCTTGGTTGCCGTCAGCGGGCTCCATCAAACAAACGCCAAGGCTGCTGCCGGTGAAGCGATGGTGTCTCTCTGGGAGGAGTGGAAGGTGAGTCCCGAGGCAGGCAGGCGGCGGGTGGGAAGGGAAGGCCCTTGAAACGCCGCGAAGGGGAGGCTTCGGAGGAAGAGGCTCTCTCCGGGCGCCTGTGGAGGTTGGAGTGGAGGCTTGCCCTCAGGATCCGCCGCCTGAGCAGAAAGGCAAGACCGAGGCTGGCCAAGCACATCAACAGACCAGGCCTCTTAAAGGGACCCCTACCCTAATTTGGAAAGAATGCTGCTGGTCATCTCTAACACACAACCTTCGTGCTATATTAGTATAAAATGACAGTAAAATAAAACTAATAGTATATAATAATAATAAAATAATAATTGCAAAATAATACTGATAGTATATAATATAATAATATAATAATATATAATAAGTATAATATATATTATAATATTATAATTCTGGTAATATATGATTAATAATGATAAAATGATTGTAAAATAAGTCTAATATTATATAATATAATAAAATGTAAAATAATGCATATAATATTATAATCCTGATAATATCTGAATATAATAATAATATGATTGTAAAGTAAGATTAATAGTATATATATATATATATATATATATATATATATATATATATAATAGATGCTCGACCACCGTCTCCCAAAGCAGTTGCTCTACTCCGAACTCAAGAAAGGAAAAGGGAATGTTGGTGGGCAGGAAAAGAGATTTAAAGATGGGCTCAAAGCCAACCTGAAAAACTCTGGCATAGACACTGAGAACTGGGAAGCCCTGGCCCTTGACCGCTCCAGCTGGAGGTCAGCTGTGACCAGAAGTGCTGCAGAATTTGAAGAGGCACCAATGGAGGGCGAAAGGGAGAAGCGTGCCAAGAGGAAGGTGCGTCAAGCCAACCCCGACCGAGACCGCCTTCCACCTGGAAACCAATGCCCTCACTGTGGGAGAAGATGCAGAGCAAGAATAGGGCTCCACAGCCACATACGGACCCACAAGAATATTGGAAGACAATCATCCTTGGAAAACGAGGGATCGCCTAAGAAGAAGAAGAATATAATAGAATAAATAATATAATAATTGAAAAATAAGACTGATAATGTATTATATAATAATAGTGATAATTTATAATTAATGAATATAATACTAATAAAAAGATCGTAAAATAAGACGTAGTATATTACAATATATAATTATATTATAGTATATTATAATATATAATATAATAATAAAGTAATGCTGATTTTATATATATATATATATATATATATATATATGATAATATTATTGTAGTAAGATAATTGTAAAATAAGACTAGTAATATATAATATAATAATATTTATTTATTGTATTTACTATATACCCCGCCCTTATCAACTCCGAAGGGTACTCAGGGCGACTTTACACATAAGCAACTATTCAGTGCTTTAAAAACAACATACAATTAACATAAACATTTAAATTAAGATTAAAATTGGGTTGTTGTAGTTTTTTCGGGCTATATGGCCATGGTCTAGAGGCATTCTCTCCTGACATTTCGCCTGCATCTATGGCAAGCATCCTCAGAAGTAGATGAGGTTTCTATGATGTTTCGCCTGCCATAGATGCAGGCGAAACGTCAGGAGAGAATGCCTCTAGACCATGGCCATATAGCCCAAAAAAACTACAACAACCCAATGATTCTGGCCATGAAAGCCTTCGACAAGATTAAAATTGATATACATTAAAACAGTTAAAAACATTACAACCATTATTAAGCCATGCCACCCACAGTCATATTCCGGTTCCAGTCCAATAGTCCATGGAGCAGCGGTAACTTCCCGCAGAATCGCTACCTATTGATCTCACATTTGCATGTTTTTGAATTGATAGATTGGCAGAAGCTAGGCCTAACAGCAGAAGCTCACCCCACTCCCCAGATTCGAACCACCAGCCTTTCGGTCAGCAAGTTCAGCAGCTCAGCGGTTTAACCCGCTGCGCCACCAGGGGACCCATAATAAAAAATGCTAATAATATGCTAATAATATATAATAAATATATTATATAATGTTATTCTTATAATATAATATCAATATAATACAAGGTGGGCCAAAAGCCACAAAGGCGTCTGATGTTTTAATTACTTTTCTATTTTTCTTTGGAAAAGATTTTACACATAATATTTCCTACATATATTGTATATGATGCTATGGTATTGTAAATTAAAAACAAGATTATAAAAGAGTTTACTATATATCTTAAGTTCTAAGTCGTCGTTTTTTGCTATATAAACATCTCTAAAAATGGGGTGCGTCTTAGTATCACAGATGTATCACATGTATTTTTGTTGGTGGTGGTATTGAAATTTGAATTGGTCTTCCAATCGATGGTGTCTTATAATTGAAGAAATACGATAACTATTGAAACCCCTTTGTGATAGAATAGAATATAAATATATTAATAAATATCAAAATAATAACCCTGAAATCATAGTTTATAAATATAAATGAGTAAAATAATGACTATGTGATAATAAGTGTTGTTCTTTACTTGCCTCTCCTCAAGATTCTATGTAGTTAAAATACCTAGAAAAAACAGAGGACCATTAAAATACAGATCTTAAAAAGAAGAGAACAAACATTTAAAAACCAGTACCAATAACATGTAAATTAACATTGAAGTAATAACATTGACTCAGTTTTGCAGGCCTGTGTTCATCTTGCTTCCTTTCCCCTCCTGGCACAAGAAAAGACAAATCTTCATCTTTGTGGCCTTTGTTGTGAGAAATAGGGAAGCGAAGAGAGATGAATCCATGTATGAAAAATTGAAGATCATCAATATTTTCATTTATATTTATAAATAAAGACAGATGAGGAATTATGAGTTGTTTCAATATATTTTGATTAAATAAGTGTTTTTGAACTGATATTTTAACTGCATTGTCTGTTTTGAATTGCTCGTCTGTATAGTGTTTCAATGTTGGTTTTCCTCACTTCAGTCCTTGGAGACAGACAATTAAGAAATATAATAATAATAATAATAATAATAATAATAATAATAATAATATCATCCAGTCTTTCCACTGGTAATGGGGGTCAAGGCAGCTAACATATTAAAACTATACAAGGTTCGACAATGCAAAATCAATAAATGTACACGTACAAATATACAATAAAAGCCATTAAGCGCTTTGCAAATTAGACCAACATCAACACTTTTTAATTTAAAAAGGTATGCTGGTTTTATAGGATTTTAGTATTATAAATCCAAATGAATTTCTTCCCCTGCTGCAATATGCTTTGATGTAGCTTTATTGTAAAAGGCAATTGAATGAGATTAATATCAGAACTAGTAGCAATATCATGGAATGACTCTTTATTATGTTTTTCAAAGCTTTATTTTTTCAAGCCATTGGGTTATAATGTGGTTTTCCTCACCCTTCTTGAATCTGTGAAAAGGGGAAACCTTCCTTCCTTGTTTCTTTAAGCCATTGGATGATAATGATGTTCCCCTCCCCTTAATGTTTTTTTTTTTTTAGAGAAAAGGAAACCAACCAGCCTCCCTCCCTTCCTTCCTTCAGCCATCAGATTTTAACATAGTTCTCCTCTTTTCTTTCTTTCCTCCACCCTGCTTTGTTGACTGATAACAGTCACTCTTTTCAGCCAAGCAATATGTCTTTCTCTTTTCAATTCCTTGTTTTTCTTTTTGGTGAACAGGAAGGTGAAGAGAAAAATTGATATTGTCTCTAACCCCCAGATTGGTGGCTGTTACTTCATTATGTATGTAGTTTCATGTTTCTATTATCTGATTTTCCACTTCTCTTTATATGTCTGAATTTACCCTTTTCTCCTCCTTTCTCCCTTTTCTTCTTCGTTTTTAAGGGGAAGGGAGACAATGGTTGTATCTTTCCCCCTTTCCCTTCATGATTGGTTAACTTTCTCATATTTATGTTTGTGTCTTCACATATTCCTTGATTTGTTTGAGTGGGGAGGAAGTGTAATGGTGAAGAGATGGAGAAAAATACTGTTTTCTTCATCCTGCCCCAGTTGTTGTCCCCTTGTTTCTGCATTTTTCCTCCATTCTTGCTTTAGATCACTTCCCATCTTGCCCCCTCCTCACATTACTATGTATGTGCACTGCTGGCTGGAAGCCATACTTTTTTTCTATACCACCAAGATTCCTACCTTTTCTTCCCCCCTCTCCTTTTCTGGCCTTCTTTTCTGCTCTGCTTTTGTTGGCCGTAGCATTGCACTTCCTTCTTTCTGGCTATCCTTTCTCTCCTTCACATCAATCATCTGTCTTTACATCAACCATAATTGTTCCTGCCCTTAACATAAATGACAAAGGGAGAAGCTAAGCTGGGATTCCAAGGGAAGTGGGACTGAAAAATCATTCTGTTTCTCTCTCTTTTCATAAGCTGTTGAAAGAGATTCGGCGTTTCGTTTATGTAAGGCAGCCGGCATTGAATGTTTCAATCCCTCACCGAGCCAGAGGATTTCATCCAGCACTTGCTTACTTGAATTTCTTGTAAAATAGTTTTTGCCAAAAGTAGTAATTTGTGAACTGATGCCAGTCCACAAGCCACTGGGTAGGGGTCCATATAGGATTTACAGGAATGAAAACAATTACTTGCAGACAATGGGGCACAAATACAGTTCTGGTCACTTGCACATTAAGGGGTTGGAGAATTGTCAGTCATAGAATTGGAAAAGACCACAAAGATCTTCCAGTCCAACCTCTTATCAAATATTTTTATAATTATCAAATAGCATATTTCACTGTTAAACAGCTCTTCTCATCAATGTGTGTGTGTGTGTGTGTATGTGTATGTATGTATGTGTGTGTGTGTGTGTGTGTGTGTGTATGTATATATATATATATATTCTCCTTATATGTAAGTGGAATCTGTTTTCCCATACTTTGTTGCTTTGTATTTTCTTCCCTGGAGCAGCAGAAAATAAGTTTACTTCCTCCTCAATATGACATTATTTCATATATTTTGAACATCGCTGTCATATTTTCTTCTAACTTTCTTTTCTCCAAGCTAAGCATACCCAGCTTCCTAATTCTCCACACTAATAGCACTGGTGTAAAAATGCATAAAATTAATCTGTGCAAGGTTTGGGGCCATCTACTATCTGGATTCAAATTTTTGTATCCACCCAAATTATAATCTGTTCCTTTCGTTCATCCCTCCACAGCATTATGGACCTACTACCTAAAAATGGAATGGGTTTTTTTTGGGGGGGGGGTCTGCTTTGTAGGTGTTATTCAACAAGAGACCCCATAATGTGTTTGCTTCCTGCTGGATCCACTCCGAACAGAATGAAATTGAATTTGGAGTGAACTCCGTGAACAGATCAAGTAAGATCTTTAGGCAGAGCTTTGATGATCAAAGGCTGTTCAATTGACATATACATAGTTGTACAGTTAGGCCCCTTCCATACAGCTTAATCAAATTCTACATTATCTGTTTTGAACTGGAATATATGGCAGTGTCGACTCAGATAACCCAATTCAAAGCAGATACTGTGGGATTTTCTGCCTTGATATTCTGGGTTATATGACTGTGTGGAAGGGCCTTCTGTTACTTAATTTTTGTTTTGTTTTGTCGTGTCAGGAGTGACTCCTGGTGTGAGAATTGGCAGTCTGCAAGGACGTTGCCCAGGGGACACCTGGATGATTTGATGTTTTTATCATCCTTGTGGGAGGCTTCTCTCATGTCCCCGCATGAGGAGCTGGAGCTGATAGAGGGAGCTCATCTGCCTCTCCCCGGATTCGAACCTGCGACCTGTCGGTCTTCAGTCCTGCCGGCACAGGGGTTTAACCCACTGCACCACCGGGGCTCCTTAATTGGTATATGGAGGGCAAAGACTGAAATCTATGAACCTCATAATGAAGGGTGCATAGTTATTTAATTGTTGATTGTTTTTTTACCTCCGTTTTGGCACTGTTGTGTTTTTACTGTGAAAGCTAACTTTGAAGAGACATAGAGTATACTAAAATGTCCTTTTTTCCTGCAAGAATGGTCTTTTGCCTCTCATTTCTTTTCATGTGTTAAAAGAATGGTTTTGGTAATGAGTAAGGGTATGCTAAGTGCGGTTGTTTAATTAGTTAAAATAAAACTGTTCATTTAAAAGAAAATCCTTAGTCGATAGAAAAGCAAATTTGCTGCTTAGCATTTCCCAGTCCTTTGATTTTCTGCGGTTACTGTTTTGCAGTGCCAAATCTAGAGTCTTTATCCATGCCCTGCAGGCCTCACAGCTGCACTTCCACATTGCACGGCGTTTCAAGAGTGTGCCCTCGCCCAAGTCAAATCACGTTCTGGCTGCTGTAATGTATGGCTGTGGGCGTGTGTGTGCGTGTATTCTGGCAACAAGACATCTAAGACGGAAATGTCAGTAGTCCTTCAACTGTTTTAATGATGATATAGTTGGGCAGGTTGGAGCTTGAATCTTGCAGTAAATGGAACATCGTGGTTCTGGCTTTGACTTATGAAACAATATGTTGTGGATGTGCATTTACAATTTTTATTGCTACAAGGCTGCTGGTTGCAGGGCTGGTAATGATGCAATCTACATACATTATGTGTTGCCTCTATTTGCATTCTTGCTTGCAACAGGAAGAGGTAAAAATAGTTGAGGACACCAAAGCCCCGCTCCCTCGATAACACATTTGACATTGCCCTCACACCTGAAGTCATTGCATCAAATGTGTCGTGTCCCTTTAAGTTGTGTCTGGACATAAGATAAACCCTAACACAGGGATTTTTAGGAAGTGTTATTACAACAACCTTGCCATTGCCTTCCTCTGAATCTCAAAGAGTCTGACCTGCTCAGGTCACCCAGTGAGTTTCCATGGTTGATTGAAGATTTGAACTCTGGTTTCCCAGAAGCCTAACCCAACACTGAAACTCAAACACATTCATTCTAATACCATCTGTAGATTTATGCATTTCTCCCCCCGATGCATTTCTTCAGGTCTTGTTGAAACATAGGATGGGCAGGCTGCAATTTCTATCCCAAGCTCATTCTTTCCTAGAGAGGTTCAGTTGTCATCATCAGCAGATTTATTTTCTCTAGAACAAACAAAAGAAGGAACAGATTCCATGCACCATAACCATAATGCCATTTTAAAACTACCTCTCCTCTCTCCTAGTTGCTGTGTGTGCTTTATGTTTTTTAATTTCCCTTTTGAGAAGCTTTTATAGCTGCTCAGCTTCTCCTCCCAGGGAGTCTTGAGCTAGAAGAAAATCTCTTAAACATTGCTCAGATTGGTTTTTATATTTGCTTAATGTTGCTGTCTGTAAAGTATGGATGGCTTGGAATTTCATTTCTTAATCAGTTCAGAATTGAGTTCTGTTTGAGTGCAACTCAGGTTTCCTTTCCACTGAATGAATGCATTGACTGTTGGGCCTTTTTTCTTTACCAACCGAATGGCCACTTTTGTATTTTCCCCTTAATGACAAGGAGGAAGATGATACTCAATTTTTTAACTGTTCAGACCAGAAATTAAATTTCATGTGGTAGATGAAGTTTAGTCCCTAAAGTCACCACGTCCAGTGTGATATTAGCATGGTAAGCTATAGTCAGTACTTGAATTTGAGACTGCTAAGGAATACCAGAAGCTATAGATTGTATTTCAGAAGAAGAAGCTGGTAAATCTGTCTCTAGGTATTCCTTGCTTAAGAAAGGCCTATAAAATTCATGCAGTCACCACATATTGACAAACAACTTGAAGGCACTTATACATGTTCACAGTAAACAGTTGCATGTCTCTTTTTCCTTCTGCATAAACACAAGGGACAAAAGATTTACTCTGCACAAATAATTATTTGTGTTGGGCTATTTTCTCCTGCCTCATGTATGTTCCTGATCTGTTGGAGTCTGTCTAGTGCAAAACGTTTTTTGTTAAGGGTTTTTTTTTGGGGGGGGGGGAAAAAAAGGGCAAAAAGCTACTGTAATCTTGCCGCTGGAAGAGGAACGTCTGAAATGATTTATTCTTTCATGTGAGAATAAAATAAGTAAAGATTTACATCCCTACTCTGAGTTCAACCATTATCTAAGGGGCTAAAATGCAACTTCATCCATTTTCTGCACATTTGGTTCAGTTGTGCACATTTACCTTTTTCTTTTTTCCTATGTTTAAAAATGCACATTTACCTTTTTCTTTTTTCCTATGTTTAAAAAAAAGCTCTATGCCTTCTTTGGATCATTTATGTTCTCCTTTTTTCTGTTTTTCCTGGGCATGCAATATCATTTCACGTTTTTAAAAAGGTGCGACCAATTCAAAGCTGATCACTTTATATGTCAATGTTGTTGTTCATTCGTTCAGTCGTCTCCGACTCTTCGTGACCTCATGGACCAGCCCACGCCAGAGCTCCCTGTCGGCCGTCACCACCCCCAGCTCCTTCAAGGTCAGTCCAGTCACTGCAAGGATGCCATCCATCCATCTTGCCCTTGGTCGGCCCCTCTTCCTTTTACCTTCCACTTTCCCCAGCATAATTGTCTTCTCTAGGCTTTGCTGTCTCCTCATGATGTGGCCAAAGTACTTCAACTTTGTCTCTAGTATCCTTCCCTCCAATGAGCAGTCGGGCTTTATTTCCTGGAGGATGGACTGGTTGGATCTTCTCGCAGTCCAAGGCACTCTCAGAACTTTCCTCCAACACCACAGCTCAAAAGCATCTCTCTTCCTTCGCTCAGCCTTCCCTAAGGTCCAGCTCTCACATCCGTAGGTGACTACAGGGAATACCATGGCTTTGACTAGGCGGATCTTTGTTGCCAGTCTGATATCTCTACTCTTTACTATTTTATCGAGACTGGACATTGCTCTCCTCCCAAGAAGTAAGCGTCTTCTGATTTCCTGGCCACAGTCTGCATCTGCAGTAATCTTTGCACCTAGAAATACAAAGTCTGTCACGGCCTCCACGTTTTCTCCCTCTGTTTTCCAGTTGTCAATCATTCTTGTTGCCATAATCTTGGTTTTTTTGATTTAGCTGCAACCCGGCTTTTGCGCTTTCCTCTTTCACCTTGATTAGAAGGCTCCTCAGCTCCTCCTCGCTTTCGGCCATCAGAGTGGTGTCATCTGCATATCTGAGGTTGTTAATGTATCTTCCAGCGATTTTCACCCCAGCTTTGCATTTCTCAAGCCCCGCACATCGCATGATGTGTTCTGCATACAGGTTAAAAAGGTTGGGTGAGAGGATGCAGCCTTGCCGTACGCCTTTCACAATCTTGAACCAGTCTGTTGTTCTGACTGTTGCTACTTGGTCCTTGTACAGATTCCTCAGGAGAGAGACAAGGTGGCTTGGTATGCCCATCCCACCAAGAACTTGCCACAATTTATTATGATCCACACAGTCAAAGGCTTTAGAATAGTCAATGAAGCAGAAGTAGATGTTTTTCTGAAACTCCCTGCCTTTCTCCATTATCCAGCGGATATTGGCAATCTGGTCTCTCGTTCCTCTGCCTTTTCTAAACCCAGCTTGAACGTCTGGCAACTCTCTCTCCATGTCTTGCTTGAGTCTTCCTTGCAGGATCTTGAGCATTACCTTACTGGCATGAGAAATAAGGGCCACTGTACGGAAGTCAATATATATATATATTATATATATATATATGTCAATATAGGATATTTCTCCATAAATGTGCATCACTTTATACTTACATTGCACTGCATTAGATCTTAAAGAAGTGATTGTCTTTTATTTTCCAAAAAAGGAAACCAGCTGGGTGTGCCAACACAAATTTCTTGAATTAAGGGTGGGATATATGTTGTCAATATCACAATAGCAACAAACTAATTTTGGAGGGCCAGTGCAACCCATGGTTTGCTAATTGTTTGGATGTATTGTTAAACCATGGTTCGATGAAACCAGTTTCATTGGAGGGAAGAGACCATGTGGAAGCCTGAGGTTTGCTTGATATGAATTAATCATATATAATGCATCTTATACTCATTTCCGCAATCTCACTTATGACTTGGTTTTGTGATGCTGGTATAAACACTTTGCCTTAACTTCTTTGTCTTCCTTGTAGGGGTAGTGTTAAAATGTCATAAGCCCCTGTCCTTTATTCATTGAAGGATTTTGGTGTTGCTGTCATACTTCCTTTCTGAAACCGGACAGTGTAAATGTTTGATATTCCCAAAATGAAGGAGCACTCATTCATGTTGTGAATAAGTACAGAGCTATAAAAGTCTGAAATTTGATTCTCTTCTCTGCTAAGAATAATATGGTCTGAGATAAAAATCCATATGTGTTCTGCGTATGAGTTTTCCACAGGTATGTGGTTGGCCATTGAAGGGAATAATAACCCATCAGCCCATTTTCTGAACATCATTCAGCAATACTATTTTGTTCAGTCTTCTTAGAACCTCAGCCTTTCTCTTTCAATAAGAGCAGACGTTTCTTTCATGTTCTTACCACTGACCAGTCTTTGTGTGTGTGTGTGTGTGTGTGTGTGTGTGATATCCTCTGTATAGTACTGACTTTCAAAAGTGGCTTTCAAAAGTTGGTCAGTGAAAATGACAGGAGCTGACTTATTTTGTCACATACAATATAACCCATGGGACTGATAACTACAGTTGAATCTACCTTCATCTGACAGAATATGTTGTCTCCCTTTTTAGGTCCTCCAGATAATTCTATGGCATGAGGAAACTCCTAGCATCATGTCCCAAATGCACTTAACTAGAGATTTAAGATTGTCTGCACATCGCACCTATCTCCAAAAACCTATCCATTTCACCTGTCATGTCCAGCATTTTTTAAATTTTATCCATTACATTTGACCCGGCCTCAGTTTTTAAATGCGTCGTGGTCTTACTGTGTAATGCTTATTGTTATTGTTTTAATGTTTATTGCTTTGCTTTATGAGTTTATTTACTGTTGTATTGTTATGCTGTTGTTTTATTGATGTGTTGGGCCATGGCCTCTTGTAAGCTGCACCGAGTCCTTCGGGAGATGTTAGCGGGGTATAAGTAAAGTTAATAAATAATAAAATAAATAAATAAATTTCTGCTGGAGGTTACCATGGAATTGCCCCATGGGACCTAGAAAATTCCTAGAGAGATATGTCCTGATCCAGAATGTTCTAGGTCTGCTAGCGTGACTGTAGTAACTTCCACTGGAAGCATACTATTGAATTTCCCCAAGGGGGTAGAAAATACCTAGACAAAAGATTTTGGGGGGGATGCTACTAATAGAAACTTGCGATACCAGTTCTGCAGGTATGGGGATTGTGCTGTACCGACATTTCTTGAATCTGCATGTCACTTCTGCTACATGACATGGTTCCCTGAAAAATACTATGGGAATCTTTTGTTACTCCAATACAGTACATCAGCACAAGGAAACAAAAAAATTTAATCAAGCAGCCACTTGTCTTTTTTTTTTTTTTTTAAAGATCCCTACATGACCACTGGATAGAATTTATTATAGATTGAAAGAGGACTTGAATGCCAAGTTTAAGTATTTGTAAGGATGGCATATTGAGGAGGAGGCCTGCTTGCTATCTGCTTCTCTAGAGACACAATGGATTCCTAGGAAAAGAGATCCACCTAAACATTAGGAAAAGTGTCTGCTGATAAGAGCTGTTCAGTGGCATATCCTGCCTGGGAGTCCAGTGGAGTCTCCTTCTTTGGAGGTTTTTAAACAGAGGCTGCATGGCCATCTGTTGGGAGTGTTTTGATTGTTCGTTCTTACATGGCAGGGAGTTGGACTAGATGGTCCTTGTGGTCTATTCCAACTTTATGATTCTGGGCCAGAGTGAAGAGAGGGGGGGCAGGGGACAGTTCCATATTGTCTCCTGCGTATGTCATCAGTTAGGGACCCCTTCTCCCCAGCACCAACTGCCGCTCTGGGCCATTGTGAAGGGGGGCTAGGGGACAGTTCCATCTTGTCTCCTCCATATGTAATCAGTTGTTAACCCCTCCCATCAGCACCAACTGTTTCAGTGGGTCAGAGTGAAGAGAAAGGGGACCAGGGTACAGTTCCACCTTGTCTCCTGTGCTATGCTATTAATATAATATACTGTATATACATATATGTATAATATAATGTAATACAATATAATGTTACTAATAATATGGTATTATAATTATATATTTTGTTGTATATGTAATATTACTAATAATATTATGATATAATGGTATAGTACAATATAGTAATATATATTGCTGATATTGTACTATGCTAATAGTATAATATATTGTATGTATATATATCTTGTAAGCTGCTCTGAGTCCCCTTCGGGGTGAGAAGGGCGGCATATAAATGTCATAAAAAATAAACTATAGACATTCAGTTTTCAGTGTTAATATATTGGAAAGCTAGTTCTATGTGAAATCTATGTCAAAATGTGACTGTGGGGAATAAATAGATCCCATTCTGATGTATGACAGTTAAGATTTGTGATGTTTTATTGACTGTGCCTGCTTTTGGTGAGGGTGAGATGTTATGTTATTGCCTTATTTTTTAAAATTTTTTTTTAATTTTTTTAAAAAAATTGTTTAATTACATTTGGCCTACCCATAGTTTTAAAAGTGTGTTGTCCTATTGGTAATGTTTATGTTGTTTTGTTGTTTTTAAATTATGTTATTTTTGTTGTTATTGCTTGTGTTGTATTTTGGGCTCGACCTCATGTAAGCCGCACTGAGTCCCTTGGGAAGATGGTAGTGGGGTATAAATAAATTATTATTATTATTATTATTATTATTATTATTATTGTTTTCTTTAATGCTGGTTCATGACCTATGAGACCTCCTCTTCAAGGTACCTGGGCAGAATGTTAAATCAGAACACTTGATCGATCCTCAAATTAATTTTCCACATTTGTGAAAATGAAATGTGTAGTGTTGCCGGCTAATATTGATGCAGTTGAAAGATGCAAGCAAAGCATAGAATCCTTGCAGTCTCAGACACTCCCCAAAACAATTCCTAATTCCAGTTTTTAACGTTGCAGAGCCACAATGGGACATTTGGTGTCCTCCAGATTTTTTGAACTGCAGCTCAGATCGGACCTGCTCGGCATACGTAGTGATGAGGAGATGGTGGCATTTGCAATCTGGCAACAACTGAAAAGTCACAAATTGCTGTCTCTTCAAAATTATCTTTCGCGATAACAAACTCTGCCTTGGGTGTGCTCAGCTTGTCCATAGTCCTCTTCCTTCCGTTCACAGCATAGCATCATATGCTGAGACTTCAATAACTGATGGTTTTGAAAAAGCTCAGTTATTCTTTAGTTATTTGAGCAGTGCATGTGGGTGTTACTGCTTCAGTGCTTAAGTCTTCAAAAGAGCCTGCAATAGAAATCTTCCCTCACTCTCTCTCTTGTATCTTGTGTTTTCAGGGAGCCTGAGCTCTGTGGGAGCACATCAGTGGAGGAAGGATGCCTGTCGTGTGGCCGACCCTTCTGGATCTCAGCAGGGATGAATGCAAAAGGGTCCTTCGTAAACTGGGTATGTTGAGGAGAACCTATTGGGCCAGAGTCTTTGTCCTTTGGCATGTGCTTGAGACCATTGGCCCATGAATGCTCTGATTCTGCTGACTGACTGGTAGTAATGTCGGACCACACTTTCAGGTAGAGATCTTTCCTAACCTTTTATGGACCTCCCTTGTATTATTCCTTCATGGTCTCCCATTCAAATACCGTAAGACCCCTATATCTGCAGATTCTGTATCTGTGGTTTCACTTTCCCACAATGCGAAGTGGTCCAGCACCCCACCCCCACCCCAAATATTATTTAATTAAAATAAAGTTGACATGAAAGTAATATAAGCAAAGAAATACCTTGTGGGCACTAGCAAAATATAATTCCCATGCTGTTCAAATTGATATTCCTTGGAAAATAATGAAAAATGAGGTAATGGAATGCTTTGCTTTCATGTATTCATGTCTTGTGTCCTTGGAGGAGTGGTTTTTTGCAATGTATTGGGTTTTTTGGGGTGGGGGAGTTACTGTGTACTGTGCTGTATATGCTGTTAATTGTCTCTCTATCCCTGATCTCAAAGTTCTTGTTTTTGTATACTATACAGATCGAAATTATTTTGGTTCATCTGTCCAGTATTCAAAAGAGCAAGATTTAGTTTGACATTTGCTCATTGCAATAAAATATTGTAAATGCTATGAAACCATGCAATATGGTATATCTGAACATTATGTTTGCTCAGAAAATGATATTCCATTTTTTTTGTTTGGACTGCCTGGCTGCATTTTTGACCACATGCTGTTGTTAATGATGTTATCAGCTGTACTGTTGAATTGCAAATAAAGCCTCAAAAGCCTCTTGGGAAATGCTTAAGCAGCTTTATCTACTTAAATGTTTAAGTTCTTTCAAATTTTGAAACTTCCTCTGCAACCTACCCCCTCCCCAACTTAGTTGTTCATCCCACTTAAAACAGTAATAGATGTTAAACATGGTTTAATAGTAACCCCAGGATGGGTACTGTACTCACCATCTATTGTCCTCTTCAGCTTTTTAAATCAGAAATGACTGTGTTCAGGGTAATAACAGTGATCTTTAAGCAAACTGCTTCTGGCATCTATATAAATAAAAATGTAATGTTCATTTGTGGGATTAACAGAGCTCAAAAACCACTGGGGGGATTGACACCAAATTTGGACACAATACACCTAACAACCCAATGTATGTCCTTCACTCATAAAAAACACTGAAAAACACAGCAGAAGGGACTTAAAAAGCCCCAAAAAGTAAATGACGAAAAGCTAAATGGCAATACAGAAAAAAGGGAAGAAAGAGGGAGAGAATGGGAGGGAAAAAAGAAAGAAAGAGGGAGGGAAAGAAAGAAGGAAAGGGAGAAGGAAACATGGAAGCCAAGAGAGAAGGAAGGAAAGAGGTAGAGAAAGAAGAAAGGAGAGAAAGATGTAGGGAAAGAAAAGCAGAAGGAAGGAAAGTTGGAGAAAGAGGAAAGGAGAGAAGGAAAGCAAAAAAGGGAAAGATGGAAGGAAAGAGGGAGCGAAGGAAGGGGGGAGATGTAGAGAAAGAGGGAGGGAAGGAAAGAGAGAAGGAAAAAGAGAGAGACAGCAGAAGAGAAAGAAAAAGGGGGAAGGAAGGAAAAAGAGAAGGAAGAAGAGAAGGAAAGATGGGAAGGAAGGAAGGAAGGAAGGAAGGAAGGAAGGAAGGAAAGAGGGAGTGAAGGAAGGAGGGAAAGAAGGAGAGAAAGAGGGAAGGTTGGCCACAGCAATGTGTGGTGGGTACAGCTAGTATGTATATAAAATCTGTGTCTTGAAGATTAATTTCGAGTGTTTTTGACCTGTCAGTGTAACAAGAATAATTCATATTAACAATTCTAAGTGCCAAGTCTTCGAACCCCAGTTGCCAGGTACCTTTTAAAGTGCTGGTTGAAACTATTCCTCTTCTGTTGTGTTAGAGAAGTCCTTCACAACCTAGTTGTCTCCAGGTATGATGGAATAAATCTCCCAAGAGAATTGACTGGGGAAGTGCTGAAACCTATGGCAGCATTGAGTAAGCCACTGGCAACTTCCCGTAAGGGTTAGTAATCCTACTGCTTTGGAATTGACCATTACAGTTGCATTTAGTACAACACTGTGTCTGGTTGATCACTTCCAGATGTGGCTGACTTGAAAGGGAAGATTCCAAGCCAATGACTCTTACAAAGGAACAGCAAGCTGCCTCTTTCATGGATTTGTATGTTGGACTCAGAGGAACCTTCATAACTCTTATTTCGTACTAGGAAAGCATTGTCACTGTGTGATGACAAATCGCATGTTTGCAAGCCAGGTTCATATTTCTGTTTAAGAGGTTCCAGTAGCAGATCACAGAAACATAGAGTTGGAGGAGTCCCCCAAGGCCATCCTTCTCTCTTCTTCACAAAGGAAGACATGGTCAAAGCACTCCCAACCAATGGCCACTCAGCTCTTTTTAAAAGCCTCCAAAGAAGCATATTCCATCATACTCTGAGGCAGCAGATTCTACTGTCACTGTGTATATTTGAGTATAATCCTAGTTTTTCAGCCTACTTTTTAAGTTGAAAAAGTTACCCTCAGTTTATACTCGAGTCAAGGTTATTTATTATTTTTCTGTTATTAGTATTATTTTTATTACATTTATTATTTTACTCTATTATTATTTTAATTACATTTATTATTTTACTCTATTATGATTGGAAAGATACAGAAGTACATTTATATTGAAGAAGATTAGAATAAGAGTTTAATCAGAGTTGGACATTCTTATCTTAAATTATGTAAATACTCAAAAACATTTAACCTACTGATGCCTCAATTAATGTAATTAATGTATCTATTTTTATTTTGAAACTAACCATCCCCTGCCACGCATTGCTGTGACCCACATGGTGGTTCTGTGTGGGAGGTTTGGCCCAATTCTATCGTTGGTGGGATTCGCAATGCTCTGTGATTGTAGGTGAACTATAAATCCCAGCAACTACAACTCCCGAATGTCAAGATTCTATTTTCCCCAAACTCTACCAGTGTTCACATTTGGACATATAGAGTATTCATGTAGAGTTTGGTCCAGATCCATTATTAATTGAGTCCACAGTGATCTCGGGATGTAGGTGAACTACAACTCCAAAACCAAAGGACACTGCCTACCAAACCCTTCCAGTATTTTCTGTTGGTCATGGGAGTTCTGTGTGCCAAGTTTGGTTCAATTCCATCGTTGGTGGGGTTCAAAATGCTCTTTGATTGTAGGTGAACTATAAATCCCAGCAACTACAATTCCCAAATGACAAAATCATTTTTTTTTTTTAGTGAAGGACATACATTGGGTTGTTAGGTGTATTGTCCAAATTTGGTGTCAATTCGTCCAGTGGTTTTTGAGTTCTGTTAATCCCACAAACGAACATTACATTTTTATTTATATAGATTTACCAGTAGCTGCTGCATTTCCCACCCTCGGCTTATACTCGAGTCAATACGTTTTCCCAGTTTTTTGTGGTAAAATTAGGTGCCTTGGCTTATATTCAGGTAGGCTTATAACTGAGTATATATAGTAGTTTTTTTTCCTTACTCAGTGGTGTTCTTAATTTCAACCTTTCTTTTCCGTCTCTTTTTTATAGAATTGGAGGCCTATGCCGGGGTTATCAGTGCCTTGCGAGCACAGGGGGATCTTACGAAGGAGAAGAAAGACCTCCTTGGAGAACTCTCCAAAGTACTTAGGTAAATCAAGCTTCTTGTACTGGTCAACAACACAATCCATTCCTTAGGAAGAGAACTCTGCAGCGAAGCCAAGTTAGGAATGTTTAAAATATAATATGGCTAAATGTCAGTGTAAGGGATTTGTTTGAGGTTTGGTAGTTCATGTTCTGAATTGCTGTCTCAGAATTAAAAGAGCTATAATAATAGACAGCTTAAAATTAAAAACATAACTCAATGCAAAAAAAAAAGCTGGTTTATTATACTTGCTGTTTTTCATTGAAAGCTGAGTGGTTGTCTTCCATTGGTAGTGAAGGAGAGAGCAGCCATGAGCCTCTTCCTTTGTTATTAGCTACCTTGAGTCCCCACGGGGAGAAAGGCGGGGTATAAATAAAGATTAATAATAGATAGAACTGCAGATACAAATACACATTCTGGATCTTGACCGAGAGTGTAATCCCACCCTCTAATTGTTCTTGTACTATAATTCACAACATCTATATCCCGTGTAGGCAGTAGTGGGGTCCCAGTAGAGAGCATTGGGTCCCAAGGGTAGATTTTTTTTTGAGGTTTGGATTACAAAAAAAAAGTTTTACTATAAAAGCTCATACTTCTTTGTCTAATTGTTTGGCATTATTCAACAGTATTTCAACTGAAAGGCATCGAGCTGAAGTGCGGAGGGCAGTCAACGATGAGCGACTCACGACAATTGCACATAAGTAAGTCAGAGGTCTTGTTAAAGCCTTTAAAACTCTGTCATACTTTCATCACAGCCTGGTCATGTTTAATGTTTCAGGTTTATAGCCTAGCAATACAATTTTGCAATGGTATAACACAGTGGGTGAAGCATTTGGTTTTTACAAAAATTCTTGGTCACTTTAGCACAAGCAATGTCTTTTAGCTGTCAGAGTTGTAAACAAAGACAATGGGTAGGGAGAACCAAGTATGTGACCCACTGAATTTCTTGAAGGACTAATGGGAGTATAATGCAGACGTGGATACTAGGCACTAAAAGACTGTGTGTTCCTCCTCAGTATGTCTGGGCCAAACAGCTCTTCTGAATGGTCTATCGAAGGACGTCGGCTGGTCCCTCTGATGCCACGGCTGGTTCCCCAGACAGCTTTCACGGTTACAGCAAACGCGGTTGCCAATGCAGCTCTCCAACACAATGCCTCTCTCCCATCCCCTGCTGAAACAGCAAGCAAGGAAGGTGAGGGTAGGTTGGCATCTCTTTGGATATTTGAGAATTGGAGAGTGTTGGTTGAAATATGTGAAAGGGACATGATTAAGCCTTCTGGGAAGACTGGTAATCTTGTGACATTCCAGGTATTATCATACAACAGGCATGGGCAAACTTGGGCACTACAGGTACTTTGGACCCCAACTCCCACAATTCCTAACAGCGTACCGACTGTTAGGAATTGTTGGAATTGGAGTCCAAAAAACTTGGAGGGCTCAAGTTTGCCCATGCCTCTCATAGAATAATAGAGTTGTAAGTAAATGTAGGGACATGTAGTTCAACTGTGTGTAGTTTTCTCAGAATTATAAGTGTGTGGGAGTAGAATGAGAAATCCCAGGTCCCATCTCCACTGACCATTTGCCTGCAGTGGCTACACAGAAACCCTCAAAACAGTGAAAGAAAGCCCTTAATGTGTATGTATTCCCTATAGTTTATGTGATCACCATAAACTGGTTCCTGGATTTCCTGTGTAATCATCTCCACAGAGAAGGTGTTTTCTTCCATTCTCGTTTGAAATTACCTTCAGTTATCAATGTAGATGGGGCCCCAGACACTTTCTTAAGTGGGGAGATAACAAAGTGAGCCTCATCAGTGGGGCATGAGCTATGATACAGTCTTGGTTTGCTTCTGATGAAGATGTGGTTTGACTGCTCTGAGAGGATTTTGGACAATATTAAGGTGTGTGTGAGTAATCCATGTTAGACCTGCATCCTAAGTTTCTCTTTCATTGTGCAAAAATATATTTGACTCTCTGGTGTTACTTATTTATTTTGTGTCAAAAGCATTGCATAAATAAATAAGTTTAAAGCTGATAAAGGGATCACAAACAACAGAATAGTTTTAGTCAAAACTAGTGAATAGTTTTAGTAAAAAACAGGCAACAGCAACTGCATTGTCTGTAGCTTTAAATAGTTATTTTAATGAGTGTATATGTTTTTATGGCTGGAAACCGGGCTGAGTCCCTCAATGAGGTTGAGAAGCTCGGTATAGAAAACTGTGAAATAAATAATAAATAAATTCTTCCTTTGTGCATGAGGCAGGACGTTGCGGGCAAGCATTCAGATACTGAGTTGTTCGTTCTGCTCCACAGTCGCACAGGGTGGAGGATTCTTCTAAGTAGTGCCATTTTGCCAGGTTATCTTTTGATCTGCCCACTCCACTTCTGAGTCTGTTCAGAGACTTCATTCTTGGTTTGCCCCTGGAGGAAGACCCTTGTGGGGGGCCGTCCAATTGGAATTGTCTGATTTTGCTGCCCCCAGGGATATTCTTACAGTTGCTGGAGGAACATTTGCAGGGGTAGGGAACCTTTGGCCCTCCAGCTGTGGTGGACTTCAACTCCCACAATTCCTTGAGGCTCAGCATTCGCCCCAAAGGCTTACCTTGGCCCAATGCCGAGCCTCAAGGAATTGTGGGAGTTGAAGTCCACCACAGCTGGAGGGCCAAAGGTTCCCTACCCCTGATTTAAAGTATTCTGGTGTTTAATGAATGCAAAGAAATATTTACAGACAGGTTTTTTTAATTTAAAATCAAGTTGTTAAAGAGGAGACCCATGACTTTTAAGTTGTCACAAGTGTGAAACCTGTGAGACAAAGGTGGGCATCCCCAGATGTTGTTGGACTGCAGCTCTTGTCAGCCCTAACCAACATAGCCATTGTTCAGGAATGGTGGGATTGCATCCAAATCATAAGCAGAAAACCACATTTCCCCCTTATCAGTTAATGTATCAGGTTCTGTCTTCTCATTCTCTGCAGTGGTGGTTTGCTATTCCTACACAAGTACCACTTCAACTCCAACGTCCACCCCAGTCCCAAGCGGTAGTGTTGCCACAGTGAAGTCCCCCAGGCCCGCCAGTCCAGCATCTAATGTTGTTGTCCTGCCAAGTGGAAGTGCCGTTTACGTCAAAAGTAAGTATTGTGGGGAAAATTGATGTTTGGAGTCCAGGCTCTGAAGGACCTGAACATTACAGGCAGTGGTGTTGTTAGCTTGGAATAACCTTACAACTTATTTATTTATTTACAGTATTTATATTCCGCCCTTCTCACCCTGCAGGGAACTCAGGGCGGATTACAATGTACACATATATGGCAACATTCAATGCCAAAGAACACAACAGATATAGACAGACAGTCAGAGGCTATTTAACTTTTTTTTTTCTGACCGCCAGGGGAGCTGTCGCTTTTCATTGTCCATCTGCGACACTGATGAAGTACTTCTGCATTCCCCGCATGCTTTTTGCTGGAGTCTTTTTTTTTTATGGCCTCGTAAATTTTGTTAAATTAGCCTCCCCACACATAGGTGGTACCAAATTTTCCTACTTGACAGATGCAACTGTCTTTCGGGTTGCCAAGGTCGACAACAAGCTACACAATTGGCCAGAAGCTCACTCCTACCCGGACTGGCTTCGAATTCATGACCTTGTGGTCAGAAGTGATCTTAATGCCGCTGACACTCAGATGGCTGCACCACAGAACTGATATTCACATTTTGAAAGTCTCTTTGGATTTACTCTTGCACAAAAGTGAAGGAATATTGTAAATAGAGTAATATATTTGAAATAGGTGGTCCACTTGAGCAATGAGTAAAAGGAGCCCTGGAAACAGAATAAATGTTTTTTTTTCCCTCTCCTTTTCAGAAGAATTGAGTTATATAAAGATTTCCCCTTGACATTAAGTCTAGTTGTGTCCGACTCTGGAGGGTGGTGGTCATCTCCATTTCTAAGCCGAAGAGCTGGCGCTGTCCATAGATACCTCCAAGGTCATGTGACTGGCATAACTGCATGGAGTGCCGTTACCTTCCCACCGGAGCGGTACCTATTGATCTACTCACATTTGCAAAAAGAATGTAAACTAGCAAAAACCATGGCTGCTGCTGTTATTAGAGACTGAGTTGGTGGAATAGTAGTTTCTTAAGAACTGTTTGAAAGGCTATTAAAAAGCCTGGATTACTGCTAGTAACAGTCTACACTGAATAAAAGGTTAAGGGTGTTTACGTTAGACACAGAATTAACAAAGAAGACTTCCCCTGATGAAGACTAATAGAAAATGCATGCTTAAATTCTTGGTGACAGAGACCAAAAAGAACATGGGAACTGTGGGAAACCTGAGCTGCAGGTACCATTACAAGAAAGTTTCAGTTGCTTTAAAATCAGCTGGCAACCGTCAGACTGCTGTTTATTTTAAATTATTTGAAATGTTTTAATTATTTGGTTTTAATGTATATGTTTAATTCTATCCTATGTATGTATATGTAGCATCAAGCTGTACCTTTTTTGACAGCCGCCCTGAGTCAGGGTGAGAAAGGTGTGATATAAATGTAAATGCAGTAAATAAATAAATAAATATTTATTTGTCGTGTCAGAGCAACCAGTCCATTATATTACATTTCTAACAGAACAAAGCAAACAAACAGACAAAATACAAAATTTGTGAGTTTGGTAGTTGCTTAAATGTCCTTGGAGCACTTGGAGTGCTTCCGGTGTCGCTGCAAGAAGGTCCTCCATTGTGCATGTAGCAGGGCTCAGGTTGCATTGCAGCAGGTGGTCAGTGGTTTGCTCTTCTCCACACTCGCATGTCGAGGATTCCACTTTGTAGCCCCATTTCTGAAGATTGGCCCTGCATCTCGTGGTGCCAGAGCGCAGTCTGTTCAGTGCCTTCCAGGTCACCCAGTCCTCTGTGTGCCCAGGAGGGAGTCTCTCATTTGGTATCAGCCATTGGTTGAGGTTCTGGGTTTAGTACCTACACTGACCATAGGTTAAGGTAACACAGGGCTTTTTGTGTCAATTTTTTTACAAAAGTTTCTAGACTTAGATATAAATGAAATACAGTATTTCAACCTTGTGTGGTTTCCACCTGCCAACTGAACTAACTGCTACTGGGTTCATTCTGCAATGAACAATTAATTGAAAGACAAGGAAGCATAGTGTAGTGCCGTGATGGTGAACCTATGACACTCGTGTCAGCACTGACACGCATGGATATTTTTGATGACATGCAGAAACATGCGGCCACATACAGAGAAGTACACCTTATAAGAGCCAAACTAATTCCATCCTTAAATTTGTAAAAGTCTCTACAAATTTAACATCTTCACATTTGAGCATTGTTCACTCCATAACTCAGTGTGGATTATACATTTTTCTTATTTAAACTATAAATATTGCTAAATTATGTTTTTCTCTCTCGAAGTGATACCCCACCCAAGTTATGCTCAGGTTTTTAGCGATTTTTGACACACCAACCGCAAAAAGTTGCCCATCACTGGTGTAGTGATTTCAGTTTTAGACTAGGAGTTTTGGAGATGAGGATTCAAATCCCTACTTGGCTCTGAAACCCTCAGTTGAGTAATAATATCTCGGCTTGGGAGGAAGATAATGGCAAACATTCTCAAAATGGATCTTGCCCCCCAAAAAATGGCATGCAGTGGGTTTAAGGTCACTGTATTTAGAAAATAGCAACAAAGAAGAACAACATTAGGGTAGCACAGCAGTGACTTTTTCCAAGGGTGATGCATCTGTGTGGCAACACTAACTTGTGTGTGTATGGATGTCCCATCGCAGGCGTGAGCTGCTCAGATGACGACGAGAAGCCCCGCAAGAGGCGCCGCACCAACTCTTCGAGCTCCTCTCCCGTCCTCCTGAAAGAGGTCCCGAAGGCTGCCACGCCTGTCACCAAGACAATCACGGTGCCTGTCAGCGGCAGCCCCAAGATGAGCAGCATCATGCAGAGCATTGCCAATTCCTTGCCGCCCCACATGTCCCCTGTGAAGATCACTTTCACCAAGCCATCGACACAGACAACCAACACAAGCACCCAGAAGGTTGGGTTATGTGGGAATTGC
Source organism: Anolis sagrei ordinatus (assembly GCF_025583915.1). Classification (NCBI taxonomy): domain Eukaryota; kingdom Metazoa; phylum Chordata; class Lepidosauria; order Squamata; family Anolidae; genus Anolis; species Anolis sagrei. The sequence goes on along the minus strand of NW_026846588.1, from coordinate 273,273,863 downwards.
TCTCCATTACGTTCTTACTCCTTTGTACAGCTGCGCTCTTCCACTTTCTGTAAACCATTAAGATAAAAGTTGTGTGTCTTGATATTGAGGAGGTTGTGGCAGTGCCAAAGTTTGAGGGATTCGGACTCCACCAGTATTTGAGAGGCCATAGGTTTCCCCTTACTGTTTTAGGAATTCATTTATTTATCGGTTGCTGTGAGTTTTCCAGGCTGTATGGCCATGTTCCAGAAACATTCTCTTGGTGTTTTGCCCACATCTATGGCAGGAATCCTTAGAGATTGTGAGGTCTGTTGGAAACTAGGCAAATGAGGTTTATGTATTTGTGGAATGTCAAGGGTGGGAGGGAGAACTCTTATCTGCTTGAGGCAAGTGTGAATGTTGCAGTTCACCAGCTTGATTAGCATTGAATAGCCTTGCAGCTTCAAAGACTGTCTGCATCCTGCCTGGAATCCTTTGTGGGAAGTGTTAGCTGGCCCTGATTGATTCTTGTCTGGAATTCCTCTGCTTTTTTGGATGTTGTTCTTTATTTACTGTCCTGAATTTAGAGGCTTTTTTAAAATACCGGTAGCCAGATCTTGTTCATTTTCATGGTTTCCTCCTTTCTGTTAAAATTTATTTTATTTATTTATTTACTTTATTTATATTCCGCTTTTCTCAGCCCTCAGGCGACTCAAAGTGGTGAACAACATCAATACAAAACATCACGAGACAAGTATAGGGCAATTAAAAACAATTGTAACATAAATAATTAAGCATCAGTGTAACAATCAACAGTAAAATCAGAATCCAGTCTCATCATCCATTATTCCGTATTCCTATGTTCAATTACGCTGTTTAATCAAATGCTTGTTCGAACAGCCAGGTCTTCACTTCCCTCCGAAATGCCAGCAGGAGGGGGCCGATCTGATATCTGCAGGCAGGGCGTTCCACAGCCGAGGGGCCACCACTGAGAAGGCCCTGTCTTTCGTCCCCGCCAAGTGCGAAAAAAAATTGTCCACATGCTTCTTGTGGATTTCAGTGGCTCCTCTCCATAGTCTGACGAGAGTTGTTTCTCCCATCCTGGACCTTTCACAGATATAGAAATACCACTTGCCTAATTTCCAACAGATCTCACAGCCTCTGAGGATGCCTGCCACAGATGTGGGCGAAACGTCAGTAGAAAATGCTTCTAGAACATGGCCATACAGCTCGGAAAACTCACAGCAACCCAGTGATTTTGGTCATGAAAGCCATCAACAACACGTTTATGTACGCTTATGTCCCATTGTCTGCCAGTTTCGAATCCAAGGGGGCTCACACACAGATATTTTAAAAATGCAGCTGAAAGAATGGTGTGATATGGGGTTAGCCATGTGACAGTGCTGCAGCAAAACGACTTGGAAATAAGAGCAGTGCTTCATGAGTCAGCATTGTCCTCATTCGGGTGGTGTGAATAGTTGTGGTCCGTTTTGGAGCGGGTCCTTAGAAACAGTGACAAAGGTATTGTCGGAGGCTTTCATGGCTGGAATCACTGGGTTGTTGTAGGTTTTTTTGGGCTATATGGTCATGGTCTAGAGGCATTCTCTCCTGACGTTTCGCCTGCATCTATGCTTGCCATAGATGCAGGCGAAACGTCAGGAGAGAATGCCTCTAGACCATGGCCATATAGCCCGAAAAAACCTACAACAACCCAGTGACAAAGGTGGTGTAGTATTGAGCACTCCTGCATTCCCCAAGTGTGATAAACAAATGCTTTTATTGTTCCTTTTTCAGGTAATCATTGTAACCACCTCTCCCAGTTCAACCTTTGTCCCCAACATCCTCTCCAAGTCCCACAACTATGCTGCCGTCACCAAACTTGTCCCCACGTCTGTCATCACTTCCACCACCCAGAAGCAGCCCGTGGTCATAACAGCTTCCCAGTCATCTCTGGTTAGCAGCAGCACCAATACCACCACCAGTGCCGCCACCGGGACCTGTTCTACCCCTTCCTCCACTCCCAGCACGGTGGCCGTGACCACTGTGGTATCTTCAACGCCATCGGTGGTTATGTCCACAGTAGCACAGGGTGAGTTGTCAGCTGTTCATTCCTGCATAGCAGAATGGGGTTGGACTGAATGGCCTTTGGGGTCTCTGCCAGCTGAAAGGCCACATATTTACATCATCTTCTATGGAAGGCCTTTGATTTTATAGAGTACTAGTCATCCCCTTGAAGAAGACTGATTTTCCTGGTTTCTCCCTTTCAGGTGTCTGCACGTCGGCTATCAAAGTGGCATCGGCTCGGCTTCCTTCCCCCAAGAGCCTGGTGGCCACACCAACCCAGATATTAGCACAGTTTCCCAGGCAACAGCAGCAGCAGCAAGCACAGCCGCAGCCGTCCCCCAAACAGCAGCTACAGCAGCAGGCTCAGCAGCAGCTACCTCCGGCCTCGCCTGCCGCACAGCCACAGCCCCCGGCCCCTCTGCAGCAGCAGCCGCAGCCACAGCCCTCAACCCCACAGCAGTCTCCCCTCCCACAAGGCATTAAGCCCACCATCCAGATCAAGCAAGAATCAGGTACTTCTAAATGGGTACTTGAAAAGGCTGAGCTCAGTGGTGGGGAAGTGCAGGGGACGATAATAGGACAAACAGACAGGTAAAAAAGATGGATCGACAAGATTGTTTCTTTATGTTATTTATCATTAAGAAATGCTCTAGGGCAGGGGTCATCAAACTACGGCACGGGGGCCGGATGAGGCCCTCCAAGATCATTTACCCAGCCCTCGCTCAGGGTCAACCTAAGTCTGAAATGACTTGAAAGCACACAACAACAATAATCCTATCTCATCAGCCAAAATTTATTTATTTATTTACAGCATTTATATTCCGCCCTTCTCACCCCGCAGGGGACTCAGGGTGGATTACAGTGTACACATATATGGCAAACATTCAATGCCAATTTGACATACAACATATACAGACATACACAGAGGCTATTTAACTTTTTTCTGACCGCCAGGGGAGTTGTTGCTTTCATCCATCTGGGACACTGATGAAGTACTTCCGCATTTCCCGCATCCTTTTTTGCTGGAGTGCTTTGCTGGAGTCTTTTTTTATTGCCTCATAAATTAGTTAATTTAGTTAAGGTAGGCCCACACTTCCCTAATAATTTTATATTTGTTGAAATTGTTCTTCATTCTAATTATTGTATTGTTTTTAAGTGTTTTTTGCACTACAAAAAATATATGTGCAGTGTGCATAGGAATTCATTCATGTTTTTTTTCTTCAAATTATAATCTGGCCCTCCAACAGTTTGAGGGATTGTGACCTGGCCCTCTGTTTAAAAAGTTTGAGGACTCCTGCTATAGGGAGTCCTGCCATCCCTTTCTTATGCCTTGGTCAGACCACACCTAAAATTGCCCTGTATCCAATTCTGGGCACCGCAATTGAAGGGAGATGTTGACAAGCTGGAATGTGTCCAGAGGAGGGAGATTAAAATGATCAAGGGTCTGGAGAACAAGCCCTATGAGGAGCGGCCTCAAGGGCTGGGCATGTTTAGCCTGCAGAAGAGAAGGCTGACAGGAGACATGAAAGGGCCATATATAAATATATGAGGGGAAGTCATAGGGAGGAGGGAGCAGGCTTGTTTTCTGCTTCCCTGGAGACTAGGACATGGAACAATGGCTTTGAACTACAAGAAAGGAGATTCCACCTAAGCATTAGGAAGAACTGACTGTGAGAGCTGTTCAGCAGTGGAACTCTCTGCACTGGACTATGGTGGAGGCTCCTTCTTAGGAAGCTTTTAAGTAGAGGCTGGATGGCCATCTGTCAGGGGTGCTTTGAATGCCATTTTCCATCTTGGCGGGGAGTTGGACTGATTGGCCCACAAGGTATCTTCCAACTCTATAATTCTGTGATTCCTGGGTTGTTGTAGGTTTTTTCGGGCTGTATGGCCATGTTTTAGAGGCATTCTCTCCTGACGTTTTGCCTGCATTTATGGCAAGCATCCTCAGAGGTTGTGAGGTCCTGTCAGAAGTTGTGGTCGTGGCCCTCGCTTAGATGGCCTGACAAAAAAAGCTATGTCTCATTTTCTTTCCTTCAGTATGCTCATCCACAGTGATGGGAAAACAAACCCTTTAATTGATGGGTGACAGATAAGGATGTCTTCTTTCTTCATTTCCATCAGAACTGATTGTAGGATTTCAGAGCTAGAGTCCAGAGAGATCTTTTCAATAACACAGGTTCACAGTTTCATCCATTTTGAGAGGCGCACATCAATGCATGATGATTCCTGGAAAAAAAGATTGTGTTTTTTATAGGTGGAAGATGGTGAGTTTGGGTTATTGGTGAAAGCTGTTATAGTCATTTGACTACATAGGCCTGGGAGTAGAGGAGGCTTTCACCTACTACTTAAAAACATGGACCTCTTGTTGGAAATGTCTTTCCTAGGTGTCAAAATAATAACCCAGCAAGTTCAGCCCAGCAAAATCCTGCCCAAGCCCGTCACGGCGACCTTGCCCAGCAGTAGCAATTCACCTATTATGGTGGTGAGCAGTAATGGGACCATCATGACGACCAAACTGGTCACAGCCCCTGCTGGTAAGTGCCTTTTTCCTGCTGCTGTAAGATATCAGAGGTCATGAAATACACCGGATCTCTTTGCTTGATCTGCTTGAATTCCTTACTACCTTTCTTTAAGGGTAACTCCAGGTTAAGTGCCCACCCCTCAACTGCAAGTACAAATTCTGCTGAGTTAGCAAGATGGAGAGTGCAGGGATTTTATGTGTTACCTTCTAGTTATTGTCAGAAATATTAGAAATTAACTAGGTGTTTTTAATTACAAAAATGTGAGTCAAGCACTGAAAGGGTTAAAGGGATGCAATGACTCAGTAGAAGCTGTAGATCAATATAAGGTGTGTCTGTAGCTTAATATGCCTCAGTGTTAGTTGCCCTCAGTATGAAAAGGCTTCAATGTGAGGTAAACCTCAGTGTTAGTAAGCCTCAGCGTGAGGTAGGCCTCAGAGTTAGTCGGCCTCAGTGTGTGAGAGGCCTGGTGTGAGACAGCTTCAGTGATAGAATCACCAGGGTGAAGGCTTTGTGTGTAAAGCTCCAGTGTGAAGGCTGCTGTGTTTAAAAGGCTATTGTGTGAAGTTCCTGTGTAAGTTTAGTGTGAGAAGAGACTCCGTGGAGCCTTTTACCTGCATGAGAAAGAAGCCCAGCGTGAAAGCAAAGAAGGAAGTGTAAAAGACCTTGTGTTGTGGAAACCTTGTTCTTGTATATAGTGCAGCCATATTATTTTGCTACAGTGAATACAGTGATACAGTGAAGACATCTGCCCTTGTGCTGTGCTACTCTGCTGCTGAGTATGCATGCCCAGTGTGGAACACATCTCACCACGCTAAAACAGTGGATGTGGCTCTTAACGAGACATGCCACATTATCACGGGGTGTCTGCGCCCTACACCACTGAAGAAATTACACTGCTTAGCCGGTATTGCACCACCTGACATCCGCCAGGAAATAGCAGCCAATAGTGAAAGGCCCAAGACAGAGACATCTCCAGCTCATCCCCTGTTTGGGTATCAGCCAGCACGTCAACAACTTAAATCTAGACATAGTCTTCTAAGATCTATAGAGACACTCGCTGGAACACCTCAGCAAGAGAGAGTCCAAACCCAGAACCTCAACCAATGGCTGATACCAAATGAGAGACTCCCCCCTGGACACACAGAAAATTGGGCGACTTGGAAGGCGCTGAACAGACTGCGCTCTGGCACCACAGGATGCAGAGCCAACCTTCAGAAATGGGGCTGCAAAGTGGAATCCTCGACATGCGAGTGCGGAGAAGAGCAAACTACTGACCACCTGCTGCAATGCAACATGAGCCCTGCCACATGCACAATGGAGGACCTTCTAGCAGCACCAGAAGCACTCCAAGTGACCAGATATTGGTCAAAGGACATAAACCGCATTGAGTAGCCTGTTTGGGCTGAAAAATGCGGTATAGAAATAAAGCAAATAAAAATAAATAAATTTAATCAACTACCAAACTCACAAATGTTGTACTTTGTCTGTTTGTTTGCTTTGTTCTGTTAGAAATGTAATATAATTGACTGGTTGCCCTGACACGAGAAATAAATAAGCTACTGACTGTAGAAATTGATTTTTCCAAACACTGCCAGAATTTCTGTTTTGTGATATGCTTTTCTGATATCCCACTGATGATTTGCTGCACTGGTGTTCTATTATTTGTTCCACTGAGGTCTGCTCTCTTTTCCTCTTCCCCATCAGGGACCCAGGCAACCTACACTCGTCCAACGGTCAGCCCATCCATCGGGACGCGCATGACAGGCACTCCAGGGGCTGCCACTTATGTAAAAACTACCAGCGGCAGCATCATCACAGTCGTCCCCAAGTCCCTGGCCACATTGGGGGGCAAAATAATCAGTAGCAACATAGTTTCTGGTAGGTAGACACTGCATTTTCTCTCAAAAACAACAAGGGCAGTAAGAGGTAGTTGAATGAATGGCTCTTGTTCTGCTGTCCACTGCTGCTCCCATTCCATTACTATAAGGATATGAGTTCACTAGTTCTTCAGATGTTGAACCACAAGTCCTAGCAGTTGTAGATAGCAGATCCAACAGTAAGAATGGATGGAGTTGCAATCCAGCAAGGCCTAGAAGGCCACCGTAGAGTCATACCACCTTTTCAATTCATTGACAGTTTGAAACAGGGATCTACAGTCAACCGTCAGCATTTCTGGATTTAATTTGTATGGATCTAATTATTTGTGAATTTGATTAATACAGTCTCTCTTAAATTTTTCAGCATGATTCTGTAGTCATCTTCTGGTGCATGTTGACCATATAGGGAGGACCTAAATATGCCTAAGATACTTGTCTAGGAATTTCTAGAACCTCCAGCATGTTTCTGTGGCCAACTTTTGACAGAGGTTGACCATAGAGTCACCCTAGATGACCTTCTCTCAAGTAAAATCTAATACCTTTTCTAAAATTTTCAGTTTTCCTATTTTTGCGATGGACCTTTCACTCCTAGCTCCTGCAAAAGTGGAATTCTTACTGTATGTATAAGTATTCCAACCTGTTATGGAAGGATTACGAGAGCAGTAGAGAAATATAGTTGGTTTAGATGGATAAGAGACTAAGCTATGAACTGGAATGTCCCTGGTTCAAAACACCTTTGTGTCTTAGTACCTGATCTCCTTTTGCAACATGATGGATGGATTGATGTGAGTTTTCCGGGCTGTATGGCCATGTTCCAGAAGCATTCTCTCCTGATATTTTGCCTGCATCTATGGCAGACATCCTCAGAGGTTATGAGGTCTGTTAGAAACTAAGCAAGTGGGGTGGAATGTCCAGGGTGGGAGCAAGAACTCTTGTCTGTTTGAGGCAGGTGTGAATGTTGCAGTTGGCCACCTTAATTAGTATTTAATAGCCTTGCAGCTTCAAGGTCTGTCAGACATTGACCATAGAATCAACGTCAAGGACCTAGAGATTCCTGGGGAGGTGCTTTTTCAAGTAAAGAAGAAAAGTGTTTTATTTATCTGTGGTTTTTCTATTTTCTGGGGTGTCCTGTGTCCCTGATGGTAGTAACATGGCTGACTATAAAATGAGACCCCAAGACTTTCTGATGGGCTAAATGATGCACAGTGGCTTGATGCATGGAATGTCTCCTCTTTTCTTGCACTTGTGGCTATGACATCCTCCCACAATGCTTACGTTGCAACGTATGCCTGATAAGTCATTTGGCTGTGTGATGGCAAGTGACAATGGTTTTAAAGTATGGATCAAATGTGAGACTATATTGCAGGCGTGTAGGATTGCAACCATGGACTCCATGGTTGCAAGTTAGGAATGTAGAAATACTAATGAATGTCTTTGTAGTGATGTGGGGATATGAAGTTCATTTTTTTATAGTTTAAAGTAAGTGAATTCTGATGGTTTGCCGTATTTTTGTGTCCAAAAGCCCCTTTCCCTTCCAAAACAAAAGCTGGCAGCTTGCCAAGCGTGTGCCAATGTTTGTAGACCAAGCGGTTTTATTTTTCCTTTTTTTAAAGGTAACTCCTTGATGAAGACCTATTTTCAACAAAAAGGTATCCAAAACTTGCAATATCTCCAATCCCCTTTATATGACTTCTCCCCTCAAGTGTTGCAGGATCTACCCACTTACTTCCTCCCTTCCACACAGTTATAGTTTTGCTGGTGTTTTTCTCTGAAGGCTACCATATATACTCGAGTATAAGTAGACCCGAATATAAGCTGAGGCACCTAATTTTGCCACAAAAACTGGGAAAATGCATTGACTTGAGTATAAGCCAAGGGTGGGAAATGCAGCAGCTATGGGTAAATTTCAAAATAAAAATAGATACCACTAAAATTACGTTAATTGAGGCATCAGTAGGTTATTTTGAATATTTACATAAAACTGTAATTTAAGATAAGACTGTTAAACTCTGATTAAACTTTTATTCTGACCTTCTTCAATGTAAATGTGCTTACGCATCCTTCCAATAATGATAGAGTAAAATAATAAAAATAATAAAGTAAAATAATAAATGTAATAACAACAACAATAATAAAGTAAATAATAAATTTAATAATATTAATAATAATAGAGTAAAATGAATGTAACAAAAATAATAGAATAAAATAATAAATGTAATAATAATAATAATAATAATAGAGTAAAATAAATATGTAATAATAATTATAAATAAAGTAAAATAATAAATGTAATAAGAACAATAATAAAATGAATAATAAATGTAATAATAATAATAAATAGAGCAAAATAATGTAAATGTAATAATAATAATAGAATAAAATAATAAATATAATAATAATAAATAGAGTAAAATAATAAATGTAATAGAATGACAATAATAGAGTAAAATAATGTACAATAGAGTTTTGCTTATCCAAAATCATCTTCAGTGTAGAATGTTGGATAAGCGAAAATGTTGGATAATAAGGAGAGATTGAGGACAAGCCTATTAAATGTCAAATTACATTATAATTTTACAAATTAAGCACCAAAACATCATGTTTTACAACGAATTGACAGAAAAGGTAGATCAATACATGGTAACATTATGTAGTGATTACTGTATTTACAAATTTAGCACCAAAACATTGCAATGTATTGAAGCAACTGTGGATCCGGGTAGGAGGCAGACTGCATTGGATAATACAGAACGTTGGATGAGCAAAGGTTGGATAAGCAATACTTTACTGTATATGTAATAATAATAATAATTAAAGTAAATCAATAATAATAACAGTAAAATAATAAATAACTTTGATTTGAGTATAAGCTGGGGGAGAGGGGGGAGAGGTCCAGCCTTAAAAAAGGACTGAAAAACTCATCTTATACTCCAGTATATACGGTAATTTGTCCCAGACAGATGTTTTGAGTCCCTATGAGGAGAAAGGCAGGAGAAAAATAAAGTAAATAAGTAAATAACCATATGACTTAATTTGAATCTGGGCTTGACTGGAGAGAAATTGTCTTGAAATTCATTAGTCCCCTTTTCCTCTTGGTTACCAATCAGTTTGTTTTATTCTATGTCCAGAGGCTTAACAATCTCCCCTGAACCCAATGTCTTGATGCTCTTTTGCCATTCCCCTGTAAATGTAAGGCACAAGTAATCTTAAAGGAATTAGCTGCTATCCTTGTGATAAGGAGTTCTTGTGAAGCTTGGCTCTCCATGCCTTGGAGAACACTTGCACATAACTTCTTGTGCATGGAGAATTTTCATGATGTCTAGTGTTCACTTGTTCCCTTAAATTGTTCTCGGGTGGGTGGCGTTTGGGAAAAGAATGTCTAAGTGAGATCCATAAATGGATTGCAACTTTACTTTTCTTTCTGATCACATCTCCTATCCTTCTCTTCCCTTTCTCTAAACAAGGAACCACAACCAAAATCACAACCATCCCTGTGACGTCCAAACCCAACGTGATAGTCGTGCAGAAGACGACGGGAAAAGGCACCACCATTCAAGGACTTCCAGGAAAAAACGTGGTCACAACATTGCTAAATGCAGGGGTAAGCGAGCATGATTTTGTGGGTCTCAAGGACACGGCTTGTGATTTCCTGAAACATTAAATTGAGTCTTTCTGTGGGAGAAAATTAGCATATACAGTATATTCTTGGGTTTTTCATGCACTGGACATTGGGTTACCTCTGCACCAAGATCGGAAACTTCAAAGAATGCAAAAATATTGATTCCTGGTGTGTCTAGGAGTGATTATATAACATCTTTATTAAAATCAACCCAATTGGCTGCCAACTAACTAGTTTCTGGGCAAGATATGAAGTTTTGGATGTTACCTTTGATGTTACCTACATGTTACCTTTGATGTCCAGGTTACCAAGTGGATCACCTTCTCCCTTATTATCTGCCAGAAGTAGATTGGCAACATACTGTATATACTTGAGTATAAGCTGATTTTCAGCCCCTTTTTCTGCCTGAAAAAGCCCACTCCGACTTATACTCAAGTCAAGGTTATTTTACTCTGTTCCTATTATTATTATTCTCCAGCAAAGGATCACCGCCTTGTCGGGGCGCTGGAGCTTGAGCACCTCAATGATGTCATGAGCGAATAATGATGTCATTATTATTATTATTACATTTATTATTTCACTCTAACTATTATTATTATTATTTATTTATTTATTTACTTTGCTTATATACCGCTGTATCTCAAGCCCGAAGGCGACTCACAGCGGTTCACAAACAGTAGAAACAGCAGTGGTTCCATACAACATATAACAATTGACTTAACACATTATCCATAAATTTATTATTATTACATTTCCATTATTTTTCTCTATTTATTATTATGATTGCATTTATTATTTTACTCTGTTATTAGTAGTATTACATTTATTAATTTACTTTAATTATTGTTATTATTACATTTATTATTTTACTCTATTATTTTTATTACATTTATTATTTTACTTTATTATGTTTGGAAGGATACGTAAGAACATTTACATTGAAGAAGGTTAGAATAACGTACTAATCAGAGTTGGACAGTCTTATCTTAAATTACAGTTTTATGTAAATATTTATTTATTTATATCATTTTTACCCTGCCCATATCAGCCCAAAGGCGACTCTGGGCGGCGAACAATCGGCACAATTCGATGCCATATATAAAATACATACATCAATAAAAATAAGACATCACATTACAATATATCTAAAAACATCTAAACAGTGAACAATAAAAAAATTTAAACTATGTCTTCATATTCAGTCCTCATCCGTTCCGTCGTTTTAGCTGTTCCTAGGTCGTTTTTCCAATTCAGGTTTATCTGATTAAGCTGAGGCTCCAAAAGCTTGCTCAAAGAGCCAAGTTTTCATTTTTTTTCCTGAAAGCTTAGGAGGGAGGGGTCTGATCTGATATCCCTGGGCAGGGAGTTCCACAGCTGAGGGACCAAAACCTTTTAACCTCCTGACGCCTCAGTTAATGTAATTTTGATGCATTTCCCACCCTTGGCTTATCCTCGAGTCAATATGTTTTCCCTGTTTCTTGTGGTAAAATTAGGTGCCATGGCTTATATTTGGGTCAGCTTGTACTTGAGTATATATGGTACCTTCAATAAAATAAGTAGAGAAATAAATTTGGGAAGCACAACTGGGCAGAGGTATTAGAAGCAATAATCCATACATCCATTTGTTCTTGTTAAGTACAGATTGAGTATCCCTTATCTGAAATATGTGGGACACTTGGATTTTTTCAGATTTCGAATACCAGTATGTACATAATGAGATATTTTGGAGGGGAGACACAAAGTCCTATTTATGTTTCATATGCACCATATACACTGAAGATGATTTTATAGATGATGTTTTTAATAATATTCTCTAAATGGATATCAGAAAGATGTTTATAAAGCAGTGGGTTTCAATTACCCCAAGAAATTAAACCTAACCACATAAAGCTTTCAATGGGAACTTATTTGTGTCTGTGGATTCGTTTAAAAGCGAATCTCCACACTTTGTTCTCAGGGAGAGAAAACGATCCAAGCCGTGCCTGCGGGAGCGAAACCAGGCATCCTCACTGCCAGCAGACCCATCACCAAAATGATCGTCACGCAACCCAAAGGACTTGGGTCTGCCGTCCAGCCGGCCACCAAAATCATCCCCACCAAAATTGTGTATGGGCAGCAAGGAAAAACACAGGTATATGCTTATGAACTTGGGTTGGTGAAGACAATTCAGAGGAAATGGAGAGGGAAAACAGCCTTATTGTTTTGTGAAAGATACATCAATGTGCTACTGAAATATTAAAAGACAAGCTCATACACACAGGACAGCTGAGAAGGAAAGATGGAGGCAGAAACGGCCCACTGGTCTTCTGCTGGGGTAGATTGAGGGCATTGACACTGTTACTTGGTTGTTGTTGGGTGCTCCAATCCATTTCTGACATAGTAGCTCTTAAGGAGAACATATCATTTTTCGTAGAGAATTGAAAACATGGATGTTCTGTCATGCCTTTGATGGAGCAGTTTCACCAGAGAACTATTACCTTTCTACCCCGACTGTGCACTTTATTTTGCCCACCAACTTGTCCCTTGACATGTTAAGGCATTTCTAACCTCAGTTCCTTTAGTCTGCACTCTCCACTGTCCCCAATACAGGAGCACTGCAGTAATTTGAGCCTGATCCCAGTTTGACTGTTATCCCAGCCTATTGTTTTAAGATGTTGTTCTGATTGCGTTTATGTTTTTATTTGATTGTTTTTAATGCTGATTTATCCATAATGAGGGCTTGCTCCCTTGTAAGCCAACCCGAGTCTCTTCGGGGAGATGGTGGCGGGGTATAAGAATAAAGTTGTTGTTGTTGTTGTTGTTGTTGTTATATCATGGGATTTTCTTGGCAAAATTTTCCCAAAGAAGTTTCACCTTCTGAAGTTGAGGGAGTGTGATCTGCCCAAAGCCACCCAGTGACTTTCAAACCTTGACTTCCAGGTTTGTTGTCCAGTACTCAAACGGCTACATCCTGCTGGCTCTACAACAGTGCTTCTCAACCTTTGGTTCCCAGATGTTTTTGGCCTACAACTCCCAGTAATCCCAGCCAGTTTACCAGCTGTTAGGATTTCTGGGAATTGTAGGCCAAAAACATCTGGGGACCCCAGGTTGAGAACCACTGCTCTACAATGTTGCTACTCTATTTTCCAGCATACGATTCTGTGTATAAGACGACACCCAAATTTTCAAGATAAAACATAGAGTTAGGGATATACTCGCCGTATAAGACTACCCCTCTTCCAACATAATTCTATTGATTCGGTAACTACAACTCCCAGAATGCCTCAGCGAGACAGTCCAAGGCACACTGCCACCTGGGGCTGCTGGGAATCGTCATCCAGAGGCGCTTCTTTGGGCCAAGGTGAGCCCGGTGTCCTTCAGAGGCATCTGCTGGCCGATCGTGTGGCCTTGCTTTTTTCCTCTCTCTCCTGGCTGCCTGGAAATAGTAACATGGGAGGATTTGGAGAGTCTTGAAAGTAGAGTGAAGAGAGTGGCGGCATTTGGGAGTTGTAGTTGCTGGGATTTATAGTTCATCAAAGAGCATTCTGAACCCCACCAGTGATAGAATTTGTCCAAACTTCCCACACAGAACCCCTACGGAAAATACTGTGTTATCTAGTGGTCTTTAGCGACCCCTCTGACAACTCTTTGCGACCTCTCCAGGGGTCCCAACCTCCAAATTGAGAAACGCTGTTCTAAATTATATTCTCCTTAGGATTTGAGGCAGACAAAATAGATTTTCTAATAAAAGGGCAAAATCAGTGCTCTCCACCCTGATATTGCGGAAGGAATAATGTGCATAAAGCACTAAAGGAGATCTGCTATGTTGACACATTTTGCTCCTCTGACTTTCTTTAGGTCCTCATCAAACCAAAACCGGTGACCTTCCAAGCGACGGTGGTAAGTGAGCAGACGAGGCAGCTGGTCACGGAGACTTTGCAGCAGGCCTCGCGAGTGGTGGAGGCCGGGAACGCTTTATTGCCGGAGGTGAAAGAAGAGCCCCAGGTGTACACCGACAGCAGTTCTTCCTCGACAGAATCCTCGCAAGGCTCCCAAGGTTAAATTGGTATAGCTTTCCCTTATCACTGGGGTGGCTTGGCTTTTTCCAGAGATCTGAGCCCCTGAACTGAACTGCTCATGATAATGTATTTTGAGTACTCTGTTGGAGCAGGCATGGGCAAACTTCAGCCCTCCAGGTGTTTTGGACTTCAACTCCCACAATTCCTAACAGCCGGTAGGCTGTTAGGAATTGTGGGAGGTGAAGTCCAAAACACCTGGAGGGCTGAAGTTTGCCCATGCCTGCATTGGCGCTTAGAAACATTATTTTATTGGACATTGCTGTTGTTGTTGTGTGCCTTCAAGCTATTTTTATCTTATGGAGAACCTAATGTAAACATAATGTGAATTTTTTAGCAAAATTGGTTCAGAAAGGATTTGCCTGTCCCTTCTTCTGAGTTTGAGGTAGTGTGAATTACTCAGGGTTTAGCCAGTGAGCTTACATAGCTAGGATGGGATTCAAGCTCTGGTCTCCACTCATAGTCCAGTGCTCCAACTACTACGTCTTGCTGGCTCCTTTGGATTTTTTTCCCATGTCAGGAGCAACTTGAGAAACTGCAAATCCCTTCTGCTGTGAGAGGACATTGCCCAGGGGACATCTTGATGTTTTGATCGTTCTTGTGGGAGGCTTTTCTCATGTCTCCACATGGGGAGCTGGACAGAGGGAGCTCAACCCACTCTTCCCTGAATTGTCAGTCAGCAATCCTGCTGGCACGAGGGTTTAACCCAGTGTGTCATTAGATGCTCCTTCCTTTGGATTACGACTACCTAAGTCTTCCAGCAGGCTTAGGCACTCATATACATTTGCTTGCAGTTTAAAGGATGTCCTCTCTTTTCCATTTCCTTTTATTTTTTATCCTTTGAGTTGCCAATGATACTGGTATAGGCATTTCAGTTCTCTTGCATACATGTCTATGCTTCGATATAACTAAAGCCTTAACCTGAGATTTCCACCAGGAGCCATTTTCTATAACCACCAGACTCAGATCTAATATTTTCTTAATATGTAGATACTGGTTTGGACATGAAATCTGTGCATTGCAACATAAAGTATGATCCCCCAAATTTGCATTCCTAGATTTACTGTAGAAACTGTAGAAAACAACAAACACTATTGGAATAACTGGATTGTTGTAGGTTTTTTCGGGCTATATGGCCATGTTCTAAAGGTATTCTCTCCTGACATTTCGCCTGCATCTATGGCAAGCATCTTCAGAGGTAGTGAGGTCTGTTGGAACTAGGAAAATTGGGTTTATATATCTGTGGAATGTATATATCAGTGGAATAAATAACTTCTGATAGAAGTATATCATAGTTTTGCATTGGAAAATCTAGGAAATGCCTAGAGGACACCTCTTTTAGGCAATTTCCGGGCCCTCCAGCTTGACACTGGTCAACCTCTGGTGGAAACATAACAATAGGTTTGTACCAGGGGACCTAAGGATGTGTTGAGAGAACATAATTTTTGGATGTGTATCAGTGAAAATGTGAGTTCAGCTTCCCTGGAAATGGGGCTGTACTGCATTTGCACATGGAATTCCATGATGGCATAGGCTCTCTTCCACCAAGTAATGATTAATGTTACCTGAAGTGCTTTAACAAGTGTTTTTTAAGGTTTTATATGTTTTAATGATTGTTTTAATATATAGATATAGAAACAGATAGATATAGATATATTAAAACAATATAATATGTATGTTTTATATGGCATCAAATGTGTTGCCTATATATGTAAGCCGCCTTGAGTCCCCTACAGGGTTGAGATAAGGTAAAATAAATAAGGTAAATAATAATAAATAATAGAGTGCTGAAAGCAGCTAGAAAGTGGCTGTAGGATAGGAGGACAACCTGGAAAAAATAGGGATTAGTAAATATTGCATCCTCTGCAATTTTGGGTTGTAGCTTATCAAAGAAACTAACATAGATTGACTGGAGGCTGCCATCTTCTGTCTCAGATTCCCAGCCTGTGGTTCATGTCATTGCATCCCGGAGCCAGGACTGGTCTGAACACGAGATTGCTGTGGACTCCAGCCCTACCATAATTTACCAGGATGTCTCTGGTGAATCTCAATCTGCCACTTCTACAATCAAAGCATTGTTGGAACTCCAGCAAACAACAGGTGAGCAGTCCCTGTCCTCTTCCAACCATGTTTTCCCTCTCTGTCTAACTTTCCTAAATTAACATGTATTTCTGTTTAATATTTCTGCATTTAAAAGGGGGGAGGATTGGAAGAACTGTGGGAGGGGACTCCAGGTGCTACAAAAGTGTCATTCAGGCCACCGTGGGTCTCCCCTTGACCAATATTAACAAACAGTTCAACTCGGTCCTCCAAACAAAAAGTAAATGAAAACACACTATCATCTGGGCTGCTGTGAGTTTTCTGGGCTGTAATGCCATGTTCCAGAAGCATTCTCTCCTGATGTTTCACCCACATCTATGACAAGCATCCTCAAAGGTTGTGAGATATACATCAAGGGAACCAGTGATCCACCCAGAGGAAAAGTGTTCTTGCCATACATCAAGGGAACAACTGACCACATAGGGAAGCTGATGAGGAAACACAACCTACAGACTATCTACAGACCCACTAAGAAAATCCAGGAAATGCTATGTTCAGCAAAGGACAAGAGGAATCTTCTCACCTCTGAAGGAGTACCGAATATATTGCAGCTGTGGACAAATCTACATAGGGACCTCCAAACGCAGCATTGCTGAGATACGAATCAAGGAATATGAAAGACACTGCAGACTAATTTAACCTGAGGAATCAGCCATAGCAGAGCACTTGATGAACCAACCTGGACACTGCATATTATTTGAGAAGACAGAAATGCTGGACCACTCTCACAACCAGCATGTCAGGCTACACAGAGAAGCCATCGAAATCCACAAGCATGTGGACAATTTCGACAGAAAGGAGGAAACTATGAAAATGAACAAAATCTGGCTACCAGTATTTTAAAAAACACCAGAATCAAGACAGTAAGTAAAGTACAACACTCTGAAAACAGGAGAATTCCAGACAGGAAACAATCAGGAGCAGCTCATTTTGGCCTGCATCAATAGGAGCATAGTGTCTAGATCTAGGGAAGTAATGCTACCCATGCTCTATTCCGCTTTGGTTCGACCACACCTGGAATATTGTGTCCAATTCTGGGCACCACAATTCAAGAGAGATATTGACAAGCTGGAATGTGTCCAGAGGAGGGCGACTAAAATGATCAAGGGTCTGGAGAACAAGCCCTATGAGGAGCGGCTTAGGGAACTGGGCATGTTTAGCCTGAAGAAGAGAAGGCTGAGAGGAGATATGATAGCCATGTATAAATATATGAGAGGAAGCCACAGGGAGGAGGGAGCAAGCTTGTTTTCTGCTTCCTTGGAGACTAGGACGCGGAACAATGGCTTCAAACTACAAGAGAGGAGATTCCATCTGAACACGAGGAAGAACTTCCTGACTGTGAGAGCCATTCAGCAGTGGAACTCTCTGCCCCGGAGTGTGGTGGAGGCTCCTTCTTTGGAAGCTTTTAAACAGAGGCTGGATGGCCATCTGTCAGGGGTGATTTGAATGCAATATTCCTGCTTCTTGGCAGAATGGGGTTGGACTGGATGGCCCATGAGGTCTTTTCCAACTCTTTGATTCTATGATTCTAGCTAACACCTTCCAACAAAGAATTTCTACAGGCAGAAAGCAGCCATTTTTGAAGCTGCAAGGCTTTGCAATGCTAATCAGGGTGATTAATTGCAACATTCACATTTGCCTCCAACAGACTAGAGATTTTCTCTCAACGGGGACATTCAACAGATATATAAACCTCCCTTGTCTAGTTTCCAGTATACTTCACAATCTTTGAGGATGCCTGCCATAGATATGGGTGAAACGTCAGAAGAGAATACTTCTGGAACATGGCCATACATCCCAGAAAACTCACAGTAACTCAGTGATTCCAATAAAATGAAAGCCTTCGACAACACATTCTCATCTCTTCTCTTTTCATTTGGTGGAGCAGTGAAGGAGAAATTGGAGTCGAAGCCCAGGCAACCAACGATAGACCTGAGCCAGATGGCAGTCCCCATCCAGATGGCCCAGGAGAAGCGCCATTCTCCGGAGAGCCCGTCCATTGCTGTGGTGGAGTCAGAACTTGTCGCAGAATATATCACCACTGGTATGTTGCAGAGGACATTTGCATGTGGTTTGACAGAGAAGGCTCTCTTGGAATTGGCCGACACAAGTGCAAACATTTGGAGACACGGAGACATAGCAGAACTGGATTGGCTTGGACTCCTGTTCCATGCTATCCACAAAACAGGGTGTAACCTCTTTTAGAATATGAAAGAGCTTTAAATCTAACACTTGGTAGGAGAAGCAAGGCATATTTTCTCTCTAGCCATGGTAGCAAATGCAATTGTGACCACAAGGCTAGACTTCTGCCATGCACTGGACATTGGTCTACCTCTACACCAAGTTTGGAAACTTCAAAGAGTGCAAAGAATAATTAAGGAACGTGCAGTGACAATTTGGAATGACTTTGGTATACGATTTCTGGATCATGGGATTTTAATGTTTATAGAAGGATATTTTTTTGTCATGTCAGGAGCGACTTGAGAAACTGCAAGTTGCTTCTGGTGTGAGAGAATTGGCTGTCTGCAAGGACATTGCCCAGGGGACGCCCAAATGTTTTGATGTTTTCTCATCCTCGTGGGAGGCTTCTCTCATGTCCCCGCATGAGGAGCTGGAGCTGATAGAGGGAGCTCATCCACGCTCTCCCCGGATTCGAACCTGTGACCTGTCGGTCTTCAGTCCTGCCAGCACAGGGGTTTAATCCACTGTGCCACCGGGGAATCCTTATACTAGGATGATTTTATTCTTGTCTGAAAGTTTACATGTTATGTATGTCTTACGTTTAATGGTTTTAATTGATTTTAAGCTCATAGTTATATGTAGTAATTTGTTATGATTGCAATGTGTACTGTATGTTGGCATTTAATTTTTGCCATTACTATGTTGTAAACTTCCTTGAGTCCCCCCAGGAGTGGAAAAAGCGCTATATAAATACAATAACAAACAATAATAACTAAAAATGGCAGCCATGTTGATTCCTGGTGTATCTAGGAGTGATTATATAACACCTGAGTCGCCTGAGGGCTGAGAAGGGCAGTATACAAATACAGTAAATAAATAATAAATAAACCTTTATTAAAATCACCCCATTGGTTGCCAGTTAGTTTCTGGGCAAGACACAAAGAGTTGAATGTTACCGTTGATGTCCTACATGTTACCTTATTCTCCTTAAACCTGGAGCCCTTGCTAGTAATAATTACAATCTGTTACACCTCTCTTTGTACTGAGATGGGGAAAAAGGAGATTCCATCTGAACATTAGGAAGAACTTCCTGACTGTGAGAGCTGTTCAGCAGTGGAACTCTCTGCCCCAGAGTGTGGTGGAAGCTCCTTCTTTGGAGGCTTTTAAAAAGAGGCTGGATGGCCATCTGTCAGGGGTGCTTTGAATGCAATATTCCTGCTTCTTGGCAGGGAGTTGGACTGGATGACCCAAGAGTCTCTTCCAACTCTAGGATTCTATGACTCTATGAATACTAATTGCTGGGAAGTAGCAGTAGGAGCAGGGATGTTGTCCTCATGTTCTGTTTGTGGGCTTACTGGAGGCATCTGCCATGGCTCAATGCTCATCAAACTACAAATCCCAGGATTTCATAACATTGAACCAAGATAGTTAAAATGGTAAAATGGTGCCAAGATTACATTAATTCTATGCTGTAGGTGCACCCCATGGCGCATTGGGTTAAACCCTTGTGCTGGCAGGATTGCTGACCGACAGGTCAGCGGTACGAATCCAGGGAGAGTGGGTTGAGCACCCTCTATCAGCTCCAGCTCCCTATGTGGGAACATAAGAGAAGCCTCCCACATGAATGGTAAAACATCAAAACATCTGGGTGTCCCCTGGGCAACGTCCTTGCAGACAGCCAATTCTCTCACACCAGAAGTGACTTGCAGTTTCTGACACTAAAAAAAAAAAAATCAAAAACTATGGCTCAATGCTATGAAATCCTGAGAGTTGTGGCTTTACAAAGTCTTTAGCCATCTCTCCCAAAGAGTGGTACTGCTCTCCCAAACTACAAATCCCAGGATTCCGTAACACTGAGTTATGGCAGCCAAAGTGGTGTCAAACTACATTAATACTACAATGTAGAATCATTCTAGAAATGCTGCGAACTGAACGTTTCTTCTACTTGAAAGCTTTGTCTTCTGCCATTGAGTTGTAATGACCAGACTATGTCCATGTCCCTCCGTCCCCCTGCCAGATTTGAATGCCGATTGGGACTTACTATGTATATATCAAAATGTGTGTGTGTTGGAGGGGTGTTTCAAACATGTACGCCTTTCTCGTCCTCACCTTTCCACTGAACTCTATGAACTTTTTGTCTGTACGTCATAGTTTTGTGTTGTTCAGTGTCTGGCTTCAGCGCCGACTCAGGCCCTGGTTTCCTGGCTCAAAAAGAGATGTCGTAACAATTTTTGCAGGCTGCCATTCCTTAGTTGTGTGGTTGCCTGAGCATGTTTGCTCTCTTGTGTATTTGCATATTGTGGTTTTTCCATCTCCAGGAAAACCTCCCAATCGCCAGTGGCTCTGGGAAGTGGTGATCCACAGCTTTTGCATATGGCATGTATTCAGCTGCGTGAAGAGAATCATTTGCTTTTGTGAAATGTCTACATACTGCCCTATAGATCTAGACATCTTATTATGAACAATCAGGAAATAGTCAGTGGAAGTTTTTCCTCTCTTTCTTGCAAAACATACAGTCTTTGCAAAGTTAAGGGCAGAGGAAAGAAAATATTTCCATCGTCCAAGACATAACTGATTTGCAAGAACTGCCAATGCCATTTGCTTTTGTTAGAAGTGGGCAAATGTTAGAGGTGAGATAATAGAGGTCTGAACTCACCTTTTCCATTCATTCTCTTGTATGAATATAACTTCCTGCAAGGGTAGACTCACACCCTGATATTTTAGCTGAGATCACTTACTTTTGTGCACCAGGTTTGCATTTGTTGCAAATGTTTAAAGTCAAGTCTCCTGCTTGGCAGGAAATTATTTATGCATAGGAAAGCAAATGCAAAAAAACATGCTTCTTAATCATGGTGTCTGTACTTCCCAAATAACTCTAAAAATATAATTACCCAATCTGGAGTGGTACAGTCCATTCCACCTTAATGAGACATCACTTTCTCATTCTTTTGTGTGAAGACAGGGGAAAACCAGATATATTCTAGGTGTGGTAGGCCCTTCAGTGGACTACTAGCTGCACTAGCCGAGGCTGAAATCAGATTTGAGAATGAAAAGAGATGAAACAAATGGAACTCACTGGGTTGCTGTGAGTTCTCTGGGCTGTATGACCGTGTTCCAGAAGCATTCTCTCCTGATGTTTCACCCACATCTATGGCAGGCATCCTCAGAGGTTGAGGGGTTTGTTGAAAACTAGGCAAGTGGGGTTTATATATCTGTGGAATGTCCAGGGTGGGAGAGTACTCCTGTCTAAATGAGGCAAGTGTGAATGTTGCAATTGGCTGCCTTGATTATTTATTTATTTTATTTATTTACAACATTTATATGCCGCCCTTCTCACTCCGAAGGGGACTCAGAGCGGCTTACAAGATATATATACATACAATATATTATTAGCACAGTACAATATCAGTATTATATATTACTATATTGTATTATACCATTTTATTGTAATATTATTAGTAATATTACAGGTAATATAAATATATAATTGTAGCATTGAATGGCTTTGCAGCTTCAAGCCTGGCTGATTGCTGCCTGGGGGAATTCTTTGTTTGGAGGCGTTAGCTAATTGAATCTTGTCTGGAATTCCCCTGCTTTTTATTTTACTTTTTATTTTACTTCCTGATTTTAGAGTTTTTAAATCGGGTAGCCAGATTTTGTTCATTTTCATGGTTTCCTCCTTTCTGTTAACACCTCCAAACAAAGGATTAAAGCAGCTCCACTGGCTGCTGATAAGTTTCTGATTTCAATTATGACCTACACAGCTCTAAAGAGTTCAGGCCCCCACCTATCTTCATGATCGCATCTCCCCCTATGAATCAACATGGACTCTAAGATCTGCCGGGATGCCTTCCTCTCGCTTCCACCACCATCACAAACACAGCTGGTGACGACGAGCGAGAGGACCTTTTCAGTGGTGGCAGGAATTGTGGGAGTTGAAGTCCAAAACTCCCGGAGGGCCGAAGTTTGCCCATGCCTGAGCTAACATCAGCTGGGAACAAGCAGAGCAATTTGCCTCTTCTCTTACCTCTAACATTTTTCTTTATCTGCAGACTCAGAAGGTCAGCGCTGGGTTTCTTCACATTCAGAAGAATATCTCCAAAATCACATAGGTCAGGTGTTTTATTTCTAAAAGGCATTTTTTTAAAAATTGCTGAATGTCATCCATGGGGGCTTCATTGCAACCTTCTGGTGGGAGCAAAGGGAGCTAGAAAGTTGTGCTAATCCATTGTTTTTCAACCTGTGGGTCCCCATGTGTTATGGCCTACAACTCCCAGAAATCCATCCAGTTTACCAGCTGTTAGGTTTTCTGGGAGATGAAGGCCAAAACATCTGGTTGAGAACCACTGCTCTAAGCGCTTGTTACTCTGGGTTTTTTTCAAAACAACCACTTCAAAGTACTGCCAGAAATGTGCAAGTGGCAGTAAGATAAGTCTGAAAGGAGGACTTCTACAATTGAATGTAACAGCTGTTTGAAATGATACCTGTAGTAGTCGCTTGGAGGCTTTTGAGCACATGTTGAGAAGCTTCCATGATAACCATTCCTTAATCTTGGAGTGTTTTTGGAGCTTGAGGGGAAAAAAATCTGCTACATATTCAGGATTCTGTTGAATTTAAGGTTTAGGGGAACCTGCAGTGTTGGTTTGCTGTGTTCCCTTTGGAATATATCAACAGAATTATTAGAAATCATGACATCAGTATTGTTTTCCATTCATTGATGCCCAGAATGTCACTTTAAGAAGCATTCCATGGTTCTTCCCTCCATAATAAAGCAGTCTGCTTACTATTGAAACATAAATACATTGGGCTGTTGTAGGTTTTTTCAGGCTATATGGCCATGTTCTAGAGTCTCTAGAACATGGCCATATAGCCCGAAAAAACCTACAACAACCCGGCCATGAAAGCCTTTGACAATAAATGCATTTTATCCATATGTATTTTGCTTCGTGAGTGTTGCTCTGAGAAGGTGACTTTGTGATGCCTCCCTTGAGAAGTCTGCTTTGAGACTCCTTGTGGAGAGAAAAAGCAGAGTGTAAATGATGATGATGATGATGATGTCCTCATTGACAATTCTGCCTTATTTTTCTCCCTTCTTTCAGTGAGCCACCGTGCCCAGCCCCACCAGCAATCTTCCCAGCCCCAGCGGACTCTGCTGCAGCATGTGGCCCAGTCTCAGACAGCAACACAGACTTCTGTCGTGGTGAAGTCCATCCCTGCGTCCTCAACAGGTGCCATCACCCACATCATGCAACAGGTTGGTCCCATAAAATTGGAGGAGACTGCAAGGGCCATCCAGTCCAGCCCCATTCTGCCATGCAGGAATACACAATCAAAGCATTCCTGACAAATGGCCACCCAGCCTTTGCTTGAAAGCCTTCAGAGATGGAGATTCCACCATGCTCCACTGTGGAACAGCTCTTACCATCAGGAAGTTCTTCCTCATATTTAGGTGGAATCTCTTTCCCTGTCACTTGAATCCGTGGCTCCATTCTGTCCTGGTCTCTGGAGCAGCAGAAAATAAGCTTTCCCCCTATAATAATCATAATCATAATTGTAATAAATAATGCAAAGACTCTGGCACAAGCCAGTAAAGGTGGTCCCAGTGGTGATCAGCACACTGGGTGCAGTGCCTAAAGACCTTGGCCTGCACTTAGAAACAATCAGTGCTGACAAAATTACCATCTGTCAGCTGCAAAAGGCCACCTTACTGGGATCTGCACACATGATTCGCCGATACATCACACAGTCTTAAACACTTGGGAAGTATCCGGCGTGTGATCCAATACAAAAGCCAGCATAGTGATCTTGTTTGTTGTTTACTATTCTTGCGTATCAAATAATAATGATGATGATAATGATAATGACCTCCAAATTGAACTGACATAAACCAGTATAATCAGCACACTGGGTGCCATACCAAAAGATCTCAGCTGGCATTTGGAAACAATAAACATTGACAAAATCACGATCTGTCAACTGCAAAAGGCCACCTGACTTGGATCTGTGCGCATAATTCGAAAATACATGATACAATCCTAGATGCTTGGGAAGTGTTCGACTTGTGATTTTGTGATATGAAATCCAGCATATAGATCTCATTTGCTGTGACATACTGTGCTTTTATATCACTAAAATAATAATAATAACAAGAAAACTGATGACACTCCACTACTCTTTACACCTGCATAGTGATGCCGACAGACTTTACCTGCCCAGAAAATCAGAAGGCAGAGGGCTTCTGATTTCACATAAACTCAAAGTCTTGAGCTTGTCTAGTCCACAGGCCTTGCTTGACCTATTTATTTATTTATTTCGGTTCCTTCTACCCGGCCCTTCTCACCCCGGAGGGGACTCAGGGCGGCTTACAAAGGCACAATTCGATGCCAGCATCACATAGCAGTAGTATAAAACAACATAGCAGCAATTAACAGTTAGCAACAGTTTCTGCATTACAACAATAAAACCAATAAAAACCACTTACACCTAATTAACGGTCAGTGTTCGCCATCTCATAGTCCAATTTCCAATTCCACTTTGTCAGTCCTGTCAGTCCTAGTCGTCTGATTGTCCTTATCTAGTTTGATTGCCCAAAGGCCTGGTCCCACAACCATGTCTTTAATTTCCTCCTGAAGGAGAAGAGGGATGTTGATGACCTAATTTCCCCCGGGAGTGAGTTCCACAGTTGAGGGGCCACCACTGAGAAGGCCCTGCTTCTCGTCCCCACCAACCTCACTTGTGATAGGGGTGGGGTCAAGAGCACGGCCTCCCCAGATGATCTCAAATTCCGGGGTGGGACGTAGAGGGAGATGCGTTCGGACAGATATGCTGGACCGGAAACGTATAGGGTTTTGTAGGTCACCCTGATCCAGAACTGAGACCCAAACTAAAATAGCCCAACCCATCTTGAACCCAAAAAGACCCTTCAAGACCCCCCCCCCCCAAAAAAAAGAAAACCTTGCAAAGGTGATGGTAAAACTCCCTAAACAAAGAATTATCCCTTTGTAACTTGGGTTGGTGCAATTGAAGTCCCTCCATACCTGAAGGCCACCACATTTTCTATCCATGCTCTGTGCAGGTTCTTGTGTTTGCCCTTGTGTCTGCTCTTGTGCCTCTTGACTTATCTGTCCTCTGTCCACCTAGGCTCTCAGCAGCCACACGGCCTTCACCAAGCATAGCGAGCAGCTCGGCACGGAGGAAGGCGAGGTGGAAGAGATGGACACCCTGGACCCTCAGACGGGCCTCTTCTACCGCTCCGCCTTGACGCAGGTGCAGAAGCAGCAGAAGCTGAGCCAGCCCCAGCTTGAGCAGACCCAGCTCCAGGTCAAGACCCTGCAGTGCTTCCAGGCCAAGCAGAAGCAGACCATCCACCTCCAGGCTGACCAGCTCCCTCACAAACTGCCCCAGATGCCCCAGCTCTCCATCCGGCACCAGAAGCTGGCTCCGGTGCAGCAAGACGTCACGCAGCCCAAGATGGACACCCAGCAGCCAACCCACCACTCGATCGTCCGGGAGAGGCAGTTGCCCACCTTGGTGGCCCAGCCCCAGCAGACTGTGGTCCAGGTGCTGGCGGTCAAAACCACCCAGCAGCTGCCCAAGCTCCAGCAGGCACCCACGGCACAAAAAATCTACGTCCAGCCCCAGAGCCAAATGCAGCTCCCTGCCGCTCCCGAGAAGCAGCCGGCCAGCCAGGTAATGGGGGTCTTTGGGTCAAAGAAGGAAGGCTGATGTTCTAGTTGGACTAAGCTGTGGTGCTCTCTCAACTTGACGTTGCACCCATAGGTTTTGTGCATTGATGCTTTGTGTGGACAGAGTTAAGCATAGCAACTGCCCAGCTTCAGGGCTTTTTTATTGTCCTCTGTTTTGGCTGTTGTGTATTTCAAGTTGTTTCTGACTTAGGATAAACCTGTCAAGGCACTTACTTGGCAAGATTTGTTGAGGAGGGGTTGCCTTTGCCTTCCTTTGGTGCTGACTTTCCCAAACAAGTTCACCCAGTGGGTTTCCATAGCTGAGCAGGGATTCAAAGCCTGATCTTTAGTGTCATAGTCCATTGGCTCAGACCACGCGGTGTTTATTATCCATTTCTCCAACTTAGTTTCCTTCACTAAAGGCCTTATTTATTTATCGTATCAGGGGCAGACCAAACAGTTGCATTGCATTTTTTTAAACAAACAAACAAACAAAACATGGTTTATGCCAGAGCCTTTGCAGTTCGATTTTGAGGTCCTGATAACAGCTGTTGTTTTTCCTCAATGTGACTGTCACTTGGTATGCAAGAAAATCGCACAAACAGACTACAAACAGAGGCATAACTCTGTGGCCCAGATGATTCACTGGAACTTATGTCACAAGTACCACAACCTTTTCTTTTCCACAATCGTGATGTCTGGTGTATTGTGTTCCAAATCTTTTTTCAGTCTGGATTCGAAAGTCCCACCGTATTTTTGCATGTTCATTTTCCTCAACCTTTGCGGGTTTATGATCCCACCAATTCTTTACTCCTGGAAGGTGGTACTCGTGAAATAAGTTCCAGTGAGTCATTTGGGCCACAGAGTTATGCCTCTGATTGTAGTCCGTCTGTGTGATTTTCTTGCAGCAGCTGAGGAGATGGTTCATGGTTTCATCAGCTTCCTTGCACAGTCTGCATTTTGGGTCATCAGATGATTTTTCAATCCTGGCCTTAATTGCATTTGTTATTATTATAATAGGGATTATAATAATAGGATTATTATTTATTTATTTATCGTGTCAGGAGCAAATCAAACAGTTGTATTGCATTTTTTAACAAACAAACAAACAAACAAAACACAAAGTTTGCAAGCTTGGTATTTGATTAAATGTCCTTTGACCAGTATCTGGCCACTTGGAGTGCCTCTGGTGTTGCTGCAAGAAGGTCCTCCATGGTGCATGTGGCAGGGCTCAGGTTGCATTGCAGCAGGTGGTCTGAGTTTGCTCTTCTCCACACTCGCATGTCGTGGATTCCACTTTGTAGCCCCATTTCTTAAGGTTGGCTCTGCATCTCGTGGTGCCAGAGCGCAGTCTGTTCAGCGCCTTCCAAGTCGCCCAGTCCTCTGTGTGCCCAGGGGGAAGTTCTCTCATTTGGTATCAGCCATTGGTTGAGGTTCTGGGTTTGAGCCTGCCACTTTTGGACTCTCGCTTGCTGAGGTGTTCCAGCGAGTGTCTCTGTAGATCTGAGAAAACTATTTCTTGATTTAAGTCGTTGATGTGCTGGCTGATACCCAAACGGGATGAGCTGGAGATGTCTCTGCCTTGGTCCTTTCACTATTGGCTGCTCCTTCCCGGCAGATGACTAAAGGCTTGTCTAAACAGGGAAGTTTGTAATTGATCCTTGAAGGGAGAAAGGGAAGGATCTGTTTCAGAATTATCACTGAAAACAGAGACGTTGATAGTTACTGAGGCAGTGAATAGACACACCTTGTCAAATTTGAATCTCTTCTAGTGGGACCTTTTCCTTAATGCAAGTCATTATGACTGCCATTGATTGCTTGGATCCACTCCTAATTTGTTCCCTTTCTTTGTTTTCTTTTTTGTTCTTCTTTTTTTAGGTATAAAGTTATTGATTTCGTCCCCGTAAATACCCTTTTTTAATTTCTATGGAAAATAAAGATGAACGCCCGGCGGCAGTCTAAGGATCTCCATTGTACGTCTTCCTTTGTAGTTTACATCACCCTCGGCTTAGTAACTTTTTATCCTCGGTTTCCTTGGAAGGGCCAAAACCAAATGGGAATGAAGGAAAAGGAAATAGTCCCCCTCTTGACCATCAGTCACTCTCCTACAAAGCGGTTGTCCTTAGGCACCTTGCACTGGGGAAAAGACCAGGGCCTTGCTTTGCGGGGTGTAAATCCCAAAGGAAAACGGGACTACTTTGGCATAATTGCCAAAACGGACATATAGCAGTTAAGAATTCTAACTTGGCATCCTAGTCTTAGTTGCCCCTTTCCCCCTTTTGCTTTCATTTTGTGTTTTACAATTCTGAATTTCCCATTCTTTTTTCTGTAGAAAGTATTGCTGGTGTGTTTCTATTCCATTATTATTATTATTATTATTATTATTATTATTATTATTATTTATTGAATCACTGGGTTGCTGTGAGTTTTTCAGGCTGTCTGTCCATGTTCCAGAAGCATTCTCTCCGGACGTTTCGTCCACATCTATGGCAAGCACCCTCCAAGATTGTGAGGTCTGTTGGAAACTAGGCAAGTGAGGTTTGTATACCTGTGGAATAATGTCCAGGGTGGGAGAAAGAACTCTTGTCTGTTGGAGGCAAGTGTGAATGTTGCAATTAATCACCTTGATCAGCAATGCAAAGCTTTGCAGCTTCAAGGTCTGGCTGCTTTCTGCCTGGGGGAATCCTTTGTTGGGAATGTTAGCTGACCCTGATTGTTTCATGTCTGAAATGCCCCTGTTTTTATTTATTATTTATTATATTTACTTTTATTAACCATATTTACCGTATATACTCGAGTATAAGCCGACCCGAATATAATCCGAGACACCTAATTTGACCTCAAAAAACTAGAAAAATGTATTGACTCGAGTATAAGCCAGGGGTGGGAAATGCAGCCGCGAATGGGAAATTTCAAAATAAAAATAGGTACCAATAAAATTACATTAATTGAGGCATCAGTATTTAATATTTACATAAAGCTGTAATTTCGAATCCTGATTAAACCAACATTCTAACCTTCTTCAATGTAAATGTGCTTACATATCCTTCCAATAATAATAATAGAGTAAAATAATAAATGTAATAATAAAACTAACAATAGAGTAAAATAATAAATATAATAATTCTAAGAGTAAAATAATAAATGTAATAATAGTTTAGTTATGAGACGCTAGTGAGTTGTTTATTGATGTTTATTGATGTTTATTGATGTTATTTGCTTAGTGTATTATTGTGTTAATTGTCTTTTAAATGGTTGTATGATGTTTGCATTGAATTTTTGCTGCTGCTTGTTGTTAACCGCTCTCAGTCGCCTAATGGCTGAGAAGAGCGGTATACAAATAAAGTAAATAATAATAAATAATAGAGTAAAATAATAACTATAATAGCAATAACAATAGAGCATAATAATTATAATAATAATACAGTAAGATAATAAATGTAATAAATAGAGTAAAATGATGTAAATGTAATAATAATAATAATAAATTGAATAAAAATAATACTAATTACAGAGTAAAATAATAAATAACATTGACTCGATTATAAGCCTAGGGGGGCTTTTTCAGCCTAAAAAAAGGGTCTGAAAAACTAGGCTTATACTCGAGTATATACAGTATATACCACCTTTCTCAGCCCGAAGGCGACTCAGGGTGGTTTACAAATAGCACAATTTGATGCCTACAAAACAAAGAGCAATTAAAACATTTAGCATAAATAACATTTGATAAAATAAAATAAACCAATAAAAATATAAGTCCACAGCGTCTCATTACTAAAATCATTACCCAATCGCACTGTCAAGTCGTTCCGAAGATCAGAGTTTGTCTGCTACACTGCATTGGGAAAGTTTGCTCAAAAAGTCAGGTTTTAACTTTTTTTTCGAAATGTTAGAAGGGTGCGGGCCGATCTGATATCCCTAGGGAGGACGTTCCATAGCTGAGGGGCCACTGCTGAAAAGGCCCTGTCCTTTGTCCTTGCCATCCGAGTCTGTGAAGAAGGCGGGACCGAGAGCAGGGCCTCCCCAGACGATCTTAACGACCTAGATAGTTCACAAGGAGAGATACGTTCGGATAGGTAAGATGGGCCAGAACCATTTAGGGCTTTATAGGCTAAATCCAGCACTTTGAATTGTGCTTGGTAGCAAACTGGCAGCCAGTGAAGCTGACACAACAGAGGAGTTTTTAGAGTGTTGTTACTTATTTACTGTCCTGATTTTAGAGTTTTTTAATACTGGTAGCCAGATTTTGTTCATTTTCAACATTTCCTCCTTTCTGTTGAAATTGACCACATACTTATTGATTTCAATGACTTCTCTGTGTTGTCTGAGATGGTGGTTGTTAGAGTGGTCCAGCATTTCTGTGTTCTCATATAATATGCTGTGCCCAAACACAAATCAAGGAACATGAAAGGCACTGCAGACTACTTCAGCCACAGAAATCAGCCATAGCATTCCATTATTGGAATGTTTATTTTATGATTTTCCCCCTTTATAATGTCACTTTGATGATGTTGTTTGTTGTATATGTTTTGATTTTATTGCTATATTATGTTGTCCGGGCTTGGCCCCATGTAAGCTGCTCCGATTCCCCATCGGGGAGATGGTGGCGGGGTAGAAATAAAGTTTATTATTATTATTTATTATTATAGCAGATCAGTTGATGAACCAACCTGGACATAGCATAATAATAATAATAATAATAATAATAATAATAATAATATAATAATAACAACAACAACAACAATTTATTTGTACCCTGCTACCATTTCCCCTAGGGACTCGGTGCGGCGTACATGAGGCCGAGCCCAAACACAACAATACAAGCAATAAAACAACAATACAAGCAATTAAAAAACATAGACAATAAAATACACAACATTATCAATAAGACAACACACAATTAAAAACAGTGGGAAGGCCAAATGTAGAGTTAACATTGGAAATAATGCTGGGACATGGTAGAAAGGTGATACCGGTGTTTGTGGAAGGGCATACGAGCAGACCTAAAGAAATGTAAAGTGCTTTGGAGGACAAAGTTCTATGGGATCATTATTCCGGGAAGGCACACTGGAACAGCCACGTCTTCAAGCTCCTCCTGAAGACTGCCAGAGTTGTGGCCTGTCTGATGTCTTTAGGGAGTGAGTTCCAGAGTCGAGGGGCCACCACCGAAAAGGCCCTCTCTCTCGTCCCCACCAATCGCGCCTGCGATGCTGGTGGGATCGAGAGCAGGGCCTCACTGGATGATTGAAGGGATCGTGTGGGTTCGTATACAGAGATGTGGTCACGCAGGTAGACGGGTCCCAAACCGTTCAGGGCTTGCCTCAAGCAGACAAGAATATTACTTGCCTCAAGCAGACAAGAGTTCTTTCTCCCACCCTGGATATTTCACAGATATATAAACTTCACTTGCCTAGTTTCCAGCAGACCTCACAACCTCTAAGGATGCCTGCCAGAGATGTGGGCAAAATGTCAGGAGAGAATGCTTCCGGAACATGGCCTTACAGCACGGAAAACTCACAGCAACCTGTTACTGATATTATTATTATTATTTAGTTCAGAACAAAGCGAAGCAAAGCAATTTCCCACCTGTAACATGCGCAACCCAAATTTGATTTTCAGGTGCACCAGCCTATAATAACTCAAGGATCCTCTGTTACAAAGATAACTTTTGAAGGGCACCAGCCGCCTACAGTGTCCAAAGTGGCCAGTGTCGGTTCAGTGCCCAAGTTGGCGCCACCGCTCCCGAACCTATTTCCCGCCCAGGTGCCTGCGAAGACAGCTATGGCAGACATATTGAAAATGTCCATGATGGAGGCACAGATTGACCCGAGTGTGGAGCGCGTGATCGTGGAGCCTGCCAGCAGCAAAGCCTCTCCGTGCGGGACCCTGTCGAGTGAAGTCGAACCGTCAACCACCTCGGTGCTGAGGGTGGCCACCATAGGGACCGCCTCGGCCATGGCAGCGTCCGTCCTCCAGCAGGTGAAACGCTTGGACTCGGCCTCGAGTCCTCCAGGCGTGGGGCCCACTTTGCAGGAGAGGAAGCAGATCGTCCCACCTCCAACCAGCCAGTTCATTCGCATCCAGAACATTGCCCCAAAGAAAGCGGAGGAGATGCCTGCGGAGATCCTAATCCAGGTAAATTGTGCACAGACCCATTGGGCTGGCAAATACAATCAGTGGGGCCCACCAATTGGATCTGGGCTTATGGCCAGTCCAGTGAAGAATTGTGCAGGAGCCAATCTATATATATATAAATGCTCTGTGCATAATGAGTACCTTAAAAACAAAAGAACCAATGAACGAAATCACACCAAATTTGGCAACAAAACTTCTCACTACACAAGCCCTCCTGACAAAGAGCCATCCAGCCATAGATATAGATAGATATGATTCACACACACACAGATATAGTATCATAGATTTGAAAAGGATGCCTAAAGAAGGACAATGATATTTTGCATGTTCCAGAGTGGGCAAACCAGACACTCTCCACATCAACACTGACAAAGAAACAGCAAGAAATACTGTTTACCCACAAGCATAAAGAAATTACATATATTAGAAACCAACATTTTCTCATTATTTTATATTCCAGATCAACAGACTGGGCCACAGCAACGTGTGGCAGGGGGGCAACTAGTTTATAATAATAATAATAATAACAACAATAACAACAACTACTTTATTTTTATACCCACCACCATCTCCCCGAAGGGACTTAGGGCGGCTTACAAGGAAGAGGACTCAGGGCGGAGCACTATATAAATACGGCAAACATTCGATGCCAGAATAAAAACAAACTCTAAATATACACAAACATTAGAATATAGATATATAGAGCAAATGTTTCAAGGGTTAATTGACGTGTGAAATAAGTATTTTTTTTAAATGTATTTACAGTATTTATATTCCGCCCTTCCCACCCCGCAGGGGACTCGGGGCAAAGTACAATGCACATATATGGGGCAAACATTCAATTCCAGTTAGACATACAACATATATAGTCAGAGACGGACGCAGTTTATCATTCCATCTGTGCCCAAGCTTTTCCAGCTTCATGAGGGTATGCTCGATTCTGGCTTCACTGTCTATTGTGACACTGAGTCCTTTGATGAAGTACTTCCTCATTCTTCTGCACGCTACTGGAAGGTTTTATGGCATCATAAATTAGTTAAATTAGCCTCCCTGCATAAAGTGGTACCTAAATTTCCTACATGACAGATGCAACGGTCTTTTGGGCTGCACAGGTTGACAGCAAGCTAGACTAATAACCAGAAGCTCATTCCGAACCAGGCTGGTTTCAAACTCATGACCTCACGGTCAGTAGTGATTGAATGCAGCTATCTCCCAGCTAGCTGCACCACAGCCAGGTACATGATATATAGTATATATAATTATAGATCTATATCTAGCTCTGCATTGTTTATATAGGCATCAAATATTTCCCTGTTACTAGAACTGGACACAGTATTCTGATGAAAGCAAAACAGAAAGGGACTAAGACTTAGAATCATAGAATTGGAAGAGACCTCATGGGCCATCCAGTCCAACCCCCACCAAGAAGAAGGAATATTGCATTCAAATCACCCCTGAGAGATGGCCATCCAGCCTCTGTGTAAAAGCTCCCAAAGAAGGAGCCTCCACCACACTCTGGGGCAGAGAGTTCCACTGCTGAACGGCTCTCGCAGTCAGGAAGTTCTTCCTCATGTTCAGATGGAATCTCCTTTCTTGTAGTTTGAAGCCATTGTTCCGCGTCCTAGTCTCCAGGGCAGCAGAAAACAAGCTTGCTCCTTCCTCCCTATGACTTCCTCTCACATATTTATACATGGCTATCATATCTCCTCTCAGCCTCCTCTTCTTCAGGCTAAACATGCCGAGCTCCTTAAGCCGCTCCTCATAGGGCTTGTTCTCCACACACTTGATCATTTTAGTCGCCCTCCTCTGGACACTTTCCAGCTTGTCAATATCTCTCTTGAATTGTGGTGCCCAGAATTGGACACAATACCCCAGATGTGGTCTAACCAAAGCAGAATAGAGGGGTAGCATGACTTCCCTAGATCTAGACACTATGCTCCTATTGATGCAGGCCAAAATCCCATTGGCTTTTTTTGCCGCCACATCACATTGTTGGCTCAGGTTTAACTTGCTGTCCACGAGGACTCCAAGATCTTTTTCACACGTACTGCTCTCGAGCCAGGCATTGTCTCCCATTCTGTATCTTTCCTCAATCTCAACAATGGGCTTTGAATCATTTTCCCCCTGTTGTTAGACTCTTCTCTCTCTCTTCCAGACAATCCCCCAGTACTCTGTGGCGTGCCATTCCACCTCCAACGTGGTGGTGGAACCCAGCGGTCTCCTGGAGCTCAACAACTTCACCAGCCAACGCCTCGACGACGAGGAGACGGTGATGGAGCAGGACATTGACAGCGGCAATGAGGACGGGATGGAGCCCAGCCCCACGCAGACTCTGGACCCGTCGTAGCACATACCCAGAGTGCCGGGGCGCACTTTACGGACACACGCACACAGGAGTAGCAACGTCTTGGCCCTTTGCGCCCAAGACACAACCTTGTATTATTCTTCAAAAGCACTTTGCGGATCAGTGGTGTTTGGACACACCAGGTGCCAACGCATCGTCGGCAAGACAGGGATCACAAAACGGTTTGTTTCCGAGCAAGGCAACCTTGCCGTTGTAGAGTACGCTTATGACGAGAGAATGTATATTTCTAAGCCGAGAAGACAAAGAACGTGCTTTTCTTTCCCTTAAAGGTATATTGAAGTTTTTTCATGTCATTCTGAACCAGTTACTGAAGTTTTCTTGGTGTATGCCACCCCCGTTCCAAAAGAGAGAAAAATAACTGTTTGCAGTGGAAGAATTCTTCTCAAAGAGACTTTTTGTCAGGTCTCTTTGGGGAAAAATAACCCATAATACCTGCGTTTCTTTGCTGCCTACGTACCTTAAAGGAGGGAGCGTTCCTGCTTTTCTGTACCGATGCACCGTTTTATGTTCACTTGTTTGAAAAGGGTTAGCTTTTTGGAAAAAAGGAATGATCTTGCCTCCAGGATGAGGGGGAAGTGCGTGACTTCAGAGATATTTTTCTCCTTCTCACAGACATACCCCTGAAAAATGTCTACCTACTCCCTTGCTGACAAAGTTTTATTTATTGAGATGTTAAGGGGGGGTTCCAGTTCCCGTGAAAGAAAACCCAGTAACCTTAAAGACTTGTATGTAAAGCAAATGGTTTTGTCTTTAAGCTGCGAAATGAGAGCAACGGATCTTGACCGAAAACACAGTTGTTCCAAACGAGGGCATTGAAAATCCAAGAGGCGGTTGGAGACACTGAGAGATGTGTTTTGTTCTTAACATGCATTTTTTTTTTTTGGTTTTTAAAGGAACTTTACTTAATGACTCTATAGAGGACTTTTTAAAAAAAAGATGTAGAAGCTGCCCTTTTTATAGATAGTTTTCTTCTGTTTTTGAAGTGATCTTGCTCAGCCTTATTGTTTTGGTTTGCACAAGTGAGACGGCGGGGATCTTTTGCGATGGCTAGAGAGCGGCCAGATGAGACAAAAAAACCCCTCTTGGTGACAAAAAGACTTTGAGGTTCTTTTTATAAAAGAAAAAAAAAGAATATTGTACATAGGAACCGAGTTTTTAAACTTTTTTGTATAGATTTCATTATACATAAACATTTTAAGATTTTTTGACATATCCTGTATATACACACACTTCCCTGTTGAACTGGCTGCGTTTGTTTTTGGATTTTACGTTTTTGAGGGGAGGGGGGTTGTTTTGCGGAAATACTCCTCTGAAGGAGAACTTCTCTGAAAGCTCTAATACCGTTTGTGTCAATATTTTTTAAATTGTGATTTTAGAGTTTTGTAATTAAACAGCCTCTAGAGAACATGCCGGGAGCTGAAATGCAACACCAAAAATACTTTGTCGTCCTTTAAAATATTCGATGTGTAGCATTTGGCTGTCCTGTAGATGGCAGTGTCAGCCATTCTTTAACATCTGTTGGTTGTTCTGTTCCTTTATAAAACAAGCCTTACAGACTTCCCTTCTTATTGTTCCCCCCTTACTGTTGTGTTAGTCCCACAATTTTTTCTCTGATCCAAAACAAGGAGGTTCGGTGGTCTTTGTTTTTTATTTTGTATATGGTGTGCATGACACCACTCTGATGGCCGAAAGCAAGGAGGAGCTGAGGAGCCTTCTAATCAATGTGAAAGAAGAAAGCGCAAAAGCTGGGTTGCAGCAAAACGTCAAAACAACCAAGATTATGGCAACAAGAATGATTGACAACTGGAAAATAGAGGGAGAAAATGTGGAGGCCGTGACAGATTTTGTATTTCTAGGCAAAGATGACTGCAGATGCAGACTGTGGCCAGGAAATCAGAAGACGCTTCCTTCTTGGGAGGAGAGCAATGTCCAGTCTCAACAAAATAGTAAAGAGTAGAGACATCAGACTGGCAACCAAGATCCATTGCCTAGTCAAAGCCATGGAATTCCCTGTAGTCACCTACGGATGTGAGAGCTGGACCTTAGGGAAGGCTGAGCGAAGGAAGAGAGATGCTTTTGACTGTGGTGTTGGAGGAAAGTCCTGAGAGTGCCTTGGACTGCGAGAAGATCCAACCAGTCCATCCTCCAGGAAATAAAGCCCGACTGCTCATTGGGGGGAAGGATACTAGAGACAAAGTTGAAGTACTTTGGCCACATCATGAGGAGACAGCAAAGCCTAGAGAAGACAATTATGCTGGGGAAAGTGGAAGGCAAAAGGAAGAGGGTCCGACCAAGGGCAAGATGGATGGATGGCATCCTTGAAGTGACTGGACTGACCTTGAAGGAGCTGGGGGTGGTAACGGCCGACAGGGAGCTCTGGCGTGGGCTGGTCCATGAGGTCACGAAGAGTCGGAGACGACTGAACGAATGAACAACAACAACAACATATGGTGTGTTGAATGAGGCACTTCCATGTCACTTTGGACACTCGGCACAGAAAACAATATTTTACACAAAAAGTTACTTGCTGGTTTTGGGACAAAAATGGAGAGGGTGCAAACATAATAGCCTTTTATAGTTTTGTCCAGTAGGAAGATTTTGGGAGATAAATTTGTCACACAAGAATTAAGCAAAGATTTTAGTCCCTATCTCACAAATAATATATTTTATTTATATTCTGCATTATCTCCCCAAGGGGACTCGGATCATGTTGCAGGTACATATGTGGCAAACATTCAATGCCATTATAAAGTTGACAAAGACAGTACATAAACAGAGGCAAGGCTTCCTTCTTTTCATCCCTGGCCTCTGGCTGTGCTCGACTCGGCCATGGGGAGGTGTTGTTTCATTTCCCACACCGAGGAGCCTGTCGTCCATGAACACCTTTCCTTGTCGGATCTAGCCCAAGGATCCCCAGCAATCTCAGAATGGTTTGAAATATGTCCATTCACCATTAGCGCCTGGTTGTCAAACACCGTTAGTACCTGGTTGTCATAGTCCTGGTCTTCCAGCTCAGGCCTGCACAACCTTTGGCTCTCCAACCATTAGACAAACTGGCTAGGGCTTCTTGGAGTTGGAGGCCCAAACACGCAGAGGGCCAAAGGTTGTGCAGGCCTAAGCTGACTTTGTTGAAATATGTATTGTCTCTGACAGTTTGGCACATGGTATATGTGCCCCAAGGCCTTGCCTTTGCTGTTACTGCAGGGGTGCCATTTTCATAGTCATAGTTTTGGAGAAATATAGTCAGCCCCACATTGGTGTGTTTGGTTTTTGGAAATATGATTATTTGTGGATCTGATTAACATATTCTTTCTAGGAATCTCTAGTTCCTCCAGTTCAAGTTTATGGTCAACATGTTGGAGAACCTTGAGATGTCTAGAATAGGCATAGGCACACTTCAGACTCCAGGTGTTTTGGACTTGAACTCCCATAATTCCTAACAGCCTGGAGGGTCCAAATGTGCCCATGCCTGATATAGAGAATGTAGAAAGAACACCTCTAGGAATCTAGTCAGCTCCTGGCAGAAGTTGACCACAGAATTGTGTTGAAGGGCCTCGAGATTTCTAGGGAGGTGTTCATAGTTTATTATTATTATTTGCAAACTTTTCCGGGGGCCCTGGAGTCCTACCACTAGCAAATGTGTCACAAAAGGTATTGCAAATCTTCCATATGCCTTAAAGAGTGGCCATAGATCTTTGCACTCTTGCTTTTTCATAGCAGTCTAAGAACGAAGGAGGAGAAAACCAAGATGGAGCAAGAAATTGAGTTTTATGTCATGCTGACATGCTTTTGTGAAGAGCTGTTTTGTGTCCTTTTGTATTTGTGGGGGAGATCACCTCATTAGAATTATAGAGTTGGAAGACACCTCATGGGCCATCCAGGTCAACCTGCCTAGAAGCAGGAATATTGTATTCAAAGCATCCCTGACAGATGGCCATCCATCCTCTGTTTAAAAGCTTCCAAAGAAGGAGCCTCCACCACACTCCAGGGCAGAGAGTTCCACTGCTGAACGGCTCTCGCAGTCAGGAAGTTCTTCCTAATGTTCAGATGGAATCTCCTTTCTTGTAGTTTGAAGCCATTGTTTGCGTCCTAGTCTCCAAGGAAGCAGAAAACAAGCTTGCTCCTCCCTCCCTGTGACTTCCTCTCACATATTTATACATGGCTATCATATCTCCTCTCAGCCATTTTACTGTAGGATTCACATTACAAGAATACAAAACACTTTGGCAGTACAAATGAAATGCACAGATATAGGATGAGTGATGCCTGGCTTGAAAACATTACAAGTGAAGGTGGTCTTGGTGTCTTAATAGATCCCAAGCTGAACGTGAGTCAACAATGTGATGCAGCAGCAATTTTCGACTGTATTAATAGGCATTTAGTGTCGAAGTCATAGTCTGACTACTTTGGTCAGACTTCACCTAGAGCAGTGGTTCTCAACCTGTGGGTCCCCAGGTGTTTGGCCTACAACTCCCAGAAATCCCAGCCAGTTTACCAGCTGTTAGGATTTCTGGAAATTGAAGGCCAAAACATCTGGCGACCCACAGGTTGAGAACCACTGACCTAGAGTAACACTGTGTCCAGGTCTGGGCAACACAATTCAAAAAGGAGATGGACAAGATAGAAGGTGTCCAGGGAAAGGTTTGGAAGCCAAGCTCTCTGAGAAGCGTATCCGGCCCTCCAACAGTTTGAGGGACTGTGACCTGGCCCTCTGTTTAAAAAGTTTGAGGACCCCTGCTCTAGTGACTGGGACACAACGGAGCAATGGATTCAAATTACATCACAAAAGAGATTCCACCTCAACATTAGGATAGTAAGAACTGTTGACAGTGGGTATGCAATCTATGAGGAGTCTGGTGGAGTCTTCTTGAGAGGTTTTTAAGCAGAGGCTGGATGGCCATCTATCAGGAGTGCTTGGATTGAGGCTTATTGCCAGGCAGAATGGACTTGGATGGGATGACCCTTGGGTTCACTTAGAATCATAGAATCAAAGAGTTGGAAGAGACTTCATGGGCCATCCAGTCCAACCCCCTGCCAAGATTCAAATCACCCCTGACAGATGGCCATCCAGCCTCTATTTAAAAGCTTCCAAAGAAGGAGCCTCTACCACACTCCGGGGCAGAGAGTTCCACTGCTGAACGGCTTGCAGTCAGGAAGTTTTTCCTCATGTTCAGATAGAATCTCCTTTCTTGTAGTTTGAAGCCATTGTTCCGTGTTCTAGTCTCCAGGGAAGCAGAAAACAAGCTTTCTCCCTCCTCCCTGTGGCTTCCTCACATATTATACATGGCTATCATATCTCCTCTCAGCCTTCTCTTCTTCAGGCTAAACATGCCCAGCTCCTTAAGCCACTCCTCATAGGGCTTGTTCTCCAGACCCCTCATCATTTTAGTCGCCCTCCTCTGGACACAGTGACTTCCAACTCTAGAATTCTGTGATTCTATCAACCCATTCGGATATGGGGAAATGGGTGAAAGATGTCTAACCGAGGTGTCTCGCCACAAATGTTGAGTGGTGATAAAAACCCACAATGAAATGTCACAACGTGGGGCCCAGCATGGAAATGAGAATCGGGTGAACTTACCATTGACCTCGATGTGGATGAGGTGGTTTAGGGAAAACCACGGGGGAAATGGAACCAACAACCAACCCACACGGTGCGCCAAGATGTGCCACCACGGAGCAGCTGCGTCACAGAGGAAATCACAGGGGCGGCTGCACTTTGTGGAGGGGATGAACTTCTAAAATTAGCAACAACCCACTGAAAGTAAGAGTGGATTCTTCCCCCACAAAGGGTTACATTCAGTCATAGGAGAAACTGAAAAAGAAATAGCAGGTAGTGAGGGCATCCCTTCCATCAGCATTTCAAGAATGAATGCAGTTTGACACCAATTTAAACTTTCATGACTCAAAATACTTGCATATCTGCATTAACTATGGGACCGATTGCCAAGGACGTGTCCCCACTGTAGAGGGAAGGCAGTTTGATACCACTTGAACTGTCATAGTTCACTTCTATGGAGTCCTGGGAGTTGTAGTTTGCTGAGGCACTAGCACTCTTTGGCAGAGACGGCAAAAAGACCTTAGAACTCCACATCAGTTATGGTGGTGTCAAGCTGCATTTATTATATAGTGTAGATGCACCCACAGACTGCTATGCCTCAATCCAATGGAATCAAGGGTGTTGTAGTTTTGCAAGGCCTTGATCCCTCTCTGCTAAAGGCGACTGGTTCCCCACCAAACTACAGCTCCCAGAATTTCATAGCATTCAACCATGGCAGTTAACGTAGATTAAAACTGCATTAATTCCATAGTGTATATATGCATCTTGCGATGTTCAAGAACAGCTTGGAAAACGTACATTTTAACATTTTTCAGCCATTGGAATAAACTGAGGGCAAAGAGGTAAAGTGGAAAAAGGAGAGAAAAAGGGATGTTTTCAAAGCAGCTTTTTTTCGTGTCATGAGCAACTTGAGAAACTGCAAGTCGCTTCTGGTGTGAGAGAATTGGCCATCTGCAAGGACATTGCCCAGGAGATACTTGGATGTTTTTGATAAAACCTTAAAACCAATTATTTAAAATCACACAATCCAATATCATAGTCGGTGGTCATTCCAATTTGTTGTTGCACTATTTCATCTTTTCTTATTGCACCGATAAATTATTAATGGAATGCTTGGTCAAACATCGACGTTTTTAGCCTTTTCCTAAAGGTCAGGAGGGAAGGGGCTGATCTAATTTCACTGGGGAGGGAGTTTCACAGCTGAGGGTCCACCACTGAGAAGGCCCTGTCTCGTCCTCACCAGTCGCGCCTCTGAAGGAGGCAGGATCAAAAGCAGGGCCTGCCCAGAAGATATTAATCTCCTTGCTGGTTCATAGAAGGATATACGTTTGGACAGGTAAACTGAGTTGGAACCATAGGCTAAAGCCAACACTTTGGATTGTTCTTGGTAGCAGACTGGCAGCCAGTGGAGCTGACGCAATAGGAGGGACGTCCTATCTCTGTATGCTGCTCCAGTGAGCAACCTGGCTGCCGCCCGTTGGACCACTCGAAGCTCCTGAACAGTCTTCAGAGGCAACCCCACATAGAGTGCATTGTAGTACTCTATTTGGGATGTAACAAGAGCATGGACCACCGTGGCCAAGTCTGACTTCCCAAGGTATGGGCGCAACTGGCGCACGAATTTTCAATTGTGCAAATCTCCCTTGGCCACCACTGAGACCTGGGTTTCCAAGCTCAGCGAGGAGTCCAGGATCACTCCCAAGTTGTGAACCTGTGTTTTCAGAGGAAGTGTTACCCCACGTCCTTTCCTTTTATTTTCCTTCCACTTTATATCCTTCCCTATCCAACCTCCTTCTTTTACTTTCCCTTCCCTTTGTTTCCATGTTCCATCCATCGCCTTTCCTTTCCCTTTATTTCCTATCTTCTTCCCTTCTTTTCCCTTTCCTATCCAACTCCTTTCCTTCCTTTCTTTTCTCTTTTCTTGCCAAACCCTTTCTTTTTCTTCCCTTCTTTTCCCTTTCCTATCCAACTCTTTTCTTTCCTTTCTTTTCTCTTTTCTTGCCAAACCCTTTCTTTTTCTTCCCTTCTTTTCCCTTTCCTATCCAACTCTTTCCTTTCTCTTTTCTTGCCAAACCCTTTCTTTTTCTTCCCTTCTTTTCCCTTTCCTATCCAACTCTTTCTTTCTTTTCTCTTTTCTTGCCAAACCCTTTCTTTTTCTTCCCTTCTTTTCCCTTTCCTATCCAACTCTTTTCTTTCCTTTCTTTTCTCTTTTCTTGCCAAGCCCTTTCTTTTTCTTCCCTTCTTTTCCCTTTCCTATCCAACTCTTTTCTTTCCTTTCTTTTCTCTTTTCTTGCCAAACCCTTTCTTTTTCTTCCCTTCTTTTCCCTTTCCTATCCAACTCTTTCTTTCTTTTCTCTTTTCTTGCCAAACCCTTTCTTTTTCTTCCCTTCTTTTCCCTTTCCTATCCAACTCTTTTCTTTCCTTTCTTTTCTCTTTTCTTGCCAAGCCTTTTCTTTTTCTTCCCTTCTTTTCCCTTTCCTATCCAACTCTTTTCTTTCCTTTTCTCTTTTCTTGCCAAACCCTTTCTTTTTCTTCCCTTCTTTTCCCTTTCCTATCCAACTCTTTTCTTTCCTTTCTTTTCTCTTTTCTTGCCAAGCCCTTTCTTTTTCTTCCCTTCTTTTCCCTTTCCTATCCAACTCTTTTCTTTCCTTTCTTTTCTCTTTTC
Source organism: Anolis sagrei ordinatus (assembly GCF_025583915.1). NCBI lineage: Eukaryota > Metazoa > Chordata > Lepidosauria > Squamata > Anolidae > Anolis > Anolis sagrei. Next base: position 273,231,077 of record NW_026846588.1, on the reverse strand, counting down.
TTGCCAAACCCTTTCTTTTTCTTCCCTTCTTTTCCCTTTCCTATCCAACTCTTTTCTTTCTTTTCTTTTCTCTTTTCTTGCCAAACCCTTTCTTTTTCTTCCCTTCTTTTCCCTTTCCTATCCAACTCCTTCCCTTCCGTTCTTTTCTCTTTTTTTGCCAAACCCTTTCTTTTTCTTCCCTTCTTAGCCCTTTCCTATCCCTTTCCCCTCACTTTACTTTCTTTCCTTTCCCTTTCCTTTCCCCTTCCTTGCCAAACTCTTTTCCTTCCCTTTTCCTTTCCATACTTTCTTTTTTTACCCAATCCCTTTCCTATCCTTCCTTCCCCTTTCTCTCTCTCTCCACAACCCAGGTTTAGCTCTTTGCAAACAATAATGGGGGATTTTTGGCTGCCCTTATTCCTGTTTTCTGAGAAAAGATTGCAGCTAAGGGACAGAGGAAACACAATTGTCTACCCACCCACACTCATGGTGAGATCTCTCCTATGAATGCTGTGGGTGGTCAAGAGAATTCACCATTTATAGTTAGATATTCAGAAGTTGACGGGGAATAGGGTTTTATTTGGCTAGTTGTAGGGCAGAGTCAACAGGTGTGACTGCTGACTTGGAGGCCTGGTTTTACAAAGACAGCGCTTCCATACTGCACATGTGGTCTTTCCGCTACTAGGATCATTCCTGGAACTTTGGGTCGTTTCTGTCGTTCATCCCTGTGTGTTTCTTGGACACACAGCACGTCACATTTCTTATCTCGGCACAGTTCATAGACCAGCTGACATGCCTTCAATGTTGATTGAGATTATTGTCATGGTTGGTCCTGAAAAGGTCCGTTGGTTGTTTTGCTTGCTTGCTTGCATGCTGCAAGTCGCTTCTGGTCGCTTCTGGGGTGAGAGAATCAGCTGTCTACGAAGACGTTGCCCAGGGGATGCCCAGATGAGGAGGCTGCGAGGAGGTTTCTCTCATGCCATTACTGCTCAAGCAGGGAGCTTTGAGATGGTTAGAACAGAAGCTCTCCGAAGCTCTAGGTGCTCTTACTGCCTATTACAGGGAAAACCAGCTGATCCCCAACCCATCTAAAACACAGACATGTGCCTTTCATCTCAAGAACAGAGAAGCATCCCGAGCTCTGAGGATAACCTGGGAAGGAATCCCACTGGAGCATTGCAGCACACCCAAATACCTGGGAGTCACTCTGGACCGTGCTCTTACCTACAAGAAGCACTGCCTGAACATCAAGCAAAAAGTGGGTGCTAGAAACAATATCATACGAAAGCTGACTGGCACAACCTGGGGATCACAACCAGACACAGTGAAGACATCTGCCCTTGCGCTATGCTACTCTGCTGCTGAGTATGCATGCCCAGTGTAGAACACATCTCACCACACTAAAACAGTGGATGTGGCTCTTAATGAGACATGCCGCATTATCACAGGGGTGTCTGCGCCCACAACACTGGAGAAATTACACTGCTTAGCTGGTATTGCACCGCCTGACATCCGCCGGGAAGTAGCAGCCAATATTGAAAGGACCAAGGCAGAGACATCTCCAGCTCATCCCTTGTTTGGGTATCAGCCAGCAAGTCAATGACTTAAATCTAGAAATAGTTTTCTAAGATCTACAGAGACACTCGCTGGAACACCTCAGCAAGCGAGAGTCCAAAAGTGGCAGGCTCAAACCCAGAACCTCAACCAATGGCTGATACCAAATGAGAGACTCCCCCTGGGCACACAGAAACTGGGCGACTTGGAAGGCGCTGAACAGACTGCGCTCTGGCACCACGAGATGCAGAGCCAACCTTAAGAAATGGGGCCACAAAGTGGAATCCTCGACATGCGAGTGCGGAGAAGAGCAAACCACTGACCACCTGCTGCAATGCAACCTGAGCCCTGCCACATGCACAATGGAGGACCTTCTTGCAGCAACACCAGAAGCACTCCAAGTGGCCTGATACTGGTCAAAGGACATTTAATCAACTACCAAACTTGCAAATTTTGTATTTTGTCTGTTTGCTTTGTTCTGTTAGAAATGTAATACAATTGACTGGTTGCCCTGACATGACAAATAAATAAACAGGTGTGACTGGTTTAGAGACCATTTTTTTTGTTCCCAAAGCCCTTTTAGGGTTGTTGTTGTTCATTCGTTCAGTCGTTTCCGACTCTTCGTGACTTTATAGACTTAAATCTAGAAACGCCAGAGCTCCCTGTCGGCTGTCACCACCCCCAGCTCCTTCAAGATCAATCCAGTCACTTCAAGGATACCATCCATTCATCTTGCCCTTGGTCAGCCCCTTTTGGGGTGGGCATGTAAATTGTCAAAAAAAATCCCCCCCCAAAAAAGTGGTATTAAACTACATTAATTCTACAGTGTAGATGCACCCAGAGAGACATGTAAAATTCTTACAATTTGCATGCATCTCTGACATTTCCAAATAACAGATGACTTGCATCATGTTGCTCCTTGGAAGCTATAAAAAGAAATGTAAACAAATATGACACGGTCTAGGCAAACACTGCAGTCACAAGCTTCCTCAATGTATTCCCTTGGGTTTATCCCTTTTGAAAAAGCTATGTCTTCCACATCCTTTTCTTCCTTTGTTGTTTATTTTAAAAGCATGGATCCAAAGGAAGAATGTTTTGTGGTTCAAAAGACTGTGCTGTCCCTCTGACGTTTTTTCACACCGAAGAATGGAATTTCCCCTTTCCTGATCTTCCATAATAGAGCATCAGCCTCCTGTACACCAATCCAGTAATCGAGGGTTAGGTTACCATTTCAATTTTCAAAACAAGACATGCTTCCTTGCATTGTTATGCCAAGAGAAACATAGAATTGGATTCCAGTGTAAGGACCCACAATGAAGGATGGAGAAAGCCTTGCAACGTTTTCTTTAAAGCCTATTCCAAATGGAGCATCTTTTATCCAGATATCCCAAATACTCAAACATCTTTAATTGTCTGCATGAGTGGCTGAGAAAGTGATGCTTTTACATGGGTCAATGTATTGTTGAAGGCTTTCATGGCCGGAATCACTGGGTTGTTGTACGTTTTTCGGGCTGTATGTTCTAGAAGCATTCTCATAACCTCCAAGGATGCTTGCTACAGATGCAGGCAAAACGTCAGGAGAGAATGCTTCCAGAGCATGGCTATACAGGCCAAAAAACCTACAACAACCCTATGCAAACACTGTATTGTCAAAGGCTTTCTTGGCCGGAATCACTGGGTTGTTGTAGGTTTTTCGGGCTGTATGTTCTAGAAGCATTCTCATAACCTCTGATGATGCTTGCCGCAGATGTAGGCGAAACATCAGGAGAGAATGCTTCTAGAACATGGCCATACAGCCCAAAAAACCTACAACAACCCTTTGCAAACACTGTCTTGTCGAAGGCTTTCATGGCCAGAATCACTGGGTTGTTGTAGGTTTTTTGGGCTTTATGGCCATGTTCCAGAAGCATTCTCATAACCTCTGCGGATGCTTGCCACAGATGCAGGCAAAACATCAGGAGAGAATGCTTCTAGAACATAGCCATACAGCCCAAAAAATCTACAAAACCCTTTGCAAACACTATTGTCAAAGGCTTTCATGGCCAGAATCACTGCGTTGTAGGGTTTTCGGGCTGTATGGCCATGTTCTAGAAGCATTCACATAACCTCTGAGGATGCTTGCCACAGATGCAGGCGAAACGTCAGGAGAGAATGCTTGCCGAGCATGGCCATACAGGCCAAAAAACCTACAACAACCCTATGCAAACACTATTGTTGAAGGCTTTCATGGCTAGAATCACTGGGTTGTTGTAGGTTTTTCAGGCTGTATGTTCTAGAAGCATTCTCATAACCTCCAAGGATGTTTGCCACAGATGCAGGCAAAACGTTAGGAGAGAATGCTTCTAGAACATGGCCATACAGCCCAAAAAACCTACAACAACCCTTTGCAAACACTGTATTGTCGAAGGCTTTCATGGCCAGAATCACTGGATTGTTGTAGGTTTTTCAGGCTGTATGGCCATGTTCCAGAAGTATTCTCATAACCTCTTGAGAATGCTTGCCACAGATGCAGGCAAAACGTCAGGAGAGAATGCTTCCAGAGCATGGCCGTATAGCCCAAAAAACCTACAACAACCCTTTGCAAACACTGTATTGTTGAAGGCTTTCATGGCCAGAATCACTGGATTGTTGTAGGTTTTTCAGGCTGTATGGCCATGTTCCAGAAGTATTCTCATAACCTCTTGAGAATGCTTGCCACAGATGCAGGCAAAACGTTAGGAGAGAATGCTTCTAGAACATGGCCATACAGTCCAGAAAACCTACAACAACCCTATGTAAACACTGTATTGTTGAAGGCTTTCATGGCCAGAATCACTTCGTTGTTGTAGGCTTTTTGCTTTTCTGGCCCTGGAACTCAACAAAAAAGCTCCTGTTTTGTAGCAGGTTTCCTATGAGATGGGTGAGATGGTAGTCCTTTGTGATATTATACATTTTTCTCAGGAGGAGGCGGTGTTTCACAGTATCATAAGCCGCTGACAGGTCTATGAAGACAGCTCCTGTGATCTGCTGTTTTTCAAAGCCATCTCCTATGTGCTGAGTCAGGTTCAGCACTTGCGATGTGCAGCTTTCGCCTTTTCTGAAGCCAGCTTGCTGTGGAATCAGACATGGGTCTATTTTTTCCATAATTCTATGCAGAATAAGTCTCTCCAGAACTTTGTAGAGGTGGCACAGCAGGGAGATTGGTCTGTAGCTTTTTGGATCATTACGGTCTTTGCCTGGCTTCAAGATGGCAATGACTCTTGCTTTCCTCCAGATTTTGGGGATCTGACAGGATGCAGTGCAGTTGTTCATCAGCTCCAGCAACCAGCACTTCTTCTGGATCGAGAGAATCAGCCGTCTACGAAGACGTTGCCCAGGGGACGCCGGATGTCTTGCAATCCTGCGAGGAGGCTTCTCTCATGTCCCCCTTGTTGTGAGTTTTCCGGGCTGTATGGCCATGTTCTAGAAGCATTCTCTCCTAATGTTTTGCCTGCATCTATGGCAGGTATCCTCAGAGGTTGTGAGGTCTATTGGAAACCAGAAAATGAGTTCTTTCTCTCACCCTGGACTTTCCACAGATATATAAACCCAATTTTCCTACTTTTCCAACTGTGTTGTTGCTGTTGGGGGGGAAGAAGAGCAAGGCAGCAGAGAACCAGGGCAGGAAGAAGGGCTGTTGCATAATCATGTCTGCCATTAACGAAACGATTTGGAAATTTCAGAAAGTTCCAAATTTTTCGGAAAAATTTGGAATTCTTTTCCGAATCGAACCACCAGCACCCCCTATATCTGAAACAAGTTTTGAAGCATTTTTTGATCAACCAAGCCTAGTGGAGGCTCCTTCTTTGGAGGCTTTTAAGCAGAGGCTGGATGGCCACCTGTCAGGGGTGCTTTGAATGTGATTTTCCTGCTTCTTGTCAGGAGTTTGGACTGGATGGCCTTCCTACTCTTCCTACTCTAGGTAGGAAGAGTCTGGGTCCTCCAGTATGACTATAAGAAGTTGATTATGGCATCCCAGTGGAAAACCTAGACATTCCTGGAGATCATATTTTCAATCAAATCTGCAAAAGTCAAAAAGTGTAAATGGGTGGGTCAACTGCACCATGTCTTTTCTTGATTTTTCCAAGGTAGCGGGTGATATTTACACTTGGAAAGAAGCATGGAAGAAACATAAAATCTCCATTTGCCGTCTTGCATCCCCGTCTTCAAAGTGATTCCATCTGGCTGTTAAACTGGTCAAACGAAATGCAAACCCACACTAGATTGCAATCTTCAGTTTTCCGATGTCACTCCCTTCACGTTGGCCCCACGTCTTGAGTAAGTGCGTAGCCTTGCTCCCTTTGTGTGGGAAAGGAAAGGAGTCGATGCCTGTATCTTCTTTCTTGCCTTTTGAGAAAGTTTAATTTCTCCAAGCTGATTATTTATCCTCGTTCTTGAGCTCTTGCCCAAAACAGCATTTCATTGCTTATTTGTAAAGCATTTGCATCTGGGAGACTTTAAATGTTTTCTCTCTCCCATTAGACTGATTTGTTTGGAAAAAGTGATGCAAGACGTGCTTTCTTTTGCAAAATAAAACAAATAAAACCCTTACAAATAGGCACGAGTGCTGGATTGAGGGAAAAGGGACAGGTTTGAGCCAGATAATGGGAAACTCCTGGAGAAACTGGAGAAATGAATATCTCACCCTGGCCTAAATCGGCACCATGCGGAGCTGGCAAGGCAAGGCATTGAGGGAAGAGGCTGGAACATGAAAAGGGAGCGTCATGTGGAGGAAACAAATGGTTTGCATCTAGAGAGAGTCTAAACAACCATCATGAGTTATTTGGTTATTGTTTTCTCGGTTTGCAACCTGCGTGCTTCAGAAAAGATTGGAAGAGAACACCCCCTTATGGCATTCAAGACTTGGAAGGAACCCCAAGGGCCATCTGGCCCAACCCCAGGAATAATCTCTCTCTCCCTCTCTCTCTCTCTCTCTCTCTCTCTCTCTCTCTATGTGCCGTCGCGCTTGGGGGCTATTATTCTCAATAAAGGAGGGATGGACGTGGCATCTTTCCCCCAAGGGATTGCTTCTTGCCCTCCTATAGGAAACTGGAACTCCCAAAAACCCAAAATGCTGTAAATAGCTCAAGATAAGTTTTATTTATCACAAAGTCATTTCTTCAAAGCAATGAGCTGGAAAACTTTAGAGGGGTGAAGGAAAACATACGTTACAGTCTCAATTAGTCCTGGGTCCAAGGGGTTTGAAGCTGAGAAGCCTCACCAAGTTTCCTCTTTCCTGAATGGCTGTGAATGCCGGAGCAAACCACAACCCCAGTTCAGGTGGCCTATGCTTTGAAGATTCAGAATCTTCCTTTGGTGCCAAAAGAACCGGCTTGAAGGCACTTGGGATCTCCCCAATGTTATCCAGGACAATCTGGACATAAAGCATGAGTCCCAGGGGTAAAAAACCTCAGAACTGGTGCTAAGAGGTAACTTAAATCAGGGTCTTTTAGAATCAAGTCTCTTACTCACGTCCATGTTGCAGGAACTCTGATGGTAGAATGAAGAAGAAAAAGGAAGTTCTCCCCTCTTGCAGAAAGAGGTGGAGCCAAACAGTACTGATTGACAGCTACAAGCAACCAATCCATACAACTATACATAAGCAGGATTAAACATGATACAACAGTTTAAATCTTACAACGAACAGTTCTATACATAGGTGGCGCCACTCGCACCGTCACACTCTATCACTCTATCTATCTATCTATCTATCTATCTATCTATCTATCTATCTATCTATCTATCTATGCTCTGTGCATAATGAGTACCTTAAAAACAAAAGAACCAATGAACGAAATCACACCAAATTTGGCAACAAAACGTCTCACAACACAAGGAGTGACCATCACTCAAAAAATTATGATTTTGTCATTTGGGAGTTGTAGTTACTGGGATTTATAGTTCACCTACAGTCAAAGAGCATTCTGAACTCCACCATCAATGGAATTGAATCAAACTTGGCAGACAGAACTCCCATGATCAACAGAAAATATTGGAAGGGTTTGGTGGGCATTGACCTTGAATTTTGGAATTGAAATTCACCTCCATCCAGAGAACGCTGTGGACTCAAACAATGATGGATCTGGACCAAACTTGACAGGAATACTCAATATGCCCAAATAGGAAGACAGTTTGGGAGAAATAGAACTTGACATTTGGGAGTTGTAGTTACTGGGATTTATAGTTCACCTACAATCAAAGAGTATTCTGAACCCCACCAACAATTGAATTGAACCAAACTTGGCACACAGAACTCCTATGACCAACAGAAAATACTGAAGGGGTTTGGTGGGCATTGACCTTGAGTTTTGGAACTGTAGTTCACCTCCATTCAGAGAGCACTGTGGACTCAAACAATAATGGATCTGGACCAAACTTGACAGGAATACTCAATATACCCAAATGTGAACACAGATGGAGCTTGGGGAAAATAGACCTTGACATTTGGGAGTTGTAATTACTAGGATGTATAATTCACCTAAAATCAAGGAGCATGCTGAACCCCACCAATGATGGAATTGGGCCAAACATCCCACACAGAACCCCCATGACCAACAGAAAGCTCTGTGTTTTCTGGTGGTCTTTGGTAACCATTCTGACACCCCCCTGGTGACCCCCCTCCCCCCGGGGTCTTGACTTCCCAGGTTGAGAAATGCTACCTTAAGGCCATCCAGTCCAACTCCCTTCACCAGGGCAAGAAAACATAATCAAAGCCCTCTTGACAAAGGCCATCCAGTCATTCACACACACACACACTCACTCATGTATATGACAGATGCAGTATCAAAGATTTGAAAGGGACCCCCAAAGAAGGACAAGGACATGTTGCATGTTCCAGAGTAGGCAAACCAGACATTCACCACATCAACACTGGCAAAGAAACAGCAAGAAATACTGTTTACCCACAAGCAGAAAGAAATTACATATACTATTAGAAACCAACACTTTCTCATTACTTTGTTTTCCAGATCACCAGACTGGGCCACAGCAACGCGTGGCAGGGGACCGCTAGTATATGTATATAAATGCTCTGTTCATTTTGAGTGACATCAATATCATAACTTAAAATCCGCTGGACGAATTGCCCCCAAATTTGGCCACAAGACACCTACTAACCCGAGGAGTGACCATCACAAAAAAAAATTGATTTTGTCATTTGGGAAATGTAGTTGCTGGGATTTATACTTCACCTACAATCAAAGAGCACTCCGAACTTCATCAATGATGGAATTGAATCAAACTTGGCTCACAGGACTCCCATTACCAACAGAAAATACTGGAAGGGTTTGGTGGGCAGTGTCCTTTGGTTTTGGAGTTGTAGTTCACCTCCGTCCAGAGAACACTGTGGACACAAACAATGAAGGATCTGGACCAAACTTGGCACAAATATTCCATATGCCCAAATATGAACACAGATGGAGTTTGGGGGAAATAGTACTTGACATTTGGGAGTTGTAGTCACTGGGATTCACAGTTCACCTACAATCAAAGAGCATTCTGAACCTCATATATATATATATATATATATATATATATATATATATATATATATAGAGAGAGAGAGAGAGAGAGAGAGAGAGAGAGAGAGAGAGATGATTCACACACAGAGAGATATAGTATCATAGATTTGAAAGGGACCCTTAAAGTAGGACAATGATATATTGCATGTTCCAGGGTGGGCAAACCATACAATCTCCACATCAACACTGACAAAGAAACAGCAAGAAATACTGTTGACCCACAAGCATAAAGAAATTACATATATTAGAAACCAACACTTTCTCATTACTTTATTTTCCAGATTAACAGACTGGGCCACAGCAATGCCAGGCAGGGGACAGCTAGTGTGTGTGTATGTGTGTGTGTTCTGTCGCATGCTGGGGCTGTAAAGAATTTCCTTTAGGACAGGACGTGCAACCTTTGCTCAGCGGGAAGCCAGGGGCCCCAAAGAGAAGTTCTCAGAGGTTTTCCACCACAAATGATCTTTAGATGGCTTGTGAAGTATAACAAAGTTTTTTTATTAACAAACAATCAAACAGAAACTTCTCTTGTCTTCAGAAAGTTAAACAAATGATTCCAGGCTTTTATGCAACTGGTGACTTCCTAATCTTGCCCACGAAGGACAGGCAACTGTCTTCAATAACTTCTTCTTTACTTTAAAGGAAAATCCCCTTTTTAACTTCTCCCAGGCTGACTGTAATCTAACCCTTACTGATGTGGGCTCCGCTACTGGGTCGAACTGCGTCTCGAAGCACCGATTGGACCTACCAGTAAAGGCTTAGATATTCTCCAGCTGGATTTCTTTGGTCTTTCAAACTGTTCACCCTCCGAAATTCCTCAAAGCTTTAGGACTGCTTCCCTGGAAATCTTTGGGTGCTTTTAAGACTGTTCTCCCCCAGAAGGTCTTAAGGGTTGAAGCTTTTGTACAGGGGAAGCTTGTACACACCTTGTACATTACCTTTCCTTGCTGAGACTAACTAAAAAATGGCTCCCTTCCCTTCCCAATTGCCCTGAGCAAGGGGCGGAACCAAAACTTAACGATGATGGACAGGTGACTTGCCCTATGACTGCAATCAAAGGAAGCCACCTTTCTGCAGAGTCCCTGAAACCTGGGACTGCAAGCAAACCTTTAATATAAAGCAAAATAAAATTGAAGCTCCTGGTACAGCTGTACCAGCACAGTGTGTGTATGTGTGTGTGTGTGTGTGTGTGTGTGTGTATGTGTATGTGTGTGTGTGTGTGTATATATACGCTCTGTTCGTTTTGAGTGACATCATAACTTAAAATCCACTGGACGAATTGCTCCCAAATTTGGCCACAAGACACCTACTAACTCAAGGAGTGACCATCACTCAAAAAATGATTTTGTCATTTGTGAGTTGTAGTTTCTGGGTGCCAGATGTTGAACTGCAGCCTGTAACCATTGACTTCACTGTCTAAGGAGATGGGATTTAAGTCTAACTACCTCTGGAGGACCATAGGTTGCCCACTCCATGTGTCCTACTTTAGAGAAGAAAGTCCTTTGTCTGAAGGCATCTTCCATTGGATGGGACTTGTCCTCTGCCTTGAAGAACACGTTGTATAAATAGCCTCCGGAACTCAGCCAGGGCCATAAATCTCAGCCCAAGAATAAACGTGACTTCATGGCTTCAAAGCAAATGACAAACATCACCCTAGGAAGCTGAATTCCTGTTCGGATGTCTTGTTTCCCAGGCTTGTTGTGTTTATTTTGAGAAATGTTTGTTTGCTTAGATCTTGACTCTCCAAATGGGAAGATTTCCTCCTGCTTTTCCATACCCAGTGCAGTCCATGTTGTTTGTAAAACCAGAACTCGTTCAACTTTTCTGAGAAGAGTTGCCATACTTGGACCATCCCAGGCTCTGAGATACCAGGACCAATGCCTGAGACCAAAGAACAACCCTTGGGGATTAAAGCTCCCAGACCTCAAGGGTCTCAGGGTCAATGTGAGGAATCACAGGGTGAAAATTGGGAATGTTTAGAATAATAGAATCAAAGAGTTGGAAGAGACCTCCTGGGCCATCCAATCCAACCCCCCACCAAGAAGCAGGAATATTGCATTCAAATCACCCCTGACAGATGGTCATCCAGCCTCTGTTTAAAAGCTTCCAAAGAAGGAGCCTCTACCACACTACAGGGCAGAGAGTTCCACTGCTGAACAGCTCTCACAGTCAGGAAGTTCTTCCTCGTGTTCAGATGGAATCTCCTTTCTTGTAGTTTGAAGCCATTGTTCCATTGCGTCCCAGTCTCCAGGGAAGCAGAAAACAAGCTTGCTCCCTCCTCCCTGTGGCTTCCTCTCACATATTTATACATGGCTATCATATCTCCTCTCAGCCTTCTCTTCTTCAGGCTAAACATGCCCAGCTCCTTAAGCCGCTCCTCATAGAGCTTGTTCTCCAGACCCTTGATCATTTTAGTCGCCCTCCTCTGGACACATTCCAGCTTGTCAGTATCTCTCTTGAATTGTGGTGCCCAGAATTGGACACAATATTCCAGGTGTGGTCTAACCAAGGCAGAATAGAGCATGGGGAGCATGACTTCCCCGGATCTAGACATTTTCTTTCTTTTTAAAGATTTACTGTTATTTCATGGAATATGAGTCTGATTCTATAGGTTGGAAGAGACCCCCAAGGGACATCCAGTCCAATTGCATAGGAACACACCATCAAAATATTCCCAACAGATAGCCATCCAGTCTATTTCGAAGCCTCCAGAGAAGCAGACTCCCAGGCATAAGCATATTCCATTGTGAAACAGCTCTTAGCATCAGGAATCATTTTTCTAATGGTTAGATTAAGTATATTTTCCTGCAGTTTCAACACACTGCAGGAATGCTTACTCCTTCTTTAATATTAGGTAAAGGTCAAAGTTTTCCCCTGACATTAAGTCCAGTCGTGTCCAACTCTGGGGGTTGGTGCTCATCTCCATTTCTAAGCTGAAGAACCAGCGTTGTCCATAGACATCTCCAAAGTCATGTGGCCAGCATGACTGCATGGAGCGCCATTACCTTCCCACCGAAGTAATAAATTATTACTATAAAATAGTAATAATTTATATTATTAATAATAGTAATAATATAAAATAATAATATCATAGTATTATTAAAATAATAATAAATAACCCAATAATCCGGGTATTACCATCCTTCCTCTACTATCAATCTACTCACATTTGCATGTTTTCAAACTGCTAGGTTGGCAGAAGCTGGGGCTGACAGCGGGAGCTCATGCCACTCCCTGGATTCAAACCTGTGACCTTTCAGTCAACAAGTTTAGCAGCTCAGCGGTTTAACCCACTGTGCCACTAGGATCTCTTCCTACCATTCTTTTTAATATTTAAACATAGCTATGATTGTTCTGTCGCGTGCTGGGCCTTTAAAAATTGTCTTTTGAATAGGACGTGCACTTTGTGCCCAGCGGGAAGCCAGGGCGCCTTGAAAGAGAGGCCCTCAAGGATTTTCCTGTACAATAGTCTTTGAGGCTTGAAAGGTTTAACAAAGTCCTTTATTATTGAACAAATTAAACAAATACTTCCCAGATCTTCAATGAGTCAAACAAATGCTTCTTAACTTGTCTACAATGGACAGGCACCTTGCTTGGAGAACTATTTCTTTCTTTAACCCTTTTCGAACCTCTTCCAGGCTGTCTACTATCTAAGCTTTGCTGATGTGGGTTCTACTACCGGATCCAAACTGCTTCTTGGGCACTAAGTAGACCTACCAGCCAAGGCTTGTAGATTCTTCAGCTGGAGTTCTTTGGGTCTGTAAAGCTGTTTCCCCCCGGATGCTGTAAGGCTGCGAGGCTGTAAGCTCCCAGCCAAAGCTTTGGGAGTTTCCCCCCGGAAATTCTTAAGAAATGAAGCTTTTCTGCAGGTTAAGCTGGTCCACATCCTTCTGTAAGACTGAACTAAAAATGGCTCCCTCTCCTCCCCAGATCCCTGGGGAAGGGGCAGAACCAAACACAACAATGATAGACAGGTGGCTAGTCCTATAACTGCAAACCAAGGGAAGTCACATTTTTGCAAAACCCCTGAAACCTTGGAATGCATGCAAACATTAAATAGAACGAAAATGAAGTTGGAGTTCCGGGTACAGCCATACCTGCACAATGATCTTCCCTTAACTTTCTCAATGCTTTGGAGTCTCTTTCTTTGGAGTTTTTTAAACAGGCTGGATGGCCATCTGTCGTGAGTGTTTTGATTGTGTCTTCCTGCAAGGCAGAATGGGGTTGGATAGCCCTTGGGGTCTCTTCGAACTCTAGGATTCTATTATTGGTCCTTGCTTTTTTCATGCATATGCATGAAAAAAGCAAGTTTATGCCTGAGGACCTGATGGGGTGTATACATCAGGTCCAAGGAGACAGCTCATGATGTTTACATTACCCATTCTGGTTTTTTTGCAAACTGCCTCCCCACCAGCTTTCTCCCTGGTCTGCTGGTGAAACACATCATGAAATCATTGGCATGATATAGGCTGAGTCAACTGGTACATGCGTGCAATTGCTGGGAAAAAATGACACAGCTAGAATTTTGTGCAGGATTTTGCAGACCTGACTCAGGGATCGCACTGACATCATTGCAACTTCAAAATTGTGGGTTGAAACACCAGAAAAGACTGGGGCACTCCCAAAGCCCTTCCTATACTGGCATTATTTTTTCTTTCCTTGAGTTTTAAAAAGATATAGACAATGAAAAAAGGAGGGGAAAAAAATGGAAAGGAGGAAGGAAAAAGGAAAAGAAAAGAAGGAGAAGAGAACGAAAGGATGGTTAGGTAGTTGTACGTTTTTCAGGCTGTATGGCCATGTTCCAGATGCATTTTCTCCTGACGTTTTGCCTGCATCTATGGCAGGCATCCTCAGAAGTTGTGAGACTTCACAACCTCTGAGGATGCTTGCCATAAATGCTGGCAAGAAGCATTCTCTCCTGACGTTTTGCCTGCATGGCAGGCATCCTCAGAGGTTGCGAGACTTCACAACCTCTCAGGATGCTTGCCATAAATGCTTGCAAGAAGCATTCTCTCCTGACGTTTTGCCTGCATGGCAGGCATCTTCAGAGGTTGCGAGACTTCACAACCTCTCAGGATGCTTGCCATAAAGGCTGGCAAGAAACATTCTTTCCTGACGTTTTGCCTGCATGGCAGGCATCCTCAGAGGTTGCGAGACTTCACAACCTCTGAGGATGCTTGCCATAAATGCTGGCAAGAAGCATTCTCTCCTGACATTTTGCCTGCATGGCAGGAATCCTCAGAGGTTGCGAGACTTCACAACCTCTCAGGATGCTTGCCATAAATGCATGGCAGGCATCCTCAGAGGTTGTGAGACTTCACAACCTCTGAGGATGCTTGCCATAGATGCAGGCAAAACATCAAGAGAGAATGCTTCTGGAACATGGCCATACAGCCCAAAAGATTTACAAGAACCCAGTGATTCCAGCCATGAAAGCCTTCAACAATGAAAGGATGGTTGTTTTTTCAATCCATGTGTTGCAGTCCGACATCTATCCAGTGTCTGCACTGATATAGACAAACCCAGCAATGGAAATCCACAGGTTTTCCTTGGGCAAGTCACACTCTCTCAGGCTCAGAGGAAGGCAAAAGCACTCCTCCTCTGAACACATTTTGCCAAGGAAATCCATTGATTTTCAGCAGACAGCAATGTTTCTGCTGCCCCGAAGACTAGGACGCAATAGAACAATGACTTCAAACTGGAGGAAAGAAGATTCCACCTGAACATTAGGAAGAACTTCATGACTGTGAGAACTGTTCAGCAGTGGAACTCTCTGCTCCAGTGTGTTGGATGATCCTTCTTTGGAAGCTTTGAAACAGAGGCTGGATGGCCATCTGTCGGAGGTGCTTTGAATGTGATTTTCCTGCTTCTTGGCAGGGGATTGGACTGGATGATCCACCAGGTCTCTTCCAACTCTAGGATTCTATGGTTCTAAGAGTGCACCCGGAAAGCTTCATATGGAAATGCCTGCTCTTCAGGATCCCAAACGTCCAGCTTTCCTTGACCAGCCACTCTGACCCAGATCCACAGCTTTCCAAGCCAGGAGCAGCCTTGTTCTGTCTCCGGCGCACTAATGCGCTGCTGATTCATGGGTCATGCTCCTGGGTAGCGCCTCTTTCCATGACTAGAGCCAGATGTGCCCCCACAGGATGTGAGCCTTGTCTCACCCCATCTCCCCTTTGCTTCGTTGATGCAGATAAGGGACCTCGGCCCACTCCAGTGTTGCAGGAAGGAAAAGGATCATGTTGCCGGGTTGTTTGCTTTAACAACGCATCCCCGAGGAGTGGAGGAACACATCTCAGAAAGGGAGGGGACCCAGCCTCGAGGCACAGCCCACATTTCCAACAGACTCATGGGCACCCCTTGGGGAAAAGCATGAACAAATTGAGAAAAATTAGACCGTTCTTTTTCTATTTAAGACACTGCAAAGGCAGGGCTGGGAAGCCTTGATTTGGCAGCGGTTTCCCATATTTCTTGACCCGTTGTCTGGGGCCAGAGCTTTGAAGACTGAGGGGAGAAAAAGCCATGTGAATATTGGAAGAGCTCAGATTACTAAGGCTAGAAAGAAGAGTTCCCAGCCATTCCACTTTCAATGGAAACCAACATTTTCAGTGTCTGTGAGTGCATCTACATGGTAGAATGAATGCAGTTTAACCCCACTTGCACAGCCATGGCTTAATGCTATGTGTGCTGTCACACGCTGGGCCTGTAGCAATTGTCTATTAACAGGACGCGGCATCTTTATGCCCAGCGGGACGTCCGGGGTGCCTCAGCTGAGAAGCCCTATGGATTTCCCTATACAAAGTCTTTAGAAGCTTAGAAAGTTTAGCAAGGTACTTTATTAATGCTCAAATCTTCAACAAATGAATACTGTAGAACTCTGGAAAACTGGTAGCTTTCTTAATCTGCCCACAAGGGACAGGAAACTTGCTTCATGAACTGTTTCTTTTTTCTATAAAGGAAATCCTTTGACCCCTCCCTGGGCAATCTGTTCTTAGGCTGGCGTGGGGCCCTACTCCCGGTTCCAATTTGCTTTATGGGTAACCTGAGTAGACCTTACCGGCCAAGACTTTGTAGATTTTCCAGCTGGTGTCCTTTACCTTCCAGCAAAGCTGGCTGTATTTCTTAGTAAAGCTGTGGAACTGCTTTCCTCAGAAGCTGTGGGGCTGTAGATTCCCCAGCAATTTTTTTTAGAACTGTTTCCCCCCGAAGTTTGTGAGAAACAAAACTTTCTACAGGTGGGAGAACCTCACACGTCGTGTTGGAAAGGCTTCTCCATGATATCTGAGCTAAAGGTCCCTTTGCCCTCCAAACCTGGAAAAAGGGGGCGGAACTAAAGAACTTAATGATGACTGGCAGGTTGCTGGCCCTATGGCTGCACCCTGGAGGAAGCTGCCAGATTGCAAGATGCATGCCCTAAAGGAAGTCATGCAAACAAGCAAAGAAAGGCAAAGGGGATTCAAACCTGTGGCACAGTCGTGCCAGAACACTATGGAATCTTGGGAAGTACACCTTTACAAGGTTCTTAACCCTCTCTGCCAAAGAGTGCTGGTGCCTCTTCAAACTACAAATCCCAGGATTCCATAGCATTGAGCCATGGCAGTTAAGGTTTTCTACCTCTCCAAACTATATAAACCCCAAGATTCCATAGCATTGAGCCATGGCAATAATGTAGGTGTACCCTTGGAAAAGTTACTTCTATTGACTATTGTAACAAGGCTGTAATTATGGGGAGGCAAAATCATAGCATGACAGAATCCTAGAATTGGAAGAGATCCCAGAGGGCCATCCAGTCCAACTGCATTTAGCCATGCAGGGAGACCAAATCAGTATCCTTGAATTGTGGTACTTCTCTTCCAAAGAGTGCTGGTTCCTCATCAAACTACAAATCCCAGAAATCCATAGCATTGAGCCTTGGCAGTGAAAGTTTGGTGTCAAAACTACATTCATTGTTCAGTCCATTTTTCCAAGCAACACCTTGCAGTTAGATGTCTACAGGAATTCTTTGAATTCTACTTGGCTTAAAGGTGAAAAGGAACAACTCAGAGGTTAGACCACCAGTCAGTTCTGACACATCTTTGCATCATTCCCTGGATTCCAATTGAATTCTTGCAGCAAAGTGGGAAATCTCCATGTCTTGCAATCCCTTGTGGGAAAACATCAGCATGATGAGACCCTTCGAGGAGAGAGGGCAGGTTATAAATAAAGCATTATTATTAGAAACACAACAAGATGAGTCCACAGCAGACACTCTGCTGGCTGTTGTATTGGATCATGTGTCGGACCCTTCCCAAGTGTCTAGGACTGTGTGATGTATCGGCAAATAATGCGTGCAGATCCTAGTAAGGTGGCCTTCTGCAGCTGGCAGATAGTAATTTTGTCAGCCCCAACTGTGTTTAAGTGCAGACCAAGGTCTTTAGGCACTGCACCCAGTGTGCCGAACACCACTGGGACCACCTTGACTGGCTTGTGCCAGAGTCTTTGCCGTTCGATCTTTAAATCCTCATATCGTGTCAGCTTTTCCAGTTGCTTCTCTTCAATTCTGCTGTCACCTGGGATTGCAGCATCGACAATCCATACTTCGATTATGATTATGATTATTATTATTGACACAAAAACACAGTATATCACAGCTAACGACCTCAATATGCTGGATTTCGTATCACAAAATCACAAGTCGAACACTTCCCAAGCGTCTAGGACTCTGTGATGTATTTTCGAATGATGTGCCCAGATCCAAGTAAGGTGGCCTTTTGTAGTTGACAAATCATGATTTTGTCAATGTTTATTGTTTCCATATGTCCGCTGAGATCTTTTGGCACAGTACCCAGTGTGCAGATTACCACTGGGACCACCTGTACTGGTTTATGCCAGAGCCTTTGCAGTTTGATTTTGAGGTCCTGATAATGGCTGAGTTTTTCCTATTGCATTTCCTTAATGCGACTGTCACCTGGTATGGTGACATCAATAATACAAACTTTTTTCTTTTCCACAATCTTGGTGTATTGTGTCCCAAAACGTTGTCAGTCTGGATTCAAAAGTTCCACAGTATTTTTGCATGTTCATTTTCCACGACCTTTGCGGGTTTATGATCCCACCAGTTCTTTACTGCTGGCAGGTCGTACTTGTGACATAAATTCCAATGAATCATTTGAGCCACAGAGTTGTGCCTCTGTTTGTAGTCTGTCTGTGCAATTTTCTTGCAGCAGCTGAGGATATGATCTATGGTTTCATCTTATTATTATATTATATTATAATCATGTTATTATCATATTATATTATAATGGTAAAAGGTAAAGGTTGTCCCCTGACATTAAGTCCAGTTATGTCCAACTCTGGGGGTTGGTGCTTATCTCCATTTCTAAGCTGAAGAGCCGGCGTTGTTCATAGACACCTCCAAGGTCATGTAGCTGGCATGACCGCATGGAGCACCATTACCTTCCCGCCGGAGCGGTACCTATTGATCTACTCACATTTGCATGTTTTCGAATCGCTAGATTGGCAGAAGCTGGGGCTGACAGCGGAAGCTTGTGCTGCTCCCCAGATTCGAACCTGTCAGCTT
The DNA here is from genome assembly GCF_025583915.1 of Anolis sagrei ordinatus. Lineage (NCBI taxonomy): Eukaryota > Metazoa > Chordata > Lepidosauria > Squamata > Anolidae > Anolis > Anolis sagrei. The sequence continues at coordinate 273,212,444 of NW_026846588.1, read as the reverse complement.
TCAGTCAACAAGCTCAGCAGCTCAGCAGTTTAACCCACTGTGCCACCAGGGGCTCCCTAATATAATAATAATATAATAATAATATAATAATAATATAATATAATATAATATAATATAATATAATATAATATAATATAACATGCTTTGAAGCTTCAAGACCATTAAATGCTAATTAACGTGTCCAATAGAAACATGGAGTCCCCCGGTGGCGCAGTGGGTTAAAGCACTGAGCTGCTGAGCTTGTTGATCGAAAGGTCGCAGGTTCGATTCCGGGGAGCGGCGTGAGCTTCCGCTGTCAGCCCTAGCTTCTGTCAACCTAGCAGTTCAAAAACATGCAAATGTGAGTAGATCAATAGGTACCGCTCCGGCGGGAAGGTAACGGCGCTCCATGCAGTCATGCCGGCCACATGACCTTGGAGGTGTCTATGGACAACGCTGGCTCTTCGGCTTAGAAATGGAGATGAGCACCACACCCCAGAGTCAGACATGACTGGACCTTAATGTCAGGGGACTACCTTTACCTTTACCTATTGTAATATATTATAATTATCATGAGCATCTATGGGTGCATCTGTACTGTAGAAATAATGGAGTTTGACACCACTTTAGCTGCCATGGCTCCATGCTATTGAATCCTGAGAGTTGTCCTTTGGAGATGCACAAGCACTATTTGGCAGGGAAGGCTAAAAACCTTGTAAAGCTACAATTCACAAGATTGCATAGCATTGAGACATGGCACTTAAACAGATGTCAGACTCTCTTTAAGTCTACAGCACAGATGCAACACATGTTATTTCTGATCTGTGACAACCCTGAGCGACCAAGCTCAGCAAGCCACACTCTCTCAGCCCAACTGGAAGGCCAGGGCAGTCTTCCTCTGGATGAATACTGCCAAGAAAACCTCAGACTGTCATAAATTGGAATCAGCTCGAAGATATCCAACAACAGCAGTCTGAACCTCAACAGCCTGTCCAAAAATAGAGGTCTCCGAGTTCAAGCTACTGTTGCTTGCAAGAGAGTCATGGACTCGTAAAACAAAATAGCTGCACGACTGTTCAGACCCAAGGAACTCATAAACTTTCTTGGAAGTTCAGGATTGATTTAGCATCCCTTTCTCCATTCCATCTCATTTGGGGCAGCTTTTTCCACTGCTTTTTGCTGGCTGGCTGTCCGTCTATCCGTCCACCCGTCCACCCGTCCACCCGTCCATCCGTCCCATCCATCCATCCATCCATCCATCTATCCATCTATCCATCTATCCATCTATCCATCTCCATCCATCCATCCAGCCATCCATCCATCCATCCATCCATCATTCCATCTATCTATCCATCCATCCATCCTCTATCTGGAATGCTACCCCTCTATTCTGCTTTGGTTAGACCCCGATTCTGGGTGTCCAATTCTGGGCACCAGAATTCAAGAGAGATATTGACAAGCTGGAATGTGTCCAGAGGAGGGTCGACTAAAATGATCAAGGGTCTGGAGAACAAGCCCTATGAGGAGCGGCTTAAGGAGCTGGGCATGTTTAGCCTGAAGAAGAAGGCTGAGAGGAGATATGATAGCCGTGTATAAATATGTGAGAGGAAGTCACAGGGAGGAGGGAAAGACTGTTATCAGGAGAAAGGATTGTCATATAGAGGATGGGCAAACTTGTTTTCTGCTGGCCTGAACACGAGGCTGGATGGCCATCTGCTGGGAGGGCTTTGATTGTGTCTTCCTCTGTAGTAGAAGGGTGCTTGGGGTGGTGCTTGGGGTCTCTGCCAACTCTATGTTTATTTATTTCTAGCATTTCTACCCCGTTCTTCTCAACTCAAGACGGCTTACACTTGGCAACAATTTGATGCCATTACATATAACAATTACAATAAAACAACAACTAGAACAATAAATAGAACATTAATTAAAACCATAAAACAGTAATGTCAGCTGTATCACCATTCCAGTCGAATCCACATGATCTATGTCTGTTTTCCAAAAGCTTGGTCCCAGAACCATGATTTTAATTTCTTCCTAAAAGACAGGAAGGATGAGGCCGATCTTATCTCGTTGGGAAGCGAGTTCCACAGCCGGGGGGCCACCGCCGAGAAGGCCCCGTCTCTTGTCCCTGTCAGATGCATTTGCTACGCTGGCTGGAGCGAAAGCAGGGCCTCCCCGGATGATCTTAAATTGCGAGGCGGGACGTAGAGGGAGATGCGTTCGAACAAATAAGCTGGGCCAGAACCGTATAGAGCAGTGGTTCTCAACGTTCCTAATGCCGCGACCCCTTAATACAGTTCCTCATGTTGTGGTGACCCCCAGCCATTAAATTATTTTCATTGCTACTTCATAATTGTAATTTTGCTACTGGTATGAATCGTTATGTAAATATCTGATATGTAGGATGTATTCTCATTTGGTGGGCATTGATTTTGTCATTTGGGAGTTGTAGTTGCTGGGATTTATAGTTCACCTACAATCAAAGAGCATTCTGAACACCCATGATGGAATTGGACCAAACTTGGCAACTTGGCACACAGAACTCCATGACCAACCTAAAATACTGGAAGGGTTTGGTGGGCATTGACCTTGAGTTTGGGAGTTGTAGTTTGCCTACATCCAGAGAGAACTGTGGATTCAAACAATGATGGATCTGGATAAAACTTGGCATGAATATTCAATATGCCCAAATGTGAACACTGGTGAATTTCGAGGAAAATAGACCTTGACATTTGGGAGTTGTAGTTGCTGGGATTTATAGTTCACCTACATTCAAAGAGCATTCTGAACTCTACCATGGAATTGGACCAAACTTGGCACACAGAACTCCCATGACCAACGGAAAATACTGGAAGGGTTTGGTGGGCATTGACCTTGAGTTTGGGAGTTGTAGTTTGCCTACACCCAGAGAGCACTGTGGATTCAAACAATTATGGATCTGGATCAAACTTGGCACGAATATGCAATATACCCAAATGTGAACACTGGTGAAGTTTGAGGAAAATAGACCTTGACATTTGGGAGTTGTAGTTGCTGGGATTTATAGTTCACCTACAACCAAAGAGCATTCAGAAGCCCACCAACGATAGAATTAGGCCAAACTTCCCACACAGAACTCCCATGACCAACAGAAAATACTGTCTGTGATGGTCTTTGGTGACCCCTCTGACACCCCCTCGCGACCCCTTCAGGGGTCCCGACCCCCAGGTTGAGAACCACTGTCCTAAGGAATATCTTGGCACTGCTAAGTAGCACTTTGCCCTAGTGGAGCTGACACAGCAAGCAGGTGGTATGCTCCCTGTATGTCGCTCCAATTACTAATCTGGCTGCTGCCCGTTGGACTAGTTGGAGTTTCCAAACAGTCTTCAAAGGCAGCCCCACGTAGAGTGCGTTGCAGTAATCTATTCAGGATGTAACAAGAGTGTGGACCACCATAGCCAGATCAGACTTCCCAAGGTATGGATGCAGCTGGTGCACAAGTTTGTATGATTCTGTCACAGAGGGAATTCCCCTCCGGGCCTATTATCAGAGGAACAGTCTGGAAACAACAACGTGAAACAGACGGGCCAAGCGCATGAAATCTCGTGCGCACACAGACACACCTGAGTCACAGGCGGCAGGAGAGGCATGACGGGAAATGGAATATGGGACTGGCGGCGGAGAAGGGAAACCACATGAAGAGGTTTGGTTTCAGAAGGAAATGCCGAGCAGAGCATGTCGGAAAGAAGACAGTCTTCAAAAATACTTTTGTGCTGGGTGGGTAGAAGAACCAGAAGGGGTATTCCAAGTCCCAGAATCCTTGGCCTCTGAATTGCACTGTCAGTCTGAATCTGGATGACCCTGGGGTCTGTTCCAAATCTATAGTTCTATGACTCTATAAGCCATCTTTGGCATTCGCCCCATCCCTCATTGCAACCCCGTTGACCCAAGGTAGCCGGCCCGTGTTTAACTAGCCTGTGTCATTGTTTGCTTTGGTTTGAAAATAGCCGTATTGTGAAAAGGTGGAAGTTGGCGTCAGGGTAAGCGCCACAAATCCCGAAACTGGATAAAGATCTAACTTTCAGGGAAGCTTGTTTTGCTAAAGAGGTACGACAAACAAGGCGATAGTTTTTTATGGGATGCTGCTAATCTTGCAACTGGAGATTACTCGGCTACAATGACGTCTCCGCCACTAAACCAGCTTAACATCAGACGGGCTGATGTCAAGCTCCTTCAAACCAAGTCCTTCTCTGCTCTCTCAGAGAGGAACTATACGTCATAAATATTAAGATGGTCCTCTTGTTTAGACTACAACTTCGAGAATCCTTAGCCTGAGCCCATAGGGAAGGGCATGGTTTCACCTTTCCTTTCCGCGTAAAGCAATGTTTACCAACCTTCCTAATGCTGTGACCCCTTAACAGAGGTGGCCCTAGGTAATTTTCAATGGTAAGCAAACAGTATTTTGGTCCCCCCCCCCCCCAACCAATCATTGATATATATTTTCTGTTCGTCGTGGGAGTTCTGTGTGCCATATTTGGTTCAATTCCATCATTGGTGGAGTTCAGAATGCTCTTTGATTGTAGGTGAACTATACATCCCAGTAACTACACTTGCCGCACTTGCTCCCTTGCCTGGCCTGCTTTGGGTCCGGAGGCATGCCTGAAGACCCCGGCGTGTGCACCAAAAGTCACCTCTTCTCCTGACTTTCTCCTCAGCCATTGGGACCAAGAGAGAGAGAGAGAGAGAGGTGGAGATGCCCACCTTTCCTGAAGGTAGGCGCAAAAACAAAGGAGGGAGCGGAGGTGGGAGATACCTCCAGCCAGAGGGGCTCTCTCTCTCTCTCTCTCTCTTGGTCCCAATGGCTGAAGAGAAAGTCAGGAGAAGAGGCGACTGAAGACACACTGGGATCTTCAGACACACCTCTGGACCTGAAGCGGGCCAGGCGCGGTGGCTCCGCCCCTTGGCCCACCTGCGGATTGGGGAGAGGAGAGGAGGCGGGTGGAGTGCCGGGGGATCGGGAAAGGGAGCCGGTCATAGGGAAGGGATCAAACGCGGAGAACGATTGAGCGCCGGCTCTGCTCGCGCACCCGGTGGCCGGGTGGAGCAGGAACGAGAGGGGCTAGGCGAGGCTCAAGGGCCCGGTCCCTTTGGGAAGAGGATCGCCCGGCAGCGAGGCAAGAAAGCCGAGGCTCCCCCCGGACTGCTAGGGCTGTTGTGAGCTGAGGGGGCGCTCCTCAAGTGGCAGTTGAGGGGAATTTACAGAGACGCCTCTGTGCCCCTGGCAAAAAAAGTGTTCTGCGACCGCTTACTTCGTGTAATGGACGAGCCGCCCCTGCCCCTTAACACAGTTCCTCATGTTATGGTGACCCCCAACCATAACATTATTTACGTTGCTACTTCAGAACTGTAATTTTGCTAATGTTATGAATCGTCATGTAAATATCTGATATGTAGGATGTATTTCTATTCACTGGACAAAATTTGGCACAAATACCCAACACACCCAACTTTGAATACTGCTGGGGTTGCAGTATTCAAATTGATTGTGTCATTTGGGAGTTGTAATTGATGGCATTTATAGTTCACCTACAATCAAAGAGCATTCTGAATTCCACCAATGATGGAATTGAACCAAACGTGGCATACAGGAGTCCCATGATGAACAGAAAACATTGGAAGCGTTTGGTGGGCATTGACCTTGAGTTTTGGAGTTGTAGTTCACCTACATCCAGAGAGCACTGTGGACTCAATGATGGATCTGGACCAAACTTGGCACAAATATTCCATATGCCCAAATATGAACACAGATGGAGTTTGGGGAAAATAGATCTTGACATTTGGGAGTTGTAGTTACTGGGATTTATAGTTCACCTACAATCAAAGAGCATTCTGAACTCCACCAATGATGGAATTGAACCAAACATGGCACACAGGATTCCCATGACCAACAGAAAACACTAGAAGGGTTTGGTGGGCATTGGAGTTTGGGAGTTGTAGTTCACCTACATCCAGAGAGCACTGTGGACTCAAACAATGATGGATCTGGACCAAACTTGGCACAAATATTCCATATGCCCAAATATGAACACAGATGGAGTTTGGGGGGAAATAGACCTTGACATTTGGGAGTTTTAGTTACTGGGATTTATAGTTCATCTACAATCAAAGAGCATTCTGAACCTCACCAATGTCAGAATTGGGACAAACTTCCCACACTGAACCCCCTTGACCAACAGAATATACTTAAGGTCATCCAGTCCAACTCCCTTCACCAGAGCAAGAAAACATAATCAAAGTCTTCCAGACAAAGGGTCATCCAGCCATAGATATGGATAGATATGATTCACACACAGAGAGATATAGTATCATAGATTTGAAAGGGACCCCTAAAGAAGGACAATGATATGTTGCATGTTCCAGAGTAGGCAAACCAGACACTCTCCACATCAACACTGACAAACAGCAAGAAATACTGTTTACCCACAAGCATAAAGAATTACATATATTAGAACCAACACTTTCTCATTACTTTATTTTCCAGATCACCAGACTGGGCCACAGCAACCCATGGCAGGGGACGGCTAGTATATCATAAATATTAACATGGTAATTTTGTTTAGACTACAATTTCCAGAATCCTTAGCCTGAGCCTATTGGGAAGGGCATGGTTTCACCCTTCCTTTCCATGTTGAGGGTGCATCTACACTATGGAATTAATGCAGGTTAACTGTCATGGCTCAATGCTATGGAATTCTGGGTTTTGTAGTCTGATGGCACTTTAATGGCCATGACTCGATACAATTGGATCCTGGGATTTGTTGTTTAACCCCACTTTAACAGCCATGACTCAGTGCAACAGGATCCTGGGATTTGTAGTTTGATGCCATTTTAATGGCCATGATTCAATGCAATTGGATCCTGTGATGCCACTTTAACGGCCACGACTCAATGCAGTTGGATCCTGGGATTTGTTATTTGATGCCACTTTAACTGCCATGTTTCAATGCTATGGAGTCTTGGGATTTGTAGTTTGATGCCACTTTAACTGCCACGACTCAATGCAGTTGGATCCTGGGATTTGTAGTTTGACATCACTTTAACTGCCATTCCTCAATGCCAAGAGATCCTAGAATGTGTAGTTTAGTGAGGCCATTCCTCAATGCTATGGAATCCTAGGATTTGCAGTTTGGTGAGACACCAGGATTCTTTAGCAGGGAAGGTGAAAGACCTTGCAAAACTACAACTCCCGTGAATGTATAGCATTGAGTTTTCTGGGCTGTATGGCCATGTTCCAGAAGCATTCTCTCCTGACTTTTCACCTGCATCTATGGCAGACATCCTCAGAAGTTGAGGGGTCTGTTGGAAACGAGGCAAGTGGGGTTTATATATTTGTGGAATAATGTCCACGCCATGAAAGCCTTCGACAACACATGTCGGTGTCTCGTTCATAGGAGGTTTGGAAACACAGGTTTGATGGGCATCTGTCAGGGGTGTTTTGGTTGTGTCTTCCTCCATGGCAGAATTGGTCTGGATGGGCGTTGGGGGTCTCTTCCAGCTCTATGATCATATAAATGGAAGAATCCAGAACCTAATGTGCTGTTATCCTTTATATCACAATATTGTGGCTCATTGCAACACGCAACCGCACCCAAAGCAGAGCTTATACAAGAGATAGAGACAAATGAATTCTGTCCGACGTTTGGCCTGGGTCAGTATTTTAATCCTCAGGAATCTTGGCAGTTGCAATGGAGTTGGAGAAGTCTGTCTGCTGAAGATATCTCTCTGTGATTCATGGCCATATAAAACTTCAGGGAATTTGGTGTTTAACAGAAAGTGAATACCAACTGTGCGCATCACATGCAAGGCTTCCTGCTCAGGAGCGTCTCACTCTCTCCTCTCCTCTGCATGCCTTTGGCTGCATCTACACTGCAGAACAGAGCTTCTCAACCTTAGAATCATAGAATCATAGAATCAGAGTTGGAAGAGACCTCATGGGCCATCCAGTCCCAAACCCCTGCCAAGAAGCAGGAATATTGCATTCAAATCACCCCTGACAGATGGCCATCCAGCCTCTGTTTAAAAGCTTCCAAAGAAGGATCCTCCACCACACTCCGGGGCAGAGTTCCACTGCTGAACGGCTCTCACAGTCAGGAAGTTCTTCCTCATGTTCAGATGGAATCTCCTCTCTTGTAGTTTGAAGCCATTGTTCCGCGTCCTAGTCTCCAGGGAAGCAGAAAACCAGCTTGCTCCCTCCTCCCTGTGGCTTCCTCTCACATATTTATACATGGCTATCATATCTCCTCTCAGCCTTCTCTTCTTCAGGCTAAACATGCCCAGCTCCTTAAGCCGCTCCTCATAGGGCTTGTTTTCCAGACCCTTGATCATTTTAGTCGCCCTCCTCTGGACACATTCCAGCTTGTCAATATCTCTCTTGAATTGTGGTGCCCAGAATTGGACACAATATTCCAGGTGTGGTCTAACCAAAGCGGAATAGAGCATGGGGAGCATGACTTCCCTAGATCTAGACACTATGCTCCTATTGATGCAGGCCAAAATCCCATTGGCTTTTTTTGCCGCCACATCACATTCCTGGCTCATGTTTAACTTGTTGTCCACGAGGACTCCAAGATCTTTTTCACACGTACTGCTCTCGAGCCAGGCATTGTCCCCCATTCTGTATCTTTGCATTTCGTTTTTCGTGCCAAAGTGGAGTATCTTGCATTTGTCCCTGTTGAACTTCATTTTGTTAATTTTGGCCCATCTCTGGGATTTGTTGTTGGGATTTATAGTTCCCAACGATGGAATTGAACTAATCTGTGCACACAGAACTTGCATGACCAACACTGAATACTGGAAGGGTTTAGCAGGCATTGTTCTTGACTTTTGGAGTTGTAGTTCACCTACATCCAGAGAGTACTGTGGACTCAAACAATGGTGGATATGGACCAAATAAAATTTGAAGACAACAGCACTCTCTAACTTGATGCATTCCAAAGGCCTTGGGCAAATGCCCCCATAATCCCCAAGTCACATGGCCAGTGACCATGTGACTCAATATGTCCAAATACTCAATATGTCCAAATGTGAACATTGCTGGAGTTTGGGGAAAATAGACCATGACATTTGGGAATTGTAGTTATTGGGATGTATAGTTCACCTACATTCAAAGAGCATTCTGAACTCCACCAATGATGGAATTGAACCAAACGTGGCACACAGAACTCCTATGACTAACAGAAAATATGGGGTTTAGTGGGCATTGTCCTTGAGTTTTGGAGTTGTAGTTCACCTACATCTAGAGATGATGGATCTGGACCAAACTTGGCACAAGCACTAAATATGTTCAAATGTGATCACTGGTGGAGTTTGGGGGAAATAGACCATGACATTTGGGAATTGTAGTTGTTGGGATTTATAGTTCACCTACAATCAAAGAGCATTCTGAACTCCACCAACAATGGAATTGAACCAAACTTGGCACACAGAACTCCAATGACCAACAGAAAATATGGAAGGGTTTGGTGGTCATTGACTTTGAGTTTTGGAGTTGTAGTTTACCTACATCCAGGGAGCACTGTGGACAAACAATGATGGATCTGGACCAAACTTGGCACAAATACTCAATATGTCCAAATGTGAACATTTATGGAGTCTGGGGAAAATAGACCATGACATTTGAGAATTGTAGTTGTTGGGATGTATAGTTCACCTACATTCAAAGAGCATTCTGAACTCCACCAACAATGGAATTGAACTAATCTGGGCACACATTGAATTGACTTTGAGGTTTGGAGTTGTAGTTCACGTACATCCAGGGAGCACTGTGGACAAACAATGATGGATCTGGACCAAACTTGGCACAAATACTCAATATGTCCAAATGTGAACATTTATGGAGTTGGGGGAAATAGACCTTGATATTTGGTAGTTGTAGTTGCTGGGATTTATAGTTCACCTACAATCAAAGAGCATCCTGAACCTCACCAACAATAGAATTGAACCAAACTTCCTTCACAGAACCCCCATGACCAACAGAAAATACTGGAAAGGTTTGGTGGGCATTGACTTTGAATTTTGGAGTTGTAGTTCACCTACATCCAGGGAGTCCTGTGGACTCAAACAATGATGAATCTGGACTAAACTTGGCACAAATACTCAATATGTCCAAATGTGAATGTGGTGGAGTTTAGGAAAATAGACCATGACATTTGGGAATTGTAGCTGTTGGGATGTATAGTTCACCTACATTCAAAGAGCATTCTGAACCCTACCATAATGTATTGTCGAAGTCTTTCATGGCCGGGATCACTGGGTTGTTGTAGGTTTTTCCGGGCTATATGGCCATGTTCTGGAGGCAATTTTTCTCCTGACGTTTCGCCTGCATCTATGGCAAGCATCCTCAGACCTCACTCCCTCTGAGGATGCTTGCCATAGATGCAGGAGAAACGTCAGGAGAAAAATTGCCTCCAGAACATGGCCATATAGCCTGGAAAAACCTACAACAACCCATAATCAAAGCCCTCCTGACAAAACACATTGACTCTATATTTATTATTTATTTATTTATTTACTTTACTTGTATACCGCAGTTTCTCAGCCTAACAGGCGACTCAACGCGGTTTACAACAAGGATAAGATCAATCAACGATATACAATTTAAAACCATTAGAGCACAATATACAATATTGACACAACAATAACAACACAATGCATCTCATAACTAGAGTCGTGATCCAAATTCGTCGTCCATATTTCCATTCCTGTATTATTATTATTATTATTATTATTATTATTATTATTATTATTGTTGTGTCAGGAGCAACTTGAGAAACTGCAAGTCGCTTCTGGTGTGAGAGAATTGCTGTCTGCAAGGACGTTGCCCAGGGGACACCCGATGTTTTGATGTTTTATCATCCTGTGGGAGGCTTCTCTCATGTCCCCCGCATGGGGAGCTGGAGCTGACAGAGGGAGCTCATCCACGCTCTTCCCAGATTCGAACCTACAACCTGTTGGTCTTCAGTCCTGCCTGAACAGAGGTTTAACCTCCTGCACCACCAGTATGAATCTTTGCAGACTTTTGCTATTAATAATACTTTATTATTTATTTATTTATTTATTTATTTACTTCATTTGTTGACCGCCGCTCTCAGCCCTGGGGCGACTCGCGGCGGTGTACAACATGTAAAAAACAGTCTACAAAACATACAATATATCAACAATCAAATTACACATTAATCTAATCACACTAAAAAATCCGCGCCATCACACATAGAATCAATAGCCAATCTCATAATCCGTAGTCCGTTCCAAGTGTCATTGCCAGATTCGTGTGGCTCTCAATTAAATGCCTTCTCGAATAGCCAGGTCTTTAGGCCCTTACGAAAAGCCATGAATGAAGGCGCCTGTCTGATGTCAACAGGGAGGGCGTTCCACAGCCGGGGGGCCACCACTGAGAAGGCCCTCTCTCTCGTCCCCGCCAAGCGTGCCTGTGAGGCGGGCGGGATCGAGAGAAGGGCCTCCCCAGACGATCTCAAGGCCCTCGTGGGCTCATAAGCCGAGATGCGGTCCGAAAGGTATTTTGGGCCGGAACCGTTTAGGGCTTTGTAGGATAACACCAGCACCTTGAATTGGGCCCGGTAGCAGATCGGCAGCCAGTGGAGCTGGGACAACAAGGGCGTTGTGTGCTCCCTGCGTCCCGCTCCTGTTAGTAACATGGCTGCCGTGCGCTGGACTAGCTGAAGCTTCCGGGCCGTCTTCAAGGGCAGCCCCACGTAGAGAGCGTTGCAGTAGTCAAGGCGGGATGTGACCAGAGCGTGTACCACCGTGGCCAAGTCAGACTTCCGAAGATACGGGCGCAGCTGGCGCACAGGGCTTATAGAATTGGACCAAACTTCCTACAAAGAAAGCCATGACCAAAAGAAAATACTGATGGCCTTTGGCGACCTTTTTGACACCCCTCTTGTGCCCCCCCCCAAAGGTCCTGACTTTCACTGATGTGGCTCCATGCCGTGGAATCCTGGGAGTTGTGGTTTGGTGAGGCAATGGTGTAACCGCATCAAGCAAACTTTGCTCTCCCCAAAAAATCCCATCATCTTACGATCGTCATGAGCCTGAAATGACTCAAAGCCCTTGGTTTAAATTTTGATGACTCTGCTCTCCATCAATTAAATAAGGTTACTATTAACTTTTGCATAAAAGGGGGAATAATCTGCCTCCACAAGACTGGCTTTAATATAACTTTCTTTTCTTTGAAGGGAACAGGGAATCCAAGTCACATGTAGTCTGAGTCATATTAGTTGCAGGAGGTCGTAATAGCAAAAGTCTGCAAAGATTCATAATTAAGAGTCATTTCCTAGGATTGTTTTATTACTAAGGGAGGTTTCTGATGAAGCTGTTTTGCACACATGCATATATACATATATGCACACCCACACACTACAATTCCCGAAAGAAGGGATTACTCTGCAGTCTCAATAAATCTCTGGTTCCATTTCGAAGCTGCATATTTCTCTCTGAAATGAGAATCAATAAAGGTGAAACACAAAGCTATCTGCACTATATCGTTTGGCTCTGTGCAACCAAATCCAGGGAATTTGGTTACACAGACACTGCTAAACCTGGAGTGTTTGGAGAATGTTGTACGGTGGTGAGATCCAGTGAGAGCCGTTCAGCAGTGGAACTCTCTGCCCCGGAGTGTGGTGGAGGCTCCTTCTTTGGAAGCTTTTAAACAGAGGCTGGATGTCCATCTGTCAGGGGTGATTTGAATGCAATATTCCTGCTTCTTGGCAGAATGGGGTTGGACTGGATGGCCCAGGAGGTCTCTTCCAACTCTTTGATTCTATGACTGTTAAATTTTCTAAGCTTCCAAAGACTTTGTATAGGGAAATCCATAGGGCCTCTCAGCCGAGGCACCCTGGGCGTCCCACTGGGCATAAGGAGGCCGCGTCCTGTTAATAGATAATTGCTACAAGCCCTGACTGTGAGAGCTGTTCAGCAGTGGAACTCTCTGCCCTGAAGCGTGGTGGAGGCTCCTTCTTTGGAAGCTTTTAAACAGAGGCTGGATGGCCATCTGTCAGGGGTGATTTGAATGCAATATTCCTGCTTCTTGGCAGGGGGTTGGACTGGATGGCCCATGAGGGTCTCTTCCAACTCTTTGATTCTATGATTCTATGATTGTAGTTTGGGTATTCTATAAGCTTGTCTGATACACTAAAAATGTAAAATACGAGGGTTGAATGAAAAGTAATGCCTCCACCTTTGTTACTTGGGTTTGGATGGGAATATTTTAATAAATCAAACACAGAAATAATCCTTAAGAGTGTGCTCTTTAACTACCACTATTCACTTTTCCACATAACCACCAGACAATTGGATATATTTCTGCCTACAATGAACAAGTTTTCTGAAGCTGTCACGGAAGATGTCGACACTCTGTTTCCACTACCAGCGTCTCACAGTTCTCTCAACATCTTCGTCAGAAGCATAATGATGCCTCCGCAGATCTTTCATTATCAGGAACAGATGGAGCCCCGGGTGGCGCAGTGGGTTAAACCCCTGTGTGGGCAGGACTGAAGACCGACAGGTCGCAGGTTTGAATCCGGGGAGAGGCGGATGAGCTCCCTCTATCAGCTCCAGCTCCTCATACGGGGACATGACAGAAGCCTCCCACAGGATGATAAAAGCATCAAATCATCTGGGCGTCCCCTGGGCAACGTCCTTGCAGATGGCCAATTCTCTCACAGCAGAAGCGACTTGCAGTTTCTCAAGTCGCTCCTGACACGACAAAAAAAATCGAGAACAGATGGAAGTCAGACGGTGCTAAATCTGGACTGCATGGAGAACATCAGTGGTGAGATCCAGTCTCTGAAGTTTCAAGTCTGTGTGCTTTCATTTCAGGCGTCAGCATCCTGGGTACCCATCGTGCACACATCTTTCAACAGCCAAGCAAAGCAATAATGTGACCCGCACGTTCTTGTGAAATGCCAATTATGCTTGAAATTTCTCTCTGAGTAATACAACGATCGTCCTGAATCAATCTGTCAACCTTTTGCTTGTGAAACTCAGTGGTTGCTGTCACAGGATGCTCAACTCTTTGTCATGCAAGTCAGATGTTCCCACCTCAACATCTTTAAACTTACTCTCCCAACGATACACAATACTCACATCAACACAATCACCATAAACAGCTTGCATTCTCTGATGAATCTTGTTTGGGGTGACATCTTCTGCTGTCAAGAATTCAATGACTGCACGTTGCTTAAGTCACATTGACCGACTGTCTGCGCAGTACTTCGCACTTTAACAAAACAACCATTCAATGTTAAGGCTTCCCACCAAAATGGAACTGTAGAGGAGAGTCTGCTGAACAAGCCAGTACCTGCCGCTTACCAGTACTGCCATCTGTTGAGGAGTTACAAAGGTGGAGGCATTACTTTTCATTCAACCCTCGGAAGATTGCCCTCTTAGGTTTAACTCTCAATAAAGACATGAGCCAAAGTCAGAGGATGGATCTACACCAGGCATGGGCAAACTTTGGCCCTCTCTACAGGTGTCCAACTCCCACAATTCCTAACAGCCTCAGGCCCTTTCCTTTCCCCCCTCAGCTGCTTAAGCCTGAGACTGTTAGGAATTGTGGGAGTTGGAGTCCATTCTGTAACTTTGGTCTTCATTGCAAGCTAGTTGTGGGAGTTGGAGTCCAAAACACCTGTAGAGAGGGCCAAAGTTTGACCATGCCTGATCTACTCTGTAGAATGAATGTAGTTTGACACCACTTCAGCTCCCATGGCTCAGTGCTATGGAAACATGGGAGTTGTAGTTTGGTGGGATAATGCTAAAGGCCTTGTAATACTACAACTCCCAGGATTCCAAAGCCATGAGGTGAGGTGAAAGTGTGTTCATTCTGCAGTTTAGATTGAAGCTACTGTCAGTAGAACCTCACTTTTCTATCAACCAAAATGTGTCCACGGTCAATTCTTTCATCTGCTTTGGACCAATGTTGGAAGAGGATTCTCAATACAATGCATGCAATCTGCTTTGCATGCCTCATCATCCTAAGTCTACTTATTATAATGAGGAAATAGTCTGGCTGGTAGATTTCTCTTTAATTGGAACAAGCAGATTTTTTTTCTACTGTTTGTAGTCTGTGCTTCCAAATTGCAATTCATACCATATGCTATTCTCTATACAGGTCTGCATCCTGTTTTCCGAGAAACTACAGCTGGATACCAGTCCTAAGAACTATTACTTCTTTATGACACCAATACAGTTGTTGCCAACCTTTTTTTTGACCAGGGACCATTTGACCCAGGATTCCTTGACCAGGAAATACATTGGCCAGGGACCACTTTGACAAAGGACCACTTGACCGGGCACCACTTTGACCAGAGACCACTTTGACTAGGGTCCACTTGACCCAGGACCTGGGACTACTTTGACCAGAGACTGATCAAGGACAACTTTGACCAAAGACCACTTTGATCAGGGACCACTTTGACCATGGACCACTTTGACCAGGGACCATTTTGACCAGGGACTACTTTGATCAGGGACCACTTTGACCAGGGATTACCAGTACTTTGACCAGGGACCACTTGACCAGGGACTATTTTGAGCAGAGACCACTTGACCAGCGACTACTTTGACCAGGACCACTTTGACCAGGGACTACCAGTACTTTGACCAGGGACCACTTGCCCAGGGACCACTTGACCAAGAACCACTTTGACCAGGGACTACCAGTACTTTGATCAGGGACCACTTTACCAGGGACTACTTTGAGCAGAGACCACCTGACCAGTGACTACTTTGACCAGGACCACTTGACCAAGGACCGTTTTGACCAGGGACCACTTGACCAAGGACCATTTTGACCAGGGACACTTGACCAGGGTCTACTTTGATCAGAGACCACTTGACCAGTAACTACATCAACCAGGGACCACTTTGACCAGGGACCACTTTCACCAGGGATCACTTTGATTAGTGTCCACTTGACCCAGGACCAGGGACTACTCTGACCAGAGACTACTTTGATCAGGGACCACTTTGACCCGGGACTACTTTGACCAGAGACTACTTTGACCAGGGACCACTTTGACCAGAGACCACTTTGGCCAGGGACCACTTTCACCAGGGATCACTTTGATTAGTGTCCACTTGACCCAGGGCCAGGGACTACTTTGACCAGAGACTACTTTGACCAGGGACCACTTTGACCAGAGACCACTTTGACCCGGGACTGCTTTGACCAGAAACTACTTTGACCAGAGACCACTTTGACCAGGGACCACTTTCACCAGGGATCACTTTGATTAGTGTCCACTTGACCCAGGACCAGGGACTACTTTGACCAGAGACTACTTTGATCAGGGACCACTTTGACCCGAGACTACTATGACCAGGGACTACTTTGACCAGAGACTACTTTGATCAGGGGCCACTTTGCCCAGGGATTACTGGTACTTTGACCAGAGACAACTTGACCAGGGACTACTTTGAGTAGAGGCCACTTGACCAGCAACTACTTTGACCAGGACCACTTTGACCAGGGACTACCAGTACTTTGACAAGGGACCACTTGCCCAGGGACCACTTGACCAAGAACCACTTTGACCAGGGACTACCAGTACTTTGACCAGGAACCACTTTACCAGGGACTACTTTGAGAAGAGACCACCTGACCAGTGATTACTTTGACCAGAACCACTTTGACCAGGGACTACTTTGACCAGGACCACGTTGACCAGGACCACTTTGACCGGGGACCACTTTGACCAGGGACTACTTTGAGCAAAGAGCACTTTGACCAGGAACTACTTTGACCAGGGACCACTTGATCCCAAAGTTGCATTTTGTGAACAGATAGGAGCTGTCCAAGCCCATCATGCTTTGAATCAAAATTTTGCATCACAAGACAAACCAAAGGTAAGAAAATCTCTGTCATTTATTTCCACAATGTATGAATGCCTGGGTCATCCCCTTATAAAGCAATAAAAACCTTCAACTGTTCCGATTCAGAGGGATCGCCAGGAAAATGTGCAAAAGGTCCCATCAACCAAGGTGCTGATAGTTGATGCAGCCTATGAGGCATTTGAGGTATCTATATTTGGATTTAAGGCAGGCAGAAAAGAAAGGTGTGCTGAGCAATAGAAGTCCTGGCAGGATTGGGATCAAGCCCAAGATGAGTTTCTGCCATATCCGTTTCATCAGGAAGGTGAAGGCAGACCAGAATAAACAAGAATACACAAATATGGCATACGGGGCAACCATAGCATGATGTCTATGGACCTCAGGATCAAGGGGTGGCAGGAAGAGTGGTAAACAGACACAGAAAACAATCTGGTAGCCTAGGAGGACATTGCAAAAGGTGGAACAAACCATTTATGTACTTCTGACTTTGACAGGGACAGTCCTAATTAATTCTTTGCTGTCCCACTTTTTCACCTTCTTTTAAAGTGTCCCAGTTTCTCTCTCCTCTTTTGTCCTCAGGTTACTTTAGTTACTGCAAACACGAGGTCACCATTGCTAGTGGGGTTGGATATGCTTCAAAAATTCAACTAGCCCTAAAATGAGGTGCTGTCCTTGCACAGCATCAATCCCTTTATGCTGCCAATATCTGGACTTTGATGTGATCTCAAGATAAGGAATAATGGGGAACTGGGACTCACTGTAATCCTGGAAGAAGTTAGACCAATACATGGCTTTGTTGGGCAAAGGGGAGGTGGAAAAATCAGAGGCAACACTAAGAAAGGTATTCTGTAGCCAGTATCTGAAGTGCCCATCAGATGTTCTGGGAACAAATATATGTATGTGTCCTATTGGCAATGGTCTTATGGGAATTTGATTGTGTTTTTTGGAATGTAAGAGTGAATAATCCACCATTTTAATCCACCAAACCCAAGGGAGCTCTGGGTATGTAAACACTGTGGTTGATTCTTCTCAGTCTATCTCCATGAGCTTCAGAGGGAACTCTGAAGAACAGTCTTAGAGCAGTTTCCCACAAGCATGGTCATTCAGTGATGATTTGCTCATGAGAAGGATTTATCATGGATCCTGAACCTTAGATAGAAGTTTTGTATCACACAGTCGAATCTATCCCTAAACTGACATAAGTTGTCCAGTGGAGAGTGGTTGAGGAACATCAATGCGTCTTGGGCACTTGGAGAAGCAGTACACTTCCTATGCCTTATAGTGACGCCCAAATATGTGCCGACGATAGCAACAGAACACGGCTACTCCGATGACCACCAGTGATAAAAGGGCCACCGCTAGTAGAATCAGCACACTCATCTTCTTGCGGTCTTCTTTTTCACAGTCTTCTGGCCTGATATTGACCACATGCATTTCTTCTTCTTCATATCCAAAACTCTTGACATGTTGGCACTTGACTAGGTCTAAATTGGGGATCTCCACAGTGGCTTTGTGGATCATGTGGGAGAGCCAGATGTTTCCGCAGCAACTGAGCGGGTTTCCAGCTAAGTACAGATTCCGTAGATTTTTCTCCAAAGCTGGGATCTTGCTACTTTTCAGATTGCTGAAGCTGTTGTATTGCAGGTCCAGAACTTCCAAAGCACAGCAGCCCTCAGTCCAAGGAAACAGCCAGCTGAGCTGATTGTCGGAAAGATTGAGATATTTCAAGTTAGGGAAAAGGGGGAAATTGAGATTCAGAGTTGTCATGCCATTCCCATGTAAATCCAAGTATTCAAGAGAGAGTTCCAAGCCAGACAATGATTTGGCATCTATGTGAAGCCCCCAGTTCCTAGAGAGGTCCAAAGCTACAAGTTGAGTCCTGTAGAAACCATACACTGGGATGGTCTTCAACTTGTTGTCTGACAGATATAAATGCTGAAGCTCAGGAACATCAACAAAGGAGACACAGCCATCTTCTTCAGCTGCAGGTCTTTGTCTGGCTAATCTTGATTGGAAGCTACAAAGACTCAAATTGTTGCTCCGGAGGTTAAGCAGCCAGAGGCGAGGAAGGCCTGTAAAGATGTCCGATCGTAGTGCTTGGAGATTGTTTTCCTGAAGGTAGAACTCTTGTAAGTTTCCCAAGGTGTTGACGTCCACCTCTAGATCTTGTAAAGAGTTAGAACTTATGTCAAGAATGGCCAGTGAAACCAGCTCAGAACTTGCCACAAAAGTCTGAAGGCAATTTTTGCTAAGGTTCAGAAACTGAAGCTTAGACATGGAAGTGAAGAAGTCACTTGGGATGGACTTGATCTCGTTGTAACTCAGGTCCAAATGTAACAACTCAGGCAAGTGTGGAGAGCTCGCATTGCTTTTTTGATCCTGACCCAAGAGAGGAAGAGATGGGTCTTCCCAATTGTAGTCCTCATCCTCGCTAAGGGATTCCACCATAACAGACTGGAGAATATTCTTTGTTAGATTCAGATAGGCCAGCTTGTTGACCTGGGGGAGAACCGGGAAGCGGAGCAATTTGTTCTCACTCAAGTCCAACCAAATCAGATTGAATTCATCCATGGATTCAATGGAATGGAAGATCTCGATACTATTCCGGCTGAGATCAAGAATCTGCAACTGCTTCAAGTCGAAACCAGCGATGCAGGTGAGCGAGTTCATAGAGAGGTTGAGTTTGGAGAGTTGCGATAAACTCTCGAAGGCTCCCTCTTCTATCTCCATGATCATATTACTGTGAAGGTTCACCTCGATCAGCGAGGGAGAGCCCTGGAATGTCTTTTGGGAAATTTCGATAATGCTGTTCTCTGCCAGGGAAAGGTACTGAAGGGACGGTGCTTTGTGAAGGAAGTGTTCGGCCATCCCATTATAGAGCCTGTTGCAAGACAGATCTAATGTCCTGACGTGGGGCAGGAGTCCAAACGACAGGTTGCTCTGAGCCATGCGATAGAGTTGGTTGTTGGCCAAATGGATCTCCTCCAAACTTCTCAGGCTGGCAAAGATCCCCGGCTTGATGAAGCCAATGTGGTTGGAGTTTAAATCCAAATGTCGGAGAGAAGTGTAAAAAGTCAGGGGACGCTCTGTGATGTTCTGAAGCTGGTTCTCAGAAAGGACAATTTTGTTTACATTTTGATGAAGCGCCAGAGGGATCTGATCTAGATTCCTGCCGTTGCAAAAGGCATCCATGTTTCTCTGCAGGGAAACAAAGGAAAGAGAGAATGAACATCAGCAATACCTGGAACATGTATGTTGCAGGCAAATTAAATCAACAATAGGATCTAAATAATTAAAAACCTATTAAGATAGACATTTTCAAAGAATAAAGAACAAGGCTTTCATGGTCGGAATCACTGGGTTGATTTTAGGTTTTTTGGGTTGTATGGCCGTGTCCTAGAAGCATTCTCTCCTGGCGTTTCACCTGCATCTGTGGCAACATCCTCACAGCCTCTGAGGATGCTTGCCATAGATGCAGGCGAAAGGTCAGGAGAGAATGCTTCTAGAACATGGCCATACAACAAAAAAACCCACAACAACCCAATAAAGGGCAACTTCATTAAATGTATTTTTATTGATTGACTTCACTTAAAAGGCAAAAGCTGCACATCGCAAGTGTTGAACTTGACTTCAGCACATAGAAGATGGCTTTGAAAGGCAGCAGATCACAGGAGCTGTCTTCATAGACCTGTCAGCAGCCTATGATACTGTGAACCACCGCCTCCTCCTGAGAAAAATGTATAATATCACAAAAGACGACCACCTCACCCGCCTCATAGGAAACCTGCTACAAAACAGGAGCTTTTTTGTTGAGTTCCAAGGCCAGAGAAGTAGATGGTGAAAACAGAAGAATGGCCTGCCTCAGGGGAGCGTGCTTGCTCCATCCATGTTCAACATCTACACAAATGACCAGCCACTGCCAGAAGGGACAGAGAGCTTCATCTATGCTGATGATCGTGCCATTACTGCTCAAGCAGGGAGCTTTGAGATGGTAGAACTGAAGCTCTCCGAAGCTCTAGGTGCTCTTACTGCCTATTACAGGGAAAACCAGCTGATCCCCAACCCATCTAAAACACAGACATGTGCCTTTCATCTCAAGAACAGATAAGCATCCCGAGCTCCGAGGATTACCTGGGAAGGAATCCCACTGGAGCATTGCAACGCACCCAAATACCTGGGAGTCACTCTGGACCATGCTCTTACCTACAAGAAGCACTGCCTGAACATCAAGCAAAAAGTGGGTGCTAGAAACAATATCATACGAAAGCTGACTGGCACAACCTGGGTATCACAACCAGACACAGTGAAGACATCTGCCCTTGCGCTATGCTACTCTGCTGCTGAGTACGCAAATAACAGGACAACAGTTTACTTTACAGGATAATTGCTGCTTATTTTCTTATTTGAAGACAAAAATGAGAATACCCAATTGAAATGTTGGTATACTTCTGGTATGTACTACAAGGAGATAGTCAAATGATGGGAATGATAGATATTTGAACATTATGGAACGGGTTTGACAGAATCTGGGACATAGTTTTATCTGAGAAACCAACATACAAAATGAGATGTGGCAGTTTTATTTAGCTTAGCGGTTCCCAACCTGTGGTCTGTGGATCACCAGTGGTCCACAAGAATGAAAATATGGTCACCATTACTACACCGTTGACTCAAAACTATGCGACAATGAGAGTGACTGGTCTTATGAAACATAGTACCGAGGAAACAGGGATGCCAGGAGGGGGGAGGTGGACTATGCACAAAATATTATGACTCCAATATCAGCTCTAGACTATTTTCTATGGACGAGCAGGTGGAGATTACTTGATGTCCATACGTTCTGTATCAGAAACTAGAGCTGATGTGGTCTATCCATTTGAATTATCTGAATCATCACCCCAGATAACCAAACTGAATCTAAAGTTGACCAAAAACTGTTTCGTAACGCTTTTTGCACTAATGTTGGAGAGTGGTCCCTGGTCAAAATGGTTCCTGGTCAAGGTGGTCCCTGGTCAAGGTGGTCCGTGACCTAAGTGCTCCCTGGTCATGGTGCTCCCTACCAAGGTGGTCCCTGGTCAAGGTGGTCTCTGGTCAAAGTTCTCCCTGGCCATGGTGGTTCCTGGTCAAAGTTCTCCCTGGTCATGGTGATCCCTGGTCAAAGTTCTCCCTGGCCATGGTGGACCCTGGTCAAAGTTCTCCCTGGACATGGTGGTCCCTGGCCAAGGTGGCCCCTGGTCAAGGTGGTCTCTGGTCAAAGTTCTCCCTGGCCATGGTGATCCCTGGACAAAGTTCTCCCTGGCCATGGTGATCCCTGGTCAAAGTTCTCCCTGGCCATGGTGATCCCTGGTCAAAGTTCTCCCTGGACATGGTGGTCCCTGGTCAAAGTTCTCCCTGACCATGGTATCCCTGGTCAAAGTTCTCCCTGGCCATGGTGATCCCTGGTCAAAGTTCTCCCTGGCCATGGTGGTCCCTTTTCAAAGTTTTCCCTGGCCATGGTGGCCCCTGGTCAAAGTTCTCCCTGGCCATGGTGGTCCCTGGTCAAGGTGGCCTCTGGCCATGGTGGTCCCTGGCCATGGTGGTCCTACTGGCTGTTAGGAATTGTGGGAGTTGAAGTCCAAAACACCTGGAGGGCCAAAGTTTGCTCATGCCTGGTATAAGGTATACAGGCAGTCCTCGAGTTATAAACATCTGACTTACAAACTACTCTTAGTTAAGAACAGGAAAGTGACAAAGTGAGAGAAGTCTACTCCTAGGAAGGGAAATTCCCTCCTGGAAGAGTAATTATCATGGAGAAAAGGGTTCTCTACTGAAGCTCTCTCATCAATCCTTGTTTCCAAATTTTTCAAAGGGATTCCAAAATCTAAAGCACTTCTGGTCCCAATTATTTTGGACAAGGGATGCTCAACTTGTATTGGATATCATACTATATGGACTCCTTATTCTCTCATTGTTGTCCTTCTTTTTAGCGGCTCTTATTAATCCTGTGTGGATCATAATAAATTGTGGCAAGTTCTTGGTGGGGTGGGCATCCCAAGCCCCCTTTCCTCTCTCCTGAGGAATCTGTACAAGGACCAAGTAGCAACAGTCAGAACTGACCACGGAACAACAGACTGGTTCAAGATTGGGAAAGGCGTACGGCAAGGCTGCATACTCTCACCCAACCTTTTTAGCTTGTATGCAGAACACATCATGCAAGGATGTGCGGGGCTTAATGAATGTAAAGCTGGGGTGAAAATTGCTGGAAGAAACATGAACAAGAAACCTGGAACCCCAGGTTTCAGTGGTGACCAGGGGAGCATTCGCACAATTAAAACTTGTGCGCCAACTGCGACCGTACCTTGGGAAGTCTGACTTGGCCACGGTAGTCCACGCTCTGGTTACATCCCGTCTTGACTACTGCAACGCTCTCTACGTGGGGTTGCCTTTGAAGACGGCTCGGAAGCTCCAATTAGTCCAACGGGCAGGCAGCCATGTTACTAACAGGAGCAGGGCGCAGGGAGCATACAACTCCTCTGCTGTACCAGCTCCATTGGCTGCCGATTTGCTACCGGGCCCAATTCAAAGTGCTGGCGCTGGCCTTTAAAGCCCTAAACGGTTCTGGCCCAACTTATCTATCCGAACGTATCTCGGCCTATCAGCCCACCAGGACCCTAAGATCTTCTGGGGAGGCCCTGCTCTCTATCCCGCCTGCTTCACAGGTGCGGCTGGCGGGGACGAGAGACAGGGCCTTTTCTGTGGTAGCCCCTCGGCTTTGGAACGCCCTCCCCATAGAGGTAAGATCAGCCCCCTCGCTGGTGGCGTTTTGAAAAAGACTGAAGACATGGATGTTCGAACAAGAATTCGGTTAACACGGTGCAACGAATCTGACGATCAAGGACTGGTAATCACAGACGATGAAATTGGACTGCGTTTTTAACTAAGAGATGCATTGGTTTGATATTGGTGGCCCAATATTGTATATTATGTATGTGTTTTTATGCTTTTTTTATGCTTTTTATCTTGAATATTGTTGATTATTGTAATGTTGTAAACCGCGTTGAGTCGCCAATGTAGGCTGAGAAACGGCGGTATACAAGCGCAGTAATAAATAAATAAATAAATAAATATAGATGACACCACTTGATGGCCGAAAGCGAGGAGGAGCTGAGGAGCCTTCTAATCAAGGTGAAAGAAGAAAGCGCAAAAGCTGGGTTGCAGCTAAACATCAAAAAAAAAAACCAAGATTATGGCAACAAGAATGATTGACAACTGGGAAATAGAGGGAGAATATGTGGAGGCCGTGATAGACTTTGTATTTCTAGGTGCAAAGATGACTGCAGATGCAGACTGTGGCCGGGAAATCAGAAGACGCTTCCTTCTTGGGAGGAGAGCAATGTCCAATCTCGATAAAATAGTCAAGAGTAGAGACATCACACTGGCAACAAAGATCCGCCTAGTCAAAGCCATGGTATTCCCCGTAGTAACTAACCTACGGATGTGAGAGCTGGACCTTAGGGAAGGCTGAGCGAAGGAAGAGAGATGCTTTTGAGCTGTGGTGTTGGAGGAAAGTTCTGAGAGTGCCTTGGACCACGAGAAGATCCAACCAGTCCATCCTCCATGAAATAAAGCCCGACTGCTCACTGGAGGGAAGGAGATGAGAGGCTAAGATGAAGTCTTTTGGCCACATCATGAGGAGACAGCAAAGCCTAGAGAAGGGAATGATGCTGGGGAATGTGGAAGGTAAAAGGAAGAGGGGCCGACCAAGGGCAAGATGGATGGATGGCATCCTTGAAGTGACTGGACTGACCTTGAAGGAGCTGGGGGTGGTGACGGCCGACAGGGAGCTCTGGCGTGGGCTGGTCCATGAGGTCACGAAGAGTCGGAGATGACTGAACGAATGAACAACAACATTAATCCTAAAAAATTCTCAGGCTGCACCGACTTCCATATCGCAAGTGGTGGTCCCTTTCCCGCTCCCCTTTCCTTCTGAGCTCTGTTTTGAACTCCTTCCCACTTCATCTGGGCCTCTCTGCTTCTGCTTATAAAACAAACATAAATTCCGATTTTTCCTCCACCCTGTTTGGCCCAAGGGCCACCATTTATTAAGGGTATTCCCATACGGGATACGGAAGAATGTAGAAGGAAAACAGGATGTATGGCACTCATAGAGACCCGAGATTTCACATGAGCAGCTGGAGAGAATGGGTCGGGGCTCTGCAACCTCCTAGATTTCTCTAATTGGCCTGTGATAGTCTGACTTACTTATGTTCACTTGTGTAACTTAACTAAATTGGGGAGTTTCAAGGACTAGGAAGGGAAAGGATAGATAAGCAGGCAGGCTTCTGGAATTGGAAGACTACTTACAGTGCACATACACAGTAGAATTAATGCAGTTTGATACCACTTTGGTGATGGCTCAATGCTATGGAATCCTGAGACTGGATCTACACTGCTTTATAAAATCCAGATTATATGATTTGAACTGGATTATATGGCAATGTTGTTGTTCATTCGTTCAGTCGTTTCAGACTCTTCGTGACTTCATAGACCAGCCCATGGACCAGCAGTGTAGACTCATATAATCCAGTTCAAAGCATATAATCTGGATTATCTGTTTTGATAATCTGGATTATATGGCAGCATTGATCCTGCCTCAGGCCCATTCTACACTCCCATATAAGATCCAGATTATCTGCTTTGATCTGGATTATGTGGCAGTGTAGACTCATATAATCATGTTTAAACCATATAGTCTGAATTATCTGCTTTGATAATCTGGATTATATGGTGTGGTGAAGTGTGAATTTTAACCTACAGTCATGTATAATTATAGGTAGGTGTTTAAAGGGGTAAGTATTTAAAATAGCATAACTGGGGGGATGGTAGCCAGCTTGGCTCACTCTGAGATGGGTTGCCATGATTAAAAGGGGAGGAGCCAACTGCCACTTGGCAAGAGTAGGCATTTTAAATAGGCAGTCTGTGGTCAGAGAACTGCAGGGAAAGCTGGTTCTACTGTGTTGAGAATCAGGAAGGTTTAGGCTTTTAGCCTGTGTGGTTTAGCTAGGTCAAGTTGACTTATTTCGATTAGTAGTTAGGGTTTGAGTAAAAAGGGGAAGAGAACCCCAGTAAGAATCTTTACTGTAACAGAGATAACAGAGGGAAAGAATAGGGTAATACCTGGAGTGATCTGTTAAGGAAAGAAACACATTTTGAAGGAAATAAGTTTAAACCTGTCTAGTGGAAAGAACAGTCCTCTTAAGAGTTGTTTTATGAAAGGTTATAAATGTAACCACTAAAGGAATGTACTGCTAGGAGTTAAGAAACATTGGAACCATTAAGCTTCTATACTTCAATAAACTTATTACAGTTTCTCTTAAATCCAAGCCTCTGTTTCGTATACTTTCTAGTCAAGCCACACTACACATCAAAGGAAGGTAAACAAAATATTACAGGCTAATGGGTATGTTATCGATTTTGTAGATTCATTACAAAGTGTAGGAGACTGACAAATCAGTAACATCCCTACAACTGGTGGCGTCGTTACATATGGCAGTGTAGAGGAGGCCTGAGATTGTAGTTTGGTGAAGCATCAGCATTCTTTGGCAGAGAAGGCAAGCAACTTATAAAACTACAACTCCCATGATACTTGAGCCAAAGCAGGGAATATGGTACATTAATTAACTACATTAATTTTATAGCGTAGATGCACAGATCCACACTGTCACATAATCCAGATTATCAAGTGAGATAGTCTACACTGATGTATAATCCAGTTCAAAGCAGATAATCTGGGTTTCATAGAAGGGCATAAGACAAAGTTTAGGATTGGCATTTTGAATATGAGATGTCACTCATACAGCTTAAGAGCCATGTTTCAAGATGGAAAAGATATTGTAGAGTTCTATAGGACACATTGCCTTCCTTGCCTCCCATACTCTTTGGCAGAGAAGGCTAAAGATCTCCTAAAACTACTACTCCCATGATTCCATAGCATTGAGCCATGTCAGTTAAAATGGTACTGAACTACATTAATTTGACAATGCAGATGGATCCAAGGAGGAGAGAAGCCCTTATTCCTGTGAACTGAGGAGTCCTTTCTTCCAGATGCTGGCTTTGCAGGAAGCCCTTCCCCAAAACATCTGTAGGAAACCAGGCCATGTGGGGCAGAGGAACGAAGGGAAAGCTGAAAGCCATTCGGATGAAAGTGAGCAATGCGCGGCTCATTGGTGAGTAATGCGAGATGTGTATGTATCTCCAGACAGACGGCATGGGCTGAGCGTGCCAAAGGAAGGCCAGCCTTAGCCAAAATGGCAGATGCCCAAGAGATCGGGCTGGCTGAACACGAAGAGAGTAGGAACACATATCTTTTATACAGGAAAGAGATGAGAATGCATTCCCCAGTTTAGGTGGTTCAGTTCGTCTTGGAAGAGGTGGAGTTCACCGATTCTTTTTGCATGGTCAACCAGGTCTTCAATTGTGCTTCTTTTTGGACTTGGGTGATGGATAGAGTTTTTATGTAGGTATCTATCCATGTGTATAGGTTTTCTGTAAATTGTGTGACTCAGTTGTTGAACCACCTAAACTGGGTTTTACAGGCCAATGGAGACTCTACCACACACATCAAGACCGAGAACAAGCCATAAGAGTAAGGAGAAAGATCCACTCAGTGGAAAAGTGTTCTTGCTGTGCAGGTACAACTGTACCAGGAGCTCCAATTTTGTTTGCTTTGCATTTAATGTTTGTTATAGTCCCAAGTTTCAGGGACTCTGCAGATAGGTGGCTTCTTTTGGCTGCAATCATAGGGCAAGCCACCTGTCAATTATAGTTAGGTTCCCTGGTCCCGCCGCCTCTTTGGGTTTTTGGAGGGAGTAGGAGCCTTTTTGGGTCAGTCCACACAGAGCAGCTTTCCATGCAGGACATAATACCAAGAGCTCCTGTAGAAAGCTTCCTCTTCTACGGCTTGGCCGGGGAGATATACAGCCTACAGCTTGGCTGGGGTTATACAGCCCACAGCTTGGCCGAGGATCATACAGCCTTACAGCTCCTTTGCTGAGGGACTTCAGCCAGCCATCACCGAAACCTGAACTCCTTTCCCCCTGGAAGTTTACAAAGCTCTGCTTGGTAAGGGACACTCGCGGAAGCCAGAAGCAGTTGGTACCAGGTGCAGGGGCTCCACGCTAACTGCCCAGATTAGAAGTTAAGGATTTCCCCATTAGTTAAAATACCGTTTATGAAGATAGTGCCTGTTACCTGTGGACAAGATTGAAAGAGCCAATAGACTGTTAAGGAAGCCTTGAAATACTTGTTTGTTTTCAATAATAAGAACTTTGTTGAACCTTTGAGCAATCTAGAGACTCTGTTTTAAGGAAATCCAAAGGCCTTTAATCTGAGGCAGCCCCGGCGTCCCGTTGGGCACACAAAATTTATGTCCTATCAACAGTTTTATGCACAAGCCCAGCGTGCGACAGCACACTTGCCATACATCAAGGAAACCACTGACCACATAGGGAAGCTGATGAGGAAACACAACCCACGAGGGTTGATCTACCTTCATAACTTCTCCACAGATTTTTATTTACTTATYGTGTCAGGAGTGAAACAAAACAGTTGTATTGCATTAAAAAACAATGYATCCTCAACAGATGGCAGTACTGGAATACGGCAGGTACTGGCTTGTTCAGTAGACTCTCCTCTATAGTTCTATTTTGGCAGGAAGCCTTAGCATTGAACAGTTGTGTTGTTAAAGTGCAAAGTATGGAACCCTGTGCAGATGGTCAGTCAATGAGACTTAAGCAGTCATTGAATTCTTGAATAATAGAATAATAGAATCATAGAGTTGGAAGAGACCTCAGGGSCCATCCAGTCCAACCCCCTGCCAAGAAGCAAGAAAATTGCATTCAAAGCACCCCCGACAGATGGCCATCCAGCCTCTGCTTCAAAGTCTCCAAAGAAGGAACCTCCACCACACTCCAGGGCAGAGAGTTCCACTGCTGAACAGCTCTCACAGTCAGGAGCTTATTCCTAATGTTCAGATGGAATCTCCTTTCTTGTAGTTTGAAGCCATTGTTCCGTGTCCTAGTCTCCAGGTCAGCAGAAAACAAGCCTGCTCCCTCCTCCCTATGACTTCCCCTCACATATTTATACATGGCTATTAGGAATGTGCAACCCATGGTTCTAAATGGTTCTAAAGTACTTACAAAACTAAAGTTCTGGTGGTGAAAACTAGGGGGCACTGGTGCTTTGCTGCTACAGTGTTGCTAAAGTTCTGATGGTGAAACTTTCAGAACTCTAACACAACTTTCAAAATTTCATTATAAATGGCAGCTCCTAATAGGTTCTGTCATAAAAATCACCAATAATGAAATAATAATGAAATTTTGAAAGTTTTGTTAGAGTTCTGAAATTTTCACCACCAGAACTTTAGCAACACTGTAGAAGCAAAGCACAAACACCCCCTAGTTTTCACAACCAGAACTTTAGAAACATGGATTGCACATGTCTAATGGCTATTAAGGAGCCCCCGGTGGCGCAGTGGGTTAAAGCACTGAGCTGCTGAGCTTGTTGATCGAAAGGTCGCAGGTTCGATTCCGGGGAGCGGCGTGAGCTTCTGCTGTCAGCCCTAGCTTCTGCTAACCTAGCAGTTTGAAAACATGCAAATGTGAGTAGATCAATAGGTACCGCTCCGGCGGGAAGGTAACGGCGCTCCATGCAGTCATGCCGGCCACATGATCTTGGAGGTGTTTACGGACAATGCTGGCTCTTCGGCTTAGAAATGGAGATGAGCACCACACCCCAGAGTCAGACATGACTGGACTTAATGTCAGGGGACAACCTTTACCTTTAATGGCTATTAATGTCTCCCCTCAGACTCTCTTCTTCAAGCTAAACTTGTCCAGCTCCTTAAGCCGCTCCTCATAGGGCTTGTTCTCCAGACCCTTGATCATTTTAGTCGCCCTCCTCTGGACACATTCCAGCTTGTCGACATCTCTCTTCAATTGTGGTGCCCAGAATTGGACACAGTATTCAGTATTTACAAAAACAAGGTTCCCATAACACAAATAAAGTTCTTTACATTTCCTTCTTTGCTTCCACACTGGGCTTCTTTCTCATGCAGATAAACAGCTTCACTCTCACAGAGACTCTTTTCACACCAAACTTACATAGGAGCTTCGCACACGAGGCCTTCAACCTGGGATGTCTCTCACCAAAGCTTCTCACACCAGGCCTTCTCATACTGAAGCCTATCTCACACTCTGAGGCCTTTCTCTAATGGAGAGGCTGTCTATCAGGAGTGCTTTGATTGTGCCTTCTTGCATCGCAGGGGGTTGTGCTGGGTGGCCCTTGGGGATCTCTTCCAGCTCTAGGATTCTAGGATCAGGAGTAAGCAATAAGGGGTCTAATGGATACATTTTTTTCCTCCCATCCACCATCTCATCCTGACTGACCCTTTTGGGATCCAAAGGTTTCCCATCTTATCTTCAACTTTCTACCTCTGAAAGAGAAGAGGAAGGGGAGGAAAGGGCAGGGAGGGGGCTTGGGGAGAACCCCCTCCTTCTTGGCCCACCCACCCTGCTCCAGTCCACCATGTGACCCCCAAGTTAGAAAGTTTGCCCCTTCCTGGTCTACAAGATAGGGTATAATATTTTCCCACGCTTCTCCTTCCATTGACAAGCTGGAATGTGTCCAGAGGAGGGCGACTAAAATGATCAAGAGAACTGGAGGGCTTGATCTGGAGAACAAGCCCTATGACGAGCGGCTTAAGGAGCTGGGCATGTCTACCCTGAAGAAGAGAAGGATGAGAGGAGATATGATAGCCATGTATAAATATGTGAGAGGAAGCCACAGCGAGGAGGGAGCAAGTTTGTTTTCTGCTTCCCTGGAAACTAGGACGCGGAACAATGGCTTCAAACTACAAGAGAGGAGATTCCATCTGAACATGAGGAAGAACTTCCTGACTGTGAGAGCCATTCAGCAGTGGAACTCTCTGCCCCGGAGTGTGGTGGAGGCTCCTTCTTTGGAAGCTTTTAAACAGAGGCTGGATGGCCATCTGTCGGGTGATTTGAATGCAATATTCCTGCTTCTTGGCAGAATGGGGTTGGACTGGATGGCCCATGAGGTCTCTTCCAACTCTTTGATTCTATGATTCTATATACTGAGGACTAAGGAGGAAAGTGGAGGAGGAGAGAAAAGCCAGGACATTTTAACACTTGGAAAAAATCAGAAGACGCTGAATTAATTGTCAGGCTCCCTACTGAATAGCCCCTTGCAAATTGCCCATATTCAGATCAGGAGGGGGAAAAAGAGTGAAGGATAAGATAGTAAACACTGGAATGTCATGGTTTGGCAATGGCACCCTATGAGCCATTTCTCCAAAAGCAGCAAAGAAGAAATAGGGATTCCAGAAAGCACATCTGGCACGCAAAGAACTCTGGAAGAAAAGCTGATCTACGGATGCATCTATAAGGTTGAACTATTGCAGTTTGATACTGCTTTAACTGCGATAGCTCGAGGCTGTGCGTTCGTGGGAGTTGTAGTTTGGTGAGACACCAGCACTCTTCGGCAGAGAAGGCTAAAACAAATTGCAAAGGCAATTTCCAACCAAACAATTTTAACATCTCTTTGAAAAAAAAGAGATGTTAGAATTGTTTGTTTGGAAAAAAATAAAGCAAAGGCAGGATACTCCAAGTGTGTTCCTCTTTCTTAGAGGAGGGCTCTCTGGGAGGACAAAGGGAGGTCAAGGGATTCATGTTTCGTTCAACGGGATCGCCTTCCGAGCCAGAAATGTCACTGCGACCCTCTCTGTGAGCAGGTCTTGAAATCCCATTAAATGCTCTTGCTTCATTCCTTGCCATTAAAAAGCCCAAAGAAATTCATGGTGTCGCCATACATTGATATGTGATTTGATGGCAGAGAGACACATTTATACACATATAAGCTAATGCAAGAGGACCCCTTGATGGACTGGGGCCAAAGAGAGAGATGCATGTACAACCAAGTTGTATGAATTTATAGCATGACTCCCATATCTGCAGCACTGGAATTATTATTATTATTATTATTATTATTATTATTACTATTATTATTGTATTGTCGAAAGCTTTCATGGCCGGAATCACTGGGTGGTTGTAGGTTTTTTCGGGTTATATGGACTATGTGATGCATTGGCGAATAATAATAACCATTATTATTATTATTATTATTATTATTATTATTATTATTATTATTATTAGAAACACAACAAGATGAGTCCACAGCAGACAAGATCACTCTGCTGGTTGTTGCATTGGATCACACGTCAGACACTTCCCAAGTGTCTAGGACTGTGTGATGTATCGGCAAATAATGCGTGCAGATCCCAGTAAGCACCAGTTGTATTTAAGTGCAAGCCAAGGTCTTTAGGCACTGCACCCAGTGTGCCGATCACCACTGGGACCACATTGACTGGCTTGTGCCACAGTCTTTGCAGTTCGATCTTTAAATCCTTATATTGTGTCATCTTTTCCAGTTGTTTCTCCTCAATCCTGCTGTCACCTAGGATTGCAACATCGACAATCCATACTTTGTTTTTTAACACGATCATGAGGTCAGGAGTGTTGTGCTCCAAAACTCTGGCTGTCTGAATCCGGAAGCCCCAGAGTAACTTGACATGTTCATTTTCTGTAACTTTTTCTGGCTTGTGATCCCACCAATTCTTGGTCGCAGGCAAATGGTATTTGTGGCACAAGTTCCAATGAATCATCTGAGCTACGGTGTTATGCCTCTGCTTGTAGTCTGTCTACATGATCTTCTTGCAGCAGCTGAGGATGTGATCTATTGTTTCATCTGCTTCCTGGCAGAGTCTACATTTGGGATCTATCGTCGACTTTTCAATTCTGGCTTTGATGACATTGSTTCTAATGGCTTGTTCTTGGGCTGCCAGAATTATTATTATTATTATTATTATTATTATTATTATTATTATTATTATTCAAGTAATAATATTATGATGTTTATACAAATGATACGTGAGCATTTCTGCACAGAATTATTTCTGTGGGGGAAATAGGATATTGAAAATTACACAATATTCTTACCACTGTGCTGTTCCTTCTTATTGAGGTTTTTTGAGGTGTTAGGAAACCCATTTTTGGGTCATGAATCAGCAGCGGAGAATATTAGTTCCATCCCTAAAGTTGTTTTAGGGTGCATCTAGACCAGGCATGGGCAAACTTCGGCCCTCCAGGTGTTTTGGACTTCAACTCCCACAATTCCTAATAGTTGGTAGGAATTGTGGGAGTTGAAGTCCAAAACACCTGGAGGGCTGAAGTTTGCCCATGCCTGATATAGACAGTACAATTAATGCAGTTGGACACCACTTTGGCTCCATGCTATGGACTCCTGGGACTTGTAGTTTTGCAAGGTTTTGAATTTCCTCTGCCGAAGAGTCTTGGTATAGCCTCAAAATTAAGAATATCTGAGTTCAGGGGTGTGTTTTGGAGACCTCAACTGAACTGAACACCCTTTTTCTTCTAGTTAACTCAATTTCTAGTTAACTCCAAGCTTCAACTTGGTAATAGAGCTAAAGTTTGAGGAGGAGGCCAAGAAGGGAGATTGTAAGTCCCAGAATACTATGAACATCCATCATAGCCAGATGCTGGGAGTTGTCATCCAAATAAAAGTAGTGTTTTTCCAGGTTCATACAATGCCTGCAAGTGTGTGCTTGTGTAGTGATTGCTGAACAACAGATGAGGGGGGAAAAAACTTAGCTGATGCATAGGATATTACCAAACCTAAAGGAGATAACATCAAACTGGGGTGAAAGTAGACAAAACATTTAAGAAGCCAACTGCATCGCCCAGTTTTGGAGACTTCATTAATCAGATCTTTTCCTGTACAATTGCACAACTGTGCAGTATGCACTCTCCCAGTAATAGCTAGAACTAGAAGTAGAACTAGAACTCGAGCTAGCAAGGCAGCATGCAAGCAAGCTAGCTAGTTAACGAGATGAATCAGTCTGACGATGCTCTTACCATTTCACAGGGCGATACTTCCACGGGCCGATAGGTTGAGATGCCCCCGTTCAGCACTGCAAAGAATAAGTAGAAGTGGAATTGCATGGCTCTGGAGAGCAAGAGAAAAGACACCACAATTAGAGAGAGATCAAGCAAGTCCATCACTGGAGTGCCATAGCTATCAGTGGTTCCTATATCAGCTGGGTGAAGAATTCACTCTGGGTTTTAGTACAAACTTTAAAGGACTCAAAGCCTTTTTGGAGTATATAATCATAGCAGTTTGTAGGTACTAGATCAGGCATGGGCAAACTGGGGCTTCCCAGGTGTTTTGGACTTCAACTCCCACAATTCCATACAGCTGGAAGTTTGCCCATGCTTGATCTAGCTCTCACTGGCTGGCAATTTTAAATGGTTTGTACAAAATAAGTTCTTTCAGAACCAGCACACGAAGTCTCAATACAAAATCAATCACTTTGCTACCTGCTCCACTGAAGGGGTAATATATTGCCAAAACTATCCTAAACTGTAAAATCAATGCAGTGTTACACCACTTACACTGCCATGGCTCACTGCTATGGAATCCTTGTAGTTTTACAAGGTCTTTAGCTCTCTCTTCTTGAGAGAGCTGATGCCTCGCCAAACTACAAATCCCAGGATTATATCATCAAGCCATAGCAAAATATTGCATTGAGTGCACAATATATTGCATTGAATATGCAGTGTTACTTACTTACTTACTTACTTAGGCGATCCCTCGTTGGCCAAGTAGGATAGTCTTCCAGGATTAGTGTTCTGTTGAGCCTTATTCTTGATCTACATCTTCTCCCACAGTGAGGGCATTGGTTTCCAGGTGGAAGGCGGTCTCGATTGGGGTTGGCTTGATGAGCCTTCCTCTTGGCACGTTTCATCCGTGCCTCTTCAAATTCTGCAGCACTGCTGGTCACAGCTGACCTCCAGCTGGAGCGCTCAAGGGCCAGGGCTTCCCAGTTCTCAGTGTCTATGCCAGAGTTTTTAAGGTTGGCTTTGTGCCCATCTTTAAATCTCTTTTCCTGTCCACCAGCATTCCATTTTCCATTCTTGAATTTGGAGTACAGCAACTGCTTTGGGAGACGGTGGTCAGGCATCCAGACAGCATGGCTGGTCCAGCAGAGTTGATGGCGAAGGACCATCGCTTCAGTGCTGGTGGTCTTTGCTTCTTCCAGCATGCTGACGTTTGTCTGTCTGTCTTACCAAGAGATTTGCAGGATTTTCCAGAGGCAACGCTGATCGAATTGTTCTAGGAGTTGCATGTGACGTCTGTAGACAGTCCACGTCTCACAGGCATATATCAGGGTTGGGAGGGCAATAGCTTTATAAACAAGCACCTTGTATCCCTACGGATATCCCGGTACTCAAACACTCTCTGCTTCATTCAGAAAAATGTTGCACTCGCAGAGCTCAGGAGGTGTTGTATTTTGGTGTCGATGTTGACTTTGGTGGAGAGGTGGCTGCCGAGGTAGCGGAAATGGTCAACATTTTCTAATTTATGCAGTGTAAATGCACCATCTGACTGGGGGCAGCTGGGAGTTGTAGTCCAGAAACTTTCCCAAGTTCTTCTGCTTGCAGAATGACCCCTATCTTTATCGCTTGACTCAGTCACAAACAATTGGAAAGTGTGTTTACTTTTAGAGTCTCTCCCTGCTATAAATGCTTCCAGAGATAGTTTCAAAGGATCCAAAGGCGTGACTATCAAGAAGCCTCAAAGGACTGGGGCCAGGCAAAATGGGGCAGGAAAAGAAAGGGGGAAGGTTCTTCCAAATCACTTCTCATAAAGTCTAGAGATAAGAGATAAGTTCTGGCGACAGCTCTATCTATGACTATCTCTGGTCTCACAGTGTCTGTCTACATAGACTCCCAACCTTCCTTCAATTCCATCTTAATATTGGTGATGGGGAAACAGGATTAGATGGTCACCTTGAGAGTTCATGATGAAAGGATATTCACGTGGAATAATTATACAGTCAAACAAAAGATTCGATGGTGGTGTCTTGGTTTTTAGACCCGGTTCTGGAGTTATTTGAAGCACTTATTCAGAAAACGGCATTGGATAAACCATCTCAGCTTAGTTTCTTCAAACTACAAGAGAGGAGATTCCATCTGAACATGAGGAAGAACTTCTTGACTGTGAGAGCTGTTCAGCAGTGGAACTCTCTGCTGGAGTGTGGTGGAGGCTCCTTCTTTGGAAGCTTTTAAACAGAGGCTGGATGGCCATCTGTCAGGGGTGCTTTGAATGCAATATTCCTGCTTCTTGGCAGGTGGTTGGACTGGATGGCCCATGAGGTCTCTTCCAACTCTATGATTCTATGAT
Organism: Anolis sagrei ordinatus; assembly: GCF_025583915.1. Lineage (NCBI taxonomy): Eukaryota > Metazoa > Chordata > Lepidosauria > Squamata > Anolidae > Anolis > Anolis sagrei. The sequence continues at coordinate 273,176,261 of NW_026846588.1, read as the reverse complement.
TCTATAACCACACATCTAAGAGGCAGGTGTCTTCAAACTTGGGTCTTGCAAGTGTTTTGGATCTCAACTATCCAAAAACCTTACAACAACCATGAATTCTGTATGCTGAAGCCCAAAAACATCCCGGGAGGAGCAAAGTTTGGTGTAGAGTGCTATCAACTTGCATCTAGTATACAATGTAGAGCTGGACTTAGTCTGTGGAAGCTTGTGCTACCAACTTTGTTCTCTGGGTAGGCTCTAAAGCAGCATGGGCAAACTTAGGCCCTCCCAGTAGGCTGTTAGGAATTGTGAGACTTGAAGTCCAAAACCCCTGGGGGGCTGAAGTTTGCCATGTCTAGACTATATTGTTATTGGGTTGCTGTACATTTTCTGGGCTGTATGGCCATGTTCCAGAAGCATTCGTTCCTGATGTTTTGCCCACATCTATGGCAGGCACCCTCAGTAGTTGTGAGGTCTGTTGGTGTGCTGGTACGGCTGTACCAGGAGCTCCAACTTTATTTGCTTTGTATTAAATGTTTGCTTGCAGTCCAAGGTTTCAGGGATTCTGCAGAAAGGTGGCTTCCTTTGGTTGCAGTCGTAGGGCAAGTCACCTGTCCATCATCGTTAAGTTTTTGTTCCGCCCCTTGTTCAGGGCAATTGGGAAGGGAGCCATTTTTAGTTAGTCTCAGTAAGGAAAGCTAATTTAAAGGACGTGTACAAGCTTCTCCTGTACAAAAGCTTCAACCCTTAAGACTTTCCGGGGGAGAACAGTCTTAAGAGCATCCAAAGATCTCCAAAGATTTCCAGGGAATCAGCCCTAAAGCTTTGAGGAATTTCGGAGGGTAAACAGTTTGGAAGACCAAAGAACTCCAGCTGGAGAATCTACTGGCCTTACTGGTAGGTCCACTCGGTGCTCGAGATGCAGTTCGACCCGGTAGCGGAGCCCACATCAGTAAGGATTAGATTACAGTCAGCCTGGGAGAAGTTAAAAAGGGATTTTCTTTAAAGTAAAGTAACAGTTACTGAAGACAATTGCCTGTCCTTCGTGGACAAGATTAGGAAGCCACCAGTTTCATAAAAGCCTGGAAGCATTTGTTTAACTTTATTGAAGACAAGAGAAGTTTCTGTTTGATTGTTCATTAAGAAAGGACTATACTTCACAAGCCATCTAAAGACCATTTGTGGTGGAAAATCCTTGAGAACTTCTCTTCGGGGGGCCCTGGCTTCCCGCTGGGCTCAAGTTGCATGTCCTATTTTAAAGGTAATTCTTTACAGGCCCAGCGTGTGACAGAACAGTTGGAAACTGGGCAAGTGGGGTTTATATACATATATGTAGAATGTCCAAGGTGTTATTGGTTGTTATGTTAGCTGGGAACCGAAAAGGAGATACAATTAACTATCTGAGGAGGTCTTCCTGAAACTGGGGTGATACATAGAATGTCATAACATATGTAGTGTATCCTGAACACAGCACACATTTGGCCCTTGTACAACCAGTCCATTCATTTCATGGTTGTGTCAGCTGTGTTCCATTAGTATAAGCATTAGTCCCAACTGGAACAGAGCCACCAAATCAACTCTTGTATTGCTATGTTGCTTATCTTTTGAGAACTCATTGAATGGGTCTACTCTACTTGGGGTTTTAACAAACAGGATTGCAACCATGCAGTTGTGCATTCTTAGATTTGCTTCTGCCTTCGATAAGATTTACCGGGATGGCAGAAACATCCGCTGCTGTGCATTCCTCTTTGCACAAGGGGACCATAAAAAAGACCCACGGCTAGATATATCATCAATTGTGCAATGCAGGAGGATGGTGGACAGCAACCACTTGTAATTACATCACTGTGGATTTATACTGTGCAAGTGTAGTGTTGGCTATTTAAGCCATGTACAAAAAAGTGCTCTCTTTGCAAGCTGCTCCCAATCAGTTTCATTGGATGACTTCATGTTTCTGTTGCGAAACATTCCCTGTCAAGCCTTTTACAAATATCTCCCAGAACCATTTCACACAAAAGCCTCATGGTCTGATTTATTTACTTCCCAGTTTCATTCAAAGTAAAGAGTGAGGTGTGAC
>NW_026846588.1:273142783-273166253 GCF_025583915.1 Anolis sagrei ordinatus | reverse complement strand
AAATAAATAAATAAATAGATGTTGTTTGGCCAACAATGAGAGGCAATGCATAATGGAAAAGTTATTAGTTCTACTTTGATTTCTTAAAGACAGGCAGTTCCTTGTGAGATTTTATATTGTAGGAAAGCAGGAAAAAATCTCCATTGTTACCTGAGTGGAGCCCCATCCGGATCCTGATGGGTACCCCGGGGAGGTGTTTCACTTTGAACGATCCCACAGAGCTGAGGATATCCAGGGCCATGTTGGCGATTTCAGCAGCGTGCCTTGGCCCGTTGCGCTTTGGAAGTCCAGAAGCAACCATATAAGCATCCCCAATGGTTTCTACCTGGAAATTGAAGGTAATAGGTTTTTCCAAAGGACTAACTTAGTAGGAGGCATGGAGACCTGGAATTCTTCAAATCTCAAAAAATGTAAACCAAGAGACTACCATGAGAAGATGGAGCAAATATTTACACACATGGAACTATATGAAGGTTGTATGATGCACTTGATTAGTGGACAAGGATGATACATATTATAATGTGCAACAAGAGGCACACATTCACCTTCGTGCAAATGCCCAACAATGTAACATCTTTATTAGCATGATGATGAAACAGATGTAACGCTTTTCAGAAATGAGTCAACAGTGTGATTCGGCAGCTAAAAAGGTCAGTGCAATTGTAGGTTGCCTCTTGTGTTTAGGTCAGTGGTTCCCAATCCTTTTTTCACCAGGGACCACTTGACCAGGGACCACTCTCTAACATTAGTACCAAAAGGGTTACACATTAGTTTTTGGTCAACGTTAGATTCGGTTTGCTTATTTGAGGTACTGATTCAGAAAATTACATTGGCTAGACATCAGCTTTCGTTTCTGATACAGAACATATGCCATCCAGTGGTCACCATCTACTTGCCCACTAAAAACCATATCTAATAATCTAGAGCTGCAGATCTTATTTTACATCTCACATCCCGCATTATCACGGGGTGTACCCTACACCACTGGAAAAATTACACTACTTAGCCGGTATTGCACCACCTGACATCTGCCGGGAAGTAGCAGCCAATAGTGAAAGGACCAAGGCAGAGACATCTCCAGCTCATCCCCTGTTTGGGTATCAGCCAGCACGTCAACGACTTAAATCTAGAAATAGTTTTCTAAGATCTACAGAGACACTCGCTGGAACACCTCAGCAAGCGAGAGTCCAAAAGTGGCAGGTTCAAACCCAGAACCTCAACCAATGGCTGATACCAAATGAGAGACTCCCCCTGGGGACTTGGAAGGCGCTGAACAGACTGCACTCTGGCACCACGAGATGCAGAGCCAACCTTCAAGAAATGGGGCCACAAAGTGGAATCCACGACATGCGAGTGTGGAGAAGAGCAAACCACTGCCCACCTGCTGCAATGCACCCTGAGCCCTGCCACATGCACAATGGAGGACCTTCTTGCGGCAACACCAGAGGCACTCCAAGTGGCCAGATACTGGTCAAAGGACATTTAATCAAATACCAAACTCGCAAATTTTGTATTTTGTCTGTTTGTTTGTTTTGTTCTGTTAGAAATGTAATACAATTGACTGGTTGCCCTGACATGACAAATAAATAAACCAGTGGGCTGTGACCCACAGGTTGGGAACCACTGGTCTAGATCAATAAAAGTTACAGTCCCATTCTATTCTGCTTTGGTCCAGAGGAAAGTGAACACAGTGGTGAAAGGTTTTTTCACCACTGTGTTCACTTTCCTCTGGACATCTTTCATCATGTCAATATCTTTCTTGAATTGTGGTGCCCATTAGTGGATACTGGATAATCCCAGGTTAGATCTGACCAAAGCAGAATGAAGTGGGACTATGATTTCCCTTGATCTGGACACTAGATTCTGTTTAATGCTGCCCAGAATTGTGTTGGCTTTTTAAACTGCTGCATCACACTCTTAACTCATGTTCAGCTTGAGGTCTACTAAGAGTCCTTTCACATGGACTGCTGTCAGGCCAGGTTTCACCCATCCCATATCTATGTGTTTCTTTTTTATTGCCAAAGTGTAGTACTGCACATTTCTCCTGACTGAAATTCATTTCCTTAGCTTGAGTCCAGCTCTCTAATCTGTGATGGTCATTTTGGATTCTGATCCTGTCCTCTGGGATCTTAGCTCTCCCTCCCAATTTGGCCCCATATGCCAATTTGATCAACCTGTCTTCTATTCCATCATCCAAATCATTGATAAAGATGTTGAATAGCCCTGAATGGTCCAGGAAAGAACCCAAATGTGCCCTTTTCCACTGGTTCCTTCTCTCCAGAATGAAGAAAGAGGAACCATTGGGAGGAACCCTTTGGGCTGAACAAGTCAACCAATTCCTGATCCACCTAACAGTAGCACATTTTCAGCCCACATTTTATGAGCTTCTTTATGAGAATGTCATGGGGAACCATTCAAAGGCTTTACTGAAACCAAGTTATACTATATTCATAGCATACCCTTCATCTACCAAGCTTGTAACTCTATCAAAAAAGAGGAGAGGTTCATTTGGCATTTCTTGTTTTTGAGAAACACATGTTGACTTTAAATTTAAAGACATTTTACAAGATCAACAAAGTGTCAAATCCATTTTAATCGAGGGCCACACCGACCTTATTGTTGCCTTCAAATGGTTCTTGACTCCATGGATGGAGAATCCATGGATATTGAGGGCCAACTATAATTCTTTACATAGTTGTCAGTGCTCTTTAGTTTTTAGGTGTTATTGAAGGACAACTCATATCACTTTTGATTATCTGCCATGCAGACTGGGGATAATGGGAATTACAGCCCAACAGCACTTGGGTTGAGGGAAAGTTAGAGGGAATTTTAAAGTCTAACACCATATTCACAAGCCTTGTATCTAAACTCAAACCTCACTCCTGTCTAAGCAGGGGAAACCTCAGCCTTCCAGATGTTCCTGTATCACAACTCCCACCAGCTCTAGTCATAATGTCTAATGATGAGGAACACAGTAGTCCAACATCTGGAAGACCATATACAATAGCATGGAGAGCCAGATTCGGAATGCAGGTCTAGAGTTGACACATGTGCTTTAGTAGAATGTTTCAGTAACTTCTCCTTCTCTCTAATAGTCTCTCTGAAACCAGAGCCATAACTTAACATTGGCATTAAACAGCAATAGACTAGGAATATGGAAAGCTATCTCAGATCTGGTGAGACAGTTCATCCATAACCATTCTTATCAAGCAAAGATTAGTCTTACCCAATATCTGTTATTTGCAATCCTTTGAAGCACCATATTGGCTGAAGAAATGTGGGAGCTCTACCTCCCTCTATTTTAATGTTTCCAACGACTGGCCCAAGCCTTACCTTGTAAACATCATGATGGCCAATGATGGCATCGAAGAGTGTGTAGAGGTCATTGAGAAGGTCCACAATCTGAATGGGTTCACTCAGGGCAGAGATGGCCGTGAAGCCAATGATGTCACTGAAGTAGATGGTGACCTCATCAAAATACTCTGGCTCAACGGTGCCCCCCATTTTCAATGTCTCTGCCACAGACCTGAAATGATGCAGGAACCACAATTCAGGTGATCTGACACTGAACAGCTTTCTGAGGCTGTACTGGGAACATTTGTCAAGGTCCTTTGAGCCAATTCAGATCAGTTCCCGTCTATGATAAACTTCATGAGAAAAAATAGATAGGGAAAACCTATGTACGGTTGTGCCTTATCCTCTCAATGGAATGCAGCTGAAACGCTATTCTGGACACTTGCTACTAAGACATATTATACATTCAATATTTCAGCTGTGCTGAAATACCAAGAGAACACATCTTCCTAGAAAGAACACTTCTGCATAATGTGCCTTGCTGTTTCCTGCAAAGGAAAGAGTGGATTTCGCTACAAACACCCATACAGTATTTTGACGCCTGAATAAAGTTTAGCGATTGCGAATTATCTTATCAGTTCACCCCCACAAAATCAAGAAATACTTTTCAAAGACCTCAGAATATATATTTCAATTCATTTATTGGAAAGCAATCATTAAATTAAGAGCTTATATGCCATGTCTAGAGGTAATTTTAACTACTGACGTTCGCCTGCATCTATTTAGCAAGCATCCTCATGAGGTAGTGAGCGTACTGTTGTGGAACTCAATTAAAAAAGGATTTAATATAATCTGTGGAATGCCACAGGAGTGATGACAACAGGACTCTTAGTCTGCTGGATGTAGGTAGTAGAATGTTTCAACCATGACCACCTGACATTTTAAATATTTAATATACCTTTTCCATACGTTGCGCTAAGCAACATTTTCTAATTTACTACCTTCAGTCTCAATCCTCATGGGACGTGGTTAATAGTTTTCAACGAGCGAGAGTTTTAAGCCTAAGCAAACTGTACAGTAATTTATACATATACCAGGCATGGCAAACTTGGGCCCTCCAGGCCAGGTGTTACAGACTTCAACTCCACAATTCCTGAAGCCACCAAATCGTCTGGAATCAAAGAAGGGCGACGGAGCGGTCCTCATCATGGACGTTGTCACGGCCATCTTTAAATTGTTGTACCCACTATATTTATTTATTTATTTAAAAGTTTTATATACCGACCTTCTCACCTCTCTTGAGGGACTCAGACCGGTTTCCAACCATAATATCACATACAGTTAAAAACATAATAATTCATTTTACACTAAAACATTAAAACAGTAATTACATTCAAAAACTACAATGGTCAGTCGTCACACTAACTCGTTGTTCATCATCCTTCATCCATATCTGGCTCACTCGTCGAATGCCTGTCTCCAAATGTTGTAGTTCAGCCAGAGGCTGAAGATGAGGGGATTGTCCTATCAGAGACTGAGGACTGATGGGCTTTCCAATGTTAGAAATGAGGGGATTTTAGATCATGGGAGGATGAGCCTCTGTCTGGTGAGAGAGAAAAGGCTTCAGAGTAGAGTGGAGAGGGAGATGCCATGGCATCAGAAGATAGGGAGAACCTTTCCTCTAGTCATTCCTTGGCAATGGAAGATAAGGAGCTGGAAGGCAGAGATCTTTCTCCTGGGAACACACTTGAGATCAGTAGGAGTTTGAGGCTTGATCTCTGGGAGAAGGGAGCCACATTATGGAGGTCACAGAGACTCCATAAGAAATCACAGAGACTCTGTAAGAAATTCTTGAAACAATTGAGAAATCCTTGAAGCAACAGAGCAGATGTCAAAGGCATGACTTCATGGCTCTGTAGACCTTAAATTAAAGGATTGTTTACTAAAAGGGTCAGAACAGGCAACACTACATTACCGTGTACACCTTGATCTTGTTTCACATTCAAGTCAATGCTTAAGTGTTTGGGGGAAAGTTTTGTGCTCATGTTCATGGATTCTTACTTTGAAAGAAGTTCCTGTATACCTGGTTATGAGTTTATTTTTATTTTTGACTCCTGTTTTTCCATGTACATTGTCCCTTTTGGAGCCCTTTTGGAGGAGACCTCTGATGTATGGACTATTGTCTTTTAATAGCTTATTTTCCTGTTGCTTTTTGGAGCATTGCTTTTTGTATTGCCTTTTTTATATTTTATACTAGCCGTCCCCTGCCACGCATTGCTGTGGCCCAGTCAGGTAATCTGGAAAATTAAGTAATGAGAAAATGTTGGTTTCCAATATATGTAATTTCTTCATGATTGTGAGTAAACGGTATTTCTTGTTGTTTCTTTGTCAGTGTTGATGTGGGGAGTGTGTGGTTTGCCTACTCTGGAATATGCAACATATCATACTCCTTCTTTAGGGGTCCCTTTCAAATCTATAATACTATATCTCTCTCTGAGTGTGTGTGTGTATCTATCTATCTATCTATCTATCTGACTGACTGACTGGATGGCTCTTTGTCAGGAGGGCTCTAATTACATTTTCTTGCCCTGGTGAAGGGAGTTGGACTGGATGGCCTTCTGTTGTTCATGGGGGTTCTGTGTAGGAAATTTGCCTCAGTTGTGTCGTTGTGAGATTCAGAATGCTCTTTGATTGTAGGTGAACTATAAATCTCAGTAACGACAACTCCCAAATGTCAAGGTGTATTTCCCCCAAACTCCATCTGTGTTCATATTTGGGCATATGGAATATTTGTGCCAAGTTTGGCCCAGATCCATCATTGTTTGAGTCCACAGTGCTCTCTGGATGTAGGTGAACTACAACTCCCAAACTCAAGGTCAATGCCCACCAAACCTTTCTAGTGTTTTCTGTTGGTCACAGGAGTCCTGTATGCCACATTTGGTTCAATGCCATAATTGGTGGAGTTCAGAATGGTCTTTGATTGTAGGTGAACTACCACTCCCAGCAACTAAAACTCCTAAATGTCAAATTCATTTTTTTTGAGTGAAGGACATACATTGGGTTGTTAGGTGTATGTTGTCCAAATTTGGTGTCAATTGGCCCACTGGTTTTTGAGTTCTGTTAATCCCACAAGCAAGCATTACATTTTTATTTATATAGATTCTTCAATAGTTTAGTTAGTAATACTGGACTCTTGTCTGATGCAAAGGTGAATCAAGGCCAGAGTGCAACACCAAACCTGTTTCGGAGGCAGGATTTGGTACCTTGCTGTTGTTGTTGTGCACCTTCAAGTCCCTTCCACTTTATAACTCTAGGATGACCTATCACTGAATTTTTGACAAGATTTATTCATGGAGTGGGTTATCATAGCTTTCCTCTGAGGCTGAGTAGGTGGCACTCATTCAAGGGCACCCAGTGCTCTTCCATGGCTGAACAGAGATTCCAACTTGAGTCTCCTAGAATCCTAGTTTACCAATTACTAGCTCTTTCAGAACTTTGGACAACTCACATAAAGTTCTGACTGAAATCTGGCTTGGATACATTGTCCCACTGACATTGGAAGTATCAGGTTGTGGCTGCTCATAGCACATGCCAGCCTTTTATGCACTTGGAAGCTCTTTAGGACAAAGGGGGCATCAACTAGGGTCACTATTTTCACAATTGTCCTTACACAGGAAGCATTTGGGTCAGCAGTTGTTCTGTCTTCTGCTTTTCCATCTCCAGCTCCTCGGTCCGCTCCCGGATTAATTCTTCCAGATTGCTGGAGTACTGCTCCAGCATCCGCAGCATGGAGTCAATGATATTGGTCCTTTTGCCCTTGTTGATGGCTTTGAACTGAGGAGCAAGAAGAATCAAGAAGTGATGGTTACCAGTGGCTGCTTGTGACTACCCATATTGATGGAGTTTTAGTTTTAATTTTAAAGAACAAGAAGCCAAATCCATTCAGAACAAAAGAGAATATTGGGTAGTTGTAGGTTTTTCGGGCTATATGGCCATGTTCTAGAAGATAATATTAGTGCTGTCAGATCTCACTGGATCTTATGACCAGTTCTGGGCTCTACAGTTTAAGAAGGATATCAACAAACTGGAAGGTGTCCAGAGAAGTACAATGAAGATGATTAAAGTTCTGGAAATGAAGCCCTATATGAAATGATTTAAGGAGACATACAGATTCTATGCAACTACATTGGATTTAAAATTACATGGCTAACAAACAAACAAAGGAGAATTACATTTTCATTCAACATTCACACACATGTACATGCATTCATCCTCATGCACCCAAATATTCTCCCTCCTTGGAGAAGCACCTGTTAGTCCAGACCCTGCTTTCCTGCAGCCTGTCAATGCATAGTTCCATAACGCCAAAAGTTCAAAATGATGAAATGCACAAACTTCTTTCCCTAAGAATGATGCAAAGGACCAGATCTCTGTTTTTCCATACAGCAGAACCTGATTCCCTCACAAAATCTAAGACTCCAGAAGCTCTTCTTCCTCTTCCCTTAAGAAGGAAGGCCAAAGTGGCCAGGCTGCTCCCTTGCAAATCTGCCACTCCATGGTACACTATCTGTCTCCTTCCTATGGAGCAGAGCATAGCGGGTGAACAGCATCTCTGTCTGTCACACTTTGAGCATTATTAGATTGAGTCTTTTATAGGAACATTCTACTGATGTAGTCCCAAGTTGTAAATTAATGATAGACATCTTCCATCCTGGATCCATCTCAATTTCCTGGCCAGATGTTGATCTTCTTGATTGGTGTTGATGTTATGTTGACTTCCTTCTTAACATTGTAAACATTTGTGTTATCACTTTCTAATTCTAATCAGAGTTTACTTAGAATCATAGAATCAAAGAGTTGGGCCATCCAGTCCAACCCCCTGCCAAGAAGCAGGAATATTGCATTCAAATCACCCCTGACAGATGGCCACCCAGCCTCTGTTTAAAAGCTTCCAAAGAAGGAGCATCTACCACGCTCCGGAGCAGAGAGTTCCACTGCTGAACGGCTCTCACAGTCAGGAAGTTCTACCTCATGTTCAGATGGAATCTCCTTTCTTGTAGTTTGAAGCCATTGTTCCGCGTCCTAGTCTCCAGGGAAGCAGAAAACAAGGTTGCTCCCTCCTTCCTGTGGCTTCCTCTCACATATTTATACATGGCTATCATATCTCCTCTCAACCTTCTCTTCTTCAGGCTAAACATGCCCAGCTCCTTAAGCCGCTCCTCATAGGGCTTGTTCTCCAGACCCTTGATCATTTTAGTCACCCTCCTCTGGACACATTCCAGCTTGTCAATATCTCTCTTGAATTTTTCAGCTTTTAATTACAGTCTGGCAAGCAGGTAGTTAGTCATTGCAGGCCTGGGTCTTTTACTGGTGTTTCCAAAATTATAAGCTCCATACATCCTTCCATTCATTCCCACACATCATATTAAATCCACATTTATAAAATCTGCACATTATTTTTTTGTGACATCATGGCAATTGAAGTGGTCTCAAACTGCATTAATTCTACAGTGTAGATGCACCCCATGACTCCCCAAAGCAGCCCCAACAATCCTGACCTGTTCAAAGATCTCATCAAAGGTGGGTCTTCGTTCAGGGGCTTCACTCCAGCATTGCTTCATCAACTGGATACACTCCCGAGGGTTATCTTCTGGAGGAACGTTGGGGCGGTACAAAGGCGGGGGCTTCTGCAACTTGCGTACAATTTCTAGATCAAAGAGAGACAGTATTCAAGACAATTCTGCCAAGTATTCAGTCGCCAATAAGTCCCAAAAATGCATTTCTTTGATCACATCTAAGTAACAGGCCTCCAGAGAGGGATTGCTCAATGGCAAAAGTTTTCGAAATGATAGTTCTGTTATATTATATTAGTCTGCTTCAGCATAGAACAAAATGAAGGAATCCAAAGGCGCCTTTGAAAATGATCTGTTTTAGCATGAGATTTCATGGATATCAGTCAAATTCCAAGATTCAGTGCATCTAAAGAAGTGGCTGATGCCCCTGAAAGCTCATGCAGAAATAAATCATTTCTCACAAATGCTATATTTGAGACTAATGAGGAGAAAGTTAAGAAGTTAATGGTATAAGAATTCAAAGGGTACATGGACACTGTTGAATTAATGAAAACTCTTACAATTATATTTATTTATTTATTTACTTCGCTTATATACCGCAATTCTCAGCCCAGGGGCGACTCACTGCGGTGTACAACATAGAAAAACAGGTGCAAAATACAAGACATAGTGTAAAATAATCCACAATTCTTCATTATCAAAAAACATCCTCATCAAAAACATCAACATTACTACAAAAACCATTCCGTGTCGTCTCATCGTCAAACCCACAATCCAGTATCATTTTCCGATGTTCCATTCCTATGGTCAAATTACCAATCATTGCACTTCTTGTTCAAATGCCTTGTTAAACAGCCAGGTCTTTAATTTCCTGTGGAATATCATCAGGGAGGGGGCTAGCCTGATGTCCACGGGAAGGGTGTTCCACAGCCGAGGAGCCACCACCGAGAAGGCCCTATCTCTCGTCCCCGCCAGCTGTGCCTGTGACGCAGGTGGGATCGAGAGCAGGGCCTCCCCGGACGATCTCAAAGTCCTCGTGGGCTCATAGGTCGAGAGGCAGTCAGTTAGGTATCTTGGGCTTTATAGGCCAATGCCAGCACCTTGAATTGAGCCCGGTAGCAGATCGGCAGCCAGTGGAGCTGGTACAGCAGGGGGGTTGTATGCTCCCTGCATCCCGCTCCTGTTAGTATCATGGCTGCCGCACGTTGGACCAGTTGGAGCTTCCGGGCCGTCTTCAAAGGCAACCCCACGTAGAGAGCGTTGCAGTAGTCTAAACGGGATGTAACCAGAGCGTGGACTACCGTGGCCAAGTCAGACTTCCCAAGGTACGGGCGCAGCTGGCGCACAAGCCTAAGCTGTGCAAATGCTCCCCTGGTCACCGCCGAGACCTGGGGTTCCAGGCTCAGCGATGAATCCAGGATCACACCCAAGCTGCGAACCTGCGTCTTCAAGGGGAGTGCGACCCCATCCAACACAGGCTGTAACCCTATACCCTGTTCGGCCTTGCGACTGACCAGGAGTACCTCTGTCTTGTCTGGATTCAATTTCAATTTGTTCGCCCTCATCCAGACCATTACAGCGGCCAGGCACCGGTTCAGGACCTCGACAGCCTCCTTAGTAGCAGGTGGGAAGGAGTGACAGAGTTGGACATCATCTGCGTACAGATGACACCGTACCCCGAAACTCCAGATGATCTCACCCAGCAGCTTCATGTAGATATTAAACAACATGGGGGACAGTATTGAACCCTGAGGAACCCCACACGACAAGGGTTGTGGGGTTGAACAGGTGTCTCCCAATAACACCTTCTGGTGTTACTTTGCTTTTATGTTCTATGTTTTGCATCCACGCTTATTATATTGGTTTAGGGGGTTAAGTTTGGGCAAGACCGAATTCAAATCAATACTCATCCTGTAACACAGGCTCCAATGACACCAACTTTGTGTCCAGATATGTTGGACTATAATAAGGAATTTGCTATGGCTTTTAGTCTGAACTTTAAAGGAGTTATCGAAGGCATGGGCAAACTTCAACTCTCCAAGTGTTTTGGACTACAACTCTTACAATTTGACACCACAGCTTGACACCACTTGAACTGTCATGGCTCAATGCTATGGAATTGTGAGATGTGTAGTTTGGTGAGGCACCAACAGTATTTGACAGAGAAGGCTAAAGACCTTATAAAACTACCACTCCCAGGATCCCATAGCATTGAGCCCTGGCAGTTCAAGTGGCATCAAGCTGTATTCATTCTACAGGGTAGATTCACCCCTCAGCCCCAGGCTATTTCATCAGATACAGAGTGAAATGAATAAAAGAGGCAATTTTAATAAGTGTTGCTTGCCAAACAGCCAAGACATAAGTGAACTCTACCAAAATGTCTTCTACGCAACCATTAAAATTACACTGTAAACCTGCCTTTGAACTTTCCTTTTTAACTTTTTTCTGTAATGGTTCAATTCCTTTGCTATTTTCTGCAAGTAGAATCATAGCTTTGGAAGGGATCACATGGGCCATCCAGTCCAGGAGAAGCACAATCAAAGCATCCCATCAGATGGCCATCCAGCCTCTGTCTAAAAGCCCCCAAAGAAAGAGCTTCCTTTCACTTGGATATCTTAAATTATTGAATTTCCTTCTTCCAGTTTTTGTGCCTTGTTTCTCCAAGCCTAATCCTGCTTTAAGGTGAAGCACACAAACGTGCAATAAAAGGAACTTCTGAAAACAAATCTAACTGAGTTCTTTGCCCTCAATAGCATTCTGCAAAGTGCAACAGACACACCTTGGTGTCAGAGAAGTGTTAGTAGCCCGCAGAATGTCTCAGCCCTTTTTACTCTCAATGTGATAAAAACTCAAAAAACACACATGAGTCTGTTGCTTTAAGTAGAAACAAAAATATAGTTCTATTCACTGTAGATCAAAAACACAAAGCAAAATAGAAGAATTGTTCTCACCAATATACAACAAATAATATATCCGAGACACTCACTGGAACACCCCAGCAAGCAAGAGTCCAAAAGTGGCAGGCTAAAACCCAGAACCTCAATCAATGGCTGATACCAAATGAGAGACTCCCCTGGGCACACAGAAAACTGGGCGACTTGGAAGGCACTGAACAGACTGTGCTCTGGCACCACGAGATGCAGAGCCAATCTTAAGAAATGGGGCTACAAAGTGGAATCCACGACATGCGAGTGTGGAGAAGAGCAAACCACTGACCACCTGCTGCAATGCAACCTGAGCCCTGCCACATGCACAAGGGAGGACCTTCTTGCGGCAACACCAGAGGCACTCCAAGTGGCCAGATACTGGTCAAAGGACATTTAATCAACTACCAAGCTTGCAAACTTTGTATTTTATCTGTTTGTTTATTTGTTTTTGTTAAAAATGTAATACAAGTGTCTGGTTGCTGATGACACGATAAATAAATATATCCAATGAGTCTTCTTTACACAACAATATACAAACACATAGCAAAATAATACAGTCTCTCTACTTAGTTATCAGTAAAATGTCCATATCCTGCCATAAACAAGCAGTCTCTCTGGCACTCCAAACTGTTTCAGTCTTCAGCTTCAGGATGCTGCATAACCGCTCCCACAAACAGCCAAAGGTTTCTTCAGCTCAAAAGGAGCCATCAAGCTAAGCCAAAATGCAAAGCTCAAAACTTGCAAGCCTAGTGTCTTGTTATATGCTGAAGCAGATAACACACCCAATTAACTTGTGGCAGCTGTAACAGAAAAGGTTCTGATCCTCCCTGTTACTTAGAACAAGCCAGTTGTAAACCCCTAGTAGCAACACTTGGCACCCTTGGTCAAATGCCACAAGACTGAAGAAACAATTGCTCACCTTCAGCTGATACTTCAGACATGCAGTATGGAGGGCCTCGAACGAGAACTTCTTGCAAAATGATGGCAAAACTGTAAACATCTCCTTTAAAGGTGCCCTTGGGGTACAACTGCAGGTCTCTAAGTATCTCCGGAGCTGTCCAGAGCAATTCTGCAAAAGAAAAGCCAAAATCTTGGGACTTATATTTGCAAGGTGATTCTAAAAGTGTAGCTCCCTTTTGGTATACAGTTGAAGAAGTGGACATATCATTCCATGAGTGGGAATCATGCAACCTGTTCCTGCCTCTCCAACAGGCCAGATTAGCAAGGACTGGGTTTGGCCTTTGGAACTAAAACAGTATCCACACTGTAGAATTATAGCAATTTGGCATCACATTAACTGCCATGGCTCAATGGTATAGAATTATGGGACATGTCATTTTTGTGAGATATTTACAATTCTCTATCAGGGAGTTTTCATGCCACAACAAACTACAACTCCAAAGATCCCATAGGATGGAGCCATGGCCATAAGTCTATAAAGTGAAGATTCCCCAAGTCTGGCATACAGAATTTCAAAGCTTCTCAGGTCAAAATCCTGATGTCCTATTTTATTTTGGGGACATTGCCCAACCAATATTGTCAGTTCATGGTCATGTAAGTGGAGTCTCATAGGTCAAAACATTTTGCTTACACATTGAATCCTGTAATTAGTCCCAAGTAATAGCAGAACCATTGAATCCATTGGATTTATCTATTTGTTGACTCGCTATTTGTTGATTCATTGGGTCCTTTCTGGGATCAACTAACAGGATTCCAGCCCAGCCTTGTACCTTCTTGGATTAGATGTATCATTGCAATTGCGAAGATATGAATTGTGCTGGCCTTACAGGGCAATAAGCAAGTTCACTGGTAGATATACATAGCGTGTTACTCAACAAAAGGGAGGCATAGCACCATTGAGATACAACTATGTACAGATGTATATGAGATCCAAACACAATGTCAGATCATAGATGAAGCATTTCAATTTTAAAGCTGTCAATCTGAGTTCACTTGTTGTTCTTGTTGTTGTTGTTGTTGTTGTTGTTGTTGTTGTTAATCCAAGTACACATTTTTACCTTCTGCTGGAGGCTGAATGTGTAGAGTGTTTTGTGCAGCCAACAGCCCAGTGTAACCATAGTCGGTGACTTTCAGTACGAATCGTCCATCTACCACACAATTACGGGACTTGAGACGCCCATGGCAAAGGTCTTGGTGGTGCAAATACTTCATGCCCTGGAAAACATAATATCACATTGGATTTTGGACAGCCCCAGAAGCTATGAACCTAAAACCAGGTTCAGAAGATACCAAGATAGCAATGTGTATATATGGAAGTGGGATATGAAGCCAATAGTTCATTCTTCTCCAACCTGATGCCTTCCAGACTTATTGTATTTCAGCTCCTATAATCATCTATGATGCCTTCCAGACATGTTGGACTACAACTCATCTACAACTCCTATAATCATCTATAAAAAAAATTAGGAGGTCCCCAATCCCTATCTCTTTAGAGTGTGGGACTGAGAGTTCTTTGCCATTGGTCACATAATCTGTGTCTTTTTGCAGGTTACCACCTTCTGGTCACCAACTCATGAACTACGTTGAAGTCCAAACAGGAGAATTATCAACACACTACATAAGTACAATGCAACTCCTGTATCTTTGGGACTTTGGTATCCATGGTTTCATTTATCCACATCTGACAAAATATGTCCTCCAGTGTAACTGTATAGTATTCTTGAACCAGAAGTCCTTCCTTTCGCATATCCACACAGCATCTGGAAAGATATCCCTGTGGATATGGGGATCATATTGCACTCTTAAGTCTTAGAATCTCAAAACATAATGAACAAGGGAGAATGGTGCATGGTGAGTCTCTCCCTCCTTGGCCAGTTTTATATCCTTCCCAGCCTCCAAATCTCCAATCAGAGAATTTAGTGGCCTTTTTTAAACAACCTTATCTTGGTAGTCTTTACTCTGCTAAATAACGTCTAGTGACCATGGGTTCTGGGCTGCCTTCCATTGGATTGCATCAGCCATCGTATTGCATCAGCCAGTGATCCTTTAAGGCTATACAGCTAACTCTTCACAAGCTTTCCTGGATTCATTATAAATCAATTGCTTATTTATTTATTTTTTAAGCATACCATATTGTTTTTCTTAGGTGTGCTTCATGTCCAGAATTAGCATATATGCACACTCGTACTATTACATATAGAGACAATTCCATGTTGTACTTTGCTTCATGTTCTATGCTTTGCAACCATGCTTATTATATTCATTTAAGGGGTTAAATTTGGGCAAAACTGAATTCAAATCAACATTCATCCTATAACACAGGCTCCAATGACAGCAACTTTGTGTCCTCCATATATGTTGGGCTATAATTTCCAGATCCGCCTAGTCAAAGCCATGGTATTCCCTGTAGTCACCTACGGATGTGAGAGCTGGACCTTAGGGAAGGCTGAGCGAAGGAAGAGAGATGCTTTTGAGCTGTGGTGTTGGAGGAAAGTTCTGAGAGTGCCTTGGACTGCGAGAAGATCCAACCAGTCCATCCTCCAGGAAATAAAGCCCGACGGCTCATTGGAGGGAAGGATACTAGAGACAAAGTTGAAGTACTTTGGCCACATCATGAGGAGAGAGCAAAGCCTGGAGAAGACAATCATGCTGGGGAAAGTGGAAGGAAAAAGGAAGAGGGGCCGACCAAGGGCAAGATGGATGGATGGCATCCTTGAAGTGACTGGACTGACCTTGAAGGAGCTGGGGGTGGTGACGGCCGACAGGGAGCTCTGGCGTGGGCTGGTCCATGAGGTCACAAAGAGTCGGAGACGACTGAACGAATGAACAACAACATAATTTCCAGAACAATAAAGAATTCACCATGGATTTTAGTCTGAACTTTAAAGAAGCTATTCCAGGCATGAGCAAACTTCAGCCCTCAAGGTGTTTTGGACTTCAACTCCCACAATTCCTAACAACCTATCGGCTATATGAGCTATCCTTATAGGTGTACCACCTTAGCTAACTCCTCCAAAGTTTGAATGAAAGTCTAAAGTAGACACACTGACTTAGAAAGCCCTTCTCAACTGATTCCAACCTTGGTGTAAGAAGAGACCTTACTTTGATTAAGTCCATCAGAAGAGATGATTTGAACATCCAATCCAGCTTTAAATCTGTATTTCGTAGTAAATCCTCCAGGCTTCCTCTGGAGCAATACTCCATCACAAGAGCAGAGAGGGCTCCGTCAGATAAAAGACCAAAAAAAGGGTTTATGTTTTCATGGCGTACATCTTTCATCTGAGAAGAGAAGAACGAAATCACCAGAGAATGAAGATCTTCCCTTGTGCAGTATTTCTTGGATTATTTTCTCGCCTTCCTTTCTACCACTGAAAAGGAATCTAGATGGCCAGTAATATCATGAAAAAAGAGCTTGGACAGTTAATTTATTCCCTCACTCATTACTATATATTTTTAAATCATTATCTCCACTTCTTTCAGGGATGGTGAAAGTAACTTAAATTACTTTTTGCATTACTAACCTCTTTAAAAAAAGTTACAACTAAGAAATAATAATGCTACTACTACTACTACTACTACTAATAATAATAATAATAATAATAATAATAATAATAATAATACAGTATTTAAAAACTCTAAAATTACAACAGCAAAACAGCACAGGGGAATCAGGCACATCTAATCACCTCTCAACAAAAGATTCCCCCAGGCACAGCCAAGCCATCAAATGCTAATGAAGGTGGTCAGTTGAAACATTCACACCTAGCTCCAGCAGACAAGAGTTCTTTGCCCCACCATAGTCATTCCACAGATATATAAACCCATTTTCCTAGTTCCAACAGACCTCACTACCTCTGAGGATGCTTGCCATAGATGCAGGCGAAGCGTCAGGAGAAAATGCCTCTAGAACATGGCCATATAGCCTGAGAAAACCTACAAGAACCTACTGATTCCAGCCATGAAAGCCTTCGACAATACAATGATAATACACTTTATTTATGTTCTGCTTTACCTCCCCATGGGGACTCGAAGCAGATTACAGCACACACAGATAGGCGAACATTCAGTGCTTTTAATACAGTGAAACAACAATGACACACAAATACACAGAACAAAGGTAAATAAAGGCTTCTCCTTTCATATAGCTTCTGGAGGCAGTGCTCTACTCTGGCCATTGGCGTGCCCTTGCTCTATTTCCAAGCCGAGGAGCCTGTTGTCCATAGACACCTCCTGGTCATGTTGCCAGCATGGCTGCATGGGCACCTTTATTACCTTCCTGCCAAAGTAGTACCTATTTGTCACACCTCAGAGTAGATTCACCTTGCTGAAATCACCAAACTGCACATGGACTGAAGTCTTTGTAGTTTATTGAAAAGTAAAAGATAAAAAGTTCTTAAAAGCAAGTAATGTTCCAAAAGATCAATAAAACATAGCACTGTAAAGCAGGATTCCAAGAGGCACCAACAAAATGAAATCTCATTAAAGCATGCCAAAGTCCCAAGACCATGGACACAAGAACTACAAGATAATCGTGGCAAATGAGCACAAGCTGCTTGGTTGAGCAAAAAGTTGCTCTGACAAATTTTTGTTTTCAAACACACTGCTTAACGCCTTTTGCAATACATGAAAGCATTTCTTTGGCCTCTGACCTCCTTCTTGTTGGTTATTCTCACACTCCTTCGAACTCTGAATTCCAAACGGTCAGCCCGATCTAAGATTCCCGTTTCATCAAGGTCAGGGTGCTCGTTAGTGTCAGCCTGGTTGCCTTCTTGCTTACTATCAGGCTGAGAACTGTCCTCCTTTTTTGAGTCAATTTGCACCTGGCTAGTGTCAGTATCAAAAACATCATTCCCTACTGTGGGAAACTGAACTTGCACACCCTGTTCCTCATTGTCTACAACAGGAACATTTTGAACCTGATTGTGAACCTGAATCCCATCATCCTCGTCAAAGTCACTCTGAGATCCCATCTGAGTCTCAACACTATCGGTCTGTAGTTCCAGCTGAGTCACAACACTATTTGAACTTCTAGGTTGGCAGGAGCTAGGCCTAACAGTGGGAGCTCACCCCAACCTGCAGCTTTGAGCTGCCAACCTTTAGGTCAGCAGATTCAACAGTCCAATGGTTTAACTCATTGCTCATGATATTGTCAAAATACCCTACAATGTTTTGAAACTGGTTAGAAAGCAATATTAGAAAGTAATATGAAAACAGTTCCAAATTATTGTTTGTTACTCCACGAGGTGGTGCAGTGGGTTAAACCACTGAGCTACTGAACATGCTTCAAACTACAAGAGAGGATATTCCATCTGAACATGAGGAAGAACTTCCTGACTGTGAGAGCCGTTCAGCAGTGGAACTCTCTGCCCCGGAGTTAGGTGGAGGCTCCTTCTTTGGAAGCTTTTAAACAGAGGCTAGATGGCCATCTGTCAGGGGTGATTTGAATGCAATATCCCTGCTTCTTGGCAGGGGGTTGGACTGGCCCATGAGGTCATCCAGTCCAATTGATTCTATAATTCTATGATTCTAATCTCCCGTTGTTAGCCCAGCTTCTGCCAACCTAGCAATTTTAAAATGTGAGTAGACCAATAGGTAGCGTTCTTGCAGGGAGGTAACGGCGCTCCATGCAGTCATGCCAGCCACATGACCTAGGAGGTGTCTATGGAAAATGCCGGCTCTTTGGCTTAGAAATGGAGATTAGCACCACCCCCTAGAGTTGGATACAACTGGACTTAATATCAGGGGGAAACCTTTACCTACTCTTTAATGGTGCCCCTAGTTGTTATGTCACTCTTGGAACGTTGTTGCACCAAAAGTAACTACTAGTCACAACTAATCTTAAAACTTGTTCCAAGATTAAAACAACATTTAATCCAGAACTTAACTATTTCAATATCACAACAAACAAATATTAAAATGAACCATTTGAAAGGTCAGCCAGATGTTTTAAGCTTCTTCAAACAGTTCCAGGTTGAAATTTGTTTTGAATGCTAACATTGTCTCAATTCTTCTGTAAACTGCTAATTGTTGATTGATAAATTGTTTTAATTATCCAATGCCTTTCCATTGTTTCCAGACTGCCTAAACAAACCTTCATTGTTCCTACTCTAAATTGTTCCTAATGGCTTTAAAACTGATTTAATCTCTCTGCTACTTTGAGATCTTGTGATATAGGAAGGAAGGAAGGAAGGAAGGAAGGAAGGAAGGAAGGAAGGAAGGAAGGAAGGAAGGAAGGAAGGAAGGAAGGAAAGGAAGAGGAAGGAAGGAAGGAAGGAAGGAAGTATTGATGCCCTTTCTTAAGGCAACAATAATAATTTCAAATTGGTCTAAACATGGGTGCATCTCCACCAGGCATGGGTCAACTTGGGCCTTCCTCCAGGTTTTTGGACTTCAACTCCCACATTCCTAACAGCCTATCGGCTGTTAGGAATGTGGAAGTTGAAGTCCAAACCTGGAGGAAGGCCCAAGTTTGCCCATGCCTGAGCTACACTGTAAAATTAATGCATCTCCAAGTTCTTTTAAAAGAAGAATAGTAGAGACCCTTTGGAGATGTTTCAATAAAGGCTAGACGGACCTCTGTCGGGAGGGTTTTGATTGTGTCTTACTGCATGGCAGAAAGGGGTAGGACTGGGTGGACCTCTGGAGTCTCTTCTACCTCTTCCACGATTCAATGACAGACACCACAAAAGATATATCTGCAAACATATATGTTGATGGTCATGGCTGATCCCTACCTTGCTCAGCAAGCAGGCAGTACTCTGTCTCAAATCAGTGATTACTCCAGACTCCAGCTTCTTCAACCATACCCAGTCTCCCTGCCAGAAAAGCACAGGCAACTGAGAAATAACATCAGCAAAGATGCTTCTACACTGCAGATTTAATGCAGGTTTGCACCGCGTTTGCAGCAGTGGCTCAATGCTATGGAATCCTGGGATTTGTAGAATGGTCCCTGACTGGCTATAATGATCCCTGTTTTAGGCAGAATGATCCCTCATTGTAGAATGATATCTGACTGACTAATCCATAGTTAGTTAGAATCATCTCTGTTTGGGTAGAATGCCACCCTGAGTTGCCTTCGGGCTGATATGGGTGGGATAGAAATAATGTAAATAAATAAATAAATGATCAGCCTCAAAAAGATGTCGAGCACTCCCCCCCCCCAAATTAAGGGATAGTGACTTATAGTTCTGCAAAGGGCAAGGGCACCAGACTACACAACAAGGGTTAAGTCTTGGTCACATTGCCAAGGCACTGACAACAACAAGGACCCCACGAGGCTTTTTGGGAAATGGCTGGATCTTGGGACTTCTGCCCTTTTGTGAGAGTTGTAGTTCCCCAAGGGCTGAACGATGGATTCTGTTATTGATCAACTCAGCGCCCATCTGCTGATTCCAGCCTGAATCCATGACTCTCTGCTGAGTGGACTGGACTGTTTGCCACAACCCTGGCCATGAACTTTCTATCAATGCTTGATTTGAACTGCTAGCAACCTCTGCTTCCACGCGCCCTTCCTAAGAGCATGGGATTTCCAGTTTGGACCTTAATAAAGATCAAATATTGAAATAAACTTTATGGGGTGGGATGGGGGTTCCTCTTATGAACTAACTCTGTATCAGTGATGCCTATTGCCTATGATTTTGATATATGTATGTAACCTTATGAATTTCCTCTGTACCCTCGTCCCCTTGACCCTTGCCCCACAAAAACTGCTGTGACCAGGAACTGCCTGAGGGAGGGCTCCAGCCTCTCCCTCAATCACCCTTGATTGCTTCACTTGCATGGACAATACTGTTGTTTCCCCCAACCCTGGCCCTCGGAGCAGACCAGCGAGGGGAGGGGGGTCAACAGAAACTCGGAAAGAAAAGACTGATTAAATCACCCAGGTATCGTTGATCCCCCCTGAGGTCCGATATCGAAAAAGCCATTCATATCCCCCTCCAAAGCTCATCAAGGACAGGAAAGCTTTTGTTTGCTAGGATCACACCTTGCCGGCCTGAGACAAAGGCTTGCTGGCAACTCCTAATCCCATCATTTCCCCCCTCCTTTGTCCGAGGCCGCACCGCCTCCTCTCACCAAATATGGCACACAGAACTCCCACGACAAACTGAAAATATATATCAATGATTGGTTGGGGGGTGGGGGGTGGGCGCCAAAATACTGTTTGCTTACCGTTGAAAATTACCTAGGGCTGCCTCTGTTCATGTCTTCCAGTAGTTCAAGCTTAAAGGGTTATTCTTGAGTTCTGTGTTCTTGATTTTATGCTGCCTTGTTGTATCCCAATTCTTTTGCATTCCTGGTTTTTGATTCAACTCTTGTACCTTAGATTTTATGGACTACTGAATATTTTTGGATTTAGATGTTTCTTACTATTTTGAAGAACATATAATTTTTATATATTCTTCAACAAACTACTTTTCTGATTTATACCGACTGGAGCATGGTGGTTAAGTATAGAGGTGCTCCTGCCTTGGAGCATAACACTCCTCCTCATTTCTGTTCACATAGAAAAGCATCTCATATGTAAAGGGTTTGATACAATTTTGTTACAATATTCAGAAGTCAGAGTGGCGATTGCACAATAGAGGGAAGGAAAAAACAAACAAACAACCAGTATATGTGAATGAATAATTTTCAGAAAATTTTAGAAAGTCCCCAGGGTGAAGAAATAATATAGCATAATATACATAACAAAAAGACACTTAAATATACAACACTTTTAATTCAGGATCTCCACAGCTGTATCCAATGACTCCCCATTCCTATTTTTGGAAGGTTATAACAACTAGGAAAAGCTACAATTGAATTCTGACCATTTTGTGGCCGTAATTCAGGTTGGATCTACACTGCCATATAACGCAGTTTCAGAATACAGATTATTGAACTGGATTATATGAGCCTTTCCGCTATCATAATACCTACCAAAGGTATCACAACACTATGGATTAAGATTTAATTTATGGTCAAAATGACTGCCAATATGTGTATAACAGAGAGGCAAGTCATGATTTTTTGCCTGGTTTGAATGAAATATTTAAAGGTAAATTTCTGAATTACAGTTCTTTCCCCGCTTGAATTTTCAATTCATACAATCATGTATCTTATATATACCTCATTCACAGCGAGAAAAAAATAGCTGTTTCATAAGAACGCTATTATGTTAAAACACGAAAGGAAAACTGGGTGCCGCTTCAAATGCTGTATTCTCTTTTGCTTTTTTAGAAAAATCAAAGTGTATGAAGATGTCACGCCTCAAACAGACTCTACTAACTTTTATTAGTAAGTGATTGCCTCAAAGTGAGAAATGCAAAGTGAGAAACACAGTTACATGGTTTTCTATAGCAGAGCTGAGAATGGTTGATACCTCTTAGAAGATGGGAAAGGGTCCAGCTGCTGAGACAGCACACCATTGCTGCAAACCATTGGAAAGGCATTTAGTATTAACTCCAAAGGCAGTTTTAAGCCTCCTCACTTGCCAGAAGGAGTTTGCCAGGAGAAAGATATATTTTAAGATCTTGATACCGAATTTTTCATGATCTGCCACTTGCGGTTGATCTTCACTTTAGTCTATCATTCATCTGTTCCATAAAAAAACCAGATGTTAGGTCTGCTTATTTTAATTCATTTTTCTTCTTCTTTTGTATTGTGGCAGTACTCTAAATAGTGCCAGAAATCTAATCTCAACTGCAGTAGCGTACCATCTCAACTACTCCATAGCCTATGAATCTAGGATTTAGCTCATTTTCACTTTTTTGCCACCCATCAGGTGCTTCTCTTTCTATGGAGTAGAAAGACAATATCCCAATTGATATTTCGATATGGAGATTGGAGAATTCTCCAACCAGCATAGACACTGAGCAAACTGGCAAGGAGGATTTTGGTGGCTATAGTCCAAAATCATAGAATCATAGAATCAAAGAGTTGGAAGAGACCTCATGGGCCATCCAGTCCAACCCCCTGCCAAGAAACAGGAATATTGCATTCAAATCACCCCTGACAGATGGCCATCCAGCCTCTGTTTAAAAGCTTCCAAAGAAGGAGCCTCCACCACACTCCGGGGCAGAGAGTTCCACTGCTGAATGGCTCTCACAGTCAGGAAGTTCTTCCTCATGTTCAGATGGAATCTCCTTTCTTGTAGTTTGAAGCCATTGTTCCGCATCCCAGTCTCCAGGGAAACAGAAAATAAGCTTGCTCCCTCCTCCCTGTGGCTTCCTCTCACATATTTATACATGGCTATCATATCTCCTCTCAGCCTTCTTTTCTTCAGGCTAAACATGCCCAGGTCCTTAAGCCGCTCCTCATAGGGCTTGTTCTCCAGACCCTTGATCATTTTAGTCGCCCTCCTCTGGACACATTCCACCTTGTCAATATCTCTCTTAAATTGTGGTGCCCAGAATTGGACATAATATTCGAGGTGTGGTCTAGCCAAAGCGGAATAGAGGGGTAGCATTACTTCCCTAGATCTAGACACTATGCTCCTATTGATGCAGGCCAAAATCCTATTGGCTTTTTTTGCTGCCACATGACATTGTTGGCTCATGTTTAACTTGCTGTCCATGAGGACTCCCAAGATCTTTTTCACACGTACTGCTCTCGAGCCAGGCATTGTCCCACAT
The DNA here is from genome assembly GCF_025583915.1 of Anolis sagrei ordinatus. Classification (NCBI taxonomy): domain Eukaryota; kingdom Metazoa; phylum Chordata; class Lepidosauria; order Squamata; family Anolidae; genus Anolis; species Anolis sagrei. Next base: position 273,142,886 of record NW_026846588.1, on the reverse strand, counting down.
TCTGTATCTTTGCATTTCGTTTTTTCTGCCTAAGTCGAGTATCTTGCATTTGTCACTGTTGAACTTCATTTTGTTAGTTTTGGCCCATCTCTCTAATCTGTCA
>NW_026846588.1:273114464-273133119 GCF_025583915.1 Anolis sagrei ordinatus | reverse complement strand
ACCAAACTCTACACAAATACTCAATATGCCCAAATGTGAACACTGGTGGAGTTTGGGGGAAATAGAATATTGTCATTTGGGAGTTGTAGTTGCTGGGATTTATAGTTCACCTGCAATCACAGAGCATTGTGAACCCCACCAATGATAGAATTGGGCCAAACCTCCCACACTGAACCCCCATGTGGGCCACAGCAACGCATGGCAGGCAACGGCTAGTAATAATAATAATAATAATAATAATAATAATAATAATAATAATACAACTTACCAACTCATGTTTTGGTGCCTCAAATGTTAGACCTGTTTCTGGGTATACAAATGTCAACAGGAAGTGACATGTGTGCCGTGAAATTTGGGCAGAGGCCGGGCAGCAGGACAAGATCATATGTAATAGTAGTTATCCATCCCTGCTTTATTTTCTATGTCTTCACAAAAGCAGCCATCCCTTACCTCTAATGCAGAGAACATCTGGATCAAACCAACAGTTGGAATCTGCTGGAAGAGGGCTTCCTCCGGGAAAGTGGATCCCTCGTCCAAGGGGCCGGAGCAATTCGGAAGAGGTCACCAGCATATAAGTGGGGAGAAGGCGGCTCCCTTTGCCATCTGTGTCCAGTACAACATACTTGGTCATTGGCCTTCCTTTGCTGTCCATCTGGACTCTGTGACTAAACCCGGCAAAGTCAAGGTTTTTGACATGTTGGATCAACGACATCCCCAAGAGCTCCAAGGGTTTGTGATGATGCGCCTTGGCCAAAGCTTTCGCGACCAGGTAAATCGCATCGTAGATTGTGCCAAAGAGGGGAGAGACCTGGAAAAAAGAGATCAGCAGTCTTAGTTTTCACCAAAGAAGGGAGTTTGGGAGAAAAGAGATTCTAGTTTTGTTGTCGAAGGCTACCATGGCCAGCATCACAGGGTTGCTGTGAGTTTTTCAGGCCATGTGGCCATGTTCCAGTAGTATTTTCTCCTGACGTTTTGCCTGCATCTGTGGCTGGCATCTTCAGAGGTTCTGTTGACAATGAAGCAAGTGGAACCGTACATCAAGAGAAACACTAACCGCAGAGGGAAGCTGATGAAGAAATACAACCTACAATCAATCTGCAAAAGAATACAATAGGTGGTTCTCAACCTGGGCTCCCCAGATATTTTTGGCCTTCAACTCCCAGAAATCCTAACAGCTGGTAAACTGGCTGGGATTTCTGGGAGTTGTAGGCCAAAAACATCTGGGGATCCCAGGTTGAGAACCAAAACAATCACTGTCAATAGCAAAATGGCTATGGAAGTTCTAATTGCGTTAAATTAATGCTAATAACATGGAACTTTTTATTTTTTTGGCGGCTCGGGGAGCTTCATCACTTAACCAGGCTGAATGCTGTGGAGCCATGGGAGCTGTAGCTTTACAAGGTCTCTAGCCTTCTCTGCCAAATAGTGCCGGTGCCTCAACAAACTGCAACTCCCATGATTCCATAGCATCGAGACATGGCAATTAAAGTGGTCTCAAACCTGAATTCATTCTATGGTGCAGATGACATTGTAAAGAAGGTCTTTACTCCACTTTGGCAGAAAGAACGAAATGCAAAGATACAGAATGGGGGAACAATGCCTGGCTCGAGAGCAGTACGTGTGAAAAAGATCTTGGAGTCCTTGTGGACAACAAGTTAAACATGAGCCAACAATGTGATGTGGCGGCAAAAAAAGCCAATGGGACTTTGGCCTGCATCAATAGGAGCATAGTGTCTAGGTCCAGGGAAGTAATGCTACCACTCTATTCTGCTTTGGACCACACCTGGAATATTGTGTCCAATTCTGGGCACCACAATTCAAGAGAGATATTGACAAGCTGGAATGTGTCCAGAGGAGGGTGACTCAAATGATCCAGGGTCTGGAGAACAAGCCCTATGAGGAGCGGCTTAAAGGAGCTGGGCATGTTTAGCCTGAAGAAGAGAAGGCTGAGAGGAGATATGATGAGCCATGTATAAATATGTGAGAGGAAGCCACAGGAGGAGGGAGCAAGCTTGTTTTCTGCTTCCTTGGAGACTAGGAGGACACGGAGCAATGGCTTCAAACTAAAGAAAGGAGATTCCATCTGAACATGAGGAAGAACTTCCTGACTGTGAGAGCTGTTCAGCAGTGGAACTCTCTGCCCCAGTGTGTGGTGGAGGCTCCTTCTTTGGAAGTTTTAAACAGAGGCTGGATGGCCATCTGTCAGGGGTGATTTGAATGCAATATTCCTGCTTCTTGGCAGGGGGTTGGACTGGATGGCCCATGAGGTCTCTTCCAACTCTTTGATCCTATGATTCTATGAATTCTTTCTTGACCTGTTGTGGTTCCAGATTTAGGGTTATTTCACCCCGTTGTTTTGCAGCGTCAAATGCCTCGTAAAAGCTTCTCTCCCCAGACTGTAAAGTAATTGTCAACACAGCATCGTAAGCTTTCCGGAAGACATGGTCGTTTTCAAGGATGAAGTAGGAATGGTTTTCGTAGGGAAGGCTGTAGAACAGCGTGTCGTATGGCACAAAGACATATCTCCCATCGGTCAGTCCCATTTCCTGAGCTTTGGTTAGGAACATCGCTTGGTCTTCACCTCCAATGAGGGCAGAATGCATGCAGAGAATGAGAACTGAAATAAGAGAAAGCAGAGTTATTTCCATTTTTCAAAATTCTGTAGTTTTTAATGTTGTGCAAATGAATAGAAGAAGACAATGAAACACTTACTCCTCCACATGATAAAACTATAATAAGAAATTCAAGGTGCAGATTTGATAAATGTGAATTTAATATGATGTTTGGGAATGAATGGAAGAATGGAAGGATGTATGGATAGAGCTAATAATTTTGAAAATACTAGTAAAAGACCCAGGCCTGCAATGACTAACTACCTTCTTGCTGGACTGTAATTAAAAGTAAGCTGTGATAAGAACTGGAACAGTGATAACAGAAATGTTTGCAACATTCCTTATGTTAAGAAGGAAGTCATTACAAGCCTTGTGTTTGTCAACCCCGATCAAGAAGAGTCAACATCTGCCCAGGAAATTGAGATGGAACCAGGATGGAAGACGTCTATCATTAATTTACAACTTTGGGACAACATCAGCAGAATATTCCTATAAAAGACTCAGTCTAATAATGCTCAAAGTGTGGCAGACTGAGGAGTCTGTTCCACCCGCCATGCTCTGCTCGTCGATTTTCCACAAACTCCACCAGTGTTCAAATTTGGGCATATTGAATATTCGTGCCAAAGGATCCAGATCCATAATTGTTTGAGAGCACAATGCTCTCTCGATGTAGGTAAACTACAACTCCCAAACTCAAGGTCAATGCCCACCAAACCTTTCCAGTATTTTTTGCTGGTCATGGGAGTTCTGTGTGCCAAGTTTGGTTCAATTCGATACTTGGTGGAGTTCAGAATGCTCTTTGATTGTAGGTGAACTATACATCCCAGCAACTACAACTCCCAAATGACAATATCAATCCCCTTACCAACCCACCAGTATTCAAATTTAGGTGTATTGGGCATTTGTGCCAAATTTGGTCCAATGAATGAAAATATATCCTGCATATCAGATATTTACATTGCGATTCATAACAGTAGCAAAATTACAGTTATGAAGTAGCAACAAAAATAGTGTTATGGTTGGGGGTCAGCACAACATGAAGAACTGTATTAAGGGTTTGCGGCATTAGGAAGGTTGAGAACCACTGATCTAGGGGTAAGACCAGATGGTCCTTGAGATCCTCTCCATATCTATGAGTCTGTGATTCTGTGATCAAATTGAGTGCATTAGAGCTATGGTAGTTAAAGCAGTACCAGAATAGTATAACTGTCTGATGCAGGTAGATACTATGCCATATGCTCTTTCCAAAAGGGGGCATTCCTAAGCTTCTCACCTTTGACGCTTCCATCTGCTTGGATCTTTGCCCAAGTCCCTTCAACGGCCTCATCTTCTTTTCCCATTGATGTCACAACTCCAACTGGCAGCCCCCGGTTTCTCAGTGCGATGGCTAGCTTGTTGGCCGTCTCAACCCAAAGGTCCTCTTTGGAAAAGACGATGCCGACGTGAGCCCACTGGAAATGCTTCAAGACAGCCAGAAGGATGCCTGTTGAAGAGGGCAAGGTCCTGACAAAGGTTGGGTGTTGGCTTGGGTTGTCCAGCTCCTCACTGAGGCATGCCCAAGAGAAAAGGGCTTTATTCCATCCCATCCCAAGCAAAGAGGCTGTGACGCAGTAGCCAGGGTTCAGGGGCCCAATAAAAGCCAAAGCATGCTTTGCATCCCTGGTGAACCCAGCCAAGGCTTGGCTAGTCTGGCAGTCTTCGTCATACACAGTGCAGTCCAATTGTTGAGCACCACTAACAGAAGGGTCCTTCTTTATCCTCTCCATGGCTAACTTTGTGGCCAATTGAGGGTAAGCCTTGGATAGAAAAGGATCGCAGGACCACGGTCCTACCAGACCAATGTTGAAGACCATGCAGTTTATTGGGGAAGGTGGAGGGACCATCCCAAGAATTATCCACCACAGTCCCACCAATATCCGACAAAACAACCTTATATAATGGGAGATTATCAGAGATGAGTGGTGAAAACACACCAGGAAAGCCATCATCTTTTATCTAGTTAGTCCCAGGCACAAGTCTTTAAGATGACGCGCTCTATCAAAAAGAAAATACAAAATCGATTAGAGTTGGTATGGATAGATCAAAGGAGCCTTTAAGTTGCATGGCCTAGAACAGTGATTCTCAACCTTTCTTTTTTATTATAAATTTTTATTATGTATACATCAAAAAATAAAGAGAAAAAAGTAGATAGTTACACAAAAGAAGTAAAGACATGGAAAGTGGGAGGACATTTGGCTTCCAAAAAAAGTAGGAAAAAAAGAGAGAGAAAAGATCATTCTAACTAACTATAAATAAATAAATATCTATTGGCTTCCATCCTGTGCTTTCGCTCTTGTTCTTTAAGAGATAGTTATATCTATATTCGTATTAACATTATTACTATATTCTTCTTTATAAATTACAGGGAAAACCAACTGATCCCTAATCCATCTAAAACACAGACATGCGCCTTTCACCTTAAGAACAGACAAGCATCCCGAGGTCTGAGGATTACCTGGGAAGGAATCCCCCTAGAGCATTGCAGCGCACCCAAATACCTGGGAGTCACTTTGGACCGTTCTCTTATCTACAAGAAGCACTGCCTGGACATCAAGCAAAAAGTGGGTGCTAGAAACAATATCATACGAAAGCTGACTGGCACAACCTGGGGATCACAACCAGATACAGTGACGACATCTGCCCTTGCGCTATGCTACTCTGTCGCTGAGTATGCATGCCCAGTGTGGAACGCATCTCACCACACTAAAACAGTGGATGTAGCTCTTAATGAGACATGCCGCATTATCACAGGGTGTCTGTGCCCTACACCACTGGAGAAATTACACTGCTTAGCCGATATTGCACCACCTGACATCCACGGGGAAGTAGCAGCCAATAATGAAAGGACCAAGGCAGCGACATCTCCAGCTCATCCCTTGTTTGGGCATCAGCCACCACGTCAACGACTTAAATCAAGAAATAGTTTTCTAAGATCTACAGAGACACTCGCTGGAACACCTCAGCAAGCGAGACTCCAAAAGTGGCAGGCTCAAACCCAGAACCTCAATCCATGGGTGATACCAGATGAGAGACTCCCCCCTGGGCACACAGAAGACTGGGCGACTTGGAAGGCGCTGAACAGACTGCGCTCTGGCACCACGAGATGCAGAGCCAATCTTAAGAAATGGGGCTACAAAGTTGAATCCATCATGCGAGTGTGGAGAAGAGCAAACCACTGACCACCTGCTGCAATGCAACCTGAGCCCTGCCACATGCACAATGGAGGACCTTCTTGCGGCAACACCAGAGGCACTCCAAGTGGCCAGATACTGGTCAAAGGACATTTAATCAGCTACCAAGTTTGCAAAATTTGTGTGTGTTTTTTTAAATGTTTGTTTGTTTTGTTCTGTTAGAAATGTAATACAATGTTCTGGTTGCGGATGACACAATAAATAAATAAATAAATAAATAAATAAATAAAAGAAATACTCTATAAATTCATATACCATATACTTATAAGAGAGAAGGAGAGTGCAAATTACGTAAGTTAGCAAAATTCTATCTATATCAAATTCAAAAAGAGAAAGGGAAAAAAATTAAGTTCAGTCTCTTTGCATCTTGTCTTTTTCATATTCTTCGAAGAGCGTCCAGTCTGTCCTTTTTATTGGGCTTCCTTCAAAAAAAATAGTTAATTTGTCCATATCGTTGATTTCCCTTAGTTTGCCAATCCAGTCCTCAATGTCAGGGATCTTATCAGTTTTCCAAAGTCTTGCATATACGATTCTTGCAGCTGTAACCATATAGGTAAAAATAACATCTTTATTTTGGTCTAAGGTTAAGGTCATATTCTGGGTTTTTGTACAAATTTAATTCCTAAATTTTTTGGGACTCCTCATGTATGAGCTTCCAGTATTTTTGGGCTTCTCCACAGGTCCACCACATGTGGAAGAAGCTCCCCTCATGTTTGTGGCATTTCCAACAGTTTTTTCAGACATTTTTATACATACACCCTAATGGTAGCTCACCCCACTCCCCAGATTCGAACCACTGACATTGCGGGCAGCAGTCCTGCCGACCCAAGGGTTTAATCCATTGTACCACCGGGGGCTCCACATTGAATCAATAAGATTTACTCCAGTATTGACTCATCAGTCAATAATTAATTCAGTGTTCTAGTTAGAACTGATACATAGGATTCTGGACATATACAATGCTATCTCTTGATTTGTTTGGACACTCATTGGCACAGCATTGCATTACACCAGTGCACAATTGTCACAAAATTCTCCAAGTCTAACATTACATTTTACTTTGTAGACTCCTCGCCTGGATCATCACTGAACTGAAATAATTTCACTTTTAGGGGTTATCTTTCCACACATTGCTTATTTATTTATTTATTTACAGTATTTATATTCCACCCTTCTCACTCTGCAGGGGACCCAGGGTGGATTGCAATGTATATATACATGGCAAACACTCAATGCCATAGATACACAACATATATAGACAGACACACAGAGGCTATTTAACATTCCAGCTTCATGAGGGTATTCCAGCCACCAGGGGAGCTGTTGCTTCACCGTCCATTAGTGACAATGATGGAGTACTTCCTCAATCTTTTGCACACTTGCTGGAGATTTTATGGAGTTGTAAATTATTTAAATTAGCCTCCCCGCAGAAGCGGTACCTACATTTTCTACTTGACAGATGCAACTATCTTCCAGGCTGCAAAGGTTGACAGCAAGCTACACAAATGGTCGGAAGCTCACTCCAACCTGGGCTGGCTTCGAACTCATGACCTTTCAGTCAGTAGTGATCTTAATGCAGCTGACTCCCAGCCAACTGCGCCACAGTCCTGGTATTACTTAATTCCCAACTTCCCAGTGTTACTTCCCGGTGTTATTTAATTCCCAGCTTCCAAAACAAAGCTTCGGTTTTTGTCCTTTTGAGTGAAACTCCTCTGTTTGAGTAGACGCATGTTACAGAAAATAAAAAAAATAATGTAAGTGGTCCAGAATTGGAGGGTCAAAATGAGCCACTTAAAGAAAAGCAACCATTTTAAGTGACAATATGCAATTTTGCAAATTACACCTAGTTCGCCGCATTTGGATGGGAAGATTGTATCTGAACAAACAAACAGATAGAAGAGAGATCTTGCTGAGATACTTAAATGGCACTATTATTTCCAATTGTGTCTCTAGCAATTGCTCAAGACAATGAGCACACTTTTTAAATGAAAGGCAAGAATGACAAGATAAAAGGAAGCAAGTCTTCTCCGTTTGCATTATAAAACTCTGACTGTCTGATGGAATATTTGATTGCATCTTCTCTAAGTCAGCTTTTTGGCCGAACTAGAGTGCCACATAGTGCTGTTTCAAACTGGATTATATGATCAACGTAGCGCCATATAATGCAGTTCCAAACTGTGATGTAAGGTGTTGTAGATCCAGCCTTTGAAGATCAAAAGAGTGGTGAACGAAACCTCTATGGCAGTGTTTCTCAACCTGGGGGTCGGGACCCCTGGAGGGGTCGCGAAGGGGTGTCAGAGGGGTCGCCAAAGACCATCAGAAAACACAGTATTTTCTGTTGGTCATGGGGGTCTCTGTGTGGGAAGTTTGGCCCAATTCTATCATTGTTGATGTTCAGAACGCTCCTTGATTGTAGGTGAACTATAAATCCCAGCAAGTACAACTCCCAAATCTCAAGGTCTATTTTCACAAAACCCCATGAGTGTTCACATTTGGGCATACTGAGTATTCATGCCAAGTTTGGTCCAGATCCATCATTGTTGGAGTCTAGAATGCTCTCTGGATATAGGCAAACTTCAACTCCCAAACTCAAGGTCAATGCCCACCAAACCCTTCCATTATTTTCTGTTGGTCATGGAAGTTCTGTGTGCCAACTTTGGTTCAATTCCATTGCTGGTGGGGTTCAGAATGCTCTTTGTTTACAGGTTAACTATAAATCCCAGTGACTACAACTCCCAAATGACAAAATCAATCCCCCCGCCAACCCCACCATTATTCAAATTTGGGCATACCGGATATTTGTGCCAAATTTGCTCCAGTGAATGAAAATACATCCTGCAGATCATTATTTACATGGCGATTCATAATGTTAGGGTTATGGTTGGGGGTCACCACAACATGAGGAACTGTATTAAGGGGTCGCGGCATTAGGAAGGTTGAGAACCACTGCTCTATCTCTTGCTGCAATTGTCCCATTTTTTTTAACCCACATTTTACTTTCTCTCTATATAACAGTATTTCTCAATCTTCCTAATGCCGCAACCCCATAATACAGTTCCTCATTTATTTATTTACTAGCTTGGGGTCCCGGCGCTGCCCAGGTAATTTGAGAAAGGCATTTTGTTGCAAGGTTGGCCTTTATCAGTTATTTATGTGGCTTGCAGTGCTCTCAGGAATTTAGTACTGCGAGTCCCATCATCCATGGTCCATCCTCCTCCAAACAAAACCAGGATGTAGATTGGGTCATGTGGGCTCTGTGTGCCAAGTTTGGTCTTGATCAGTCATTGGATGAGTGTCACAGAGGTCTCGGGAAGCGAGTGGAGGTACTTAAAGTCCCATAATCCATGGTCCATCCTCCTCGAAACTGCACCAGGATGTAGAGTGGGTCATGGGGGCTCTGTGTGCCAAGTTTGGTCTTGATCAGTCATTGGATGAGTGTCACAGAGGTCTCGGGAAGCGAGTGGGGGTACTTAAAGTCCCATAATCCATGGTCCACCCTCCTCCAAACAGCAGCAAGATGTAAAGTGGGTCATGGGGGCTCTGTGTGCCAAGTTTGGTCTTTATCAGTCATTGGATGAGTGTCACAGAGGTCTCGGGAAGTGACTGGGGGTACTTAAAGTCCCATAATCCATGGTCCATCCTCCTACAAAACTGCACCAGGATGTAGAGTGGGTCATGGGGGCTCTGTGTGCCAAGTTTGGTCTTTATCAGTCATTGGATGAGTGTCACAGAGGTCTCGGGAAGCGACTGGGGGTACTTAAAGTCCCATAATCCATGGTCCATCCTCCTACAAAACTGCACCAGGATGTAGAGTGGGTCATGGGGGCTCTGTGTGCCAAGTTTGGTCTTGATCAGTCATTGGATGAGTGTCACAGAGGTCTCGGGAAGCGAGTGGGGGTACTTAAAGTCCCATAATCCATGGTCCATCCTCCTCGAAACTGCACCAGGATGTAGAGTGGGTCATGGGGGCTCTGTGTGCCAAGTTTGGTCTTGATCAGTCATTGGATGAGTGTCACAGAGGTCTCGGGAAGCGAGTGGGGTACTTAAAGTCCCATAATCCATGGTCCATCCTCCTCGAAACTGCACCAGGATGTAGAGTGGGTCATGGGGGCTCTGTGTGCCAAGTTTGGTCTTTATCAGTCTGTTTGTACAGTGGCAGTGGTTGGGAGGTGTTCTGCTTGGAGGGTGGTTGGTGGGTGTTGTTCTGTTGGTGGATTTGGTTTGTTTGTGGATGGACTTTGGTTGTGGTGGTTGATTTGGTGGATGGAGGGGATTCTTTGTGTGTTGCTTGGCAGCGGGTGGATATGTGGTTGTGGGTTTTTTGGGTGGTGTGTTTGGCGGGTGGCCGTGGCTTGGGTGGTGGAGGCGTTTGTGGTGTTTGGTTGGTGGTGGGATTGTGGTGTTGTTGGAGGTAGGAGGGTTGTTGGATTGGAGGGCGTTTGTGTTGTTGGTTTTGGTTGGTTTGGATTGTTGGTTTGGTCGGGTTGCTTGTGAGAGGTTGGGGCTGTTGTTTTTGGTTTGGTGGTGGTGTGGTTGGTGTGGTTTTGGTTTGGTGTGTGGTTTTTTTTTTGTGGACGTGTGTGTTGTTTAATACCCGATCCGCTGGAATTTGAATACTGGTGGGTTGTGAGGGATTGATTTTGTTATTTGGGAGTTGTAGTTGCTGATTTATAGTTCACTACAATCAAAGAGCATTCTGAACTCCACCAACAATAGAATTGAACCAAACTTGGCACACAGAACTCCCATGACCAACAGAAAATACTGGAAGGGTTTGGTGGGCATTGACCTTGAGTTTGGGAGTTGTAGTTCACCTACATCCAGAGAGCACTGTGGACTCAAACAATGATGGATCTGGACAAACTTGGCACAAATTCTCAATATGCCTAAATGTAAACACTGGTGGAGTTTGGGGAAAATAGACCTTGACATTTGGGAGTTGCCGTTGCTGGGATGTATAGTTCACTAATAATCAAAGAGCATTCTGAACTCCACCAACAATGGAGTTGAACCAAACTTGGCACACAGAACTCCTATGACCAGCGGAAAATACTGGAAGGGTTTGCTGGGCATTGGCCTTGAGTTTGGGAATTGTAGTTCACCTACATCCAGAGAGCACTGTGGACTCAAACAATGATGGATCTGGACCAAACTTGGCACGAATACTCAATATGCTGACATAGTTCACCTACAATCAAAGAGCATTCTGAACCCTACCAACAATAGAATTCATCTGTCGGTGATTGTAGTTCACTGACAATCAAAGAGCCTTCTGAACCCCACCAACGATAGAGTTGGGCCAAACTTCCCACACAGAACCCCTACGACCAAGAGAAAATACTGTATTTTCTGATGACCTTTGTTTTCTGATGGCCTTTGACGACCTCTCTGACACCCCTCGCAACCCCTCCCAGGTTTCCTGACCCCCAGGTTGAGAAACACTGCTCTATAAAACCATATGAAATCCACTTACCGTATCCAAAATACGACAGTTCCACCTCCCAGTCAACATTAATCACTGCAACGCAACCAGCACAATGTTCCAAGACCAAACTTCATAACAGCAGTTTCTCCTGATACTCTCTGTTTTTTCCTGTCATTTGAAGATAACCGTTTTGAGGATAACGAATGATGCACAAAAGCGTCTCTTCATTAACGGATGTGACGCTGGCACTTTTTCTGAACTTGGTAGGAAATGACTGGCATCATATTCAGCACCGCGGAGAGTTCCTCCTTTGGGACAACTCCTAATTAAAAGGATTTTTTGACAGAAAGCCACCCGCTTGGCAGCCCATTATTGAATTGTCACGGGCACCTCTTTCATAATCCCAAGTTGCCTTTTCCCTTTGGAGCTTCGGAGGCACCTCCACAGCTTCCGTATTTTCAATTTCGACTCCTTTCCTCAATGGGAAGGCAAAGCCTTTTTGAGCAGTTCTTTCCTCTATTATAAAGAATGGCTTGTCACAGTTTAATTTCGAAGAAGCCTGACATGACTGCAATTACAGAAAGTACTAGTTTAAGCTCTGCATTTGAAGTAAGAAGATTTAGTTCGTACAATGCAGCTTTTGTTGGAATGGCTACAAGGCAACTCAAAGCTTTATGCCCAGATATTGGAGATGTTATGTAGACTGTATTGTCGAAGGCTTTCATGGCCAGAATCACTGGGTTGTTGTAGGTTTTTCTGGGCTATATGGCCATGGTCTAGAGGCATTCTCTCCTGTCGTTTCGCCTGCATCTATGGCAAGCATCCTCAGAGGTAGTGAGGTCTGTTGGAACTAGGAAAAAGGGTTTATATATCTGTGGAATGACCAGAGTGGGACAAAGAACACTTGTCTGCTGGAGAATGTTTCAACTGACCACCTTGATTAGCATTTGATAGCCTGGCAGTGCCTGGAGCAATCTTTTGTTGAGAAGTGATTAGATGTCCCTGATTGTTTCCCTCTGCTGTTTTGCTGTTTTAATTTTAGAGTTTTTAGTACTGGTAGCCAGATATTGTTCATTTTCATGGTTTCCTCCTTTCTGTTTAAATTGTCCACATGCTTGTGGATTTCAATGGCTTCTCTGTGTAGCCTGACATGGAGGTTGTGAGAGTGGTCCAGCATTTCTGTGTTCTCAAATAATATGCTGTGTCCAGGTTGGTTCATCAGGTGCTCTGGTATGGCTGACTTCTCTGGTTGAAGTAGTCTGCAGTGGCTTTCATGTTCCTTGATTCGTGTCTGGGCAATGCTGCTGCGTTTGGTGGTCCCTATGTAGACTTGTCCACAGCTGCATGGTACACGGTAGACTCCTGCAGAAGTGAGAAGATCCCTCTTGTCCTTTGCTGAACGTAGCATTTGTTGGATTTTCTTGGTGGGTCTGTAAATATAGTTTGTACGTTGTGTTTCCTCATCAGCTTCCCTATGCGGTCAGTGGTTCCCTTGATGTATGGCAAGAACACTTTTCCTCTGGGTTGATCTTTGTCTTGACTCTTGCGGCTTGTTCTTGGTCTTGCAGCTCTTCTGATGTCTGAGGTGGAGTCTCCATTGGCCTGGAGAGCCCGGTTTAGGTGGTTCAGTTCATCTTGGAGAAGGTGGGGTTCGCAGATTTTTTTGCACTGTCTGCCAAGGTTATGTAGACTGTTACAGTTGTTTAATATTATTAATTATTATTATTTTATTGACACAAAGGCACAGTATGTCACAGCAAATGAGATATATATATGCTGGATTTTGTATCACAAAATCACAAGTCGAACACTTCCCAAGTGTCTAGGACTGTGTGATGTATTTTCGAATGAAAATGCACCCAGATCTAATTAAAGTAGCCTTTTGCAGTTGACAAATTATGATTTTGTCAATGTTTATTGTTTCCAAATGCCGGCTGAGATCTTTTGGCACAGCACCCAGTGTGCCGGTGGCCACTGAGATCACCTGTACTGGTTTATGCCAGAGCCTTTGCAGTTCAATTTTGAGGTCCTGATAACAGCAGAGTTTTCCTGTTGTTTTTCCTCAATGCAACTGTCACCCGGTATGCTGACATCAATAATCCAAAAAATTTCTTTTCCACAATTTTAATGGCTTTAAACACTACAATTTTAATGGCTTTAAAATCAGCAAGCAGTTTATTGAAATCAGCAAGCAGTTTATTGAAGACTTACTTACTTACTTACTTAGGCGATCCCTCGTAGTCCGAGGATGATGGTCCTCCAAGCTGGGTGTCCTGGCGGTGGGTTCGTAGGTGACTGTGGAGCCCTATTCTTGATCTGCATCTTCTCCCAGTGAGGGCATTGGTTTCCAGGTGGAAGGCGGTCTCGGTCAGGGTTGGCTTGACGCACCTTCCTCTTGGCATGTTTCTCTCTTTCACCCTCCATTTGTGCCTCTTCAAATTCTGCAGCACTGCTGGTCACAGCTGACCTCCAGCTGGAGCGCTCAAGGGCCAGGGCTTCCCAGTTCTCAGTGTCTATGCCACAGTTTTTAAGGTTGGCTTTGAGCCCATCTTTAAATCTCTTTTCCTGCCCACCAACATTCCGTTTTCCATTCTTGAGTTCGGAGTAGAGCAACTGCTTTGGGAGATGGTGGTCGGGCATCCGGACAACGTGGCCGGTCCAGCAGAGTTGATGGAGGAGCATTGCTTCAGTGTTGGTGGTCTTTGCTTCTTCCAGAACGCTGATGTTTGTCCGCTTGTCTTCCCAAGAAATTTGCAGAATTTTCCGGAGTCAGCGCTGATGGAATTGTTCCAGGAGTTGCATGTGACATCTGTAGACAGTCCACGTCTCACAGGCATATAGCAGGGTTGGGAGGACAATAGCTCTATACACAAGCACCTTGGTATCCCCATGGATGTCCTGGTCCGCAAACACTCTCTGCTTCATTTGGAAAAATGCTGCGCTCGCAGAGCTCAGGCGGTGTTGTATTTCGGTGTTGATGGTAGAGAGGTGGCTGCCAAGGTAGCGGAAATGGTCAACATTTTCTAATGTTACACCATTAAGCTGTATCTCTGGCATTGGAGAGGGGTTGGCCAGTGTCTGTTGTAACAGCACTTTGGTTTTCTTGATGTTCAATGACAGGCCAAGCTTCTAGTATTCTTCTGCGAAGGTGTTTAGAGTGGCTTGTAGATCTTCCTCTGAATGTTTATTGAAGAATATAAGTAGGCAAAGCAGTAAAATTAGCAAAACCAGTAAAGTTCCGAAACAAAAGTTAGTCCATGAGCTTCAAGGCAAAACATGATCCATAGGTATAAAAATCTATCAAACAGGCACAAGAATCCATGAAATAAGACAGCATGAAAAATCCAATACACAAATCAAGAGCTTGGCAAAAACATTGCACATGGAACTAAGAACACTTGGAAGCAAGACCATCATGAAATTGCAACATTGACCCAACTGAGGCAGCTCCTTTCCATGAATCAATATGAAGGTTTTCCAGATCCCAAAACTGAAAGGAAAGCATTTCTCTTGACCTTACCACTAGATAAAGGTTTCTTATCTCTGTTTTCCTGAAAACAAACTGATCTTCTTTGCACCTGATCACTCTGTTTACAAAAGACTTGCTTTCTGTCTACACTCTCATTAACTTCATCCTCATTAAGTTCTGCACCAGACAAATAATCTTCAGACGGTTGCTCTGAGAAAGACTGCGAAGGGCCTCTCCCAGGAATGTGACCTTGTGAATCTTCCAGAGACAGCTCGGGCCTCTCGTCTCTGCTTAACTCAGACCCAGGCAAACTCTCATCCGCATTGTCAACAGACCCAGGCTCACCATCAAGAATATCATCCCCATTCCCATCACAAACATCAGACACTATCACAGGCTGAACAGGCTGACATGTAACATTACTTCGTGTGTAAATCCTCTCACTCATGTTCACTATCTGCATGCCAGGCTCAAGGATATGGGTTTTCTACAACACAGTCACAAACTTGAAGTAAGCCATATCTGTAGATGTAAAAAAGGGTAGAACACTTAAATCTGAATATGGAATGTAATTATCAGACCCATAAAATATAGTAGACTCCCCACCCCCTTGAGAAAGGATCTTAACCATATAAGCCATGTTGACATGAGACTCTAGCTGAGCAGGGCAAAGAAGATTAAGACTCATTATTGTTCCAGGAATCAAAAGGAGACTCTGTGAAACTCAAGTCCCAAGGCGGCTCTCTCCAAAACAATGGCATTTGGATACAAGAGTCATGTTGCTGATAGAGAGATAGATAGAGAGATAGAGAGATAGACAAAGCATCAATTTCTATGGTCAATTATCTGGCTTAAAGAAGAAGCAAAGCTTCAAATTCTCTTGAAATATACTTACTTACTTAGGTGATCCCTCGTAGTCTGAGTAGGACTGTCATCCAAGATCGGTGTACTTGCGGTGGGTCCGTAGGTGACTGTGGAGCCCTATTCTTGAACTGAATGTTCTCCTGCATTGAGGCCATTGGTTTCCAGGTGAAAGGCGGTCCCAGTCAGGATTGGCTTGATGCACCTTCCTCTTAGCACATTTCTCTCTTTTGCCCTCCATTGTGCCTCTTCAAATTCTATGGCACTGCTGGTCACAGCTGACCTCCAGCTGGAGCGCTCAAGGGCCAGGGCTTCCCAGTTCTCAGTCTATGCCAGAGTTTTTAAGGTTGGCTTTGAGCCCATCTTTAAATCTCTTTTCCTGCCCACCAACATTCCGTTTTCCATTCTTGAGTTTGGAGTAGAGCAACTGCTTTGGGAGACGGTGGTCGTACATCCAGACAATATGGCCAGTCCAGCGGAGTTGATGGCGGAGGACCATCACTTCAATACTAGTGGTCGTTGCTTCTTCCAGCACACTGACATTTGTCCACTTGTCTTACCAGGATATTTGCAGGATTTTTCGGAGAAAACGCTGATGGAATCGTTCCAGGAGTTGCATGTGATGTCTGTAGATAATCCACATGTCGCAGGTGTATAGCAGAGTTGGGAGGACAATAGCTTTATAAATAAGCCCCTTGGTCTCACTATGGATGTCCTGGTCCTCAAACACTCTCTGCTTCATTCAGAAAAAGGCTGCACTCGCAGAGCTCAGGCCGTGTTGTTTTTCAGTGTCATTGTTGACTTTTGTGGAGAGGTATTTGCCAAGGTAGCAGAAATGGTCAACATTTTCTAATGTCACATCATTAAGCTGTATTTCTGGCATTGGAGAGGGATTGGCTGGTGACTGCTGGAAGAGGACTTTGGTTTTCTCGATGTTCAATGAGAGGCCGAGCTTCTCGTATGCTTCTGTGAAGGTGTTTAGAGTGGCTTTTAGGTCTTCTTCTGAATGCGCACAGATGATGTTGTCATCTTGAAATATATTGCTTTGTGGGTTTGGAAACCCTGAATATATCCAAGAATGTGGGGCCCACTTCAGCATCCCCAAAAATGCCCAAAGGAACCACTGTATTTCTCAACTTAGAATCATAGAATCAAAGAGTTGGAAGAGACCTCATGGGCCATCCAGTCCAACCCCTTGCCAAGAAGCAGGAATATTGCATTCAAATCACCCCTGACAGATGGCCATCCAGCCTTTGTTTAAAAGCTTCCAAAAAAGGAGCCTCCACCACACTCCGGGGCAGAGAGTTCCACTGCTGAACGGCTCTCACAGTCAGGAAGTTCTTCCTCATGTTCAGATGGAATCTCCTCTCTTGTAGTTTGAAGCCATTGTTCCGCGTCCTAGTTGGTTTGGCGGAGAAGACTAAAGACCTTGCAAAATCAAAACTCCCAATGAGGCATAGACTGATAAAGTGGTACCAAACTGCAATAAGTCTATAATGTAGAATGAACCCTTAATTACTGTGAGCTGATTTTTGCTAGGGCCACTAAGGGGCGCTCTGTCTCTAGCACATTGCTTCAGCTGAGCAAGCAAAGCAAGTAGTGAGATCATATGGCCGATTAATTATATTCTTTCTTCATTCCCTAAGCACTCCCATTTTTGTAGAAAGTGTACTTTACAGGGTGTTCTCCCTTTACGACCAGGAGAAATGAGGCTAAAGGAGGTTCTCAGACTTGCTTTGGATGCTGAAAATATTATTTCATCTGTCTTCTTCCTTTCCCTCTGTCTCTGTTCCAGCAACCTCTGTCTTCTGTTATAGAAGCTCGGCCTGTCATTGAACATCAAGAAAACCAAAGTGCTCTTCCAGCAGTCGCAGGCAATCCCTTTGGATTCCCAGTTTTGGGAAGAAGCTGGGAAATAAAGCAATTGAACAAACAATAACAGCAAACTGGGTTGCTGTGAGTTTTCTGGGTTGTATAGCCATGTTCCAGAAGCATTCTCTCCTGATGTTTTGCCCACATCTATGGCAGGCATCCTCAGAGGTTGTGAGGTCTGTTGGAAACTAGGCAAATGAGGTTTATAAATCTGTGAAATGTCCAGGGTGGGAGAAAGAACTCTGGTCTGTTGGAGGCAGGTGTGATTGTTGCAATTGGCCACCTTGATTAGCATTGAATGGCCTTGCAGCTTCAAAGCCTGGCTGATTGCTGCCCGGGGATCCTTTGTTTGGAAGTGTTGGCTGGCCCTGATTGATTCTTGTCTGGAACTCCCCTGCTTTTTGAGTCTCTCTCTTTATTTACTGTCCTGATTTTAGAGTTTTTAACCTCTTTACTTTTGACCTGTTGCTTTGAACTTCTGCCTGTTGCATTACGGGAAGACCGCAGTCACAATGGACAAGCACACGGTTCTTGATTGATGAAGAGTGTCATTATATATAGCCCCACAACACAACCAAACACACCCTCAAGGGATGTTTGTGGCATTCTTTGCCTGTGGCCAGCCCCTTTGCCCTCACCTCCTGCTGCGAACAAGCAAGGGAAAATCCTCTGGGGATTGTCCAGCTTGGTATTTATGTAGGAGGGGGAAAACCTGACACTGGAGGTATGCGAGAAAGGGAGAACGAAAGAATAGAAAGAGAGAAGGGAGGAGAGAAAGCGTACACTTGGTTCTGAAGCTAGATCTACATTGCCATGAAATGCACTCCTGAATTGCATTATATGGTCAGTGTACACTAAGGTAAAGGTAAAAGTTTCCTCCTGGCATTAAGTCCAGTCGTGTCCAACTCTGGGGTGTGGTGCTCATCACCATTTCTAAGCCGAAGAGCTGGCAATGTCCATAGATACCTCCAAGATCATGACTGCATGGAGCGCCATTTCCTTCCCGTTAAGATGGTACTTATTGATCTACTCACATTTGCATATTTTCGAACTGCTAGGTTGGCAGAAGCTGGGCTTAACAGCAGGAATCATAGAATCATAGAATCAAAGAATTGGAAGAGAATCATAGAATCATAGAATCAAAGAGTTGGAAGAGACCTCATGGGCCATCCAGTCCAACCCCCTG
>NW_026846588.1:273081576-273114403 GCF_025583915.1 Anolis sagrei ordinatus | reverse complement strand
ATCTAAGTAATTAATAAAGATGTTGAACAGGACCGGGCCCAGGACGGAACCCTGCGGCACTCCACTTGTCACTTCTTTCCAGGATGAAGAGGAAGCATTAGTGAGCACCCTCTGGGTTCGTCCATTTAACCAATTACAGATCCACCTAACCATAGTTTTGCCTAGCCCACATTGGGCCAGAAGGTCATGGGGGACCTTGTCGAAGGCCTTACTGAAATCCAGGTACGCAACATCCACGGCATTCCCCGCATCTACCCAGCTTGTAACTCTATCGAAGAAAGAGATCAGATTAGTCTGGCATGACTTGTTTTTGATAAATCCATGTTGACTATTAGCGATGACTGCATTTGTTTCTAAGTGTTTGCAGACCGCTTCCTTAACAATCTTTTCCAGAATCTTGCCCGGTATCGACGTGAGGCTGACCGGACGGTATTTTTTGGGTCATCCTTTTTTCCCTTCTTGAAGATTGGGACCACATTGGCCCTCCTCCAATCTGCTGGAACCCATGGGCCATCCAGTCCAACCCCCTGCCAAGAAGCAGGAATATTGCATTCAAATCACCCCTGACAGATGGCCATCCATCCTCTGTTTAAAAGCTTCCAAAGAAGGAGCCTCCACCACACTCCGGGGCAGAGAGTTCCACTGCTGAACGGCTCTCACAGTCAGGAAGTTCTTCCTCATGTTCAGATGGAATCTCCTTGTAGTTTGAAGCCATTGTTTCGCGTCCTAGTCTCCAGGGAAGCAGAAAACAAGCTTGCTCCCTCCTCCCTGTGCTTCCTCTCACATATTTATACATGGCTATCATATCTCCTCTCAGCCTTCTCTTCTTCAGGCTAAACATGCCCAGCTCCTTAAGCCGCTTCTCATTGGGCTTGTTCTCCAGACCCTTGATCATTGAATCCAGGGAGCTCACCCCACTCCCTGAATTCAAACTGCCAACCTTTTGCTCAGCAAGCCCAAGAGCCAGTGTTGTCCGTAGACAACTCCAGAAGACAGTAGCAGAATTCAAAACGATCTGAACAGATTAGAGAGATGGGCCAAAACTAAAAAATGAAGTTCAACAGACAAATGCAAGATACTCCACTTAGGCAGAATATCTGATAACGCTGGACAGACCCTTTCCATGCTCTAGGCAGAAGTGGCAAAATGGGACTATTTAGGAATGTCATGCAGCAGCTAAAAAATGGGATTTTGACCTGCATAAATAGGAGTATAGTGTCTAGATCAAGGGAAGTCATGCTACCCCTTTATTATGCTTTGGTCAGACCACACCTGGAATACTGTGTTTAATTTTGGGCACCACAATTGAGGGGAGATGTTGACAAGTTGAAATGTGTTCCAAGGAGGACGACTCAAAGGATTAGGGATCTGGAGAATAAGCCCTATGAGGAGCAGCTTAAAGAGCTGGGCATGGTTGGCCTGCAAAATAGAAGGCTGAGAGGAGACATAATGAAGGCTTTGTCTAAATTTGTGAAGGGAAGTCTTAGGGAGGAGGGAACAGGCTTCCTTTCTGCTTCCCTGGAGACTAGGATGCAATGGAAAAATGGCTTCAAACTAAAGGAAAGGAGATTCCACCCGAACATTAGGAAGAACTATGAGCGCTGTTCAGCAGTGGAACTCTCTGCCCCAGAGTGTGGTGGGGGAGTCTTATTTGGCGGCTTTTAAGCAGAGGCTGGATGGCCATCTGTCAGGGGTGCTTTGAATGCAATTTTCCTGCTTCTTGGCAGAATGGGGTTGGACTGGATGACCCACAAGGTGTCTTCCAACTCTAGGATTTTATTTTATGACACCTCCAAGGTCATGTGGCCAGCACGACCTCATGGAGCGCTGTTACCGTCCTGCTGGAGTGATACCTGTTGATCTACAAACATTTGCATGTTTTCAAACTGCTAGGTTGGCAGAAGCTGGGGCTAACAGCAGGAGCTTGCCACACTCCTTGGATTCGAACTGGCAACCTTTCAGTCAGCACGTTCAGCAGTTCAGTGGAAGCTCCCAGTGTAGGTGTGTTGGACTTCAACTCCCATAATCCTTAATGGCTTACTGGCTGTTTGCCCACGTCTGGTGTAGACCTATCTAATGCAGTTCAATGGGTCTATACTGAAGTTTAAAACTGCATTGCCTGTCAGTATAGATCCAGCCCACTCCGAAAGAGACTGCAAGCCAGCCATGTATTACAGCCACCATCTCATATTTTCCATGGAGGCCCCATCTACACTATGATCCCAAATCCAGAATTGCATTATATGGTCAGTGTTTTCGAACTGAATTATAGGGCTTTGTAGACTCACATAACTCAGTACAAAGCAGAAAATCTGGATTTTGAAACTGGATTATATTGCAGCCTGAGATGATCATGAGGACAAGAAATAGTCGAAACTGTTGGGCAAGTGGGCTTATTAACAAAAGACCTTCCTTATCTGGAGGTGAATATGTACACACTCTGAGTGGCAACACCAACCTCAACGCAAGGTCTGCAATGCCAGCCTTTTTGGCATGCTATGGAGGGGAGGCACCCGATCTTCCCAAGCGTTCAGAAAATGAAGCATTCGGGATTAGCAGAAGCTTCTTCCAAAGCCCTCGGCATTATTCCCAGGGATCTGCCCCCCTCCCACCTTGCCGGACTTCAAAGGCCAGCGGGGGCCTTAAATAGTCATTATGCCATAGATTGACATCCAGGGAGGCCTTCCGAAGGGGACGGGCTGATTGATGGTGCCCTATGTTGACCTCGAAGGTCACCCCGAGCCCCTGTTCCCCTTCGAGGGCTGATAGCACCAGCCAGGGGTCAGGCATTCCAGCAGCGCATCAGCTCCAGTCCAACAATAGACCAGAGTCCTGCAGGACCAGCCTGCGGGTGATTTATTTCATCTCTGTGATGCCCGGCTATTTGTGATCAAAGGCGAACTCCGTCTGACACAGGAGCAAGATTAGCCGGGACTCCATCTGACATTTCGTCTTTGCCGTTAACTGCCTTCCCTATTCTCCAGCCACATTGGTTGCGGCAGACATTGGTTGCGAAGAACCTAGATGGAGCTGCAGAAAGTAAACCATCACAAGCCCATAGCAATAGCAAAAGTGGCACCTGGCTTGCAAAAAGTCCAGGTGAAAAAAGGTGTAGGAGTCTTAGTAGACCACAAGCTGGATATCAGTCTATAAAAGGTCAGTGCAATTCTAGGGTTCATGAACATGAGTAAGAACTTCCTGACTGTGAGAGCCGTTCAGCAGTGGAACTCTCTGCCCCGGAGTGTGCAGAGAGTTCTTCCTCATGTTCAGATGGAATCTCCTCTCTTGTAGTTTGAAGCCATTGTTCCATTGGGTCCTAGTCTCCAAGGAAGCAGAAAACAAGCTTGCTCCCTCCTCCCTGTGGCTTCCTCTCACATATTTATACATGGCTATCATATCTCCTCTCAGCCTTCTCTTCTTCAGGCTAAACATGCCCAGCTCTTTAAGCCGCTCCTCATAGGGCTTGTTCTCCAGACCATTGATCATTTTAGTCGCCCTCCTCTGGACACATTCCAGCTTGTCAATATCTCTCTTGAATTGTGGTGCCCAGAATTGGATGCAATATTCCAGGTAAAGTGGTCTAACCAAGGAGGAATAGAGGGGTAGCATTACTTCCCTGGATCTAGACATGTCACTCATGTGATTTGAGAAACTGCAAGTCGCCTCTGGTGTGAGAGAATTGGACATCTGCAAGGGCATAGCCCAGGGGATGCCCGGATGTTTTACCATCCTGTGGGAGGCTTTTCTCATTTCACCGCACGGGGAGCTGGAAGTGACAGACAGGAGCTCACCCCTACTCCCCGGATTCAAACCGCTGACTTTTTCAGTCAGCAGTTCAGCTGGCACAAGGGTTTAACCCATTGTGCCAATGGGGTTTCCTTACCTGATGGTAAGAGCTGTTCAACAGTAGAATATGCTGACTTTCTTTGGAGTTTTTAAAGCAGAAGCTGATGGCTATCTGTCAGGAGTGCTTTGATTGTGCCTTACTGCATGGCGGAAGAGTGTTGGATTGGATGCCCCCTGTGGTCTCTTCCAACTCAATTATTTTATGATTCTGTGTGACATGTATCCTGTTAGTGATATCGGCACCATAAATGCAATGTGAATTATTTGCCGCATCACAACATTCTGTTGGCAGTGGGGAAAGCTGGGTTGCCAAAGGCCATCCAGTCCAACCCCCTTCTGTCATGGAGAAATACTAGGGCTGGGCAACCACGGAAAAATTTGTTTCTAAACTCGATTCGTTTTTAGGGGGTTTTTGCGTTTCGATTTTTAAAAGAATTCCGAAATTTTTTCTTTAAAAAAGTTCGAAATTTACAAAATTTCGGAAATTACGAAACAATTACGAAACAATAACGAATCGATTCGTTAATGGCGGACGCGATCGCGCAATACGCTAAAAAAACCTCCAAATGGGACAGGGGGAACTTCTGAAGCTTCCCTCTCCCTCTGTTGTTGACTGTTGGTGCGATAATTATATTTTTTTTTCACTGAGAAAACAAACAGCAACCCTAAAACTTGCACCAGACATGCGGAAATAATAACGAAACGATTTCGAAACGATTTCAAAACAATTACGAAACAATTACGAAACAATTACGAAACGAATTGAAAAATTCTTTTCGTTTTTTAGTTGCTCCTGAATGGTTCAATATCGCTTCGTTATAAAAAAAATAACGAATTAATAACGAATTACGAAATTAACGAACGAAATCGCCCAGCCCTAAGAAATACATCATCCAAGCCCTCCTGAGAGATGACCATCCATCTTCTGCTTATCTCCTTGCCAAAGAAGGAGATTCCATTTTCTCAGGCAAGTCACATACTCTCAGCCTCGGAAGGTGACAAATTCCAGCAAGGAAACCCTGTGATAGGTTTGCACTCAGGTTGCCAGAAGTTGGAAAAGACTTGATGAAAAGTTGCAGTGGAAAAATATGGAAGTATTTAGCATTATTGTGGGTATAGTAGTAAGGCTGGTGAGAAGGAAATTGGCCACCGATCTTTTGCAGGCACTGCTCCCCTGCTGCAGCCACTAACCCACACCCACTTTCGGACCAATGGTGATGGAGCAGATAAAGAGAATGAAAGAGGAGTGTGTGTGTTTTTGTGTCCAACTCATTTGGAAGAGTTTTGCCCAATGACATTTTCCAGTAGTGACCCAGCTGGGGATACATTGCATCTCTTTTGGCTGGTGACCCTCTGCACACATGTGGATTCGTGAGCCGGAGCATGTGAATGTTTTCATTCTGAATGCTTCCAAGACTTGGGAGGAATTATTCTCAGATGAGCATTTCAACGCCTAGAAAACAAAACCAAATGGAAGAATCAGGCATCTGGGTCAGAAGAAAATGTTTGCTTCACCAAACTGCCAGCCAAATATAAGAACCAGGCCTGGATTTTGAGTAAAAAGAAGGAAATAAAACCCACACTATTAAAAAAAAGGCTTTGGGTAGCAAGAGATTAAAATCCAAGCTTGGGCAAATGATTTTTCCAACTACAAATGTCAGAATCCCCAAACCTGTGTGAGCTCTGTTGTTTATTTATTCAGTCGCTTCTGAATCTTCGTGACCTCCTGGAACAACCCACACCAGAGCTCCCTGTCAGCCATGGCCACCCCCAGCTCCTTAAAGCTCAAAGCAGTCACTTCAAGAAGCCTTGCACTTACTTATCTCAATTTATTTCCTGAAGTTAGTAGTCATTAATTGATCAGACCTCCCAGCAACTTTGGCTTTGCTAGTAAACCTTGCCTGTTAAGCTCATGGGAAACAGGAGGCAAAATCTGGAGACAATTTTTGAGACTGGGGCTGGAAAGAGCTCTTGCTGTTGTTGTCATTCATTCATTCAGTCGTTTCCGACTCTTCGTGACCTCATGGACCAGCCCATGCCAGAGCTCCCTGTCGGCCGTCACCACCCCCAGCTCCTTCAAGGTCAAGCCAGTCACTTCAAGGATGCCACCCATCCATCTTGCCCTTGGTCAGCCCCTGTTCCTTTTCCTTCCGTTTTCCCCAGCATCATTCTCTTCCCCGAGCTTTCCTGTCTTCTCATGATGTGGCCAAAGGACTTCAACTTTGTCTCTACTATCCTTCCCTCCAGTGAGCAGTTGGGCTATATTTCCTGAAGTATGGACTGGTTGGATCTTCTGGTGGTCCAAGGCACTCTCAGAATTTTCCTCCAACACCAGAGCTCCAAAACGTTTATCTTCCTTCACTCAGCCTTCCTTATGGTCCAACTCTCGCATCCATAGGTGACTATGTGGAATACCATTGCTTTTACTATGCGGATCTTCGTTGCCAGTGTGATGTCTCTACTCTTCACTCTTTTATCGAGATTGGTCATTGCTCTCCTCCAAAAAAAGAAACGTCTTCCGATTTCCTGGCTGCAGTCTGCACCTTTACACCAAGAAATACAAAGTCTGTCACTACCTCCATGTTTTCTCCTTCTGTTGCAAGTTATCAATCAGTCTGGTTGCCAGAATCTTGGAGGGTTTTGGATCTTTAACTGCAACCCAGCTTTTGCACTTTCTTATTTCACCTTGGTTAGAAGGCTCCTCAACTCCTCCTCGCTTTCAGCCCTCAAAGTGGTATCACCTGCATATCTAAGGTTGTTAATGTTTCGTTGAGCAATTTTCACTCCAGCCTTGCATTCGTCAAGCCCTGCACATCGCATGATGTGTTCTGCATACAAGTTGAATAGGTTGGGTGAGAGGATACAACCCTGCCATACGCCTTTCCCAATCTTGAACCAGTCTGTTGTTCCATGGTCAGTTCTTACTTTCTGTAAAGACTTTCTGTATATATTTCAGAATTCAATACTAATGTCAAAAATACGTAGTATGATTTTACATAGGATTTGTGCTACATTAGAACAGTCAAGACAAATATTACTTAAGTAAAATAAACATTAAATATTAAATAACCAGAAAAATAAATAAGGTGTAAACACTAAACTAATCTGGGAATCTGCTATTGCAACACACTCTCATGTATAAATATGTGAGAGGAAGCCACAGGGAGGAGGGAGCAAGCTTGTTTTCCGCTTCCCTGGAGGCTAAGACGTGGAACAATGGCTTCAAACTACAAGAGAGGAGATTCCATCTGAACATGAGGAAGAAATTCCTGACTGTAAGAGCCGTTCAGCAGTGGAACTCTCTGCCCCGGAGTGTGGTGGAGGCTCCTTCTTTGGAAGCTTTTAAACAGAGGCTGGATGGCCATCTGTCAGGGGTGATTTGAATGCAATATTCCTGCTTCTTGGCAGAATGGGGTTGGACTGGATGGCCCATGAGGTCTCTTCCAACTCTTTGATTCTATGATTGATCCAATGAAGTGGTTTAAAACCAGTATATAAAAAAGATTAGGACTAAATATTCCTCAGGAGACATACAGGGTGGCTTGGTATCCCCAGACCACCAAGAACTTGCCACAATTTATTATGATCTGCACGGTGGAAGGCTTTAGGATAAGTCAATAAAACAGAAATAGCCTTTCTCCATTATGCAGTGGAGATTGGCAACTTGGTCTCTCGTTCGTCTGCCTTTTCGAAACCCAGCTTGTACATCTGGCAACTCTCGCTCCATGTCTTGCTGGAATCTACCTTGCAGGATCTTGAGCATTACCTTACTGTGAGCTCTATGCATTCCCCTATTTCCTCGCTGTCCAGCTTTTACTTCCAAATAAAGGAACTGAAGTAAAATATGGCATTTCACTTCTACTTTACTTACTGATTTCTAATTGATGCATTTTTACACTTCAGGATCAAAAAAGCCAATGGGATTTTGGCCTGCATCAATAGGAGCATAGTGTCTAGATCTAGGGAAGTAAGGCTACCCCTCTATTCTGCTTTGGTTAGACCACACCTGGAATATTGTGTCCAATTCTGGGCACCACAATTCAAGAGAGATATTGACAAGCTGGAATGTGTCCAGAAGAGAGCGACCAAAATGATAAAAGGTCTGGAGAACAAGCCCTATGAGGAGCGGCTTAAGGAGCTGGGCATGTTTAGCCTGAAGAAGAGAAGGCTGAGAGGGGATATGATAGCCATGTATAAATATGTGAGAGGAAGCCACAGGGAGAGGGAGCAAGCTTGTTTTCTGCTTCCTTGGAGACTAGGACGCGGAACAATGGCTTCAAACTACAAGAGAGGAGATTCCATCTGAACATTAAGAACTTCCTGACTGTGAGAGCTGTCCAGCAATGGAACTCTCTGCCCTGGAGTGTGGTGGAGGCTCCTCTGGAGGTTTTAAACAGAGGCTGGATGGCCATCTGTCAGGGGTGATTTGAATGCAATATTCCTGCTTCTTGGCAGAGGTTGGACTGGATGGCCCATGAGGTCTCTTCCAACTCTTTGATTCTATGATTCTATGATTCTATGTCTAATTCCTCCTTAGAGGCTCATCCAAGCCTTAGTCCCCCTTTAATAGGTACAGCCTATAAAACAAGAATGGGCAGGAAGCATTCCTTGGTTTTAATAGCGTTAGAGGATTATGATTATCACAGCCGGGGGCAATGGCAAATCCACAATGGATCGATGGAGTTTTCCTCACCCTCCATTTTATTGTTGCGGAAATGCTCACCGATAGAGGGAACAAATTAGAGTGTCTGGCCATGAAAAGAGAACAGAAACACAGAGGTCACATAGCCTATATTTGAAGGGCTAGTTTTGGTGGTTAAAGCTCATGTCTAGATTATTTGAATGTTGTGTTAGAATCATAGAATCATAGAGTTGGAAGAGACCTCATGGGCCATCCAGTCCAACCCCCTGCCAAGAAGCAGGAATATTGCATTCAAATCACCCCTGACAGATGGCCATCCAGCCTCTGTTTAAAAGCTTCTAAAGAAGGAGCCTCCACCACACTCCGGGGCAGAGAGTTCCACTGCTGAACGGCTCTCACAGCCAGGAAGTTCTTCCTCATGTTCAGATGGCATCTCCTTTCTGAACATGAGTGTTTTCCTATAGGAACCTGCCCATGTTTTGAGATCTCATCCCTCTGTCTCAAAACTCTCCCAAGTTCGTCAGATTTTAAAACTGGGACAAAACTACAAGCTGAACATGAGCAGCTAAAAAAGCCAATGTGGTTCTAGGTTGTATCCACAGAAGCATATAATAATAATAATAATAATAATAATAATAATAATAATAATAATAATAGCAGCAGCAGCAGCAGCAGCAGCAGCAACAACAACAACAACAACAACACGTTATTTATATTCCACCCTATCTCAGGGTGGATCACAGTACACATCCACTCAGGGTGGATCACAGTACACATATACTGCAAACATTCAATGCTGTTTGGACAGTCAGAACAGAAACAGACATACAGAAAGGAGGTATGTTGTGTCGACGTCCAGCATTTTGGCACCTTGGAGTTGTGCTCAAATCCAGTCACAGGGGGGTGCTGTCGCTCCATCTTCTATGATAAAGAACGATTCAGGACTTCCTCCTTCCCTTTGGTTGCCAGGCGTTTTTTCTGATCTTTTTATTTTATGGTATCATAAAATACCTCTCCTGCTTTTTCTAAGCTGTTTGCAGGTGATTTACCAGCTGTGTTAAAGCCCAGCCCTATTAGATCAGTGGTTCCCAACATTTGGTCCCTCAGTAGTTTTGGACTTCAACTTCCAGAAATCCCAGCCACTTACCAGCTGTTAGGAATTGTGGGAGCTGAAGTTCAAAACACCTGGAGGACCAAAGGTTGGGAAGCACTGATCAGACGTCACCTGGAATAATCCTGGGTCCACCCTGGCACCACAATTCAAGAAAGATATGTGTCCAGAGAAATGCAATCAAAATGATCAAATGTATAGAAACCAAATTGTATGAGAAACACCGTTAAATAAAATAGATTTAAAGATGGGCTCAAAGCAAACCTTAAAAACTGTGGCATAGACACCGAGAACTGGGAAGCCCTGGCCCTTGCTCACCAAGGCTTCCTCTTCATCCTGAAAAGAAGTGACGAGTGGAGTGCCATCTGCAGGGTTCCGTCCTGGGCCCGGTCCTGTTCAACATCTTTATTAATGACTTAGATGAAGAGCTAGAAGGCAGGATCATCAAGTTTGCAGACGACACCAAATTGGGAGGGAGAGCCAAGACTCCAGAGGACAGGAGCAGGATTCAAAACGATCTTGACAGATTAGAGAGATGGGCCAAAACTAACAAAATGAAGTTCAACAGGGACAAATGGAAGATACTCCACTTAGGCAGAAAAAATGAAATGCAAAGATACAGAATGGGGGACAATGCCTGGCTCGAGAGTAGTACATGTGAAAAAGATCTTGGAGTCCTCGTGGACAACAAGTTAAACATGAGCCAACAATGTGATGTGGTGGCAAAAAAAGCAAATAGGATTTTGGCCTGCATCAATAGGAGCATAGTGTCCAGATCCAGGGACGTCATGCTACCCCTCTATTCTGCCTTGGTTAGACCACACCTGGAATATTGTGTCCAATTCTGGGCACCACAATTCAAGAGAGATATTGACAAGCTGGAATGTGTCCAGAGGAGGGTGACTAAAATGATCAAGGGTCTGGAGAACAAGCCCTATGAGGAGCGGCTTAAGGAGCTGGGCATGTTTAGTCTGAAGAAGAGAAGGCTGAGAGGAGATATGATAGCCATGTATAAATATGTGAGAGGAAGCCACAAGGAGGAGGGAGCAAACTTGTTTTCTGCTTCCTTGAAGACTAGGACGCGGAACAATGGCTTCAAACTACAAGAAAGAAGATTCCACCTGAACATGAGGAAGAACTTCCTGACTGTGAGAGTCGTTCAGCAGTGGAATTCTCTGTCCCGGAGTGTGGTGGAGGCTTCTTCTTTGGAAGCTTTTAAACAGAGGCTGGATGGCCATCTGTCAGGGGTGATTTGAATGCAATATTCCTGTTTCTTGGCAGGGGGTTGGACTGGATGGCCCCTTGAGGTTTCTTCCAACTCTATGATTCTATGATTTGAGCACTCGAACTGGAGGCCAGCTGTGATCGGCAGTGCTGCAGAATTCAAAGAGACCCAAATGGAGGGTGAAAGCGAGAAACATACCAAGAGGAAGGCATGTCAAGCCAATCCTGACTGGGACCGCCTTCTGTCTGGAAACTGATGTCCTCACTGTGGGAAAACATGTGGGTCAAGAATAGGGCTCCACAGTCACCTATGGATTCACTGCCAAGACACCACACCTGGAAGAGAATCATCCTCGAGATATGAGGTATCGCCTAAGTAAGTAAGTAAGTAATATGCACACCCCAAATATTCCCAGACAATTAGATGCTGATTCAACAAAATGAATGAGGTTTTTAATCAGGTCTTTAATTTATTGCAAGTGTGTGATACATCACACATTCTGATCCCAGGATGAAGCAAAGACATGGTCCAGATTTTAAGCCTTTCCTTTGGAAAATGTAGGTTTATTTCTAGGCTGCAATTTCAGTCCTATTTGCCAATAGGATTCTCACTAAACTTTTGTTTTCATGGCCATACATGTCCTCCGTTGCTCTGATTACAAAGGCCGGACCATGCTCCAAGGATCTGTGGATTACCAAAGGTAGCCTCTCACGGGTTTCCTTTACATCCCCAGCCTGCTTAAAGCAATCTTCTCCAATGGAGTTGTTTATTTATCTCACGGCTTGCTTGGCATTCTGGAAGGGAACTGGCTAATCTCTGGGGAATGTCCCCGGCAGGGGCCAATTTGCTCTGAAATATCCGTAACACAAGACAGCACGGCCGTAGGGCCACTGAAGGATCAGGAGGAAGACGTTCCAGCCATGGAAAGAAGAGCAAAGGCAGACTGGATCTGGAGGAGATTTGGAGGCTGCATCGTGCAATCTTAGAGCTGGAAGGGGTCACAAATGACATCTAGTCCAACCACCAACCAGGCGAAATACACAAGTGAATTTGTGAATTTGTGACCCTCCAAAGTCCTCCAGTGAAGGAGAGTCCATCGTCCTCTGAAGCTGTCTACCACACTCTCCTATAGTTCTTACATTAAATAATAGGTGGAGCTGGAGAAATTTGCAAATTAAAAGCCTAATACAATCTTAGAGTTGGAAGGGACCAGAAAAGACATTTGATCCAAACCCTTGCTATGCAAGAATACACAAGTAAAGCACTCCCAAAAGATGGCCATCCAAACTCCCTTTAGAGTTCTCCAAAGAGGAAAAGTCCACCACCTTTTGGATCCAAACATTAGATCCAAACCCCTGCTATGCAAGAATACACAAGTAAAGCACTCCCAAAAGATGGCCATCCAAACTCCCTTTAGCGTTCTCCAAAGAGGAAAAGTCCACCACCTTTTGGATCCAAACATTAGATCCAAACCCCTGCTATGCAAGAATACACAAGTAAAGCACTCCCAAAAGATGGCCATCCAAACTCCCTTTAGCGTTCTCCAAAGAGGAAAAGTCCATCACCTTTTGGATCCAAACATTGGATCCAAACCCCTGCTATGCAAGAATACACAAGTAAAGCACTCCCAAAAGATGGCCATCCAAACTCCCTTTAGAGTTCTCCAAAGAGGAAAAGTCCACCACCTTTTGGATCCAAACATTTGATCCAAACCCCTGCTGTGCAAGAATACACAAGTAAAGCACTCCCAAAAGAAGGCCATCCAAACTCCCTTTAGAGTTCTCCAAAGAGGAAAAGTCCACCACCTTTTGGATCCAAACATTTGATCCAAACCCCTGCTGTGCAAGAATACACAAGTAAAGCACTCCCAAAAGAAGGCCATCCAAACTCCCTTTAGAGTTCTCCAAAGAGGAAAAGTCCACCACCTTTTGGATCCAAACATTTGATCCAAACCCCTGCTGTGCAAGAATACACAAGTAAAGCACTCCCAAAAGAAGGCCATCCAAACTCCCTTTAGAGTTCTCCAAAGAGGAAAAGTCCACCACCTTTTGGATCCAAACATTTGATCCAAACCCCTGCTGTGCAAGAATACACAAGTAAAGCACTCCCAAAAGAAGGCCATCCAAACTCCCTTTAGAGTTCTCCAAAGAGGAAAAGTCCACCACCTTTTGGATCCAAACATTTGATCCAAACCCCTGCTATGCAAGAATACACAAGTAAAGCACTCCCAAAAGATGGCCATCCAAACTCCCTTTAAGGTAAAGGTAAAGGTTTTCCCTTGACATTAAGTCCAGTTGTGTCTGATTCTGGGGGTTGGTGCTCATCTCCATTTCTAAGCCGAAGAGCCAGCATTGTCCGCAGACACCTCCAAGTTCATGTGGCCAGCATGACTGCATTGAGCACCGTTACCTTCCTGCTGGAGCGATACCTATTGATCTACTCATATTTGCATGTTTTCGAACTGCTAGGTTGGCAGAAGATGGGGCTGACAGCAGAAGCTCAAACCGCTCCCTGAATTTGAACCACCAACCTTTCGGTCAACAAGTTTAGCAGCTTAGCTGTTTTTTCTTTTCTTTTCTTTCTTGATCATCCATTTTATTTCTTATACACACTATAAAACATATATATATATATATATATATATATATATATATACACACACACACATACATACACACACACACATATATGAGTGTGTGTGTGTGTGAAGGGAAAGGGACTCCAAGGATATATAAATAAAGCCCTTCCCAAAAATGACCATTCAGTAGTTCTCAACCTGTGGGTTCCCAGATGTTGTGGCCTTCAGCTCCCAGAAATCCTAACAGCTGGTAAACTGGCTGGGATTTCTGGGAGTCATGGGCCAAAACACCTGAGGACCCATAGGTTGAGCACCACTGATTCCGTGTAAATACCTCCAAAGAATGAGAGTCCAGTTGTTCTCATAGTAAACAATATTTGGAATCTGGAGAAAGTTGCAAAATAAAATAATGGCATTTTAGAGCTGGGAGGGAACAAAACCCCTCTAGTCCAACCCCCTGCTGTGCAAGAAAACTCAAGTAAAGCACTCCCAAAAGATGGCTATCCAAACTCTATTTCTAGACCTCCAAAGAAGGGAAATTCACCACCCTCGGAAGCAGTCCAGATTTTGCAAGATCTAACCAACATGCTGAAATATTGGATCAGCACCTTGGGGAGTTCCTCACATGACTTGTAATCTTCTTAAAAGTTGCACTGGGGCTCCCACCCACCCACTCCCCAGTCAAGCCCAGTCACTTTGAAAGAGGGAAAAAAACTTTCCACATTAAGGTTTTTGTGCCACCAGTTTTGAAACAACTTCTTCACAGTGTGATACATCAGCTAAAACAGCCAATACGATTCAAGGCTGCATCAATAGGAGACTAGTGTCCCAATCAAGGGAAGTCATAATCCCCCTCTCTTCTGGGAAAAAGAAGGCCAAGAGGGGACATTTCAAAGCAATATATCACCATGAAGAATAGTCTGGATTATTTTGATATTATAGACAGGCCCCAAGTTTCATGGAACCCTGGTAGAGCAGACAGACAGAAAGACATATGTACAGCAGAATTGAACAACTGGAAAAGTTGACACGCTATGAGGATTTAAAGACTGAAATGCAAAGACTCTGGCACAAGCCAGTCAAGGGGGTCCCAGTGGTGGTTCTGGAGGCAGTGCTCAACTCCAGCTCTAGGGAAGGTATTCATCTCCATAGAATCATAGAATCAAAGAGTTGAAAGAGACCTCATGGTCCATCCAGTCCAACCCCCTGCCAAGAAGCAGGAATATTGCATTCAAATCACCCCTGACAGATGGCCATCCAGCCTCTGTTTAAAAGCTTCCAAAGAAGGAGCCTCCACCACACTCCAGGGCAGAGAGTTCCACTGCTGAACAGCTCTCACAGTCAGTAAGTTCTTCCTCATGTTCAGATGGAATCTCCTCTCTTGTATTTCCCGTCCTAGTCTCCAGGGAAGCAGAAAACAAGCTTGCTCCCTCCTCCCTGTGGCTTCCTCTCACATATTTATACATGGCTATCATATCTCCTCTCAGCCTTCTCTTCTTCAGGCTAAACATGCCCATCTCCTTAAGCCGCTCCTCATAGGGCTTGTTCTCCAGACCCTTGATCATTTTAGTCGCCCTCCTCTGGACACATTCCAGCTTGTCAATATCTCTCTTGAATTGTGGTGCCCAGAATTGGACACAATATTCCAGGTGTGGTCTAACCAAAAGCGGAATAGAGGGGTAGCATTACTTCCCTAGCATTACTTCCATTTCCAAGCTGAGGAGCCTACGTTGCCCATAGACATCTCCTGATCGTACGACTGGCATGATTGCTTGAAGGGCCTGTTTGCCTTTCTGCTGAGGCAGTACCTGTTGATCTACTCACATTTGCATGTTTTTGAACTGCTAGGCTTGCAGGAGCTGGGGCTAACAGCAGGAGCTCACCCCATCCCATAGATTCAAACTGCCAACATCCAGGTTAACAAGTTCAGTGGCACAATGATTTAATCAGTTGTGCCACAGCAGCCCACTTTTATTTTTACAAATTGCCATCATGATCATGACCCCTATTTCTCCCCTTTCCCAGCATACTGAATTGGCTTCCATCACAGAGTAGTGTTCCTCCTCTGCTACCTACAGTTCCCAAA
The DNA here is from genome assembly GCF_025583915.1 of Anolis sagrei ordinatus. Taxonomy (NCBI): domain Eukaryota; kingdom Metazoa; phylum Chordata; class Lepidosauria; order Squamata; family Anolidae; genus Anolis; species Anolis sagrei. Next base: position 273,098,915 of record NW_026846588.1, on the reverse strand, counting down.
AACTCATATCTCAGGAAACTGAGACTCAAGGCGTCACGGCAACCGAGGCATGACTACAACCAGATTAAAAACAAACTTCAGAACACTGACTTCAGATTGGAAAAAAAGGGGAATTCATACCAGATGCATATTCTTCTTTGTGGAAGACCGATTGCTGCTTTATCAGCCTTCTTATCTATTCTTTGCGGTTTACGTATTCATAGTTGAGGGTTTTCTAAACCTGGAATCGATTTTGAGGGAGAATATAAATATTCTTAAATAAAAACACTGGAAACCATGGATTACTCCAGAGCAGGCATGGGCAAACTTCATCCCAGCCAGTGGGCTGTTAGGAATTGTGGGAGTTGAAGTCCAAAACACTTGGAGGGCCCAAGTTTGCCCATCTCTGATACAGAAGAAAAACAAGAACTAGCATTGTGTCATGGTTCTAGCTCACAAAGTTCATATCTCTGCTTGGCCATGGAAAGCCACTGGGTGATCCTTGGGCAAGTTACTCTCTCTCAGCCTCAAAGGAAGCCAATGACAAACCTTTGATAAACAAATCTTGCATGAAAACCCCATGATAGGATTGCCCTAAGTCAGAAACGACTTGACCAAAACTTTCCGCAAAAACCCTATGCCTTAAGTTCACATCGGAAACACCTTGAAGATGCACAACAACAAAACCATGTGGCACAATATAAAATAAACCACATGTATTTCACCTTCAATCAGTCCACCTGCAGAAGTTGGCACCTGCAGAAGTTAATGAGCAAATAGATAGACAGCAGGAGATTAGTCAAAACAGACAAGCCGAACAGTGGCATCGGCGCTCTGCTAGGCTCCAACAGAAAAAGACAAGGGAATCTCAATTAAAGTGAAACCAATTTCTGAGTGCTTGGGATAGCTTAATGAGAGGATAAAACTCTCCAGTGGAAGAGAGTTCCAGAGTGGCCCCTCGACTCTGGAACTCTCTTCCACTGGAGATCAGAACTGCCCCGTCTATCCTGACATTTAGGAAACAGGTGAAGACTTGGTTATGGAGACAGGCATTCGACGAGTGAGCCAGATATGCATGGAGGATGATGAACAACGAGTTAGTGTGACGACTGACCATTGTAGTTATTGAATGTAATTGCTGTTTTAATGTTTTAGTGTAAAATGAATTATTATGTTTTTATTGATTGTATGTGATATTATGGTTGGAAACCGGTCTGAGTCCCTCAAGAGAGGTGAGAAGGCCGGTATATAAAACTTTTAAATAAATAAATAAATAAATATGGTTTTGATTCATGGATTTTATAACTACATACTCATGACTTGGATTAACGTTTCCTGGTTTTCTGGATGAGATTAGAGAAGTGTGGACTTTGTTTTCATGAACTTTGCTGAGCTTTTCCTTGGACTATTTTGTTCCTGCTTATCTTCTTATCTAATTGGATCTACCTATTTCTTTAAAGTGCTTTTTTACTTTGCTGCTTTTTAATTATCTCCAATAAAAGGATTATTTTCCTAGTCAACGTGTGGTGTTTAATGTCAGAAGGCTGTTCCTGTCCTGGAGTACAGCATTCATGAATCGAGAGCACACTCCAAATTCTATCTCTGTCCACTTCTCTCTCCTCTCTCTGCACTTCCATAGCTCAAGCCTGAACAAAAATGTAACAGTAACCAAAAGTCCCAGGCTCAGCATTGCTCGACCAATCAGCTTCATGCATCTTATTTTACAGTTCACACACACACTCACTGATTCCTCTCATGCTCCAACTAACAACATGTCGGCTACAAGCTCCACTGAGTTCAAGAGGACTAACTTTTCAAGGAAATGGGTCTAAGTTTGCAGCCTTTGTAGCACAGAATCAAGGAGACAAAAGCAAAAGGACGATAGAAGCTCTGGTTTGCCAAGGAGAGGATTCAAGAAATGCCTGCGGTCAGAGACAAGAGTTTTTGCACATATTTCTTGAGTTTAGCAACTTCGGAGGCATTACAACATCAAATTGTGATGACTCAAGTCCTGCCCTCCCAGAATCCTACAGCTGCAAAAACTGCCTCCAAATAATCCCAGTGGGATAGGAAGGCAGGGGGGAGACTTTGCTGAATAAGGGGAACTTCAGCCCTGTTCCATCCCCAACCCCCTTTTTATGCAATTTAGCCTGGGTTTTTCTTCTCCGCCTTCTCGGCAAATTGCAGCTGGAAAGACTTAAAAATGTCAGACAGGGACAATTGCCTCTATTGAGGCTCTAAAAGCAGCTGTACTGAGCAAGGCAAAATAGTTTTGGGAAAAAGCTGGGCTGCATTTAGCGGCTAATGATCCCCAGCACTTTTCAAAAGGAGAGTGGAAAACACAGAGATATTTGGAGACCTCCAACCTTAGAAAATTTGGCAAAGGTTTGGAGATCATTGGGCCCAAAGAGGACATCCACCTCCACATTTAATGAGATTAAAACCAGTGACAACCAAAGGATCCAAATGTCTATAGGGCACCACTTCTCTCATCACAATGTGATGAATTATATTGAATTATATTAATTAATCTCTGTTGTCAAAGACTTTCCCAAATAGACTACCGCAGTGCGCTCTACATGGGGTTGCCTTTGAAGACTGTTCGGAAACTTCAACTAGTCCAACGGGCGGCAGTCAGATTGCTCACCGGAGCACCATACAGGGAACAACACACACACCTGCTATGTCAACTCCACTGGCTGCCAGTCCATTTCAGAGCACAATTCAAAGTGCTGGTCTTGGCCTATAAAACCCTATACGGCTCTGACCCATCTTACTTAGAATCATAGAATCAAAGAGTTGGAAGAGGCCTCCTGGGCCATCCAGTCCAACCCCATTCTGCCAAGAAGCAGAAATATTGCATTCAAAGCACCCCCAAAAGATGGCCATCCAGCCTCTGTTTAAAAGCTTCCAAAGAAGGAGCCTCCACCACACTCCGGGGCAGAGAGTTCCACTGCTGAACGGCTCTCACAGTCAGGAAGTTCTTCCTCGTGTTCAGATGGAATCTCCTCTCTTGTAGTTCGAAGCCATTGTTCCGCGTCCTAGTCTCCAAGGAAGCAGAAATCAAGTTTGCTCACTCCTCCCTGTGGCTTCCTCTCACATTATACATGGCTATCATATCTCCTCTCAGCCTTCTCTTCTTCAGGCTAAACATGCCCAGCTCCTTAAGCCGCTCCTCATAGGGCTTGTTCTCCAGACCCTTGATTATTTTAGTTGCCCTCCTCTGGACACATTCCAGCTTGTCAATATCTCTCTTGAATTGTGGTGCCCAGAATTGGACACAATATTCCAGGTGTGGTCTAACCATGGCAGAATAGAGGGGTAGCATTACTTCCCTAGATCTAGACACTATGCTCCTATTGATGCAGGCCAAAATCCCATTGGCTTTTTTTGCTGCCACATCACATTTCTGGCTCATGTTTAACTTCTTGTCCACGAGGACTCCAAGATCTTTTTCACACATACTGCTCTCGAGCCAGGCACCGTCCCCCATTCTGTATCTTTGCATTTCATTTTTTCTGCCTAAGTGGAGTATCTTGCATTTGTCCCTGTTGAACTTCATTTTGTTAGTTTTGCCCATCATCTCTCTAATCTGTCAAGATCGTTTTGAATCCTGGAGTATTGGCTATCCCTCCCAATTTGGTGTCGTCTGCAAACTTGATGATCATGCCTTCTAGCCCTTCATCTAAGTCATTATCAAACTGCATTAATTCTACAGTATCGATGCACCCTGGGTGATATTTTTATTGTACTTTCCTGCATTGGCAAGAATGGTTTTTGGAAACATTTCCATCTGTAAGATTGTATTTTTCACGCCCAGTTTGCTGGCATTCATTATGTACACCTCCATTTTTTCCCCAGCCCATGCAAGCAAGTTGCAAAAAGCTTTTTCACCATGCAGGCATTAGCAGAACCTGTCTTCTTCCTTTTCAAGGTTAATGGCATTACTTGCCCGAAAAGGGACTTCCAGGCTGTCAACATGTCTTCTCTGAGCTCCAGTGCTTCGCCCTTTCAGGGTTTGCTTTGCATCACATTGCTGTTCCCTGTTTGACCTGGAAGTCCTTGACCAGATGCTCTTGATCTCATACTGAAAATGGAGCAGGATTGTTTCCTGCTGCTCTAGAAACTAGGACACTGAGCAATGAATACACATTCAGTCTAGGAGAAGATATTCCCACTGAATATTAGGAAGAACTTCCTGATGGTAAGAGCAGTTTGGCAGTAGCATTGAGCCATGGCAGTTGAAGTGGTGTCATACTACAAATCCCAAAATCCCATAGCACTGAGCCATGGCAGTTAAAGTGGCAGTTACAGTGGTGTCAAACTACAAATCCCAGGATCCCATAGCACTGAGCCATAGCAGCTAAATGCATGTCAATCTACAAATCCCAGGATCTCATATCATTGGATCATGGGAGTTAAAGTGATGCCAAACTACAAATCCCAGGATCCCATAGCATTGGGTCATGGGAGTTAAAGTGATGCCAAACTACAAATCCCAGGATCCCATAGCATTGGGTCATGGGAGTTAAAGTGATGCCAAACTACAAATCCCAGGATCCCATAGCATTGGGTCATGGGAGTTAAAGTGATGCCAAACTACAAATCCCAGGATCCCATAGCATTGGGTCATGGGAGTTAAAGTGATGCCAAACTACAAATCCCAGGATCCCATAGCACTGAAGCACTGCAGTTAAATTCATATCAAACTACAAATTCCAGGATGCAATAGCATTGAGCCATGGCAGTTAAAGTGGTGTCATACTACAAATTGCAGGATCTAATAGCATCAAGGAATGGCAGTTCAGGTCATGCCAAACTACAAATCTCAGGATCCCATAGCATTCAGCCATGGCGGTTAAATTCATGTCAAACTAAAAATCCCAGGATCCCATACCATTGAACCATGACAGCTAAATTCATGTCAAATTACAAATCCCAGGATCTTATAGCATTGAGGCATAGCAGTTAAATTCATATCAAACTACAAATCCCAGGATCCCATACCATTGAGCCATGGCAGCTAAATTCATGTCAAACTACAAATCCCAGGATCTCATAGCATTGGGTTATGGCAATCTTTTGTTGAGAGGTGATTAGATGTCCTTGTTTGTTTCCTCTCTGTTGTTTTGCTGTTATAATTTTTTTAATACTAGTAGCCAGATTTTGTTCATTTTCATGGTTTCCTCCTTTCTGTTGAAATTGTCCACATCTTGTGGATTTCAATGGCTACTCTAAAATTACAACGGCAAAACAACAGAGAGGAAACAAACAAGGACATCTAATCACCTCTCAACAAAAGATTGCCCAGGTACTGCCAGGCCATCAAATGCTAATCAAGGTGGTCAGTTGAAACATTCACACCTAGCTCCAGCAGACAAGAGTCCTTTGTCCCACCCTGGTCATTCCACAAATATATAAACCCTTTTTCCTAGTTCCAACAGACTCACTACCTCTGAGGATGCTTGCCATAGATGCAGGAAAAATGTCAGGAGAGAATGCCTCTAGTAAAATGGTCTCCCTCATACGAAAGAGCAAAATCAAGGCTTGCTATTTGGAATTTTTTGTGGAATTGTTTTCAAGCCATAGCTGGTTGAACCCATGGATACAGAACCTGTGGATACGGAACCCGTGGATACAGAGGGTCATCTGAACCTATTGCTATAAAACAGCGTTTCTCAACCTGGGGCTCGGGAACCCTGTGGGGGGTTGCGATGGGGTGTCAGAGGGGTCACCAAAGACCATCAGCAAACACAGTATTTTTGGTTGGTCATGGGGGTTCTGTATGGGATGTTTGGCCCAATTCTACGTATCATTGGTGGAGTTCACAATGCTTTTTGATTGTAGGTGAACTATAAATTCCAGCAACTACAACTCCCAAATGTCAAGGTTTATTTTCCCCAAACACCACCAGTGTTCACATTTGGGGGCATATTGAGTGTTTGTGCCAAAATTGATCCTGATCCTGATCCATCATTGTTTGAGTCCTCAGTGCTCTCTAGACGTAAGTGAACCACAACTCCAAAACTCAAGGTCAATGCCCACCAAACCCAGTATTTTCTGTTGGTTATGGGAGTTCTGTGTGCTAAGTCTGGTTTGATTCCATCATGATGGAGCTCAGAATGCTCTTTAATTGTAGGTGAACTATAGATCCCAGCAACTACAACTCCCAAATGACAAAATCAATCCCCCCAAAACCCACCAGTATTCAAATTTGGGCGTATCGGGGATTTGTGCCAAATTTGATCCAGTGAATGAAAGGACATCCTGCATATCAGATATTTACATAATAGTAGCAAAATTAGAGTTATGAAGTCGCAATGAAAATAATGTTATGGTTGGGGGTCACCACAACATGAGGAACTGTATTGAGGGGTCCTGGCATTAGGAAGGTTGAGAACCACTGCTCTAGAACATGGCTATATAGCCCCCCAAAACCTACAACAACCCGATCCTTTGATGGTTTCCAAGTTTGTGGAAGCAGCGAATGAGTTCCTGGTTTGAGGTCCCAAATAAGAGGAGCTATCCAGGGTGATGGAACCTATCTCCCCAAATTGGATTGGTGTTGGACCATGTTTCTAGAGACCAGAGATTGAATCCCAGCTCAGCCATGGAAACGTACTGTGCAACCGTGATCAAGCCACACTCTCTCAGCCTCAGAGGAAAGCACAGAGCAGACCTTATCAAGGAAACCCTGTGATTGGGCTGCCTATCGGTTACCATAAGTTTGAAATGACTAGAAGGCACACAACAATAACAATGCATTTCAAGAAGTAAACACACGAAGGGAGTTATTTAAACTATGCATTTAAAAATTGCTCAAAAAAAGGATTTATTATATTTGATCACTCAATTCCTCAATGCCCTTGGTCTATTAGCAATGGTGAGTGGGTGGCATAATTTTTATTGTGTAGATGCAGCAAAAACTGGAAAATGGAAGGAGAATTTTTTTTGTTGAGAAACTGCAAGTCACTTCTGGTGTGAGAGAATAAAACCAAGATATTTATTAAAAGGAGCCCCCAAAAAAGCGGAAGGATACTTGAAGAGAATGCAAAGATACAGAATGGGGGACGATGCCTGGCTCGAGAGCAGTACGTGTGAAAAAGATCTTGGAGTCCTCATGGACAACAAGTTAAACATGAGACAGGAATGTGATGTGGTGGCAAAAAAAGCCAATGGGATTTTGGCCTGCATCAAGAGGAGCATAGTGTCGCTGTCTAGATCTAGGGAAGTCATGCTATTCCTCTATTCTGTTTTGGCTAGACCACACCTGGAATATTGTGTCCAATTGGACCCCACAATTCAAGAGAGATATTGACAAGCTGGAATGTGTCCAGAGGAGGGCGACTAAAATGATCGAGGGTCTGGAGAATAAGCCCTATGAGGAGCGGCTTAAGGAGCTGGGCATGTTTAGCCTGAAGAAGAGAAGGTTGAGAGGAGATATGATAGCCATGTATAAATATGTGAGAGGAAGCCACAGGGAGGAGGGAGCAAGCTTGTTTTCTGCTTCCCTGGAGACTAAGCGGAACAATGGCTTCAAACTACAAGAGAGGAGATTCCATCTGAACATGAGGAAGAAGTTCCTGACTGTGAGAGCTGTTCAGCAGTGGAACTCTCTGCCCTGGAATGTGGTGGAGGCTCCTTCGTTGGAAGCTTTTAAACAGAGGCTGGATGGCCATCTGTCAGGGGTGATTTGAATGCAATATTCCTGCTTCTTGGCAGAATGGGGTTGGACTGGATGGCCCATGAGGTCTCTTCCAACTCTTTGATTCTATGATTCTATGATTCCCCCAACACCAAACAGCCCCAAATGGCTCAGAATTGCCACACAAAGCAAGGCGGCAATGTTAGCATCTCTGAAGAAGAGCACCCGTAATGCCTTTTGGTTCTTCTGCAATGGCCCAATATAATGCTTTGAAAGCTTTTCCCTCCGCATAAACCTAATTATCCGCACACAGCGAGGGAGCCTTGATCCGAACACCAACCTTTGCAAATCAGATTACTTTCCACTTTATTAGCAAGCCATTGTCCGTCTCCATCCGCAGCAATTGCAATTTCCCAAAGAGATTTTCTGTCTGTAAAATTGCTCTCAGCGCCGCGGTCTCATCTAGTCCCTTGTTGGCAATTTGTCCATTCAGGGCACAGACCCAAAGAGTTGGAAGAGACCTTGTGGGCCATCTAGTCCAACCCCATTCTTCCAAGAAGCAGCAAAATAATGGTTTGGGTATGCTTTTGGCACAGGAAGGGAGGGCTTTGGGTATACATGTAGGGTAAGATTATGGGGCAAAATTGCTGGGCTTTTGTCAACAGAATAAACACAACCTTCCTTGATCCAGACATAGACAAAGTTTCACAGAAATACGAGGACCATCTCTGGGAGAAGACAGCTCAAAGATCACTGGAAAGACCTAACTAACACTTTTGAGAGTTGGGTTGTTGTAGGTTTTTCCGGGTTATATGGCCGTGTTCTAGAGGCATTTTCTGCTGACGTTTCGCCTGCATCTATGGCAAGCATCCTCAGAGGTGAGGTCTATTGGAATTGCATTATTATATTATATGTCATTTTATTATGATGATTATGACGACCAAGGGACAGATGGATGGATGGCATCCTTGAAGTGACTGGACTGACCTTGAAGGAGCTGGGGGTGGTGACAGCCGACAGGGAGCTCTGGCGTGGGCTGGTCCATGAGGTCACGAAGAGTCGGAGACGACTGAACGAATGAACAACAACAACATATCTGTGGAATGACCAGGGTGGGACAAAGGACTCTTGTCTGCTGGAGCTAGGTGTGAATGTTTCAACTGACCACCTTAATTAGCATTTGATGGTTTGGCAGTGCCTGGGGGAATCTTTTGTTGAGAGGTGATTAGATGTGTCTGATTGTTTATTCTCTGTTGTTTTGCTGTTGTAATTTTAGAGTTTTTTTAAATAAAGGTAGCACATCTAATCACCTCTCAACAAAAGATACCCCCAGGCACTGCCAAGCCATCAAATGCTAATTAAGGTGGTCAGTTGAAACATTCACACCTAGCTCCAGCAGACAAGAGTCCTTTGTCCCACCCTGGTCATTCCACAGATATATAACCCCATTTTCCTACTTCCAACAGACCTCACTACCTCTGAGGATGCTTGCCATAGATGCAGGCGAAACGTCAGGAGAAAATGCCTCTAGAACATGGCCATATAACCCGGAAAAACCTACAACAACCCAGTGATTCTGGCCATGAAAGCCTTCGACAATACTTTTGAGAGTCCTTTCCACTGGACAAAGGCAAGCAATCGTTTTCAAGGGGGTTGCTTTCCATTTTCAAAGGAAGACCCATGTTTTATTGCTCCTCTCTTCCTGCCTTTGTTTCCACTTTGTTCTCTACTTTGATCCTTTCCAGACCATTCCCATATACAACCTTGAAGCCAAACAACTGAAACTTTGTGACTTCAAAATTGTCCCATTCCTCTTTCTCCTTTTTCTTGCATGTTCTTTTTTATATATACTAGTGTATATACACTAGTCTACACTCAATGCTATGGGATCCTGGTTTGTAGTTTGACACCACTTTAACTGCCATTCTTCAATACCATGAGAGCCTGGGATTTGTAGTTTGGTATCACTTTAACTGGAGCCTCCGGTTATTTTATTTTATTTATTTATCATGTCAGGGGCAACCAGACAATCTATATATATAAATCTGTTAGGTTGGTTCAACCGGACAGCAAAACTCACAAACCCCCCAACGAAACTTAACCAAAATTCCCATGCCCATAACACAACCCACAAGGTACAAACATATCTACTCAAAATGAAAAACAACACAACAACACACTCACAAAACAGCAAAACAACAAAACTCAAAAATCCCCCAACGAAACTTAACCAAAATTCCCATGCCCATAACACAACCCACAAGGTACAAACATATCTACTCAAAATGAAAAACAACACAACAACACACTCACAAAACGAAAAAACAACAAAACTAAAAAAACCAACGAAACTTAACCAAAATTCCCATGCCCATAACACAACCCACTAGGTACAAACATATCTACTCAAAATGAAAAACAACACAACAACACACTCACAAAACGGCAAAACAACAAAACTCAAAAACCCCAACAAAACTTAACCAAAATTCCCATGCCCATAACACAACCCACAAGGTACAAACATATCTACTCAAAATGAAAAACAACACAACAACACACTCACAAAACGGCAAAACAACTGAGCATGCGCATTGGCGCCCAGCCGCAAGTTCCCTGGCGCGCGCACACGGCCTTCCGGCCAACGTTCCCTCTGCGGAAGCCATGCCCACTCCAAGCCCCGCCGCGCTGCTTCCCACACACACCCCCCCTGCCGCACACACACACAACCCCACGCTCCATCACTCCCCCCACCGCACACACACATGCAACCCCACGCTCCATCACTCCCCCCCACCGCCACACACACCGCAACCCCACTCCCCCCGCCGCTGCACACACACACGCAACCCCACGCTCCATCACTCCCCCCGCCGCCGCACACACACACACAACCCCACGCTCCATCACTCCCCTGCCCCAATCTTACCTCCTTTTACTTCACGCCACCTCCAAACCCCACCCCACCCCTTCCCGCCCTGTCAAAATCCAGGAAAGACAGGAAGGAAGGAAAGAAGGAAGAAAGAGAAAGGGAGGTAAAGAAAAAGGGGGAAGGAAGGAAAGTTAGAGAAAGAAGGAAGAAGAAAAGGAAAGAAAAGGAAAGATGGAAGGAAAGAAAAGAGAGACAGCAGAAGAGAAAGAAAAAGGGGGAAGGAAGGAAAGAGGTAGAGAAGGAAGAAATGAGAGACAGAGGGAGGGAAAGAAAAAGGGGGAAGGAAGGAAGGAGAGAAGGAAAGGAAAAAGGGAATGAAGGAAGGAAAGAGGGAGTGAAGGAAGGGGGAAGATGTAGAGAAAGAGGGAGGGAAGGAAAGAAGGAAAGAGAGAAGGAAGAAAAGAGACCAGAAGAGAAAGAAAAAGGGGGAAGGAAGGAAGGAAAGAAGGAAAGAAAAAAGGGAATGAAGGAAGGAAAGAGGGAGTGAAGGAAGGGGGAAGATGTAGAGAAAGAGGGAGGGAAGGAAAGAAGGAAAGAGAGAAGGAAGAAAAGAGACCAGAAGAGAAAGAAAAAGGGGGAAGGAAAGAAGGAGAGAAGGAAAGAAAAAAGGGAATGAAGGAAGGAAAGAGGGAGTGAAGGAAGGGGGAAGATGTAGAGAAAGAGGGAGGGAAGGAAAGAAGGAAAGAGAGAAGGAAGAAAAGAGACCAGAAGAGAAAGAAAAAGGGGGAAGGAAGGAAAGAGATAGAGAAGGAAGAGGAGAAGGAAAGATGGGAGGGAAGGAAGGAAGGAGGGAAAGAAGGAGAGAAAGAGGGAAGGTTGGCCACAGCAACACGTGGCGGGTAAAGGTTGTTATTTTTATTATTATTATGCTATTATTCCTATTAGACCCTTTTAGGGGGAATGGGAGAGGTGTCAGGTCCCAGAGGCAATGCATTGCATTATTGTTATTGTTATGATGGTGGTGAAATAAAAGGAAATAAAAAGTGAAAGAAGGAAGCAAACAGGGAGGGAAGAAAGGCAAAGGAAGAAAGGGGGAGGGAATGAAGGAAAGAGAGGATGAAACCAAGTAGTGAAAGAAGGAAAGAAAGAGGTAGAGAAGGAAGAAAGGAGAGAAAGGGGGAGGAAAAGGGGGAAGGAATAGGTAGGTACCTCTCTTTCATAATAGTCCAGATATCTACCTCAACTTTGATAAGTTTTACTATAGGCCACAGCAACGCGTGGCAGGGCACAGTTAGTCTATATAAATAAAAATGCAAGCAAACAGACAAAATACAAAATTTGTGAGCTTGGTAGTTGATTAAATGTCCTTTGACCAGTATCTGGCCACTTGGAGTGCCTCTGGTGTTGCTGCAAGAAGGTCCTCCATTGTGCATGTGGCAGGGCTCAGGTTGCATTGCAGCAGGTGGTCAGTGGTTTGCTCTTCTCCACACTCGCATATCATGGATTCCACTTTGTTGCCCCATTTCTTAAGATTGGCTCTGCATCTCGTGGTGCCAGAGCGCAGTCTGTTCAGCGCCTTCCAAGTCGCCCAGTCTTCTGTGTGCCCAGGGGGGAGTCTCTCATTTGGTATCAGCCATTGATTGAGGTTCTGGGTTTGAGCCTGCCACTTTTGGACTCTCGCTTGCTGAGGTGTTCCAGAGAGTGTCTCTGTAGATCTTAGAAAACGATTTCCTGATTTAAGTCGTTGATGTGCTGGCTGATACCCAAAGAAGGGATGAGCTGGAGACGTCTCTGCCTTGGTCCTTTCACTATTGGCTGCTACTTCCCGGCGGATGTCAGGTGGTGCAATACTGGCTAAACATTGTAATTTCTCCAGTGCTGTAGGGCGCAGACACCCCGTGATATTGCAGCATGTCTCCGGTGGTGCAGTGGATTAAAGCCTCTAGTGGTGCAGTGAGTTAAAGGACTGAGCTGCTTGTTGACCGAAAGGTCGCAGGTTCGAATCCGGGGAGCGGAGTGAGTTCCCGCTATCAGCCCCAGCTTCTGCCAACCTAGCAGTTCGAAAACATGCATATGTGAGTAGATCAATAAGTACCGCTCCGGTGGGAAGGTAACGGCGCTCCATGCAGTCATGCCGGCCAATGACATTTGAGGTGTCTGCGGACAACACAGGCAGAATACAAATAAAGTGTTGTTGTTGTTGTTGTTGCTGCTGTTGTTGTTATACACAGCATTGCCCAGATTAGGTATTTATTAGAAACTAGCCGTCCCCTGCCATGCGTTGCTGTGGCCCACATGGGGGTTCTGTGTGGGAGGTTTGGCCCAATTCTATTGTTGGTGGGTTAGTTATTTATCTTATCAGGAGCGAACCAATATATTTGAGAAAACACCAAGTTTAAAAACTTGGCATTCTATTAAATGTCCTTTGACCAGAAGCTGGCCACTTGGAGTGCCTCTGGTGTTGCTGCAAGAAGGTCCTCCGCTGAGCATGTGGCAGTGCTCAGGCTGCATTGTAGCAGGTGGTCTGTGGTTTGCTCTTCTCCACACTTGCATGTCGTGGACTCCACTTTGTAGCCCCATTTCTTAAGGTTGGCTCTGCATCTCGTGGTGCCAGAGCGCAGTCTGTTCAGCTCCTTTCAAGTCGCCCAGTCTTTTTTAGGAGAGAGTCTCTCATTTGGCATCAGCCATTGATTGAGGCTCTGGGTTTGAGCCTGCTACTTTTGGACTCTTGCTTGCTGAGGTGTTCCAGCGAGTGTCTCTGTAGATCTTAGAAAACTATTTATTGATTTAAGTCATTGGCATGCCCCTTGAAGTGACTGGTTTGACTCTGAAGGAGCTGGGGGTGGTGACGGCCAACAGGGAGCTCTGGCATGGGCTGGTCCAGTAGGTCACGAAGAGTCGGAAGCGACTGAACGAATAAACAACATGCCCCTAAAACCCCCAAATGTGGAGGGAGGGCTGCATTTGGCCATTCTAGCTGGACATTTCTAGGAGCCCTAGTGCAAAAAGTAACTTTTCCAAGCTCCAATCACTCACTGCAGGTCACATTGACTTTGCCAGGCAATGCATCTCAGCATGATTCAGCATAGGGCAGGTATATCTGTACAGTCCCGTTGACCTAGGTTGGTCAACACGTGCAAATGTAAACAGTTCAGTCTGCTGCATTGCAAAATAAGCAGAAATTTTAACCCACCCCATGTTATGCTTCTTTGCACAGGGAAAACCTTGAACCAGCCCTACTCAATATCTGCTCTTATCTAACATTTTCTCTGATGTAAACACAGCTGACATGGGTGGATATATGTACTGGAACAAAGGTGAGTACTGTACAATCTGCCTTCAAGCACCCAAACATTGTAGTTTTCATTACAGTTTGCAAAATGTACTTCTTTCTATTTACATACAGTTGTGAAAGCTGATGGTGAAGACTGCTCACAGGAAGAAAATTATTATTACTAAGCCACGGCTTTTCTCCCAGGAATATAATCCTGTCATATTATCATCGCCGTCAAATTATTTCAGATATCTATGTATGGTTATGAATGTTGAGCAGTAAAGAAAGTTGGTAAGAAAAGAATTAGCATATTTGACAGCTGACTAATCTGAGGCTGTCATATTTTGGACACAAAGCAAGATAACATGAGTTTTTGGGGGAAGCAAAAATGCAACGCCAAGGAAGCAGGGAACAAAGATGTCCACATTATAGATGGATTGACTCAATCAATGAAACCATATCCTAGACCCAGTGCTGTGCTGCATCTTTAGTAATGACTTGGATGAAGCCTTAGTGCAGCGTTTCTCCATCCGGGGGTCAGGACCCCTGGGGTGACCAAAGACCATCAGAAAATACAGTATTTTCTTTTGGTCAGAGGGGTTCTGTGTGGGAAGTTTGGCTCAATTCTATCATTGGTGGGATTCAGAATGCTCTTTGATTGTAGGTGAACTATAAATCCAAGCAACTACAACTACTAAATGTCAAGGTATATTTCCCCTAAACTCCACCAGTGTTCACATTTGGGCATATTGAGTATTTGTGCCAGGTTTGGTCCAGATCCATCATTGTTTGAGTCCACAGTGCTCTCTGGATGTAGGTGAACTACAACTCCAAAACTCAAAGTCAGTGCCCACCAAACCCTTCCAGTATTTTTTGTTAGTCATTGGAGTTATGTGTGCCAACTTTGATTCAATTCCATCGTTGGTGGAGTTCAGAATGCTTTTTGATTGTAGGTGAACTATAAATCCCAGCAACTACAACTCCCAAATGTCAAGGTCTATTTTCCCCAAACTCTATCAATGTTCACATTTGGGCATATTGAGTATTCATGCCAAGTTTGTTCCACATCCTTTTTGTTTGAGTCCATGGTGCTCTTTGTTTGGCCCAGTTCCATCATTGGTGAAGTTCAGAATGCTCTTTGACGGCAGGTGAACTATAAATCCCAGGAAATAAAACTCCCAAATGACCAAATCAACCCCACCAATATTCAGATTTTGTCATTTGTGATATTTATGCCAAATTTCATCAAGCGAATGAAAATACATCCTGCATATGGTATTACACTACAATTCATAAGAGTAGCACAATTAGTTATGATGTAGCAACGAAAATAATGTTATGGTTGGGGGTCACCACCACATGAGGAACTGGATTCAGGGGTCATGGCATTAGGAAGGTTGAGAAACACTGGACTAGAGGAACGAAAGGTTTACGCATCATTTCTTCTTCTGTAATTTCAATTCACTTTTGGAATTGGTCTCTTAAAAAGACTGGCCAAAGAAATCCCCAGGCAACTCCATGGAAAAAATGATAAAAGTCAAAATCAACCCTACCCCAACCCCACCAGTATTAGAATTTGGACGTATTGGGTATTTGGTGTAGTGAATGAAAATACATCCTGCATATCAGATATTTACATTACCGCAACCCCTTAATACAGTTCCTCATGTTGTAGTGACCACCAACCATACATTTATTCTTGTTGCTACTTCACAACTGTAATTTTGCTACTGTTATGGATCGTAATGTAAATACCATATCTGATATGCAAGGTATATTTTTTTGGACAATGAGATGAACAGTGAAGGCATTGGTTTTATATGTATTAATGGTTTTTATTGTATGATTTTATTAATGGTTTAAATGTTTTATATTTTATACTGTATATGGTTACAGCATCGAATAGCTACCTATGTTGTAAAGCCACCTTGAGTCGCCTTCAGGATTGAGAAGGATGGGATAGAAATATTGTAAATAAATAAATAAATTTTAAATCACTGGACCAAATTTGGCACAAATACCTGATACGCCCAAATTTGAATACTGGTGAGGTTGGGGGGATTGATTTTGTCATTAGGGAGTTGTAGTTGCTGATATTTATAGTTCACCTACAATCAAAGAGCATCCTGAACTCCACCAATGATTGAATTTAATCAAACTTGGCACACAGAACCCCCATGACCAATAGAAAATACTGGAAGGGTTTGATGGTCATTAACCTTGAGTTTTGGAGTTCTAGTTCACCTACATTCAGAGAGCACCATGAGTTCAATGATGGATATGGAACAAACTTGGCAAGAATATTCGATATTCCGAAATGTGAACACTGGTGATGTTTGGGGAAAATAGACCTTGACATTTGGGAGTTGTAGTTGCTGGGATTTATAGTTCACTGACAATCAAAGAGCATTCTGAACCCCACCAATGATGGAATTGAACCAAACTTGGCACACAGAACTCCCATGACCAACAGAAAATACTGGAAGGGTTTGGTGGGCATTGGTCTTGGGTTTGGGAGTTTTAGTTCATATACATCGAGAAAACACTCAATATGCCCAAATGTGAACAATGATAGGGTTTGGGGAAAACAAACCTTGACATATGGGAGTTGTAGTTGCTGCGATTTATAGTTCACTGACAATCAAAGAGCATTCTGAATTCCACCAATGACGGAATTGAACCAAACTTGGCACACAGAACTCTCATGACGAACAGAAAATACTGGAAGGGTTTGGTGGGCACTGGTCTTGGGTTTGGGAGTTTTCGTTCATATACATCGAGAAAACACTGTGGACTCAAACCAAGATGGATCTGGACCAAACTTGGCACGAATATTCAATTTGCCCAAATGTGAACATTGGTAGCATTTGGGGAAAACAAACCTTGACATTTGGGAGTTGTAGTTGCTGGGATTTATAGTTCACCTACAATCACAGAGCATTCTGAACCCCACCAATGATAGAAATGGGCCAAACCTCCCACACAGAACCCCCATGTGGGCCACAGCAACGCATGGTAGGGGACGGCTAATAATAATAATAATAACAATAATAATAATACAACTTACCAACTCATATTTCGGTGCCTCAAATGGTAAACCTGTTTCTGGGTATACAAATGTCAACAGGAAGTGACATGTGTGCCGTGAAATTTGGGCAGACGCCAGGCAGCAGGACAAGGTCATATGTAATAGTAGTTATCCATCCCTGCTTTATTTTCTATGTCAAAGAGCATTCTGAATCCCACCAGCGATAGAATTGGGCCAAACTTCCCACACAGAACCCTCATGACCAACAGAAAATTCTGTATTTTCTTATGGTCTTTGGTGATGCCTCTGGCACCCCCTCATGACTCCCCCCCAGGGGTCTTGACCCCCAGATTGAAAAACACTGCTCTAGAAGGTCTCTCATTCATAGTGTCTCCATAGGTAAAAGCCAGGATAATGGCAATTGACAACTACTAATATGTATATTTATTTTATGTCAACATCTATATGCGACCACTTGCCCGACTGGTGCAAAGCTTTGGGCTTGAGTGCCACCAGTACGCTGACGACACTCAGCTCATTC
>NW_026846588.1:272796385-273078665 GCF_025583915.1 Anolis sagrei ordinatus | reverse complement strand
TCTAGATCATGGCCATATGGCCCGAAAAAACTTACAACCCAGTGATTCTGGTCATGAAAGCTTTCGACAATACAATAAGCAACATCATGATTACATAAAACATGTGAATGCAGAATGATATAAAATTACAATAAACACAATCACAGTGACAATGGGCGGGCTACATGTAATAATTAAAAGAAAACTAATTAAAAACTGATTAAAAACTCGTTTGAGAAAACAGCCCATGTCAAAGGGTTTTAGGAGTGTTAGTAGAGCACAAGCTGAACATGAACCCAAAGTGTGATGCATCATCTAAAAAAGCCAGTGCAATTCTACACTGCATCCATCTAGTGTAGCATTGCACCACCTGGGGGTGGGGACCCTTGGGAGGGTTGCAAAGGGGTTTCAGAGGGGTCAAAAAGACCATCAGAAAACACATATTTCTGATGATCTTAGGAATCCCTTTGGCAGAGAAGGCTGAAGATGTCCTTCGCCATCTGTCCATCTCTTCCTTTTTGGAAACAGACAGCAAATCCTCCCACCAAAATCCCTCTTCCTGCTCCCTGGATGTAGGTGAACTACAACTCCAAAACTCAAGGTCGATTCCCATCAAACCCTTCTAGTATTTTCTGTTGGTCATGTGAGTTCTGTGTGCCAAGACTGGTTCAATTCCAGTGGAGTTCAGAATGCTCTTTGATAGTAGATGGGCTATAAATCCCAGCAACTACAACTCCCTAATGACAAAATCAATGCCCCTCCAACTCCACCAGTATTCAAATTTGGACATATTGGGTATTTGTGCCAAATTTGGTCCATCTCCCTTAAATTGTGGTGTCCAGAATTGTACAAAGTTGGATGAGTTAAGATGTATGTAACCCATCTCTATTATTTTAGTTCCCTGAATATGCCAGTGCAATCCTGCTTTTGGCTAACCTTGTTCAAAGGCATTGGTGCCCATCATGCACAGCCACCAGAATATGGCAAGGAGAGGGTGAGGTTAGCTATTCTCCAGCAGAGAGCTCCTGCTTTGAACTTGGTTGCCCTGTTGCGTGAGATGATGGAACGGCTCTTTTCAACTCCGTTGCCCTCTGGCATGCAAGCAAAGGAGAGGAGATATCGTTGAGCCGAGGAGAAAAAAATGAAGGCACAAAGGTAACTCAGAGCAAATTATTTGTGCAGAACGTTCTAGAACGGTGCACCGGGCAAAACGCCTTCCAAGGAATGAAATGAACCTTTGGCAGGCACATATAAATCACTTTTGCACACACATAGAAATCACTCTTGCATTGCAAAAACATTGCAAAAGGTATTGAAAGATTAGAGGTGTATCTACACTGTAGATGGAATGCAGTTTGACCCCACTTGAACTGCCTTGGCTCAGTGTGATGGAATCCTGGGAGGTGTAGTTTTCCAAGGTCTTCTCTATCAAAGAGTGCTGTGCCTCATCAAAGTACAACTGTAAGGCTTCCATTTGCATTGAGCCATGACAGTTAAAGTGGGATCAAACTGCATTCATTCTATAGTGTAGATAAGGCATGGGCAAACTTGGGCCCTCCAGGTGTTTTGGACTTCAACTCCCACAATTCCTAACAGCCGGTAGGCTGTTAGGAATTGTGGGAGTTGAAGTCCAAAACACCTGGAGGGCCCAAGGTTGCCCATGTCTAGTATAGATGCGCCCAATGTCCTTTGTGGTTCCTTGTATAATATAATGTAATATAATATATTGTATATACATATAATATTTTTAATATTATAATGAAATACAATATAATACTAATACTAATAATATGATATTATAATGATATATTTTATATTACATGTAATATTACTAATAATATTACAATATAATGGAATAGTTCAATATAGTAATATATAATACTGACATTGTACTATGTTAATAATATAATATATTGAATATATACGAGGGTTGAATGAGAAGTAATGCCTCCACCTTCATAACTCCTCAACAGATGGCAGTACTGGTATGTGGCAGGTACTGGCTTGTTCAGTAGACTCTCCTCTACAGTTCCATGTTGTCGGGAAGCCTTAGCATTAAATGGTTGTGTTGTTAAAGTGCAGAGTATGGAACCTTACGCAGACGTTTGGTCAATGTGACTTAAGCAATATTCCTGCTTCTTGGCAGGGGGTTGGACTGGATGGCCCATGAGGTCTCTTCCAACTCTTTGATTCTATGATTCTATGATTAAGCAACATGCTGTCATTGAATTTTTGACAGCAGAAGGTGTCACCCCAAAGGAGATTCATCAGAGAATGCAAGCTGTTTATGGTGATTGTGTTGATGTGAGTACTGTGCCTCATTGGGCGAGTAAGTTTAAAGATGTTGAGATGGGAACATCTGACTTGCGTGACAAACAAAGAGTTGGATGTCCTGTGACAGCAACCACAGAGTTTCACAAGCAAAAGCGCAGTGTGGAACTCATCTCACCACACTAAAACAGTGGATGTGGCTCTTAATGAGGCATGCCGCATTATCACGGGGTGTCTGCGCCCGACACCACTGGAGAAATTACACTGTCGTATTGCACCACCTGACATCCGCCGGGAAGTAGCAGCCAATAGTGAAAGGACCAAGGCAGAGACATCTCCAGCTCATCCCCTGTTTGGGTATCAGCCAGCACGTCAACGACTTAAATCAAGAAATAGTTTTCTAAGATCTACAGAGACACTAGCTGGAACACCTCAGCAAGCGAGAGTCCAAAAGTGGCAAGCTCAAACCCAGAACCTCAATCAATGGCTGATACCAAATGAGAGACTCCCCCCTGGGCACACAGAAGACTGGGCGACTTGAACAGACTGCGCTCTGGCACCATGAGATGCAGAGCCAATCTTAAGAAATGGGGCTACAAAGTGGAATTCACAACATGCGAGTGTGGAGAAGAGCAAACCACTGACCACCTGCTGCAATGCAACCTGAGCCCTGCTACATGCACAATGGAGGACCTTCTTGCAGCAACACCAGAGGCACTCCAAGTGGCCAGATACTGGTCAAAGAACATTTAATCAACTCCCAAGCTTGCAAACTCTGTTTTGTCTGTTTGTTAAAAATTTGTTTAAAATGTAATACAATTGTCTCATTTGATACCGACGCGATAAATAAATAAATAACAAGCAAAAGGTTTACAGATTGATTCAGGACAGTCGTCATATCACTCAGAGAGAAATTTCAAGCATAATCAGCATTTAACAAAAATTATTGCTTTGCTTGGCTATCGGAAGATCTGTGCACGATGGGTACCCAGGATGTTGATGCCTGAAATGAAAGCGCATAGACTTGAAACTTCAGAAACTGGATTTCAACACTATACGACATCCTCCATACAGTCCAGATTTATCACCGTCTGATTTCCATCTGTTCCCGACAATGGAAGAAGATCTCTGGGGCACCATTATGCTTCTGATGAAGACGCTGAGAGAACTGTGAGATGCTGGTTGTGGAAACAGTGTGTCGGCTTCTTCCGTGATGGCTTCAGAACACTTGTTCACCTTTGGCAGAAATGTATCCAATTGTCTGGTGATTATGTGGAAAAGTGAATAGTGGTAGTTAAAGAGCACATTCTAAGGATTATTTCTGTGTTTGATTTATGAAAATATTCCCATCCAAACCCAAGTAACGAAGGTGGAGGCATTACTTTTCATTCAACCCTCGTACTATGCTAATAATATAATATATTATATGTATTATATATCTTGTAAGCCACTCTGAGTCCCTTTCTGGGTGAGAAATGTTGTAAATAAATAAATACATTCATAAATTACTCAATTTTTGTCTTTGCTGGTGTATTCCAGTTTGGATCCATTCACCTGGACCATAAGATTGGATCCACGTGAACACAAGTTAGAATTGCACATTAACGGCATATCTTCCTCTGTTCAGTCTGGTTAAAACCAGACTAGAGAAACTCTGAAGCAAATTAAAACCTCATGTATCTGACCTTTCCACGTGAGTTTTGGATCTCTGTAAACCCATGGCCTTATCTGCACAGAGTCAAAGCAGAGTCTTCACAGAATTAGGAAATGTTTGATTGTGAAAGCAGTGCCCTCCCGTGATCCGCTAGTAACTTATTAACTGTGCAGTTTAACAGCCTTTGTCTGTTGTGGTGGGAAACAGATGTAAACTGAATGATCATTTGCAAGCAGTTAAGTGTTGTGCAGATAGAATAATCCAGCAACCAAGGCGATTTCCTGTTGCAAACCAAACACAATGCACAATTTTTAAATGTCTTGATTAAACACATCTAGGGTGCGTTCACAGTGTGTGAGTCTTTCCAGTGGAAAGACTCACACCCAGCCCAACTTACAAAAGCCCTTTGTCTCACCCTGGTCATTCCACAGATATATAAACCCCTTTCCCAGTTCCAACAGACCTCACCTCTGAGGATGCTTGCCATAGATGCAGGCGAAACGTCAGGAGAAATGCCTCTAGAACATGGCCATATAGCCCGAAAAAAACCCACAAGAACTGAGTGATTCCAGCCATGAAAGCCTTCGACAATACAGAAAATACTATATTTTCTGATGGTCTTTGGTGACCCCTCTGACACCCCCTCGTGACCCCCACAGGGGTCCCGGCCCCCAGGTTGAGAAACACTGACCTAGATAAACAAAAACATTAAGCGATCTGCATTGAATCAAAGCATCCCTCCCACTTTTCCATTCTTTCTTCTTTCATCCCTCCCTTTGACTTTATCTTTCTTTCTCCTTTCATCCCTCCCTTCAATTTTTCCTTTTTTTTTTTTTTTGGCTTTCATTCCTTCCTCCCACTTTTCCTTTCTCCTCTTCTTTCATTCCTCTCTTTGACTCTTCTTTTCATTTTTCCTTTCACCTCTCCCTTCCAATTTTCTTTTCTTCTTTCATTCCTCCCTTCCACTTTTCCTTTCATTCTTTTTTCATCCCTCCCTTTGACTTTTCCTTCTTTCTTTTTTCGTCCTTCCCTTCCACTTTTCTTTTCATTCTTTCATCCCTCCCTTCCATTTTCCTTTAATTCTTCTTTAATCTCTCCCTTTGACTTTTCCTTTAATTCTTCTTTCATCCATCTTTTTGACTTTTCCTTTTTTCCCATTCCTTCCTTCCATTTTTTCTTTTTTCCTGTCATCCCTCTCTTCCATTTTTCCTCTCTCCTCTTCTTTCTTCCCTCCCTTTGACTCCTTTCATTTTACCTTTCATTCCTTCCTTCCATTTTCCTTTCTCTTCTTTTATCCCTCCCTTCCACTTTCCATTCCATTCTTTCATCCCTCCCTTACATTTTTCCTTTCTTTCTTCTTTCATCCCTCCATTTCATTTTTCCTTTCTTTCTTCTCTCATCTCTTTCCTTGACTTTTCCTTTCTTTCTTCTTTCATCTCTCCCTTACATTTTTCCTTTCTTTCTTCTCTTGTCTCTACTTCACTTTTCCTTTCTTCTTTCATCTCTCTCCTTGACTTTTCCATTCTTCTTTCTTTCATCCCTCCCTTTCACTTTTTCTTTCTTTCTCCTTTCATCCCTCCCTTCATTTTTTTCCTTTTTTTGCTTTCATTCCTTCCTCCCATTTTTCCTTTCTCCTCTTCTTTCATTCCTCCCTTTGACTCTTCTTTTCATTTTTCCTTTCATCTCTCCCATTTTCCCTTTCTTTTCTTTCATTCCTCCCTCCCACTTATCCTTTCATTCTTTTTCATCCCTCCCTTTAACTTTTCCTTCTTTTTTTCGTGCTTCCCTTCCACTTTTCTTTTCATTTTTTTCACCCCTCCCTTCCATTTTCCTTTCTCTTCTTCTATAATCTCTCTCTTTGACTTTTCCTTTAATTCTTCTTTCATCCCTCCTTTTGAATTTTCTTTTTTCCCATTCCTTCCTTCCATTTTTTCCTTTCATCCCTCTCTTCCATTTTCCTCTCTCCTCTTCTATCTTTCCTCCCTTTGACTCCTTTCATTTTACCTTTCATTCATTCCTTCCATTTTCCTTTCTTTTCTTCTTTTATCCCTCCTTTCCACTTTTCATTCCATTCTTTCATCCCTCTCTTCCATTTTCTTTCTCTTCTTTCATTCCTTCCTTCCATTTTCCCTTCTTTTCTTTTAATCCCCTTCCATCTTTCTTTCTTCTTGCATCCCTCCCTTCCATTTTTCCTTTCTTCTTTCATCCCTCCCTTTGACTTTTCCTCTTTTCCATTCCTTTCTTTCATTTTTCCTGTCTCTTCTTCTCTCAGCTCTCCCTTCCACTTTTCCTTTCTTTCTACTCTCAGCTCTCCCTTCCATTTCCCTTTCTTTCTTCTTTCATCCACCCTTCCATCTTTCTTTCTTTCTTCTTTCATCCCTCCCTTCCATTTTTCATTTCTTCTTTCATCCCTCCCTCCCTTCCATCCTTCTTTCTTTCTTTCTTTCTTTCTTCTTTCATCCTTCCCTTTGACTTTTCCTCTTTTCCATTCCTTCCTTTCATTTTTCCCGTCTCTTCTTCTCTCAGCTCTCCCTTCCATTTCCCTTTCACTTCTTTTTTATCCATCCCTTCCATTTTCCTTTCTCTTCTTTTCATCCCTCCCTTCCATCCTTCTTTCTTTCTTCTTTCATCCCTCCCTTCCATTTTCCTTTCTTCTTTAATCCCTCCCTTTGACTTTTCCTCTTTTCAACTCCTTCCTTTCATTTTTCCTGTCTCTTCTTCTCTCAGCTCTCTCATCCACTTTTCCTTTCTTTCTTCTCTCAGCCCTCCCTTCCATTTCCCTCTCTTTCTTCTTTCATCCATCCCTTCCATTTTTTTTGCTTTCTTCTTTCATCTCTCCCTCACATTTTTTCTTCCTTTCTCCTTTCATCCCTTCCTTTGAATTCTCCTTTCTTTTTTTCCCTTTCTCTCTTCTTTAACATAGTTGAAAAAGCCAAAATGTCTTGAGGCAACTCTAACAAGAAACATCTGCTGGAAGGGAGGAACTAGATTATTATTTTCTACAGGATCTGGAGGTACTTGTCAGTTTCCTCAAATCACTGACATTGTTTATAAACTGGTTTGTATGAATTTGGTCAGTGGGCTCCAACTCAGCCTCCACAAGATGTCTCAGATTGCAACTCCCATCATCCACAGCCATCATGCTATCTGGGGATGCAATAAAGTGGTGTCAAACTGCATTAATTCTACAGTGCAGATGTACCCTTAGAAGAGGAAAGTCCCCAACACAATCCAAATTTCCAATTATGTTTTAAGAAGTAATGCTACCCCTCTATTCCGCTTTGGTTAGACCACACCTGGAATATTGTGTCCAATTCTGGGCACCACAATTCAAGAGAGATATTGACAAGCTGGAATGTGTCCAGAGGAGGGCGACTAAAATGATCAAGGGTCTGGAGAACAAGCCCTATGGGGAGCAGCTTAAGGAGCTGGGCATGTTTAGCCTGAAGAAGAGAAGGCTGAGAGGAGATATGATAGCCATGTATAAATATGTGAGAGGAAGCCACAGGGAGGAGGGAGCAAGCTTGTTTTCTGCTTCCTTGGAGACTAGGACGCATTGGAACAATGGCTTCAAACTACAAGAGAGGAGATTCCATCTGAACATGAGGAAGAACTTCCTGACTGTGAGAGCTGTTCAGCAGTGGAACTCTCTGCCCCGGAGTGTGTGGAGGCTCCTTCTTTGGAGGCTTTTAAGCAGAGGCTGGATGGCCATCTGTCAGGGGTGATTTGAATGCAATATTCCTGCTTCTTGGCAGGGGGTTGGACTGGATGGCCCATGAGGTCTCTTCCATCTCTTTGATTCTATGATTCTATGATTCTAATTGATTATACAAGGAGTATTGAAGGGGAAAGGGATGTTAGAGCAGCTGCAAAAAAGTCCAGACATAGAAACAAAAGCATTTGAAAAACATATTAATTAATGAAGATGCAAGAAAGATTTTCCATACCTTTCTTTCCTGGGGTTTATAATGGACTGAGTGGGCTTCTTTGCTCCAGCTGCAAGCTTTTGTTCTTCCAAGAATTCTTGTTATTTGGAACGGATCCTCGAGAGAGGAAGGAAATTCAATGCCTGTATCATCCAGATGCAAGAGTTCAATCCACAAATTCTGCAAACATGGATCCAACCATCCATGACTTGGAAATATTCCAAACAGATACTGCATCTCAACTCAAACCTTATATAATTTTGTCATTTCACTGCATCATTGTATATAAGGGGACTTGAACAGATTTTGGTAACTATGAGGGAACACCAGCAGATACCAAGGTCCCACTATGTTTATCTATCTAATCTATCTAATCATAGAATCAGAATCATAGAATCAAAGAGTTGGAAGAGACCTCATGGGCCATCCAGTCCAACCCCCTGCCAAGAAGCAGGAATATTGCATTCAAATCACCCCTGACAGATGGCCATCCAGCCTCTGCTTAAAAGCTTCCAAAGAAAGAGCCCCCACCACACTCTGGGGCAGAGAGTTCCACTGCTGAACAGCTCTCACAGTCAGGAAGTTCTTCCTCATGTTCAGATGGAATCTCCTCTCTTGTAGTTTGAAGCCATTGTTCCGCGTCCTAGTCTCCAGGGAAGCAGAAAACCAGCTTGCTCCCTCCTCCCTGTGGCTTCCTCTCACATATTTATACATGGCTATCATATCTCCTCTCAGCCTTCTCTTCTTCAGGCTAAACATGCCCAGCTCCTTAAGCCGCTCCTCATAGGGCTTGTTCTCCAGACCCTTTATCATTTTAGTCGCTCTCCTCTGGACACATTCCAGCTAATCAATCAATCAATCTATCTATCTATCTATCTATCTATCTATCTATCTATCTATCCATCCATCCATCCATCCACCTACCTACCTACCTACACACGTATACACACATATAGACACCTCTCTCTCCCCCGCCCCTCTCTCTCTATATATATAAACTCAGCCTGTGTATGTTTGTGCTTGCAAAACTCAAAAAGTAGTCAGTCGATTGACTTGACATTTTGACACAGCCTTGCATTTCAAGCCCCCATACCACACTTTACATCCTGATGCGGTTTGAGGGAGGATGCACCATGGATGATGGGATTTGCAGTACCTTCACCTGAATTGCCTCCTGCAGACCACTGTGACCCCCGCGAGTGAGGGACCTGGACCAAACTTGGCACACAGACCCCCTCCCATGACCCACTTCATGTCCTGGTGTTGATTGTGGTAGGACGGACCACAGATGATGGGATTTGGAGTACCTTCACCTTATTGGGCTCCCACAGACCACTGTGACTCACACCAATGGCAGATCAGGACCAAACTTGACACACAGACACCCACCCCCCACATGCCCACATCATGTCCTGGTGCTGATAGGGGGAGGATGGACCACGGATGATGGGATTGGCAATACCTTCACCTGAATTGCCTCCTGCAGGCCACTGTGACCGCCATGAATGAGGGATCTGGACCAAAGTTGGCACACAGACCCCTCCCCCCAATGACCCACTTTACATCCTGGTGTATA
This sequence comes from Anolis sagrei ordinatus, assembly GCF_025583915.1. Lineage (NCBI taxonomy): Eukaryota > Metazoa > Chordata > Lepidosauria > Squamata > Anolidae > Anolis > Anolis sagrei. The sequence continues at coordinate 273,069,259 of NW_026846588.1, read as the reverse complement.
TTGTGGGAGGACAGACCACGGATGATGGGATTTGCATTACCTTCACCTGATTGGGCTCCCACAGACCACTGTGACTCATACCAATGGCAGATCAGGACCAAACTTGACACACAGACCACCCCCCCCCCATATGACCACATTCATGTCGTGGTGCCAATAGGGGAAGGATGGACCACGGATGATGGGATTTGCAGTACCTTCACCTGAATTGCCTCCTGCAGACCACTGTGACCCCCATGAGTGAGGGACCTGGACCAAACTTGGCACACAGACACACACACACACACCCATTACCTTCTTTACGTCCTGGTGTGGATTGTGTGAGGACGGACCACGGATGATGGGATTTGCAGTACCTTCACCTGATTGGGCTCCCACGGACCATTGTGACTCACACCGATGGCAGATCAGGACCAAACTTGACACACAGACCACCACCCCCCCCCCCCCCGCCCATATGACCACATCATGTCTTGGTGCTGATAGGGGGAAGATGGACCACGGATGATGGGATTTGCAGTACCTTCACTTGAATTTCCTCCTGCAGACCACTGTGACCCCCATGAATTAGGGACCTGGACCAGACTTGTCACACAGACCTCCCCCATGACCCAATTTGCCTCCTGGTGTGGATTGTGGGCACTTAAAGCGGTGTCAAACTGTATTTGTTCTATAGTGTAGAATGAACCCATGATCTCCCTAGTCAGTGAATCCAACACAGTATTCTACCACCTCCTTCTTCTATTGTCTGCTGCAAGTAAAACATACAGATCTACAAAGGAATGAAGGAGAACAAACACTGAAGTCTTCCCCACTTTCATGAAGCTTGCACTATGCAACTAGAAGTCTGTGTATGTGACAAATATTTTCCTAAATATCTGATACACACACAGGCCTGTTCCCTTACGTAATCCTAGTGCATCCATCCTTTGGCAACCTCTGCTATGACTGGATGGGAAGGAATGATATTAAAGGGAAGTCCCTGGGATTTTTTCTTGCTGAATTCCTTTCCTGTTTGCAGCTGAGATTTGAGTTGCATGTTCTGTATTGTTTGCACAAAGCAAACCCTTGACCTGAATAGGAGAAGCCTGGTGTTGATTATTTCTAAATTGATGTGCAGTTCAACGCAAACATTGGGTGTATCTACACTGTAGAATGAATACAGTTTGACACCACTTGAATTGATATAGCTCAGTGCAATGGAATCCTGAGATTTGTATTTTGATGAGGAACTGCTGGAAACTCACCACACTATAACTCTTAATAGTCAATAGCATTGAACAATGGCATTGAAAGTGGTGTCAAAGTAAATGAATTTGATAGTGTGGATGCATCGCATGAAATCCCATGAAATCATGATATATCTTGTTTGGTGAGACATTGGAGTGCTGTGCTGAGAATGTTAAATGCCTTTGTGTGAATGCTTTGTTTTGCAAGGGAGCCACAGTTACTCTGAAGCTGAATCTACACTGCCATATAATGTAGTCTGGCATTGCATTATATGTCAGTGTAGACCCACATGAGGCCATTCAATGCAGTTAAACTCTGTCATATTGGTCCCTACACTGACCATATAATGAAGTTCGAAATTGCATTATTGTTGAGTGATTTCAGCTACCAGAACATAGAAGATGGTTTTGAAAGGCAGCAGATCACAGGAGCTGTCTTCATAGACCTGTCAGCAGCCTATGATACTGTAAGCCACCGCCTCCTCCTGAGAAAAATGTATAATCTCACAAAGGACTACTATCTCACCCGCCTCATAGGAAACCTGCTACAAAACAGGAGCTTCTTTGTTGAGTTCCAGGGCCAGAGAAGCAGATGGCGGAAACAGAAGAACAGCCTGCCTCAGGGGAGCGTGCTTGCTCCATCCATGTTCAACATTTACACAAATGACCAGCCACTGCCAGAAGGGACAGAGAGTTTCATCTATTGTCGAAGGCTTTCATGGCCGGAATCACTGGGTTGTTGTAGGTGTGTTGATGAGGAAACACAACATACAAACTATCTACAGACCCACCAAGAAAATCCAACAAATGCTTCGTTCAGCAAAGGACAAGAGGGATCCTTTCGCTTCTGCAGGAGTCTACCGTGTACCATGCAGCTATGGACAAGTCTACATAGGGACCACCAAACGCAGTAGCATTGCCCAAACACGAATCAAGGAACATGAAAGGCACTGCAGACTACTTCAACCAGAGAAGTCAGCCATAGCAGAGCACATGATGAACCAACCTGGACACAGCACATTATTTGAGAACACAGAAATGCTGGATCACTCCAACAACAACCATGTCAGACTACACAGAGAAGCCATTGAAATCCACAAGGATGTGGACAATTTCAACAGAAAGGGGAGGAAACCATGAAAATGAACAAAATCTGGCTACCAGTATTAAAAAAAACTCCAAAATTACAACAGCACAACAACAGAGAGGAAACAAACAAGGACATCTAATCACCTCTCAACAAAAGTTTGCTCCAGGCACTGTCAGGCCAGTTGGTCAGTTGAAACATTCACACCTAGCTCCAGCAGACAAGAGTCCACAGATATATAAACCCTTTTTCCTAGTTCCAACAGACCTCACTATCTTTGAGGATGCTTGCCATAGATGCAGGCGAAACGTCAGGAGAGAATGCCTCTAGACCATGGCCATATAGCCCGAATAAAACCTACAACAACCCAGTTTCATCTATGCTGATGATCGTGACATTACCGCTCAAGCAGGGAGCTTTGAGATGGTTGAACAGAGGCTCTCCAAAGCTCTAGGTGCTCCTACTGCCTATTACAGGGAAAACAAGCTGATCCCCAACCAATCTAAAACACAGATATGTGCTTTTCATCTTAAGAACAAACAAGCATCCCGAGCTCTGAGGATCACCTGGGAAGGAAACCCACTGGAGCATTGCAGCACACCCAAATACCTCGGAGTAACTCTGGACCATTCTCTGACCTACAAGCGAGTGCAGCTTTTTTCCAAATGAAGCACAGAGTGTTTAAGGATTGGAGCGTCCGTAGGGATAACAAGGTACTTGTTTAGAAAGCTATAGTCTTCTCAACACCTATGAAACGTGGACTGTCTACAGACGTCACACTCAACTCCTGGAACAAATCCATCAGCATTCCCTCTGAAAAATCCTGCAAATCTCTTGGGAAGGCAGGCAGACAAATATCAGAGTTCTGGAAGCAGCGAAGCGATGCTCCTACACCATCAACTCTGCTGGACTGGCCACATTGTCTGAATGCCCGAAAACTGTCTCCCAAAGCAGTTACTCATCTCCCAACTCAAGAATAGAAAATGGAATGCTGGTGGACAGGAAAAGAGATTTAAAGATGGACTTAAAGCTAACCTTAAAAACTGTGGTATAGACATTGAGAACTGGGAAGTCCTGGCCCTTGAGTGCTCTAACTGGAGTTCAGCTGTGACCAGCAGTGCTGCAGAATTTGAAGAGGCTCGAATGGAGGGTGAAAGAGAGAAACATGCCAAGAGGAAAGCGCGTCAAGCCAACCCTGACCAGGACCGCCTTCTATCTGGAAACCAATGTCCTCACTGTGAGAGAACATGTGGATCAAGAATGACGCTCCACAGCCACCTACGGACCCACCACCAAGACACCACATCTGGAAGATCATCATCCTCATGCTATGAGGGATTGCCTAAGTCAGTAAGTTGTCTTGGAGCGTGGTGGAGTCTCCTTCTCTGTAGATTTTCAAGCAGCGGCTGGATGTCCATCTGTCAAGGGTGCTTTGATTGTTTCTTCCTAGCAGAACATGGTTGGGTTGGATGGCCCTTGTGGTCTCTTCCAACTCTATAATTTAGTAAAATGCTGGCATTTTCATGAGAGAAGAATGTCAGCTGGCATTCAAATGAAGGGGTCGGGGTCTGCGACGTGTCTTTTACAAAATATGACAGGCACCGATTAGCATATCAAAACATCTCCCGCAAGAAAAGCACAGCTGTTGAAACGAGGCTTCCCTGATAAGACTCTCTCTGCACTGACAGCCCTGTGTCCATTGGGGAACCATTGAAATCAACGCATCAGAAATCCAAGCACAAATCTCAACGCAGAGCATTCTGCTCTAAGAAGATTCCTGCGTCCCTCGACTCGGATGCAGCTGGTTTTGCAAAGAAATCATTTAAATGAGCTGAAAACCTCAAGGGCTACTCTTCCCCCCTGTGAAGTCTTACGGGCTCTTGTGCAGAATAAATACGTTCCGACGCCAGTTGAACTGCCCTGGCTCAACGCTATGGAATAATGGGAGTTTAAGGCCCCTTCTACATTGCTATATAATCCAGTTCAAAGCAGATAATCTAGATTTTATATGGCAGCATAAAAGGGGCCTAAGTTTGGTGATGCACAAGCACTTTTTGGCAGAGAAGGTGTGAGGTATGATAAAACTACATCTTCTAGGACTCCATAGCATTGATCCATGGCAGTTCAAAGAGTGTCAAACTGTGTTAATTCTACAGTGTTGATGCACTCCTTGTTTATTTCTTTGGGTGAATTTTGGGGCTGTATGTTGTGTATTCTGAGGACATCTGTTATAGAACATCTGTTATCGAACTCCAGTATGCTGATGACAATGTCGTCTGTGCGCATTCAGAAGAAGATCTACAAGCCACTCTAAACACCTTTGCAAAAGCATACGAGAAGCTCTGCCTGTCATTGAACATTGAAAAAACTAAGGTTCTGTTCCAGCAGACACCAGCCAACCCCGCTCCAATGTCAGTGATACAGCTTAATGGTGTAACATTAGAAAATGTTGATCATTTCCGATACCTTGGCAGCCACTTCTCCACCAAAGTCAACATTGACACCGAAATACAACACTGCCTGAGCTCTGCAAGCGCAGCATTTTTCTGAATGAAGCAGAGAGTGTTTGAGGATCGGGACATCCGTAGGGATACCAAGGTGCTTGTTTATAGAGCTATGCCTGTGAGATGTGCCTGTGAGATGTTTATAGAGTTATGCCTGTGAGATGTGGACTTTTTACAGACGCCACATGCAACTCCTGGAATGATTCCATCAGCGCTGCCTCCAGAAAATCCTGCAAATCTCTTGGGAAGACAGGCCGACAAACGTCAGCATGCTGGAAGAAGCAAAGACCACCAGCACTGAAGCGATGGTCCTCCGCCATCAACTCTGCTGGACCGGCCACGTTGTCCAGATGCCCAACCACCGTCTCCCAAAGCAGTTGCTCTACTCCGAACTCAAGAACGGAAAACTGAATGTTGGTGGGCAGGAAAAGAGATTTAAAGATGGGCTCAAAGCCAACCTTAAAAACTCTGGCATAGACACTGAGAACTGGGAAGCCCTGGTCCTTGAGCGCTCCAGCTGGAGGTCAGCTGTGACCAGCAGTGCTGCAGAATTTGAAGAGGCACGAATAGAGGGCGAAAGGGAGAAGCGTGCCAAGAGGAAGGCGCGTCAAGCCAACCCCGACCGAGATCGCCTTCTACCTGGAAACCAATGCCCTCACTGCGGGAGAAGATGCAGAGCAAGTATAGAGCTCCACAGCCACCTACAGACCCACAAGAACACTGGAAGACAATCATAATTGGAAAATGAGGGATCACCTAAGAATTCTGAGGAGGTTAAACAGGAGGCTGAAGATGTAGGAGTTGGCGATTTGGGGCAAAGTGTTGAGGAAGAAGAGGGTAAGGAAAACATACTGTCCTACGTTTCAGGAATGCCCAAGGACGAAAGAAGAAAGGAGAAGTTCAGCTAGAATTGCTGCAAGGACACTGAGCAATCAGACCTTGCCCTAGGAACACCTGTGCCAGGAGCTGAGGTCTATAAATCAGCAGTAAAACAAGGGGTCAGTGCTGGAAGCAACCATTCTACTTAGTGTTTCTGTGCTCCGGTTTCCTTGCTTGCAGCCTCAGCGTCTGCGAAGTGCCTTGCAAAGACATTTTGCCAAAGTCTCTTGTTTCATGTCTGATGTAAGACTTTTGATTTGCTTTTGGGATTTACTTGCTGTTCCTTTGTTCCTGTTTGTTACATTATTATCATTTTGCTGAAGTAAAGCTAAAAAGCTTTACTTTACCTCTGAGGATGCTTGCCATAGATGCAGGTGAAATGTCAGGAGAGAATGCCTTTAGAACATGGCCGAAAAAACCTACAACAACCCACTAAAAAAGTTGCTTTAACCCTTGGTGTAAGGCTGTTTATGGGCCAAACCAGGGCATTGAAAGAGAATGCAAATTGGAGAGCAGTTGCTATTGTGTTTGTGCATTCTGGGTAAACAGCTATCCATCTTGGTATCCCAGATTTCAGTGAAGGTCCTGATCCGTTTTTCGGGAGCCTCCAAAATTTGGAAGGGCAGATATCTATTTTTACTCTACGATGCCAAGAGATTCATTTTCTATCCAGCCCATTATGGGAGGGGCTTCCCAGGCTCCTTTTCCAGTCATTTCAGGCATTAAAGATGTTTCTACTCTAGATGAGAGGGGCTGCAGGCACTGCCATGCGTGCTTTCTCTCCCGGGTCTACACTACATCATGCACTCTTTCCAAGACATTTAAAGCTGTTTATACTCTAGAGGAGAGTATAAAACTGTTTATACTCTAGAGGAGAGTATGAAGCTGTTTATACTCTAGAGGAGAGTATGAAGCTGTTTATACTCTAGAGGAGAGTATGAAGCTGTTTATATTCTAGAGGAGAGTATAAAGCTGTTTATTCCTTAAAGGAGAGTACAAAGCTGTTTATACCCTAAGGGAGGGTATAAAGGGGTTTATACTCTAAGGAAAGGCATTGCAGGCAGGCGCATGTGCTTTAAGGAGGCTTCTTACCTGTTTCTATCCTAGAGGAGAGGCACTGGCAAGCACGCTTTCTCTCCTAGGCCAGCACCACACCACATACTCTTTCCAAGACATTTTAAGGAGGCTTTAAAGCTGTTTCTACTCTAGAGGAGAAATGCTACAGGTACTGGTGCACGCCTTCTCTCCTGAGCCTGCATCACACCACACACTCTTTCCAAGGCATTTCAAGGAGGATTTAAAGTTGTTTCTACTCTAGAGGAGACGCGCTGCGAGTAGTGGCATTTGCCTTCTCTCCTGGGCCTCACACTCTTTCCAAGGCATTTCAAGGAGTCTTCCCCAATCCCCATTTCTAGGTAAGGAAGAGTGATGACCTTTATGAAAACATTGAATTGCACACTTGAAAACAAGGAGTCCACACTGGAAAATGTCAAGTGGGTTTTAAGAAGGGGAAACTATAAGAGGACAAACTTCAGTATGATTACATTCAACAGCCAGTCCATGCTCACCGCAGGCTTTTGACTGCAAAGAATAAAAGTACAAAGAGGTTTCTAATGAGCTCTGTTGGCTTAAAGAATTTTTAAACTACCTGCAAAGACTCTAAAAACCTGAACTACCACTCTGTATTCTTTGTAAATCAATGGAAAATATTCAACAAGACAATAACCGTAAGAGGAATGAGTGTTCAGCCAGATGAAAACACAATAATCAACGTCAGGGCAAATAAGTAGGTTTTAACTGATGGCCGAAAGGGCCACCGCCACATTTACGCTAATTCCCTCCCAAGAGGGGCCATTCCATTAAGAGGAACCAGCATGTCTGATCAAAACAGAGTGACTGTGGTCATTTCCCAGTAGGTTCACTACTTTCAAATGATGTATTTCCAGATGCTTCCAACATGCCTTACATCAGTGGTTCTGTTGTTGTTGTTCTGACTCCGTCAAGGAAGCCACAGTTGCCCTTAAACTGCAAGACTTAAGCAGAGAGATTGAGGAGCAAGTGACTTGAAGGTCTCTCATTTGTAGGGTCACCATAATCAAAGTCAACTGGAAGGCAATGAACAATACCACTGACTTATTGAGATCCTATGAACGAGAGTCCTCCAACAGCTCTGCTCATCAACAGCACTATCCAGGTCTTGCAAACCCAGTTGAGGCAGGGTCTTCAGTACTATATAATCCAGATTATCGACTCAGAAAATCCTGCTTTGAAATAGATTATATTATGCTGGATCTGCACTGCCATACAATCCAGTACCTGATCCCAGATTGTCTTCTCTGAACTGGATTAAGTGACTCTGTGCTGTCCTATAATACAGTTCAAAGCAGATAATCTGGGATCCGAAACTAGATGTATAGCAGGGTAGAAAGGGCCTGAAGGCCTTCTGAGAGGATATAGTTTTTAGCTTTTAATATTGTTATTATGCACTGTCTTATGTCTAATTGCACTATAATGGTTCTTTTGCTTATCGATGTATGTATTTTTATGGCATTGAATTGTGACAATTGTGTACGCCACTCTGAGTCGCCTCCGGGCTGATATGAGCGGGGTAGAAATAATGCAAATAAATAATATCTCCATGATATCTCCAAAACACAATGTTGTTAGCCGGCCTGAGTCCCTCCTCGGAGGTCGAGAAGACCGGGTTATAAAAGCTCTAAATAAATAAATAAATACATACATACATTGCCATGTAATCCATAATATAAAAGCAACTAATCCACATTAGCTGATTTGAATGGGATTATATGAGTCCACAGTCATTTAATACAGTTCAAAGTAGATAATCTGGAATTTACATACCAGTGTAGATGAGACTTGAGGATTCCTTTATGGTATCAACTGACCTACAAAAGGAAAATGAGGAAATCACTATTCCTCTTTTCCTCCTGCTGGAGTGAATATAGCTAGGACCACAGATAAGAGGATCTGTGCCTGGCAAGCATATACTAAACTGAAAGGGCCAAGACAGAAAAACAATTTACCAGGTTGAGACAAGCCACAGAGGTTTAATTCAATCTGACCCAAAGAGATGCAAGTACAAGTGAGATGCTTCAAAATTACAAGCATAAACATACAGAGAGGGCAAGATATCTTATACCATTTGACAACTATTCAAAACCCCTGCTCCCTCCCCTGATAGGCTGAAAAGGAGTCCAGTTTGGATCCGTGCCCTGATTGGCTGGGGGTTCCACTGATGTTGCCGCTTTGAGTCGTGGATTCCCTTTGGTGGGAAATGACGGCTGAGGATTGGTCAATCAGCTGGAATGACGCCCCCCTGAGAGGAGGTATAATCTGGGTTGTCAATGCCGTGGAAATTGTTAAATTAGCTCAATTGTCAAGTTTCATGGCAAACAAAGATAGGAGCTTGAAGAAAGAAAGGTGAAAGACTCCTGAAGCAAATATAACAATCTTGGGCAATCAAGGGCTTGGCTGTCAATAATTGAGTTAAGCTTTAGTTTCTGTGGGCAGGAATCTCTCAGATAAACAATCTTGGGTTTATCTGAGCTGGCGTGGGAAATCTCCTATTTTTGTATACACATAAACAATGGACCTGATGATTACCTGGCTTGGGAAATGGCCAGAGGTGTTTGCCCAGCCTTCCTGTTCTCGGGGGATTACCTCTGCAGGGTCAGGGAGAGTTGACTGTCTCTGGGCTACATCTTTGAAACATTTTATACATTTTATATATAAGGGAAGGATACTAGAGACAAAGTTGAAGTACTTTGGCCACATTATGAGGAGACAGCAAAGCCTAGAGAAGACAATGATGCTGGGGAAAGTGGAAGGTAAAAGGAAGAGGGGCCGACCAAGGGCAAGATGGATGGACGGCATCCTTGAAGTGACTGGACTGACCTTGAAGGAGCTGGGGGTGGTGACGGCCGACAGGGAGCTCTAGCGTGGGCTGGTCCATGAGGTCACGAAGAGTCGGAGACGACTGAACGAATGAACAAGCAATATATAAGAAACAGATACAGTACACAATTAAAAGATACAAGTTACACAGAAAGTCATGAAAAATAAAAAAAATATTAAAGAGTTAGAAACAATAAAGTGTTTCATGGGGGAAAGTTGCCATTGGTCTGCTCTTGGTCTCTCGATGCCTTGAACTCGTAAATGTCTGGAAAAGGTTCTGAGAACTATAATTCATTGAGGGGGGTGGGTACCATGGTTCAACAATTCTGCCATCCAGTTTATTAAGTGTCATTATTTTTCATAATGAGTTCTTTGCACCCATGATATCTCCAAAGGACAATGTTGTTAGCCGGCCTGAGTCCCTCGTCGGAGGTCGAGAAGACCACGTTATAAAAGCTCTAAATAAATAATAAATAAATAATAATACCTTCCAACTTGGCTTCTAGTGGGAATTCAGATTTGATTTTCTCTAGTACACATTTATTCATATTTTGTAACAGTTCATAATATCTACAGCACCACATTTTAAGTTAGTTGTTTTTCTTCCTATTAGAATTCTTCACTGTCTAGGTTTCCCAACCATACATAAAAATAGGAAATATGAGAGCATGGATTATTGTGACTTTGGTGCTTAAAGAAGTATCTTTACATTTGAGGATCCTATCTATTTCCCTTATGGTTCTCTTTTATTATTATTATTATTAGTAGTAGTAGTAGTAGTAGTAGTAGTAGTAGTAGAAGTAGTAGTTGTTGTATTCGTCGTCATAGTAGTAGTATTTTATCCTGCTTTTTCTCTTCCAAAGGAGAGTAAAAATTGATAACATTAAAAACCATCACAATGTGTGGATTATAACCTAATGCACATAAATTTGGACTGGATGGCCCATGAGGTCTCTTCCAACTCTTTGATTCTATGAAATGTTAAAATAGAATTAAATGCAAATAAATATTAAAAAATACATGGTTAAAACCAATAAAACCATTAAACAAATCCATTAAACTATGTAAGAAAACAGTACCTGGCTTGGTCTTAATGTGTTAAGGTTCATCTCCACTGTAAATTAATACAACTTGACACTACTTGAATAGCCATGGCTCAATGCTATAGAATCCTGGGAGTTCTAGTTTTAAAAGGTCTTTAGTCTTCATCTGAGCCCCTTATTAGAGAACTCAACTGCTCATTGAGTTCTCCAACCAGCAGTTCTCAAGAACTCAAAACAATATATTTTTGTATTTTTCTAGTAAACTGAGTTGACTCTTGTGATAGCCTCACAATACAATTGCAGTGCTATGATTCCATCCTATACCATCCTGGGATTTGCAGCACAGGAGTCCTGAGATTTGTAGTGCAGTGTTTAGGATTCTCGGTGTGATACCACTTTTAATTGACACTTCTCAGTGCTATGGAATTCTGGAAGTTGTCAATTTGCAACTTCTCTGCTGAAGAATGTTGGTACCTCACCAAACTACAACTCCCAGGATCCCGTAGCATTGAGCCATGGCAGTTCAGGTGGTGTCAAACTGCAGTAATTCTACAGTGTAGAGACGCACCTTTAGCTGACTGGGACCTATTTTGTAACAGAGGCCAGTTTCTGCCCCCCTGTATTCTCACAGGTGGTTGGATCTGGTTCTCTGCATTACACATTAATCCAGCTTCCCAACCAGAGGAGAAAAAATGTCAGCTTCAACCTGGGCGTGCCTCCGATTGTGAAATGTCTGGGCAAAAGTCATTCGGGTGGGTCAGGCTGCCTAGTCGGAGCTGACTAATCTAATTTTCGCAAATGTAATTTTCTTTTGCATCATCTGAGCAGCCGCAGCTCAAAGCTGCAGCGAAGCGGCACAGACGTCTTCCTAACAACGGCAACAGCAAAGCAATGTTTGCTGAAGTAGATGGGATCAAATGATACCCCACATTTGTGCACCAACCAGCACTTAGCATAGCAAACCAAAATGAAGCAGCTCTCAACTGCCTCCCGAGAACCAAAGAGCTGGAAGAGACCCCAAGTGTCATCCACTCCAATCCCATTCTGCCATATAAGAATGCACAGTTTAAGCATTCCCTACAGATGGCCATCCAGACTCTGTTTAAGAGCCTCCACTCCATTCTAAGGCAATGAATTCCACTGTTGAGCAAGTCTTAGAATCATAGAATCAAAGAGTTGGAAGAGACCTCATGGGCCATCCAGTCCAACTCCATTCTGCCAAGAAGCAGGAATATTGCATTCAAATCACCCCTGACAGATGGCCATCCAGCCTCTGTTTAAAAGATTCCAAAGAAGGAGCCTCCACCACACTCCGGGGCAGAGAGTTCCACTGCTTCTTACAGTCAGGAAGGTTTTTCCCCCCTAATATTTAGGTGGAATTTTTTTTCCTGCCATTTGAATCCATGGCTCTGTGTCTTAGCAGCAGAAAACGATCTTATGCTCTCCTCCATATGACATCCTTTCAAATATTGCAACTCTCCGTATCCATGGATTCTGTATCCATGGATTCTACCATACACAGTTTTTAAATACTTCCCTCCAAAACAACAATTTGCAAAAGCAAAGCTTGATGTTGCCATTTTATACTAGGAACACCCTCATATTAAGTCATTATATATAACTAGCCATCCCCTGCCATGTGTTGCTGTGGCCCACATGGGGGTTCTGTGTGGGAGGTTTGGCCCAATTCTATCGTTGGTGGAGTTCAGAATGCTCTGAGGTGAACTATAAATCCCAGCAACTACAACTCTCAAATGTCAAGATTCTATTTCCCCCAAACTCCACCAGTGTTCACATTTGGGCATATTGAGTCTTTATGTAGAGTTTGGTCCAGACCCATCATTGTTTGAGTCCACAGTGATCTCTGGATGTAGGTGATCTACAACTCCAAAACCAAAGGACACTACCCACCAAACCCTTCCAGTATTTTCTGTTGGACATGGGAGAACTGTGTGCCAAGTTTGGTTCAATTCCATCGTTGGTGGGGTTCAGAATGCTCTTTGATTGTAGGTGAACTATAAATCCCAGCAACTACAACTCCCAAATGACAAAATCATTTTTTTGAGTGAAGGACATGCATTGGGTTGTTAGGTGTCTTGTGTCCAAATTTGGTGTCAATTCGTCCAGTGGTTTTTGAGTTCTGTTAATCCCACAAACGAACATTACATTTTATTTATATAGATTACTAGCTGACATCCTGAGGAGTGAGGTTGAATGGGCCTTAAGAAGCATTGCTAACAACAAGGAAGCAGGAGATGACGGGATCCCAGCTGAACTGTTTAAAATCCTGAAAGAGGATGCTGTCAAGGATGCTGTCAAGGTGATGCCAGCAAATATGGAAAACACAGGAATGGCCATCAGACTGGAAAAAATCAACTTATATCCCCATACCAAAAAAGGGAAATGCGAAAGACTGCTCCAACTTCCGTACAGTGGCCCTTATTTCTCATGCCAGTAAGGTAATGCTCAAGATCCTGCAAGGAAGACTCCAGCAATACATGGAGCGAGAGTTGCCAGATGTTCAAGCTGGGTTTAGAAAAGGCAGAGGAACGAGAGACCAGATTGCCAATATCCGCTGGATAATGGAGAAAGGCAGGGAGTTTCAGAAAAACATCTATTTCTGCTTCATTGACTATTCTAAAGCCTTTGACTGTGTGGATCATAATAAATTGTGGCAAGTCCTTGGTGGGATGGGCATCCCAAGCCACCTTGTCTCTCTCCTGAGGAATCTGTACAAGGACCAAGTCGCAACAGTCAGAACTGACCACGGAACAACAGACTGGTTCAAGATTGGGAAAGGCGTACGGCAGGCTTGTATATTCTCACCCAACCTATTCAACTTGTATGCAGAACACATCATGCGATGTGCGAGCTTGATGAATGCAAGGCTGGGGGGGAAATTGCTGGAAGAAACATTAACAACCTTAAATATGCAGATGATATCACTTTGATGGCCGAAAGCGAGGAGGAGCTGAGGAGCCTTCTAATCAAGGTGAAAGAAGAAAGTGCAAAAGCTTGGGTTGCAGCTAAACATCAAAAAAACCAAGATTATAGCAACAAGAATGATTGATAACTGACAAATAAAGGGAGAAAACGTGGAGGCAGGGACAGGGTTTTCATTTCTAGGTCCAAAGATTACTGCAGACGCAGACTGCAGTCAGGAAGTCAGAAGATGTTTCCTTCTTGGGCAGTAATCAATCTTGATAAAATAGTGAAGAATAGAGACATCACACTGGCAACCAAGATCTGCAACGTTAAAGCAATAGTATTCCCCATAGTCACCTACGGATGTGAGAGCTGGGCCATAGGAATGCTGAGCAAAGGAAGATAGATGCTTTTGAACTGTGGTGCTAGAGGAAAGTTCTGAGAGTGCCTTGGACAGCAAGAAGATCCAACCAGTCCATACTTCAGGAAATAAAGCCCGACTGCTCATTGGAGGGAAGGATAGTAGAGACAAAGATGAAGTACTTTGGCCACATCATGAGAAGAAAGGAAAGCTTAGAGAAACAATGATGCTGGGGAAAATGGAAGGAAAAAGGAAGAGGGGCCGATCAAGGGCAAGATGGATGGATGGAATCCTTGAAGTGACTGGATTGACTTTGAAGGAGCTGGGGGTGGTGACGGCCAACAGGGAGCTCTAGCATGGGCTGGTCCATGAGGTCACGAAGAGTCGGAAGCAACTGAATGAATAAACAACAACAATATACAATGGAACTTGAGTATCCATGGATTTTGTTATCCACAGGCATCCTAGAACCAAACCCCAGCAGATACCAAGGACCCACTATAGTTATAGAATATAGTTATATTGTAGTGTTTGAAACTGCATTGTATGGTTAGTATATAATACAAAATAGCTGTATTGTATGTGTCTAAACTGCATTATACAGCAGCATAGATCCAGCCCAAGAAAGTGAACAGTGTCCTTCCATCAACAGGAAAAGGCATGGAAGAAGTGTGCTGAATAATCCCATTAAATCAAATGGAACTGAACCTTTGTCCTCTCCCAATTTTGGAGGAGACCTTTCTGGCCTTTCCAAGCTGTCTTTGGGAGCCTTTTGGGGGGAAAGCCGGAATCCAGACACTCCCCCATTGACTTCCCTCCTCACCAGCTGTTCCTCCATCTGCTGAAACTTAAGTTCTCTTCTTCCACATTCCCAAAACCAAGCCTCCCCAATGACACAAATCCACCAATTATTAATATTGTCATAAATAGTAAGCTTTTGGTGCCTATTGATCAGAGCTGGGTGAGTTCCATGTCCCAGCTTTCAGTGAATACATTGTTTTCAGGTTATGCAGAAGATGAAGTTTTCAATACTTTACAGTGTTGTTTGAAATAGTCTAAGGTTCTGTTTCCTGCACTTTGGGAAAGTGATTTATTTTGGACAATGGGTTTTGGGAGGGATTCTGAGATTTGGAAAAACAACCCTGCCTTGATGCCATGTACACTCTGTCACAGGTTGTGTTTAAATACAGTTCACAATGATAATAACAAAGCATTTAACAATGATGTATAGATCCAGGTCCTTATCCAACCCCAAGGTAGAATTTCTCTAAGAGTGAGAGCATGTGACTTAGGTAGGGATTCAAAACCACGTCTCCACAGTCATAGTCCAATTATCAAACTACTTACTTACTTACTTAGGTAATCCCTCGTTGTCCAAGTAGGATTGTCTTCCAAGATCGGTATACTGGCAGTGAGTACGTAGGTGACCATGGAGCCCTGTTCTTGATCTGCATGTTCTACCGCAGTGAGGACATTGGTTTCCAGGTGGAAAGCGGTCCCGGTCGGAGTTGGCTTGATGTGCCTTCCTCTTGGCATGTTTCTCTCTTTCGCCCTCCATGGAATCCTGGGTGCTGTAGTTTTATAAGACTTCTCTGATGTTGGTGACTAATCATTGTCCAGGATCTCATATCATTTGAGCTGTGTTACATTAAAGTGCTAGCAAACTGCATTCATTCTACTGTTTAGATCAGTGTTTCTCAACCTTCCTAATGCCACAACCCCTTAATACAGTTCCTCATGTTGTGGTGACCCCCAACCATAAATTTATTTTCGTTGCTACTTCATAACTGTCATTTTGCTACTGTTATGAATCGTAATGTAAATATCTGATATGCAGGATGGATTTTCATTCACTGGACCAAATTTGGCACAAATAATAATAATAATAATAATAATAATAATAATAAATCTGACACAAATACCCAATACACCCAAATTTGAATACTGGTGGGGTTGGGGGGGATTGATTTTGTCATTTGGGAGTTGTAGTTGCTGGGATTTATAGTTCACCTACAATCAAAGAGCATTCTGAACTTCACCAATGATGGAATTGAACCAAACTTGGCACACAGAACTCCCATGACCAACAGCAAATATTGGAAGGGTTTGGTGGGCATTGACCTTGAGTTTTGATCACAAATACCCAATATGCCCTAATTTAAATACTGGTGTGGTTGGGAGAGGGATTTATTGTGTCATTTGGAATTGTAGTTGTTGGGATTTATAGTTCACCTACAATCAAAGAGCATTCTGAATGATGGAATTGATGGAATTGAACCAAATGATGGAATAGAACCAAATATGGCACACAGAACTCCCACAACGAACAGAAAATACTGGAAGGGTTTGGTGGGCATTGACCTTGAGTTTTGGAGTTGTAGTGCTACATCCAGAGAGCACTGTGGACTCAAACAATGATGGATCTGGACCAAACTTTACACAAATACTCAATATGCCCAAATGTGAACACTGGTGGGGTTTAGGAATAATAGACCTTGACATTTGGGAGTTTAGTTGCTGGGATTTATAGTTCACCTACAGTCAAAGAGCATTCTGAATCCCACCAATGATAGAATTGGGCCAAACTTCCCACACACAACCCCCATGACCAACAGAAAATACTGTATTTTCTGATGGTCTTTGGTGACCCCTTTGACACCTCCTCGTGACCCCCCACCAGGGGTCCCGACCCCCAGGTTGATAAACACTGGTTTAGATGCACCCTTGAATTTATTTATTTATTTATTTCAAAGTTTTATATACCGAGCTTCTCACCTCATTAGAGGGACTCAGCCCGGTTTCCAACCATAAAAACACATACAATTGGTAAAATATCAAAGTACATAATTACAATAAAACACTGGAAAAGCACATAAATTTAAAAACTACAGTGGTCAGTCGTCATACTAAAATCGAATATATATACCGTCTTCCATCCAGAACGTTGTCTCATTCTTCGAAAGCCTGTCTCCACAACCACAACTTCACCTGTTTCCTGAATGTCAGGATTGTTGGGGTGGTTCTGACCTCAGGCGGGAGAGAGTTCCAGAGTCGCGGGGTCACCACCGAGAAGGCCTTGTCCCTCGTCTCCACCAGCCGTGCTTGTGAGACCAGTGGGACCGAGAGCAGGGCCCCTCTAGAAGATCTTAGTAATCTTGATGGTTCATAGGGGAGAATACGTTGAACCATGATCTCTCCAGCAATTCTGTCAACCTGGTCTACCTTACAGGGCTCTTGGAACGTAAACAACTTTCTAATTGTTCACCATAGTCAGGGAAAAGCTGAGGATTGTACTCTGACAAACAGAGAACTGTTTCCATCACTTTGCCTTTTGCGGCATTTCCAAACGCTCCCTGTTTTTCCATCTACTCACCACTGTGCTGGAATAAAATATTTATTTATATATGACATTTATGTATTATATATATATATATATATATATATATATATATATATATATATCCAAAATGTAATAACATTACTTTAATTTAACTATTATCTATTTCTCTTCTGCCCCAATGTAGGAGTCAGGGCAGCTTGCAACCATTTCAGAGCACATAAAGCAATTAATAATACCCAAGTTAAAACACAATTTAACCCTATTTGTATTCTATAAGTTAAAACGCAAGTTAAACGCATTTTTTAAAAAAAACACACACACACACATACATTAGAGGCGTAATAAAACAGAAACACAAGACACAACACCCCATTAAAATCTCCATCTGTTGCAACATATTAAAAAACCAAATGCCTTCCTAAATTAAAAGGTCTCTTGCTTGACTGCAGAAAGAAAGCACGGAGGGAGTCAACGTCTTGTTTTGCTTCCCATAAGGAAACCCTTTGAGAGACAATTGTTTCAGTAGGAAGATCTGGATTCAAATACTGTGAAGTCCAACTCCATGATCATGAGCACGTCGCACTTGCGGCTTCAAGGAAAGCAAGCTCAAGCTTACTCTGAAGAAAACCCAATGATAGGGTCATACTAGGGTTGCCAACTTCATGACACACAGTCAAATTGACTTTGACTTCTGGTGACCCCAAATAATGAGGAACCTCGAAATCATGATGTCATCCACAGGAGAGCTTTGATCTTGCAGATTCATTGCTTCATTCGCGACAATGGGTTCAATAGGAAGATCTGGATTCAAATACTGTGGAGTCCAACTCCGTGATCATGAGCATGTTGCACTTGCAGCTTCAAGGAAATCAAGCTCAAGCTTACTCTGAAGAAAATCCAATGATAGGGTCATACTATGGTTGCCAACTTCATGACACACAGTCAAATTGACTTTGACTTCTGGTGACCCCAAATAATGAGGAACCTCAAAATCATGATGTCATCCACAGGATAGCTTTGGTCTTGCAGATTCATTGCTTCGTTCGCTTAATGTGCATCTAAACTGTGAGATGGATGTGGTTTGACACCACTTCAACTGCCATGGCTCAATGCTATAGGTTCATGGGAGTTGTAGTTTTGCAAGGCCTTCTGTGCCAAACAGTGCTGGTGCCTCACTAAACTGCAACTCCCAGGATTCCATAACAATGAGCCTTAACCATTTAACTAGGGGTCAACTGCATTCCTTCCGGAGTGTAGATGCAAAAGGATCACAAGAACGGTGAGCAAAAATCCCAGAACCACATGGGGGAACCTAGTGAATGACCTGCAGAGAGCTGGGACCAACGTCACAAAGGCTACCATCAGTAACACATGACCCAACCAGGGACTCAGATCCCGCAGTGCCAAGCGTGTCCCCCTGCTTAAGCCAGGACATGTCCAGGCCAACTGAAGTTTGCTAGAGAGCATTTGGATGATCCAGAAGAGTCTTGAGAGAATGTCATTATGAATGTCAGATGAAACCAAAGTAGAACTGTTTGGCAGAAACACAACTCTTTGTCATGTTTGGAGGAGAAAGAATGCTGAGTTGCCTCCAAAGAACACCATCCCTACTGTGAAGCATGGGAGTGGGTGGCAAAGTCATGCTTTGGGGCTCTTTCTCTGCAAAGGGACCAGGGCGACTGATCCGTAGACATGAAAGAAGGAATGGGGCCATGTATTGTGAGATTTGGAGTGCAAACCTTCTTCCATCAGCAAGGGCACTGAAGATGAAATGTGGCTGGGTCTTTCAGCATGACAATGATCCCAAGCACACTGCCAGGGCAATGAAGGAGTGGCTTCGTAAGAAGCATTTCAAGGTCCAGGAGTGGCCTAGCCAGTCTCCAGATCTCAACCCTATAGAAAACCTTTGGAGGGAGTTGAAAGTCCGTGTTGCCCAGCGACAGCCCCAAAACATCACTGCTCTTGAGGAGATCTACATGGAGGAATGGGCCAACAGACCAGCAACAGTGTGTGCCAACCTTGTGAGGACTTACAGAAAAGTTTGACCTCTGTCATTGCCAATAAAGGATATGAGATGAACTTTTGTTATGGACCAAATACTTATTTTCCACAAAAATTTGCAAATAAATTCATTAAAAATCAGACAATGTGATTTTCTGGATGTGTTTTCTCATGTTGTCTCTCATTTATTTATTTATTTATTTATTTATTTATTTATTTACCTTACTTATATACCGCTGTTCTCAGCCCGAAGGCGACTCACAGCGGTTCACAACAAATACGAACAGCAAAAATTCAGTGCTACAGTGTAAAAACAGTTAACAACCTAACACATTACACAATTAATAAACAGTTACTACAATACCCATTCACTGGCGTCTCGTCATCAAATGTTCCATTCCATTGTTCATTAACCAATCATTGCACTAATTATTCGAACGCCTGCTCAAACAGCCAGGTCTTTTTTTGCGGAATACCATTAGAGATGGTGCTAATCTAATGTCTGTAGGAAGGGCGTTCCACAGCCGGGGAGCCACCACCGAGAAGGCCCTATCTCTCGTCCCCACCAGCCGTGCTTGTGAAGCTGGCGGGATCGAGAGCAGGGCCTCCCCGGAAGATCTCAAAGTCCTGGTGGGTTCATAGGCAGAGATGCAGTCGGATAGGTAGCTTGGGCCGGAACCGTTTAGGGCTTTAAAGGCCAACGCCAGCACTTTGAATTGAGCCCAGTAGCAGATCGGTAGCCAGTGGAGTTGGCGCAACAGGGGGGTTGTATGCTCCCTGCGCTCCGCTCCTGTTAAGATCATGGCTGCCGAGCGTTGGACTAGTTGGAGCTTCCGAGCTGTCTTCAAAGGCAACCCCACGTAGAGAGCGTTGCAATAGTCTAAACGGGATGTAACCAGAGCGTGGACTACCATGGCCAAGTCAGACTTCCCAAGGTACGGGCACATCATCATAGTTGAGGTCTACCTATGATGTCAATTACAGGCCTCTCTCATCTTTTTAAGTGGGAGAACTTGTACAATTGGTATCTGACTAACCCCCCCCCCCACTGTACCATAGCATCCTAAATTTAGTATTCCATTATAAGGTAAAGGTAAAGGTTGTCCCCTGACATTAAGTCCAGTCATGTCTGACTCTGGGGTGTGGTGCTCATCTCCATTTCTAAGCCAAAGAACCAGCGTTGTCCATAGACACCTCCAAGGTCATGTGGCCAACATGACTGCATGGAGCGCTGTTACCTTCCCACCGGAGCGGTACCTGTTGATTTACTCACATTTGCATGTTTTCAAACTGCTAGGTTGGCAGAAGCTAGGGCTGACAGCAGAAGCTCACGCTGCTCCCCAGAATCGAACCTGTGACTTTTTGATCAACAAGCTAAGCAGCTCAGCGCTTTAACCCACTGCGCCACCGGGAAGGGGCACCTGTATATGTATATTCCATTATACATGTCTATATTTCGCAATGTTGTCATGGCTGCCCTTCCAAGTCCTAGGATGCATCTTAAAAATCAGATGCACTGATAAATTCCTAAACATCCTGCGGCTCCGCCATGATGACAACAATCTTGGAGCAATGGCTCCCAAAGTGACCAATTTAAACCATGGCCATATAGCCCGAAAAAACCTAGAACAACCTAGTGATTGTGGCCATGAAAGCCTTCGACAATACATTGACCAATTTAAGGTGGAATCAAGTGTCAAAAAGGGAAGTGTTATTGGCCCAAACCTATTTTCTATCTTCATCACTATGATACTGCACTTTGTCAATGGGAAGCATCCCACGGGCATGGAACTCATCTATTGGACACATGGCAAGCTATTTAACCTCCGCAGACTGAAAGCTAAAACCAAGGTCACAACAACATCTGTGATAGAACTCCAATATGCTGATGACACTGCCATCTGTGCACATTCAGAAAAAGACCTACAAGCCACAAAAAGCTTGGCCTCTCACTGAACATAAAGAAAACTAAAGTGCTCTTCCAACAATCCTTCACCTTCCACCTGGAAACTAATGTCCTCACCGTGAAAGGTCATACAGATCCAGAATAGGTCTCTACAGTCACCTACGGATCCACTGCCAAGACCTGACACCTGGAAGGCAACCAGACTCGGTCACAAGGGATAGCCTATGATTATGTACAAATATTGGACTTAGCATTGTGACTCACATGATTGTTATTGCTGTTATTAAATGTGTAGTTTTGCATTTGTTATACAGGTTAAGCATTGCTTATCCAAAATAACAATCATCCTTATATTTTGGAGTTCCCTTATATCCATGGGGAGCAATGATAGCAATAATCACCATCAGCCCTCTATTTTGGGGTTCCTTCATATTCTTGGGAAGAAGCAGGTAAGATACTACTAATACTAATAATATCAACAATAACAACAATGTAAACACCTATATCCCTATATGTTGGGGTTCTCCTATACCCATTGAGGAAAAAGCAAGTAAGATACTACTACTACTACTACTAACAATAGCAACAACAATAATCTAATCTCCCCATATTTTGGAGTTCCCCAGTAATCATTATCCCCATACTTTGGAGTTCCCTCATATCCATGGGAAGAGGTAGGTAAGACACTTCTACTACTACTACTACTACTACCAACAACAACAACAACAACAACAACAACAACAACAACAATGTAAACCCCTATATTTGTGGTTTCCTCTATATCCATTGGGGGAAAGGCAAGTAATAATATTCCTTATACTTTGGGGTTCCCTCATATCCATGGGAAGAGGCAGGTAAGATACTACTACTAATAGCTACAGTGTAAACCCCTATATTTGTGGGTTCCTCCATAACCATTGGGGAAAATGCAAGTCATCACACTTCCTTATACTTTGGAGTTCCCTCATATCGATGGGAAGAGGCAGGTAAGATACTACTACTAATAGCTACAGTGCAAACCCCTATATTTGTGGATTCCCCTATATCCATTGGGGGAAAGGCAAGTAATCATCTTCCTTATGCTTTGGGGTTCTTTTATATCCACGGGAAGAGGCAGATAATCATCACCATCCCTATACTTAGGGAAAAACCAGGTAAGATACTACTACTACTACTACAAATAACAATAACAACAATTTTGGGGTCTCTCTACAGCCACTGGGGAAAAGCCAAGTAATCATCATTCCTATACTTTGGGATTCCCTCATATCAAGGAAGAGGCAGGTATGATACTCATCATCATCATCATCACCATCTTCAATCTTCACCTAACTTTTGGGGATTCCGCTGCATCTGATATCGAGCTCTTTTGGGGGTTCCCTCCAGGGAGGAGAGCCCTAGGACTGCACCAAAGAGAGTCCTGGATACCTTGGTGAGATTTCCGGAAGCCAATCCAAGAGCGCAGGAATATTTTAAAATATAATAAGCTCACCAGAGGCGGAAGAAGTCCAGCGATCGAGGTTTATTGGCGATTCAGCTGCAATCGGATGCAATTGTAGGGATAGTTCCTCTACAAGCATGGTGATACAAAGATTTCAGGCATTTTTATACAGTACAAGACAAAAGAAAGCAGTTTGAAACTCCCGCCGCCCCTTGCCGGCCGGCTTGACGCTGATTGGCTGAGGCTGGAACAGCTGGGAGGAGGCTTGGCGGCCCGCCTCAGCTTTCAGCCAATCAGAACGCTCCTGCGCCTCGGGAGGGCCAATGGGCGCCCTCCGCTCGCTTCTGAGTTTAGACCAATCAGGAGTGAGGAGGCGGAACGGCCGCAGACAAAGGGGAAAGATGATGGGATTTGGATTTCCTGCCCGCTGGAATGCGGGCTTTGTCTTAGGCGGGAAGAGGGTGATACTTGGTAAACAAAAGGCTTTCCTGCCCTTAATGAGTCTGGCGGGTAATTTGAATGGACTAGTTCGAAATCGGACCTCCTGGGGGGTCAACGATATCTGGGTGATTCAATCAGTTTCTTTTTTTCCGAGGCTCTGCTGACCCCCTTCTCTCGCTGGCCTTGCTCCGATGGCTAGGGTTGGGGATCAGCAGCATTGTCCATGCTGATGAGTCAATCAATATGTGATTAAGGAAGAGGCTGGGGCTCTTTCCTCAGGCAGTTCCTGGTCACGCCGGTTTTGTGGGGCGAGGGTCAAGGGGGTGAGGATACAGAGGAATTCATAAGGGTTACATCTATCATAATCATAAGGCATAGGCATCACTAATTTACAGGCATTTCATATTTTTACAACCCACAACCCATCCCAACCCCAGTTCATTACAGTAAGAAAATATTTTATTTATTTCATAAAAAGGAAAAGGAAAACTGGAAATCCCAAAGTCCGGGCGAAGGGGCTTGGAGGTGGAGGTCAGCCCATGGTCCAGGCCGGCCAACAGAAGATCGGTTCTTCCTTGAAGCAGGAGCTGGAGCTGAAGGGGGAGCTGGGTTCCACTGCTCTGTCCTTGGTAAAACTAGCGCTCCCAACCGAGGATCGGGCCTCCCTGCCCGATCCTCCTCTCCCAAGGCTCCCCCTTGGGCAACGGCGGTGGGTCCCCGGCGGCGGGGGCCATGCAGGAGCAAGCGGCAGCGAGCGGGATGAAGCAGTCCGGAAAAGCCGGCGAAAATTTGACAATCAGCTGTTGACTCGGCCAGATTTAATATTTAAACAAAAACAATTATTTCCCGGGTGCAGGAGTCCAAAATGAGAAAACCAAGATGGCAGTTAGTCTTAGAATTTAATGTAGAAAAATATGAAATTTGAACGGGGCCGATCCGCCATGTTGTTGTTTTGGCGGATAAGGGGGCCCATTAGGAAAACCTCCGTATCCGCGGTTTTAACTAACGCAGATTTGGGGGCCCGGGGAGGCCGGGAAGGCATCCCCGGTGAGCTCACGGTTCCCCGGAGCTCAGAAAAAGGCTTATTTTATGTTAGAAAAGTTTCAGTCAGTAAAGGACACAAAGTATCAAGCGGAAAGGATTTAAAGTTTCAAATCTTAAGTGTTTTATTAGGGGCTTTGTTACAAAGAGAGGGAGAGGGGAAAGTGAAAGAAAAGCTCCATGCAGTCTTGAGTTTAGCTTGAGCTGCTCACTGGGGCACATTCCATCAGTCAGACCCAACTCGGCTCTCCGGAACTGCGGAACTCCCTGCTGCGGTTCAGACCAGCTTGAAGGCGGGAGATTCTGCCGCCTGGGGGGACATCACATCCATTGGGAAAAAGCAGGTAATCTTCACCATGCATATA
The DNA here is from genome assembly GCF_025583915.1 of Anolis sagrei ordinatus. Classification (NCBI taxonomy): domain Eukaryota; kingdom Metazoa; phylum Chordata; class Lepidosauria; order Squamata; family Anolidae; genus Anolis; species Anolis sagrei. Next base: position 273,044,781 of record NW_026846588.1, on the reverse strand, counting down.
CTTAGGGAAGAGGCAGGTGAAATACTACCACTCATCATCACCATCTAACTCGGATCTGGGCAAACTTCGGCTCTCCAGGTGTTTTGGACTTCAACTTCTACAATTTCTAACAGCCTACCGAGACCTCACAACCTCTGAAGATGCCTGCCATTGATGCAGGCCAAATTCAGGAGAGAATGCTTCTGGAACATGGCCATGCAGCTCGGAAAACTCACAGCAAACCAGCCTACCGGCTGTTAGGAATTCTGGGAGTTGAGGTTCAAAACTTACTTACGTCGGCGATCCGAGTAGGATAGTCTTCCAAGATCAGTGTACTGGTGGGTCAGTAGTTGACTGTGGAGCCCTATTCTTGATCTGCATGTTCTCCTGTAGTGAGAAGGCGGTGGAAGGTGGTCCCGGTCAGAGTTGGATTGACACGCCTTCCTCTTGGCACACTTCTCTCTTTCACCCTCCATTCATGCCTCTTCAAATTCTACAGCACTGCTGGTCACAGCTGACCTCCAGCTGGAGCACTCAAGGGCCAGGTCTTCCCACTTCTCAGTGTCTATGCCAGAGTTTTTAAGGTTGGCTTTGAACCCATCTTTCAATTTCTTTCACCCTCCATTCGTGCCTCTTCAAATTCTGCAGCACTGCTGGTCACAGCTGACCTCCAGCTGGAGCAGTCAAGGGTCAAGGTTTCCCAGTTCTCAGTGTCTATGACAGAGTTTTTAAGGTTGGCTTTGAGCCCATCTTTAAATCTCTTTTCCTGTCCACCAACATTCCCTTTTCCATTCTTGAGTTCAGAGTAGAGCAATTGCTTTGGGAGACGGTGGTTGGGCATCCGGACAACGTGGCCGTTCAAGCGGAATTGATGGCGGAGGACCATTGCTTCAATGCTGGTGGTCTTTGCTTCTTCCAGCATGCTGATGTTTGTCTGCTTGTCTTCCCAAGAGATTTGAAGGATTTTCCAGAGGCAGCGCTGATGGAATCGTTCCAGGAGTTGTATGTGACGTCTGTAGACAGTCCACATCTCACAGGCATAGAGCAGGGTTGGGAGGGCAATAGCTTTATAAACAAGCACCTTGGTCTCCCCATGGATGTTCCGGTCCTCAAACACTCTGTGCTTCATTCGGAAAAATGCTGCTCTTGCAGAGCTCAGTTGGTGTTATATTTCAGTGTCTTTTGTGGAGAGGCGGCTGCTAAGGGAGCAGAAATGGTCCACATTTTCTAATATTACACCGTTAAGCTGTATCTCTGGCATTACAGAGGGATTGGCTGGTGACTTCTGGAAGAGCACTTTGGTTTTCTCGATGTTCAATGACAGGCCGAGCTTCTTGTACGGTGTTTAGAGTGGCTTGTACTTCTTCTGAATGTGCACAGACTATGTTATCATCAGTATATTGGAGTTCTATAACAGATGTTGTTGTAACCTTGGTTTTGGCTTTCAGTGTTCAATGACAGGCCGAGCTTCTCGTATGCTTCTGCAAAGGTATTTAGAGTGGCTTGTAGGTCTCCTTCTGAATGTGCATAGACAACGTTGTCATCAGCATATTGGAGTTCTATAACAGATGTCCTTGTGACCTTGGTTTTGGCTTTCAGTCTGCTGAGGTTCGAAACACCAAGTCTAAAGTTTGCCCAGCCCTGATCTATATTGTGGGATTTACCTGTATCCATGGGGAGTCGGGTAAGAAAATAATAACAATGATTGTTGAAGGCTTTCATGGCCGGAATCACTGGGTTGTTGTAGGTTTTTTCGGGCTATATGGCCATGTTCTAGAGGCATTTTCTCCTGACGTTTCGCCTGCATCTATGGCAAGCATCCTCAGAGGTTGTGAGGTCTGTTGGAACTAGGAAAAGGGGTTTTATATATCTGTGGAATGACCAGGGTGGGACACAATAGTTGTTGCTGTTGTTGCTGTTGTTGCTGTTGTTGTTGTTGTGGTTGAGCCTGCCTTGTCCCTGCCCCCTTAAGCGTCCTCCAGTAAGCAGCAACCCAGCTCCCAGCTCTGCTTTTCCTGAATGGAGGGCCTTCGCCTGGGAGGGCGGCGCGCACTTTGGCGACGCTCCCTTGGCGCGGGAGAAAGGGAGGCAGGCAGGCAGGCAGCCCAGGGAGGCGGGCGCGCTTTGGAGAGGCGGCCAGTCCACGCACACGCAACACACACACAGACACCATACATACACACACACACACACACACACACAAGGCCCTTCCTTGCCAGAGGAGGAGGAGATGGAGGCGAGACGGGGATTCGCAGTGCCTTAAACCTTAGGAGAGAAAGAAAGGGGAGTTGAATCCGGAGAGAAGGTGGGAGCCGAAAAAAGGGGGGGATCCCTGCGTGTTCGTGGAAGGATCCCCAGCCGGAGCAAAGGAGGAGGAAGAGGCACCGGAGGAACGAAGAAGCATCACGAAAGCAGGAACCTGAACCCACTTGGGAAAGGGAGATCCCTTTCCACGCCACGAAGGCAACCCACCCACGCGAGATGCGTTTCCCACGAGGTGAGTCTTTCTTTGCGGGTCTCTTTTTTAAAGGAAGGAGACGGCGAAACTTTCCTTTCTATGGCTATTGTCACTCCCAACGGGTGGGTGGGTTTGGTCACGCGTGGAACTGAGAAGCAGTGTGGACGCCCCCCAAAAGGGGATTCGGGTCTGATCTTGAAGGGAAGGAGGCGGGGAAACTTTCCTTTCTATGGCTATTTTCACTCCCACGCGGGTGGGTGGGTTTGGTCACGCGTGGAACTAAGAAGCAGTGTGGACGCCCCCCAAAAGGGGATTCGGGTCTGATCTTGAAGGGAAAGTATTAGGCAGGCTTTATTCCTCCCTTCCATACCTATTGCAACTTTTAAGAAACACCCGTGGGGATGTTCACTCACACACAAAGGATTTTCTCCACACACCCCAAACAAATCCCACCCACCCAATGTTACAAATGAATGCACTTGAATTGCCAATGACTTGGTATTATATTAGTATGAGATTTGTAGTTTTACAAGTTCTCAACCAAAGAGTTCTGCTGACCCACCAAACTACAACTCCCAGGATACCAATCCCATACTTAATGAATGCACTTGAATTGCCAATGACTCGGTATTATATTAGTATGGGATTTGTAGTTTTACAAGTTCTCAGCCAAAGAGTTCTAGTGACCCACCAAACTGCAACTCCCAGGATGCCATAGCAGGGAAGCCAAGGCAGGGAAAGTGGTGTCAAACTGCATCAATTCTATAGTGTAGACTAGAAGCATCCAAGGATTGAAAACTCAATGGAACCCAATGATTGACTGCAGCAGAAACTTTCACAAACTCCAATCCTATTTCCTCCCCTTGACACTTGTGCAAGTACATTGGACCCAATTGGTCTACTCTAGCTGTAACTAACCAACCCATGGATCGAGGCCTCCTGTACATACTAATTACCAGGTGTGTAGATTTAATGCAGTTTGACACCACTTTAATAGCAATGGCTCCATACTATGGAATCCTAGGAGTTGTAGTTTGGCGCAGGATGCTCAGGATGGACCTTGTTAAACTCACAGTTGCATTGAGTTATGACATTTTAAAGTGGTTCCAAACTGCGTTAATTTTGCAGTGTAGATGCACCCTTAAAGGGTTGGTTTCCCCCCAAAATCTGCCATCAAGTTAGCAAATCAAATTCATTATTGGGTTGTTGTGAGTTTTCCGGGATGATGGCTAAGTTCCAGAAGCATTCTCTCCTGACGTTTTGCCCACATCTATGGCAAATCCAAAGATTGTGATTGTTGTTATTTAATTGGGCATGACTAGTCAGTATAACGCAGAACATATTTAACATGAGGAAGAACTTCCTGACTGTGAGAGACGTTCAGCAGTGGAACTCTCTGCCCTGGAGTGTGGTGGAGGCTCCTCCGTTGGAAGCTTTTAAACAGAGGCTGGATGGCCATCTGTCAGGGGTGCTTTGAATGCAATATTCCTGCTTCTTGGCAGAATGAGGTTGGACTGGGTGGAAAACTCACAGCAACCCAGTGATTCCTGGCCATGAAAACCTTCGACAACACAACAATAATATTTATTACCCTCTTGTAGCACTTTGAGTCTCTTTTAATGACAATTTTTCCTTTCCACACAATTCATGCATCTTGAACTGGAAATGGATTATTATTATTATTATTATTATTATTATTTGATACAAAACAACATAAGTACACAGCAAACACTATGCTGGAATTTCTATTTGATCACACGTCATACACTTCCCAAGTGTCTAGGACTGTAATGTATCGGCAAATAATGCGTGCAGATCTGAGTAGGGTGGCCTTTTGCAGCTGACAGATGGTAATCTGGTCAGCGCTGATTGTTTTTAAGTGCAGGCCAAGGTCTTGAGGCTCTGCACCCAGTGTGCCGATCACCAATGGGACCACCTTTACTGGCTTGTGCCAGAGTCTTTGCCATTCTATCTTTAAATCCTCTTATTTTTATTATTACTAGCCGTCCCCTGCCACACGTTGCTGTGGCCCACATGGGGGTTCTGTGTGGGAGGTTTGGACCAATTCTATCGTTGGTGGGGTTCAGAATGCTCTGTGATTGTAGGTGAACTATAAATCTCAGCAACTACAACTCCCAAATGTCAAGATTCTATTTTCCCCCAAACTCCACCAGTGTTCACATTTGGGCATATTGAGTATTTGTGTAGAGTTTGGTCCAGATCCATCATTGTTTGAGTCCACAGTGTTCTCTGGATGTAGGTGAACTACAACTCCAAAACCAAAGGACACTGCCCACCAAACCCTTCCAGTATTTTCTGTTGGCTATGGGAGAACTGTGTGCCAAGCTTAGCTCAATTCCATCGTTGGTGAGGTTGAGAATGCTCTTTGATTGCAGGTGAACTATAAATCCCAGCAACTACAACTCCGAAATAACAAAATCAATTTTTTTGAGTGAAGGACATACATTGGGTTGTTAGGTGTCTTGTGTCCAAATTTGGTGTCAATTCCCCCAGTGGTTTTTGAGTTCTGTTAATCCCACAAACGCACATTACATTTTTATTTATATAGATTACATTTATTTATCCTCCGCTTTTTCTCTCCACAATGAGACTCAGAGCAGAGACTCAAATATTGAGATTTGCAGTTTACAGGGGACTTTGGATAAACGACATTATATAATGAAATGTGGTTTGGCACAATTTAACCGTCTTGGCTCAATGCCATGGGATCTTGGGAGTTGTTGTTTGTTTTGGCACCAGCACTTTTTGGGCCGTGAAGGCTAAAGACCTTGTAAAACTGCAACACCCAGGATTCCATAGCATCGAGCCCTAGGAGTAAAAGTAGTGTCAAACTGCATTGGATTATGTCTCTGCCAGAAAGCTTCACCAAACTATAAATCCCAAGAGCTGGTAAAGGGGGATCCAAAGGCTATAACTGGATAGTGTGAAACAGCCCCTGGTCTGTGTACTGTATATAAAATAATGTATAATGAGTTTTTTAAAGGGTGCAGAAACAAACAAATGAAATTAGTGGGTTATAATCAATTTCAGCAAATGCATGGAGCACTTAAAACTCAAAGGAAGCAGACTAACTCTTGAAAACTCAGCTGTAATACTTCTGTTAGTGCGTTAAACCCCTGTGCCGGCAGGACTGAAGACTGACAGATCGCAGGTTCGAATCTGGGGAGAGGCGGATGAGCTCCCTCTGTCAGCTCCAGCTCCTCATACGGGGACATGAGAGAAGCCTCCCACAAGGATGATAAAAACATCAAATCATCCAGGCATCCCCTGGGCAACATCCTTGCAGACAGCCAATTCTCTCACACCAGAAGCAACTTGCAATTTCTCAAGTCGCTCCAAAAACAAAAAGTCCCAATTGTTGTCATAAAAATCACCAAATTGGCCCGATGCTGGCCTAGTTCACAGGGGATGACACATGAGGAGCTTCCTGGGGTCAGCAGGCTCCATGTCGAGGCACACAAGACGATGAGGGAACACGAATATCGTTGCCATGTGGAGCCATGGGACCATGGGGGGAAAGTCTTAGACTACTACATGGGGGCTTTGGACTGAAGAAGCGGATTTGAAGGGTGTAGGCGTCTGTTCAGCAGAAAGTGAGATGGCAGTTAGACTTAGAATTCGTCAGGGAGAAAGATGGCACTGATTTGAATCAGATCAGTTAATCCGCAGATACTGAGACCATGTGGGTGTCCGTATCCGCAGTTTAAAGGAACGCAGTTTCGGCCTTCCTGGACGCTGCAGGTGCATCCCAGCTGAGCCAACAGGGCTCCACGGCTCAGGAGAGGGAAAGTTCATAGTTGCAGGAAGAAAGATGGCACCGATTTGGAGCAGATCAGTTAACCTGCGGATATGGAGACCATGTGGGTTTCCGTATCCGCGGTTTAAAGGAAGGCAGTTTCGGCCTTCCTGGACGCTGCAGGAGTATCCTGGCCGAGCCAACAGGGCTCCATGGCTCAGGAGAGGGAAAGTTCATAGTTGCAGGGAGAAAGATGGCACCGATTTGGAGCAGATCGGTTAAYCCGCRGATACSGAGACCATGTKGGTCTCCGTATCCGCGRTTTAAAGGAAYGCAGTTTYGGCCTTCCTGGGAYGCTGCAGGTGCRTCYYGGCTGAGCCAACAGGGCTCCATGGYTCRGGAGAGGGAAAGTTCATAGTTGRAGTAGAGTWAAAGTCAGTAAAAGASACAATGTATCACTTCAGAGAGGGAAAAGTARAAGAAAGWGATACCTTTTTATTGGGGGRTTGTTACAATGAAGCTAAGGGAAGTTAGTAGGGAAGGGAAAAAGAGAGTCCTTTGTTGAGGCTGTTGCTGGTATCTCTGTCCTGCAGATGCTGGGAAAACCCATGCTTCCAGAAACTGTGGAACTCCCTGCTGCAGTTAGATCAATTTGAAGACAGGGACCTCAGCGCCGGCTGTCAATAAGATTCTTTATTTCTTGTTTCCAAATGATCCCAAAGGACTGGACTAACTTCTCCATAAGGGCACAGTTACATTGTAGAAAGTAGTGCAGTTTTGTGGCAAAGTTTTGTGGCAAAGTTTTGTGGCAAAGTTTCAGCGCTATGGGAACATGGGAGTATTAGTTTTACAAGGTCTTTAGCAAAATCGACAGATTGCAGGGTTCGTAGTGATGTCAAACTGCATTAATTCTAGAGTGTAGATCAGGTATGGGCCAACTTGGGCCCTCCAGGTGTTTTGGACTTCAACTCCCACAATCCCTAACAGCCTGAGGCTGTTAGGGATTGTGGGAGTTGAAGTCCAAAACACCTGGAGGGCCCAAGTTGGCAAATGCCTTGTGTAGATGTCCCTTCTGTTTAATTCCTTCACATCACCACCTCCTTATTTTGATTCTTCCTTCCTTACTCCATCCTCTTTTCTTCTCCTTCCATCTTTTCTTTCTTTCTTTCTTTCTTTCTTTCTTTCTTTCTTTCTTTCTTTCTTTCTTTCTCTGCCTCTCCTCCTCCTTCTAAACAGACAAAGATCTCTGGGAAAAGTTGTTTGCCTGGAGTCCGCTTCTGGGATCTTTCTTGTCAAGACTGCGGTGATTAAAAAGATCACAAGGACTCCTGATGAGACAGAGGGGGAAATTCCCGGCTCCGGAGAGAAAAATATGGAAATGTGCAGGAGGTTAAGAGGTTGCGCTTCCGATATAAGCCCAGGCAAGTCCATCGCCTGGCTGGGACTGAAGCTGTGGGGGAGAAAACTGCCTTAAAAGCAGTGTTAAAAGAGACGTGTTTTGCTTTTTGGGGGGACAACAGCTCCCAGAATCCCCAAGAAAGCGTGGTATTTGAAAGGACTTGTTTGTTAACTGCAATCCGTGAGAGCCGTTCAGCAGTGGAACTCACTGCCCTGGAGTGTGGTGGAGGCTCCTTCTTTGGAAGCTTTTAAGCAGAGGCAGGATGGCCATCTGTCAGGGGTGCTTTGAATGCAATATTCCTGCTTCTTGGCAGGAGGTTGGACTGGATGGCCCATGAGGTCTCTTCCAACTCTATGATTCTATGATCAAGTTGATTTGGGATACGTCTACACTATGGAACGAAGGTAGTTTGATGACACTTTGGTTCAATGTTATGGAATCCGCAGAGTTGACATTTTACAAGGTCTTAAGCTTTCTCTGCCAAAGAATTTGGGTCGTGTCAGGAGCAACTTGAGAGACTGCAAGTCGCTTCTGGTGTCAGAGAATTGGTCGTCTGCAAGGACGTTGCCCAGGGGATGCCCAGATGTTTTGATATTCTATCATCCTTGTGGGAAGCTTCTCTCATGTCCCCACATGAGGAGCTGGAGCTGACTGAGGGAGCTCATCCACCTCTCCCCGGATTCGAACCTGCGACCTGTCGGTCTTCAGTCCTGCCGGCACAGGGGTTTAACCCACTGCGCCACCGGGGGCTCCTGAATGCTGGTGCCTCTCCAAACTACAACTTCCCTGATTCCCTAGCATTGAGCAAAAGGCAGTTAAAGTGGTGCCAAAATGTATTCTAAAGTGTAGGTGCATCCTTTGACTTATGGCATAGACTCCCAACTCCTATATTCCTCATCATTAGACATCACGACTAGAGGGTTGGAGTCTCCAGTGGCACAATGGGTTAAACCCTAGTACTGGTGGGACTGATGACCAACCGGTCAGAGGTTCAAATCCGGTGAGAGCGTGAATGAGCTCCCTCTGTCAGCTCTAGCTCCCCATGCAGGGACATGAGAGAAGCCTCTCACAAGGATGATAAACAGCAAACAACGTCCTTGCAGACTGCCAATTCTCTGACACCAGAAGCAACTTGCAGTTTCTCAAAAAATGACTAGAGCCTGATGGGAGTTGTGATGCAATAAAATATGGAAGGCTTGTTCGGTGGGTTGTTGTAGGTTTTTTGGGTTGTATGGCCACGTACTAGAAGTATTCTCTCCTGACATTTTGCCTGCATCTGAGGCAAGCGATGCTTGCCTCAGATGCAGTCAAAATGTCAGGAGAGAATGCTTCTAGAACATGGCCATACAACCCAAAAAACCTACAACAATCCAGTGATTCCGGCCATGAAAGCCTTCAACAATATGTTGCTTGTTCAATTTAGTCAAGATCATGGGATTTGAATTGAGATTCAAGGCTTGTGGATATGATGTCTGACTATAAAATGAGCTTTAATCCTTCCCCAACCTCAGAGCCACAAGTGGATAATAATCAAGAGCAGGGGTCCTCAAACTAAGGCCCGGGGGCCAGATACGGCCCTCCAAGGTCATTTACCCGGCCCTTGCTCAGGGTCAACCATAACAACAACAATCCTATCTCATCAGCCAAAAGCAGGCCCACACTTCCCATTGAAATACTAATAAGTTTATATTTGTTAAAATTGTTCTTCTTTTTAATTATTATATTATTTTAAAATATTTTTGCACTACAAATAAGATATATACAGTCTGCATAGGAATTCATTCATTTTTTTCAAATTATAATCCGGCCCTCCAACAGTTTGAGGGACTGTGACCTGGCCCTCTGTTTAAAAAGTTTGTGGACCCCTGATCAGTAGTGATGAGAGTTGTCATCTAATTAAAAAGTGTGTGAAAGCTAAAGAACATAATGGAATCATAGAATCATAGAGTTGGAAAAGACCTCATGGGCCATCCAGTCCAACCCCATTCTGCCCAGAAGCAGGAAAATCGCATTCAAAGCACCCCTGACAGATGGCCATCCAGCCTCTGTTTAAAAACCTCCAAAGAAGGAGCCTCCACTACACTCCGGGGCAGAGAGTTCCACTGCTGAACAGCCCTCACAGTCAGGAAGTTCTTCCTAATGTTCAGATGGAATCTCCTTTCTTGTAGTTTGAAGCCATTGTTCCATTGCGTCCTAGTCTCCAGGGAAGCAGAAAACAAGCTTGCTCCCTCCTCCCTGTGGCTTCCTCTCACATATTTATACATGGCTATCATGTCTCCTTTCAACCTTCTCTTCTTCAGACTAAACATGTTCAGCTCTTTAAGCCGCTCCTCATAGGGCTTGTTCTCCATCCAGTCCCTTGATCATTTTAGTCGCCCTCCTCTGAATACATTCCAGCTTGTCAATATCTCTCTTCAATTGTAGCGCCCAGAATTGGACACAATAGTCCAGGTGTGGTCTAACCAAAGCAGAATAGAGCATGGGGAGCATGACCACTATGTTATCATTTACAGCTCTGATCAGGTCTTGCAAACTCATGGCAAACCATGATTGAGTCTCTCCATCTGGAATGGTGTTTTCCTCTTTTCTTACTGCCTTCTACTTTCCCAAGCATTAATTTTTTTACCACGTCATGTGTTATGACATGTTCAATGTACAACAATTAAGTTGGCTTCTAGGGAGAGCTCAGACTTGATTCGATCTCAGACCTATTTATTTGCTTATTTGAAACACATCAGATTAGAGGCGCTACCTTCATAGACCTGTCAGCAGACAATGATACTGTAAACCATCGCCTTCTCCTGAGAAAAATGTATAATATCACAAAGGACTACCACCTCACCCGCCTCATAGGAAACCTGCTACAAAACAGGAGCTTTTTTGTTGAGTTCCAGGACTAGAGAGGCAGATGGCGGAAACAGAAGTACAGCCTGCCTCAGGGGAGCGTGCTTGCTCAAAAGATTCTACCTGGAGAAAAAGTAGAGAAAGTATGATGAGCACAGGAAAAAAAGAAGTGATGTATCTGGACAGCTTTTAAAAACCAGGAAGAAGAAAAGAATCGTGACATTTAGTCATGTCTTAGTCAGAAGGCGGTTCCAGACAGTGGAGGATGACAATGATTTTTTTTTTGGTCCAGGGTGCATCACAGTTTGTTTGTTTAGCTTAACCAAAATCACTGAACCTCTTCTGCCTCCAGTGTAGAATTTTTAGCTGAGTTTTAGGTTCTCTGGGGCTGTGTTGTGGGCAAGACAGTCCAAGTAAGAATGGGAAAAGAAGAGACTGGATCTCTCCCGCTTAGGAATGCAATAGATCTGATGACCCTGGGGATTTATGGCCAGGTAAGTGCATCCAGACTGTCTACAGACTGTGGCCAGGAAATCAGAAGACGCTTACTTCTTGGGAGGAGAGCAATGTCCAGTCTCGACAAAATAGTAAAGAGTAGAGACATCAGACTAGCAACAAAGATCCATTGCCTAGTCAAAGCCATGGTATTCCCTGTAGTCACCTACGGATGTGAGAGCTGGACCTTAGGGAAGGCTGAGCGAAGGAAGATCGATGCTTTTGAGCTGTGGTGTTGGAGGAAAGTTCTGAGAGTGCCTTGGACTGCGAGAAGATCCAACCAGTCCATCCTCCAGGAAATAAAGCCCGACTGCTCATTGGAGGGAAGGAGACTAGAGACAAAGTTGAAGTCCTTTGGCCACATCATGAGGAGACAGCAAAGCCTAGAGAAGACAATTATGCTGGGGAAAGTGGAAGGCAAAAGGAAGAGGGGCCAACCAAGGGCAAGATGGATGGATGGCATCCTTGAAGTGACTGGACTGACCTTGAAGGAGCTGGGGGTGGTGACGGCCGACAGGGAGCTCTGGCGTGGACTGGTCCATGAGGTCACGAAGAGTCGGAGACGACTGAATTAATGAACAACAACAAAAAGTGCATCCATGCTGTACTTACTTAGGGAATCTCTCATTGACCGAGTAAGATTGTCCCCCAAGGTCGGTGTCTTGGTGGTGGGCACGTAGGTGACTGTGGAGTCCTATCCTTGATCTTCATGTTCTTCCGCAGTGAGGACATCAGTTTCCAGACGGAAGGTGGTCCCGGTCAGAGTTGGCTTGGCGTGCCTTCCTCTTGGCACGTTTCTCCATTTCGCCTCCCATTCTCCCTTTCGCCTCTTCGAATTCTACAGCACTGCTGGTCACAGCTGACCTCCAGATAGAGCACTCAAAGGCCAGAGCTTCCCAGTTCTCAGTGTCTATGCCACAGTTTTTAAGGTTGGCTTTAAGCCGATCTTTACATCTCTTTTCCTGTCCACCAAAATTCTGTTTTCTGTTCTTCAGTTCGGAGTAGAGAAACTGCTTTGGGAGACGGTGGACGGGCATTCGAACAATGTGATTAGTCCAGCGGAGTTGATGGTAGAGGACCATCGCTTCAATGCTGATGGTCTTTGCTTCTTCCAGCACGCTGACATTTGTCTGCCTGTCTTCCCAAGAGATCTGCAGGATTTTTTGGAGGCAGCGCTGATGGAATCATTCCAGGAGTTGCATGTGATGTCTGTAGACAGTCCACATTTTGCAGGCATATAACAGGGTTGGGAGGATAATGGCTTTATAAACAAGCACCTTGGTATCACTACAGGTGTCCTGGTCCTCAAACACTCTCTGCTTCATTCGAAAAAAATGTTGCACTTGCAGAGCTCAGGCGGTGTTGTATTTCAGTGTTAATGTTGACTTTTGTGGAGAGGTGGCTGCCAAGGGAGTGGAAATGATCGACATTTTCTAATGTTACACCATTTATTTACTATATTTATATACTACCATTCTCAGCCTGAGGGCGACTGTATTTCTGGCATTGCAGACCAGTTGGTTGGTGACTGCTGGAAGAGCACTTTGCTTTTCTTGATGTTCAATTACAGGCCAAGCTTCTCGTATGCTTCTGCAAAGATGTTTAGAGTCGCTTGTAGGTCTTCTTCTGAATGTGCACAGACAACGTTGTCATCAGCATATTGGAGTTCTATAACAGATATTGTTGTGACCTTGGTTTTGGCTTTCAGTCTGCTGAGGTTGAATAACTTGCCATCTGTCCGATAGATGATTTCCACTCCGGTGGGAAGCTTCCCATCAACACGATGAAGTATCATAGCGATTTTTTTTTTGTCGTGTCAGGAGTGACTTGAGAAACAGCAAGTCGCTTCTGGTGTGAGAGAATTGGCCATCTGCAAGGACGTTGCCCAGGGGATGCCCGGATGATTTGATGTTTTTATCATCCTTGTGGGAGGCTTCTCTCATGTCCCCGCATGAGGAGCTGGAGTTGATAGAGGGAGCTCATCCGCCTCTCCCCGGATTCGAACCTGCAACCTGTCGGTCTTCAGTCCTGCCGGCACAAGGGTTTAACCCACTGCACCACCGGGGCTCCATCATAGCAATGAAGATGGAGAATAAGGTTGGGGCAATAACACATCCCTGTTTGAATTACTGGTATATGTCAGTGTAGACGGGGCTTACATCTCATCTGCATTGACCATTTAACGCAATTCAAAGCCAACTTTGAACTAATACAGCAGACAACAAAATTCCCACAGAAGTGCACAAAGACAAACTTTTAATGCACATTGGTGATCTGTGGTTAGTGTAATTTGGGCTTCAAATTGGTTCCATATTTTCCTTTGTAATCATCTGCATAGTGAAACCATACCAGTTTGAAACTGATTCAAGTGGTCAGTGTAGATGTGCTCCTAGAAAGAACGTACTGGTCAAATCTGCAATAATGTGCCTTTTTGATATATACCGGATATGAGTAATAGAATCTCAGAGCTAGAAGAGATCCCAAGGGCCATGCAGTTCAACTTAATAATCAAAGCCCTCCCAACAGATGACCATCCAGCCTCTGCTTTAAAATCTCCAGGGAAGGAGACTCCACCAAACATTTCAGTTTCTTTTAATGGCGTAATGCAGGCTCTGGGATAGAGTTTCCCTTTCATGCCGCAGCTGGGTTTCCTTGCAATGCGAGACTTTTCCCTCTCTCCCTTAGCTGCCTCTCTTGACTTTCCTCCTCCACCAGTTTTTTCCCTTCCTCCTGGTGAAGTCAGGTTGGTTGGGGGGAGCGCTCACACACTTTCCAGAGACAACTATTCCTTTTTACGCCATACGCTTCAATATTCTCCTGGGCTCCCAGCTGGGAGGGGAGGCGAAGGAGTGGCTTGCATTTTGGCAGGGCTGCTTTCTCTCAAAGGCAACCTACCTTGCCAAGTTTTTGATCAACTCAAATACATGTTGGAGCTGCTAGACTTTCGAGAGAGAGAGAGAGAGAGAGAAGCAGGATTAAACTTTAGACAAGATTTCATTTCAAAACTTCAGAGGTTTCAGTGGGGAAGCAGCATTGGCCGTTGGAGAGCCACAGGAGTGCATCCACACTATGGATTTAGTGTGGTTCGACATCACTTGAACTGCCATTGATCCATCATATGAAATCCAGAAAATCAGCCAAAGAGTGTTGGTGCCTCTCCAAATGACAAAACGTGTGATTCCATACCACTAAGCCATGGTAATTACAGTGGTGTCAAACTGCATTCATTCTGCAGTGTAGATGCAGTCTCTCTTTTCATTCCTTCAAATCACCACCTCCTTATTTTCATTCTTTACTTACTTACTTAGGTGATCCCTCGTTGGCCGAGTAGGATAGTCTTCCAGGATCAGTGTTCTGGTGGGTCCATAGGTGGCTGTGGAGCCCTATTCTTGATCTGCATCTTCTCCCGCAGTGAGCGCATTGGTTTCAGGTGGAAGGCGGTCTCGGTCGGGGTTGGGTTGGCGTGCCTTCCTCTTGGCACGTTTCTCTCTTTCACCCTCCAGTTGTGGTTGGCTTGATGCGCCTTCCTCTTGGCACATTTCTCTCTTTCACCCTCCATTCGTGCCTCTTCAAATTCTGCAGCACTGCTGGTCACATCTGACCTCCAGCTGGAGTGCTCAAGGGCCAGGGCTTCCCAGTTCTCGGTGTCTATGCCAGAGTTTTTAAGGCTGGCTTTGAGCCCATCTTTAAATCTCTTTTCCTGTCCACCAACATTTTGTTTTCCATTCTTGAGTTTGGAGTAGAGCAACTGATTTGGGAGACGGTGGTCGGGCATCCGGACAATGTGGCCAGTCCAGCAGAGTTGATGGCGGAGGACCATCGCTTCAATGCTGGTGGTCTTTGCTTCTCTGACATTTGTCCGCCTGTCTTCCCAAGAGATTTGCAGGATTTTCCGGAGGCAGCACTGATGGAATCGTTCCAGGAGTTGCATGTGATGTCTGTAGACAGTCCATGTTTTGCAGGCATATAGCAGGGTTGGGAGGACAATAGCTTTATAAACAAGCACCTTGGTATCCCTACAGATGTCCCGGTCCTCAAACACTCTCTGCTTCATTTGGAAAAATGCTGCACTTGCAGAGCTCAGGCAGTGTTGTATTTTGGTGTCGATGTTGACTTTGTTGGAGAGGTGGCTGCCAAGGTAGCGGAAGTGGTCAACATTTTCTAATGTTACACCATTAAGCTGTATTGCTGGCATTGGCATTGGAATTCCAATTTCATTCTCCCTTCCTTCATTCAACCTCTTCTCTTCTGTTTTCTCCTCTTTTCTCTTCCTTCCTTCTCTCTCTCCTAACTACTCTTGCATTTCTCACGCAGCAGTTTTTCCGTTCCTGCCCTTAGGATCTGCTGAGTCTTATCAAAGCTCCCTTCGTGATAAGATAAAACTTGTGGTGGAGAAACATCCCTTCGGGTCAGCTTATGACAGGTTTCCTCCTACATTACTACACAGCCACAGAAGGAGGGTTGCCGATCAAGTGGAGTTGATCAACACATGTATGTGGTCATGTTTTGGCACAGTTTGAGATATGATCTTGGTTCCTACAGGGCCGCACCCTTGGCAACTTCTGTGAGCCTGTTATTGTTAGGTACCTTGAAGGAGAGAATGCCTCTAGACCATGGCAATACAGCCCAAAAAAACCTACAACAACCCAGTGATTCCGGCCATGAAAGCCTTCGACAATACCTTGAAGTTGTTTCCAAACTATGGCGATCCTATTAGAAACCTATCACAAGGGTTGCTTGGCAAGATTGGTTCAGAAGAGGTTTGTGTTTACCTCTGAAGCTGAGAGTGTGTGACTTTCCTAAAGTTCAGGTTTCATAGCTGAGCAATATTCAAACCCAGGCCTCCAGAGTCATTGTTCAATGCTCAAACCAATCAGTCATGGAAACTCAATGGTCAACTCTGGCAACAATCTTAGCTTTGTTGTTGTATGCAGATCATTTCTGAATTATGGCAACACTACGGTGACACTATCAATGCGCTTTCTAGGCAGAAATTGTCCAGTTGAAGTTTTGACTTAGGACTGTCATCTCATGGTAATTGCATTGCTTAAACAAACAGAAACATATCCTCATTGGAACAATCACTTTCACGCTTTGCAATTGGTGTGTACAGTTTCGCTTTCTACCTATATGTGCCCTGCCCTACACGTGGTGTGTGTTTTTCCTGTTTTTCCCTTTCCCCCTATTTTGCCACAGCTCCACAGTTGCACACTTTTGGTATGCATAGAATCACAGAATGCTAGAGCTGGAGGAGACCCCCAATGGCCATCCAGTCCAACCCCTTTCTGCCATGCAGGAGCACACAGGTGACCATCCAGCCTCTGCTTAAAAACCTCCAGAGAAGGGGACTCGCAACTTCCTTAAAGTATATTCATTCTGAAAGGACATTCTTGCTAATGTTTAGTTGGAATCTTTTTTCATACAATTTGAAGAGAAGGCTGAAGAGGAGACATGATAGCCATGTATAAGTATGTGAGAGGAAGTCATAGGGAGGAGGGAGCAAGCTTGTTGTTTGCTGCCCTGGAGACTAGGACGCAATGTAGCAATGGCTTCAAACTACAAGAAAGGAAATTTCATCTGAACATGAGGAAGAACTTCCCGACTGTGAGAGCTGTTCAGCAGTGGAACTCTCTGCTCCAGAATGTGGTGGAGGCTCCTTCTTTGGAGGCTGGATGGCCATTCACCGCTGTGAGTCACCTTCGGGCTGAGAACAGCGGTATATAAGTAAGGTAAATAAATAAATCTGTTGGGGGTGCTTTGAGTGTGATTTTCCTGCTTCTTGGCAGAACGGTGGTTGGACTAGATGACCCACAAGGTCTCTTCCAACTCTATGATTCTATTAATCCATTGCACTATTGTGTCCTAGTCTCCAGAGCAGCAGGAAACAAACTTGCCTCTTCTTTAATGGGACATCCTTTCAAATATTGAAACATGGCTATCATGTTCCCTTTCAGCCTTCTTTTCTCTAAGCTAAACATACACAACTCTCCTCATAGGGTTGTTGCCACTCCTCATAGGGTTGTTGTAGGTTTTTCAGGCTATATGGCCATGTTTTAGAAGCATTCTCTCCTGACATTTCGTCTGCATCTATGGCAAGCATTCTCAGAGGTTCTGAGGTCACAACCCAGTGATTCCAGCCATGAAAGCCTTCGCCAATACACAATAGGGCTTGGCTTCCAAACCTTTGACCACATTGGTCGCCCTTTTCTGGATACCTTCCAGCTTGAATATACAAGTGGCGTTTATTATAGATGTCCCCTGACCCACTTCTATTTATCACAGGACTCTGAAACTGCACATGTGTAATGATATAAGTCTCTAGAGGTTACGTTCCAATTTACAACTCAGAACTGATAACGGTCTTGATTGTATAGGTGCTGAAGTGGTGTGAGGTTTGATAATGGACCCAGTGCAATACTGAGCAGTCCTCAGGTTCCTTTCCTTGAAAGGCTACACACCAAAGGAGATGTTCGATGAGGTGAAAGAGGTTGATGGTGATGATTCCCCATCATATGATGTCTTCAAGAACTGGCATCGTTAATTCCAATGCGGTCGGACTTTGGAAACAGCTCGAATTCCAACACTACCTAGTAAGTGGAGGTCACCATTTTGGAAATTTGATGCGTAACCATTCGTCACCTAGCCCAAAATGTCAAGTTTAGTGTGGGGTCTGTAGAAAAATCATCCAAGACCATCTTGGTATCCACTCACTAAGTCCCCTGACTGCTCACACCTTTACAGAAGCAGGAACAAGTTGAATGCTCTCAGGCTCTATTGGCAATGATGTGCCATGGAAACCAGAAGGACTTTTTCAACAGACTGATCTCACAGAATGAATTCTGAGTCCATTTATTTATTATTTATTTATTTGGGGTTCTTCTACCCCGCCCTTCTCACCCCGAAGGGGACTCAGGGCGGCTTACAAAGGCGAAGGCACAATTCGATGCCTGCATCATAAAACAATCATACACACAATTACAACAATTCACAATTAATAACAGTTCATGCATTATAACCATAAAATTACTAAAATCAATAAAACCTATACAAACCCAATTTCTCCTCTTACATGGTCAGCGTTTGCTAACTCATAGATCTAGTTCTATGTTCCATTTCATCAGTCCTGTTGGTCTTACTTGCTGATTGTCTAATTTAATTGCCAGAGTGCCCAAAGGCCTGGTCCCATAACCACGTCTTCACCCTCCTCCTAAAGGCGAGGAGGGATGATGATGCCCTGATTTCCCCCGGGAGAGAGTTCCACAGATGAGGGGCCACCACTGGGAAAGCCCTGCTCCTCGTCCCCACCAGCCTCACTTGTGACAGTGGTGGGGTCGAGAGCAGGGCCTCCCCAGATGATCTCAGACTCCGGGGGGGACGTAGAGGGAGATACGTTCAGACAGATACACTGGACCGGAACCTTATAGGGTTTTGTAGGTCAAAACCAGCCATCACTATGATCCTGACACTAAAGTACTGTCAATGCAATGGAAGCATCCTGACTCACCGCCTCCAAAGAAGGCACGTGCCCAACTCTCGGCAGGAATTGTGGGACCAGCATGGAGTAGTATTGATGGATTTCCTAGCAAAAGGGACCATGATCACTGGGGAATACTATGCTTCACTAGTGTGGAAATTGTGGGAGGCCATCAAAACCAAGAGACAATCTGGCATGCTCACCAAAGGTGTCCACCTTCTCCAAGACAATGCAGCAGTTCGCAACTCACCTGTTGCCCAAATGGAAGCATACTCCTGTGGCTTGGAAATGCAACGCCATCCCCCTTATTCACCTGACCTCACACCATTGGACTTCCACCTCTTTCCAGCAAGGACGTTATTTTTGAAGGGCAAGTCCCAACATGGCTTTTGGAGCAACCTTTGGACTTCTACAAGCAAGGTGTTTACAGTTGCTTAAAAAGTGTGTGTCCCTAGGTGGCACGGATGGAGAGAAAAACTCATAACTGTACCAAGTTTCATTGCTCTCAGTCCACAGGAAGTGGGTCAGGGGAAATCTTTAATGAACTCCCCTCATATCCTTCTTGAATTGCTTTCCTTCCAGAACCGGAAACAAGATTATTCCTGGTTATTTATTTATTTATCGTGTCAGTAGCAACCAGATAATTGTATTACATTTTAAACAATTTTTTAACAAACAGACAAAACAGAGTTTGCAAGCTTGGTAGTTGATTAAATGTCCTTTGGCCAGTATCTGGCCACTTGGAGTGCCTCTGGTGTTGCTGCAAGGAGGTCCTCCATTGTGCATGTGGCAGGGCTCAGGTTGCATTGCAGCAGGTGGTCAGTGGTTTGCTGTTCTCCACACTCACATGTTGTGGATTCTACTTAGTAGCCCCATTTCTTGAGGTTGGCTCTGCATCTGGTGGTGCCAGAGTGCAGTCTGTTCAGGGCCTTCCAAGTCGCCCAGTCTTCTGTGTGCCCAGGAGGGAGTCTCTCATTTGGTATCAGCCATTGATTGAGGTTCTGGGTTTGAGCCTGCCACTTTTGGACTCTCACTTGCTGAGGTGTTCCAGCGAGTGTCTCTGCAGATCTTAGAAAACTATTTCTTGATTTAAGTCATTGACGTGCTCGCTGATACCCAAACAAGGGATGAGCTGGAGATGTCACTGCCTTGATCCTTTCACTATTGGATGCTACTTCCCGGCGGATGTCAGGTGGTGCAATACCGGCTAGACAGTGTAATTTCTCCAGTGGTGTAGGGCGCAGACACCCCGTAATAATGCGGCATGTCTTATTAAGAACCACATCCACTGTTTTAGCATGGTGTGATGTGTTCCACACTGGGCATGCATACTCAGCAGCAGAGTAGCATAGCGCAAGGGCAGATGTCTTCACTGTGACTGGTTGTGATCCCCAGGTTGTGCCAGTCAGCTTTCGTATGATATTGTTTCTAGCACCCACTTTTTGCTTGATGTTCAAGCAGTGCTTCTTGTAGGTCAGAGCACAGTCCAGAGTGACTCCCATGTATTTGGGTGTGCTGCAATGCTCCAGTGGGATTCCTTCCCAGGTGATCCTCAGAGTTTGGGATGCTTGCCTGTTCTTGAGATGAAAAGCACATGTCTATGTTTTAGATGGATTAGGGATCAGCTGGTTTTCCCTGTAATAGGCAGTAAGGGCACCTAGAGCTTCGGAGAGCTTCTGCTCAACCATCTCAAAGCTTCCTGCTTGAGCAGTAATGCCATTATTCCTGGTGAAGTTTGGCCTAAATCAGAATGGAGTGAGGTTATGACTTCCCTTGATTTGGACACTGTACTTCTATTGATACAGGCTAGAATTGTATTGGCTTTTTAAGCTACCACATCACTCTATTAACTTACGTGTTGTAGCTTTGCCCCAGTTCTACAATCTAAGTTTCCTGGGAGGGTGTTGGGACAGAGCAAAGGGAGAACACAATCCTTCCAATACCCTGGACATGAGCTTGAGCCATCAAAATATAATCCGTACGCACGAAAAGAGTAGAAAATGTGAAAATGGACACTTTGTTCTGTGCAAAGTGTAAAGCTGTCAGTATTTATTAGCTTAAGAGGTCCCCAATGGTGTTGTTTTCAGGCTGCAATATGATTATGTGTTTGGTCCAGCTTCTCAATTCTGCTGGTTTGAAATGACGGTTGGTGAGACGGAAAATATGTGCAATAATGGGGTCAGTAGCAATCGGAGCGTTTCATCTTGCAGAATCAAATAACATGCCACGGTTTCCCCTAAACCATATTTTCTCGTACCCATCAACCTTGCTCTCCTTTCATCCCTTTGCATCATTTTTTGTTGCATCATAATGTCTCAACGTCTTTTGGAGAGAGAGAAAAAGGCTGGAAAGAACTCTGCTTGCCGTGCATCTACGCTGTAGAATTAATGCAGTTTGATACCACTTTAAATGCTCTGGCTCAATGCTATGGGATCCTGGGAATTGTAGTATGGTGAATCATAGAGTTGGAAGAGACCTTGTGGACCATCCAGTCCAACCCCATTCTGCCAAGAAGCAGGAATATTGCATTCAAAGCACCCCTGACAGATGGCCATCCAGCCTCTGTTTAAAAGCTTCCAAAGAAGAAGTCTCTAACACACTCCAGGGCAGAGAGTTCCACTGCTGAACGGCTCTCACAGTCAGGAAGTTCTTCCTCATGTTCAGATGGAATCTCCTTTCTTGTAGTTTGAAGCCATTGTTTCGTGTCCTAGTCTCCAGGGAAGCAGAAAACAAGCTTCCTCCCTCCGCCTTATGATTTCCTCTCACATATTTATACATGGCTATCATGTCTCCTCTCACCCTTCTCTTCTGCAGGATAAACATGCCCAGCTCTTCAAGCCACTCCTCATAGGGATTGTTCTCCAGACCCCTGATCATTTTAGTCACCCTCCTCTAGACACATTCCAGCTTGTCAATATCTCTCTTCAAATGTGGTGCCCAGAATTGGACACAATATTTTAGGTGTGGTGAGGCGCCAACGCTTTTTGACAGAGAGGGCTAAAGACCTTGTAAAACTACAACTCCCAGGATGCTATAGCCTTGAGCCATATGGTGTGAAACTGGGTTGGTTCTTCAGTATAGATACACCCTGAGAAACTTTCCAGCTGCTTGAGGATTTCTTGAACTTATCCTCCTCCAAAAGGGAAGAGAACCAAGCTCAGTTTTCAGGCAAGACATTCAGACACTCTGTCCTTTTAGCCGAGCCATTTATCATCACTCCACTTCTGCATCAGACAGCAGCTGAGACAAACTTGGGATTTTCCAGGAATTTAAGTGTGTCTCTGGCTTTGTTTTGAATTTATAGGCTGGCTGGTGGAATCTAGGTGCGTAGCTACACTGCAGAATTAATGCAGTTTGACAGCACTTCAGTTCAATGCAATGGAATCATGGAATTTATAGTTTAATGAGGCACCAGCACTCTTAGACAGAGAATCATAGAATAATAGAATCAAAGAGTTGGAAGAGACCTCATGAGCCATCCAGTCCAACCCCATTCTGCCAAGAAGCAGGAAAATTGCATTCAAAGCACTCCCGACAGATGGCCATCCAGCCTCTGTTTAAAAGCTTCCAAAGAAGGAGCCTCCACCACACTCCGGGGCAGAGAGTTCCACTGCTGAACAGCTCTCACAGTCAGGCAGTTCTTCCTGATGTTCAGATGGAATCCCCTTTCTTGTAGTTTGAAGCCATTGTTCTGCATCCTAGTCTCCAGTGAAGCAGAAAACAAGCTTTGTCCCTCCTCCCTATGAGTTCCTCTCACATATTTATACATTGCCCTCACCATATCTCCTCTCAAGCTTCTCTTCTTCAGGCTAAACATGCCCAGCTCTTTAAGCCGCTCCTCATAGGGCTTGTTCTCCAGACCCTTTATCATTTTAGTCGCCCTCCTCTGGACACATTCCAGCTTGTCAATATCTCTCTTTGATTGTGGTGCCCAGAATTGGACACAATATTCCAGGTGTGGTGTAACCAAAGCGGAATAGAGGGGTAGCATGACTTCCCTAGATGTAGACACTATGCTCAACATCTTCCTCTAACATATTTATACATGGCTATCATGTCTCCTCTCAGCCTTCTCTTCTTCAGGATAAACATGCCCAGTTCTTTAAGCCGCTCCTTATAGGGCTTGTTCTCCAGACCCTTGATCATTTTAGTCGCCCTCCTCTGGACACATTCCAGCTTGTCAATATCTCTCTTCGATTGTGGTGCCCAGAATTGGACACAATATTCCAGGTGTGGTGTAACCAAAGCGGAATAGAGGGGTAGCATGACTTCCCTAGATGTAGACACTATGCTCAACATCTTCCTCTAACATATTTATACATGGCTATCATGTCTCCTCTCAGCCTTCTCTTCTTCAGGATAAACATGCCCAGTTCTTTAAGCCGCTCCTCATAGGGCTTGTTCTCCAGACCCTTGATCATTTTAGTCTGCCTTCTCTGGACTCATTCCAGCTTGTCAATATCTCTCTTCGATTGTGGTGCCCAGAATTGGACAAAATATTCCAGGTAAAAGGCTAAAGGTCTAGCATATCTGTAACTCCCATAATTGCAAAGCACTGAGTCATGGAAGTTGACGTAGTGTCAATCTCCAATAATTCCACAATGTGGATGTAGAACTACCAACTTCCAGGATTCCATAGGATCAAGCCGTGGTTCAAGCAGTGCCAAACTGCATTAATGCCACAGTGTAGATTAATCCATTGCCATTCCACCTTCTCTCATTTTCCTGACATCCTGGCTGGATCTATACTACCAAATATAATGCAGTTGTAGTGGTTAATGTAGACCAGTGTTTCTCAACCTGGGGGTCGGGACCCCTGGGGGGGTCACGAGGGGGTGTCAGAGGGGTCCCCGAAGACCATCAGAATATAGAATATTTTCTGTTGGTCATGGGGGTTCTGTGTGGGAAGTTTCGCCCAATTCTATCATTGGTGGGGTTCAGAATGCTTTTAAAGGTAAAGATAGTCCCCTGACATTAAGTTCAGTCATGTCTGACTCTGGGGTGTGGTGCTCATCTCCATTTCTAAGCCGAAGAGCCAGCGTTGTCCGTAGACACCTCCAAGGTCATGTGGCCGGCATGACTGCATGGAGCGCCGTTACCTTCCCGCCGGAGCTGTACCTATTGATCTACTCACATTTGCATGTTTTCGAACTGCTAGGTTGGCAGAAGCTAGGGCTGACAGCGGAAGCTCACGCCGCTCCCCGGAATCGAACCTGCGACCTTTCGATCAACAAGCTCAGCAGCTCAGTGCTTTAACCCACTGTGCCACCGGGGCTCCTTATTTTGATTGTAGGTGAACCATAAATCCCAGCAACTACAACTCCCAAATGTCAAGTTCTATCTCCCCCAAACTCCACCAGAGTCCGCATTTGGACATATTGAGTGTTTGTGCCAAGTTTGGTCCAGATTGATCATTGTTTGAGTCCACAGTGCTCTCTGGATTTAGGTGAACTACAACTCCCAAACTCAAAGTCTATGCCCACCAAGCAGTTCTAGCATTTTCTGTTGGTCATGGGATTTCTGTGTGGCCAGGTCTGATTCATTTCCATCGTTGGTGGAGTTCAGAAAGCTCTTTGATTGTAGGCGAACTATAAATCCCAGCAACTACAACTCCCAAATGACAACATCAATCTCCTCCAACCCCACCAGTATTCAAATTTGGGAATCGGGTATTTGTGCCAAATTTGGTCCAGTGAATGAAAATACATCCTGCATATCAGATATTTACATTACGATTCATAACAGTAGCGAAATCACAGTTATGAAGTAGCAACAAAAATAATGTTATGGTTGGGGGTCACCACAATATGAGGAACTGTATTAAGGGGTCGCGACATTAGGTAGGTTGAGAACCACTGATGTAGACCCTGGATATACACATTCTCTGCAGTGTATACCCAGCCTGTGTTCCCCCTCCTCCAAGATCAATATCACACCTGCTTTTTATTGTCTTAAACAATAAATAGTCAATTTTGTGTGTGTAAGTACATTTGAAAAGCTCCGGTCTGATAGCGAACCAATTCTCGGCTGCAATGGAACACACTGCTTTCAGGTTCAATTCGTTTTGCTCCCTCTCCAACCCTTCGCCTGATGTAAACATAGCCTTTTGGGCTGTCTCAGGTCGGGTTTTATTTCTGTATTTCTTCTTTGTCTCTCCCTCACCCTGCCCTGCTATTACAGGGCTTTCTTGAGAAAGGAGTGTGTGGTTAGTTAGTTAGTTAGAGGGAAACCGATGCCAGGTCATGTGTGTGCTCTTTGCATTTCCCTCCTCCTGTCATGGGTTCCTCTCCAAACTCACAGGCTAGAACTTGCAGGCTGCTTTCTTTGGGGAGATTTAAAGGCGCACTGTACCAAGCAATGCTTTTGGAGTTGTCGTCAAAGAGCAACCCATAATGCAAGCCATTTTTGAATCAGTGGAAGGGGTCCCCAAGGGCCATCTAGTCCACCCCTTCTGCCATGCAGGAAGATTCCACTAAAGCACTCCTAGAACTTTGGGTCTCATGCAAAGAAACATACTGGAAAAACTGGGTTGCTGTGAGTTTTCCAGGCTGTGTGGCCATGTTCCGGAAGAATTATCACGGGGTGTCTGCACCCTACACCACTGGAGAAATTTAGCCGGTATCGCACCACCTGTTTAGCCGGTATCGCACTACCTGACATCCGCCAAGAAGTGGCAGCCAATAATGAAAGGACCAAGGTAGAGACATCTCCAGCTCATCCCCTGTTTGGGTATCAGCCAGCACGTCAATGACTTAAATCCAGACATAGTCTTCTAAGATCTACAGAGACACTCGCTGGAACACCTCAGCAAGCGAGAGTCCAAAAGTGGCAGGCTCAAACCCAGAACCTCAACCAATGGCTGATACCAAATGAGAGAATCCCCCCTGGGCACACAGAAGACTCGGCAACTTGGAAGGCGCTGAACAGACCGCTCTGGCACCATGAAATGCAGAGCCAATCTTAAGAAATGAGGTTACAAAGTGGAATCCACGATATGCGAGTGTGGAGAAGAGCAAACCCCTGACCACCTGCCGCAATGCAAACTGAGCCCTGCCACATGCACAATGGAGGACCTTCTTGTGGCAACACCAGAAGCACTCCAAGTGGCCAGATACTGGTCAAAGGACATTTAATCAGCTACCAAACTCACACATTTTGTATTTTCTCTGTTTGTTTGCTTTGTTCTGTTAGTAATGTAATATAATTGACTGGCTGCCCTGACACGAGAAATAAATGTAGAAATTTGCTATAGCTGGGCTGAGAGGGTTCCCCATGTCTACTCTATCTTTCCGTTCATATAATTCATTGTCCTACTGGAAGTAGCTGGTGGTGAGGCAATGGCGAAACAGGGCTGTGATGTCTTCTGGGAAATTCTGGTTGATTAGTGTGATGGTGTCTGTTACCGGGACTTGGTAAATAAAGATTTCGACAGCATACTGGAAATAAACTGAATGAATGAATTAATGAATGAATGATGTGGATTCTTGATATTCTCTGGGGTTTGGTTCCTGGGCCCCACATGGATTCCAAAATCCATGGATGCTCAGATATTATAAAATATACAAAGACATTGTAAAATTGTGTCTGTTGTACAAAATGGTAAGACATCGCTGATTTTTAAAATATTTTCAAACTATGGATGGTTCAGTTTGTGGACACAGAATCTATCGATATGGATAACCAACTATAATTGGTCTTATTTTCCATTTAGTTACTTCTACTTATGGCACGACCATGAATAAAAGACTACTAAGGCACCCACGATCATCAATAGTGTTGGAACATGCAAGGAATCAGTGAATATGTGTATGTCAACAGTAAAATCAGATGCATGAAGCTGATTGGTCGGGCAATGTCCGTGAGGGTAGGCTGAGCCTGGGACTTTTGGTTACTGTTACATTTTTGTTCAGGCTTGAGCTATGCAAGTGCAGAGAGAGAAGCAGAGAGAGACAGAGTTTGGAATGTGCTCTCAATTCATAAGCTTCTGAAGGAGTTTATCCACATGGACAAAGAAAGACCATTTTAAACCTCTCATAACAGGACATTATGTGAGTTGATGTGACTGATCACATTGTACAAAGGAGCCCCCGGTGGTGCAGTGGGTCAAACCCCTGTGCCGGCAGGACTGAAGACCAACAGGTTGCAGGTTCGAATCCGGGGAGAGCGTGGATCAGCTCCCTCTATCAGCTCCAGCTCCTCATGCGGAGACATGAGAGAAGCCTCCTGCAAGGATGATAAGACATCAATACATCCGGGCGTCCCCTGGGCAATGTCCTTGCAGATGGTCAATTCTCTCACACCAGAAGCAACTTGCAATTTCTCAAGTCGCTCCTGACATGACAATAAAAAAATCACATTGTACGTATGTCATTCCGAACTACGAAGAGTAGACTACTTGTTTTTTACTGTTCACCTGTGTGGTGTATTTTCTTTCTCTGGCAAGGCAGCATGTGGGCTGATCAAACATGAACTATTTACTTATTTATTATTTACTATATTTGTATACCACTCTTCTCAGCCCTCAGGGTGACTCAGAGCAGTTAACAATAGCAAATACTTAAACATGATAAGAACAATTTAAAAGAATAACACTATAACAATCAATAAACATCATAACATCTCATCTCCTCTCATAGTTAAAATCAAGATCCAATCTCATCATCCAAATGTTCCATATTTCTATATTAGTTACACTGCCTATTCAAATGCCTTCTCAAACAACCAGGTCTTCACTTTTCTCCGAAATGTGAACAGGGAGGGGGCCGATCTAATTTCTGTGGGAAGGGCATTCCACAGCCGAGGGGCCACCACTGAGAAGGCCCTGTCTCTCATCCCCGCCAACCGTACTTGTGATGCAGGCGGGACCGAGAGCAGGGCCTCCCCAGACGATCTTAATGTCCTAGCTGGTTCATAGGAGGAGATCATTCGGACAGGTAAGTTGGGCCAGAACCATTTAGGGCTTTATAGGCTAAGGCCAGCACTTTGAATTGTGCCCGGTAGCAGACTGGTAGCCAGTGGAGCTACACGTGGTTTATTTTACATTAAGCCACAAACAGCCCTGCTCTCATTTTGAAAAGGGTCCGTTTACATTGCAGTATTAATGCAGTTTGAAACCACTTTAACTGCCATGGCTGAATGCTATGGAATTCTGTGAGCTGTAGTTTTGGTGAGGCCTAGCAATTCTTTGGCAGAAAAACCTGAAAACCTTGTAAAACTGCAACTTCTATGATTCCATAGCATTGAGGTTAAAGTGGGGTCTAAAACTGCATCCAATCCACAGTGTAGATGTACATTGCACAGTGTAGATGTACCTAAAGATGAGCTAGGAATGCATTTATTGCAAACGAAGCGAAGACATCGAATGGCGTCTTCTGAGCCAGGCAGGAGGGAGTGGGTTTGAGAAAGACGAGTGAAAATGACAATTCTTTTCCCGGCTGGACAGCCCTGGTCAGCAATAAATTCCCCCAGCAAGCTGCAGATGTTGAATTATTGCTCTGCCAGAAGGGAAATTATACCCTATTGTCAAATCACACCAGAGTGTTATCCTTGCTCCAAGGGCATGTTGAAGCAATAGATTATACACCCTCCGACAATTCACAGATAGGAACTGGACGGTGGGTGGTGGCCAAGAAAAGTCAGAGGATGGTCAAGATGGCCAAAGTTAGAACACACAGGATGCCACACCACACTGTAGAATTAATGCAGTTTGGCACAACTTTCAATGCTATGGGACAGATTAGAGAGATGGACCAAAACTAACAAAATGAAGTTCAATGGGGACAAATGCAAAATCCTCCACTTTGGCAGGAAAAATGAAATGCAAAAATACAGAATGCCTGGCTTGAGAGCAGTACGAGTGAAAAAGATCTTGGAGTCCTCGTGGACAACAAGTTAAACATGAGCCAACAATGTGATGTGGCAGCAAAAAAAGCCAATGGGATTTTGTCCTGCATCAATAGGAGCATAGTGTCTAGATCTAGGGAAGTAATGCTACCCCTCTATTCTGCCTTGGTTAGACCACACCTGGAATATTGTGTCCAATTCTGGGCACCACAATTCAAGAGAGATATTGACAAGCTGGAATGTGTCCAGAGGAGGGCGACTAAAATGATCAAGGGTCTGGAGAACAAGCCCTACAAGGAGCGGCTTAAGGAGCTGGGCATGTTAGCCTGAAGAAGAGAAGGCTGAGAGGAGATATGATAGCCATGTATAAATATGTGAGAGGAAGCCACAGGGAGGAGGGAGCAAGCTTGTTTTCTGCTTCGCTGGAGACTAGGACGCGGAACAATGGCTTCAAACTACAAGAAAGGAGATTCCATCTGAACATGAGGAAGAACTTCCTGACTGTGAGAGCCGTTCAGCAGTGGAACTCTCTGAGTGTGGTGGAGGCTCCTTCTTTGGAAGCTTTTAAACAGAGGCTGGATGGCCATCTGTCAGGGGTGATTTGAATGCAATGTTCCTGCTTCTTGACAGGGGGTTGGACTGGATGGCCCATGAGGTCTCTTCCAACTCTTTGATTCTATGATTCTATGATCCTGGGGGTTGTAGTTTTCCGAAATCATTAGTCTTCTCTACCAATAAATGCTGATGCCTCACCAAACTGTAACTCCTAGGATTCCATAGCCTTGAGCCACAGGTGGTGCCAAGCTGCCTTAATTTTATGTGTTTCCTCCACCAGAGACATCCCGGTGTTTCTTACTCTCTCCATTGGTGTTGAATTTGCATGACCCCGCCCACTGCCTCTTCCTTAACCTTTTCGCATTGTTTTCTATGGCATACAGCAAACAGGGAGGAATTAATCAGGAACGGAACATACTTGAGAGGTTTGGGAAGAATTCACCAGGTACTGGGATGTATAGTTCACCTGCAATCTAAGAGCACTCTGAACTCCACCGATGATGGATCTGGAACTAGCTTGACACAAACAACCTCCATGACCAAGAAAAAATACTGGAGGTCTTTGTGGAAATTTCACCTTGATTTGGGGGAGTTGTAGTTCACCTACATCCAGAAGGCACTGTGAACCTAAACAATGATGGATCTGGACCAAACTTGGCATGCATACCCAATATGCCCGAATTTGAATACTAGTCGGTTTTTGAGGAGAATTGACGTGGACATTTTGGAGTTGTAGGTACTGGGATGTATAGTTCACCTGCAATCTAAGACCACTCTGAACTCCACCGATGATGGACCTGGAACTAAATTGGCACAAACAACGTCCATGACTAAGAAAAGATACTGCAGGTCTTTGGAAAATTCACCTTGATTTGGGGGAGTTGTAGTTCACCTACATCCAGAAGGCACTGTGAACCTAAACAATGATGGATCTGGACCAAACTTGGCATGCATACCCGATATGCCCAAATTTGAATACTAGTGGGTTTTGAGGGGAAATTGGCCAGGACATTTTGGAGTTATATGTACTGGGATGTATAGTTCACCTGCAATCTAAGAGCACTCTGAACTCCACTGATGATGGACCCGGAACTAACTTGGCACAAACAACCTCCATGACTAAGAAAAAATACTGGAGGTCTTTGGGGAAAATTCACCTTGATTTTGGGGAGTTGTAGTTCACCTATATCCAGAGAGCACTGTGAACCCAAACACCGATGGATCTGGGCCAAATTTGGCACACATATCTGATATATTGATAGTGTCGGGGTGGAGGAGCTGACCATCGCTCCATTGTCATGGACCGATCACTACCTGATTAGGTTTAGACTTACTGTACCTCCCAACCTCCGCAGGGGTGGTGGACCCATTAGAATGGTCCGCCCCAGGAGGCTTATGGATCCAAATGGTTTCCTGACGGCTCTTGGGGAATTTCCCACCTCCTTGACTGGCGACCCTGTCGATGCCTTGGTCTCTCACTGGAACACCGAGATGACTAGGGCAATCGACACAATCGCTCCGGAACGCCCCCTTTCGAGTAACCGAGCTAACCCGGCCTCTTGGTTTACTGAGGAGCTGGCAGCAATGAAGCGAAAGAAAAGGTGGCTAGAGCGCGTGTGGCGCAGGAATCCGACTAAATCAGCCCAAACACATCTGAATGCCTTTCTAAGGTCCTACGATGTGGCAATAGCGGCAGCACAAAAAACAGCTTTTGCTGCCAATATTGCATCTGCGAAGAATCGTCCAGCTGAGCTCTTCCGAGTTGTCAGGGGTCTGTTAAACCCGCCGAAAAGCGAGATCCCTGACAGTTCTGGAGCTCGCTGTGAAGCGTTTGCTCGATTCTTCGCAGATAAAATTGGGCGGATTCGGTCGGTTTTTGACACCACCTTACCTGCAGTCTCTGAGAATGTAACGAGAGCATCTGCTTGTCAGGTCTTATTGGATTCATTTCAATTGGTTCAGCTTGAGGATGTGGACAGGATCCTTGGAGAGGTGCGACCCACCACATGCATCCTAGACCCCTGCCCATCCTGGCTGATAAAAGAAGCCAGAGGGGGTTGGCAGAGTGGGTGAAGGTGGTGGTTAATGCCTCCTTACAGGAGGGCAAGATTCCAGCGAGCTTAAAACAAGCTATTATCAAACCGCTGTTGAAAAAACCATCACTGGACCCCACTCAATTAGACAACTATCGGCCAGTTTCCAATCTCCCCTATTTGGGCAAAGTCCTGGAACGTGTGGTGGCAGCACAACTCCAGGGATTTCTGGTAGACACTGATTATCTTGATCCGGCACAGTCTGGCTTTAGACCGGGACATGGAACGGAAACAGCCTTGGTCGCCTTGGTAGATGATCTGCGCAGGGAACTGGACAGGGGGAGTGTGTCCCTGTTAGTTCTGCTGGACCTCTCAGCGGCCTTCGATACCGTCGATCACGGTATCCTTCTGGGACGCCTCACAGACATGGGTCTTGGGGGTACTGCTTTGCAGTGGCTCCAGTCATTTCTTGAGGGACGGTCCCAGAAGGTGTTACTGGGTGACACCTGTTCGGCCCCACAACCGTTGTCGTGTGGAGTCCCACAGGGTTCGATTCTGTCCCCAATGTTATTTAACATCTACATGAAGCCGCTGGGGGAGATCATTCGGAGTTTCGGACTGAGATGTTATCTCTACGCAGATGATGTCCAGATCTGTCACTCCTTCTCACCTGTCACCAAGGAGGCTGTCCAGACCTTGAATCGGTGTCTAGCTGCTGTGTCGGACTGGATGAGAGCTAACAAATTGAAATTGAATCCAGACAAGACAGAGGTCCTACTGGTCAGTCGTAAGGCCGAACAGGGTATAGGGTTACAGCCTGTGCTGGATGGGGTTACACTCCCCCTGAAGACGCAGGTTCGCAGCTTGGGAGTGATCCTGGACTCATCGCTGAGCCTGGAACCCCAGGTCTCAGCGGTGGCCGGGAGAGCTTTTGCGCAATTAAAACTTGTGCACCAGTTGCGCCCGTATCTTGGGAAGTCTGATCTGGCCACGGTGGTCCACGCTCTTGTTACATCCCGAATAGACTACTGCAACGCTCTCTACGTGGGGTTGCCCTTGAAGACTGTTCGGAAACTTCAACTAGTCCAGCGAGCGGCAGCCAGATTGCTCACCGGAGCGACATACAGGGAGCATACCACCCCCCTGCTGTGCCAGCTCCACTGGCTGCCGATTCAGTTCCGAGCACAATTCAAGGTGCTGGTTTTGACCTACAAAACCCTGTACGGTTCCGGTCCAGTGTATCTGTCCGAACGTATCTCCCTCTACGTCCCACCCCGGAGCTTGAGATCATCTGGGGAGGCCCTGCTCTCGACTCCGCCATTGTCTCAAGTGAGGCTGGCGGGGACGAGGAGCAGGGCCTTCTCAGTGGTGGCCCCTCACCTGTGGAACTCACTCCCGGGGGAAATCAGGGCATCATCATCCCTCCTCTCCTTCAGGAGGAGGGTGAAGACGTGGTTATGGGACCAGGCCTTTGGGCACTCTGGCAATTAAATCAGACAATCAGGCGAGTAAGATCAACAGGATTGATGAAGTGGAACGTTAAATTAGATCTATGAGTTAGAGAACGCTGCCCATGTAAGAGGAGAAACTGGGTTTGTATTGGTTTTATTGATTTTATTGATTTTATTGTTATAATGTATGAATTGTTGTCAACTGTGAATTGATGTAATTTTGTGTATGATTGTTTTTTGATGCAGGCATCAAATTGTGCCTTTGCTTGTAGCCCCCCTGAGTCCCCTTCGGGGTGAGAAGGGCGGGGTAAAAGAACCCCAAATAAATAAATAAATAAATATATGGGGAGGGGCAGCATGAGGGGGAAGTGACCTTTCTCCCAATCAGTACCTACTGATCCCACCTTTCTCCCAATATAGGGACTCAAGGCAGCTAACAGCAAACTTAAGTCAATGGCAGAAGACATTATGTGCCTTCCTCTTAAACATAGATAATTAGTACTGGCAGAAATAATAGGAGTCTTTCAAACTTTGACAAACATTTCGGCACATTTTTGGAGAGCAGGAGGGGGCGTCGCATGAAAGGGTGGCTGTCGCTGACAAAGTACAGCATCACTCTTGGTTTTGGTTTATTTCCTACCGCTTCATTCCCCATTGGGCTGGCAAAGTCTCTTTCCGGTTTAAAAATAGAAGGGGCTGCGTGATCTCTCTCTCTCTCTCCTCCTGCGGCTGTGGAATTTATCCCTATTGTCATCTCTCTTTTCCCAAATAGCTCTCTTCCTCAGCGTCCTGCCTGCGCCTGCCTTTCCATTCTTGCCTTGAAATTGCCCGCTGCTGTAAATTCACACCAGGTTGCTTCAGCTGGTCTGCTCCAGCGGAGTTGGGTGCGTTCTCAAGATCTAATCTTAGTTTGCAAAGAGAATGGCTCAATTGCTATGAGAGCCAAGGAAGCATTGGCCCTGTTCTGTCCAGCTTTGAAAGGGACTCTGTTAAAAGTCCAGCAATAACATTGGAATCTTAGTGGGAGGGTAGCCCAAGGGTCATCTAGTCCAACCTCTGAGGATACCTGCCATAGATGGAGCCCCCGGTGGCGCAGTGGGTTAAACCCCTGTGCCGGCAGGACTGAAGACCGACAGGTCGCAGGTTCGAATCCAGGGAGAGGCGGATGAGCTCCCTCTATCAGCTCCAGCTCCTCATGCGGGGACATGAGAGAAGACTCCAACAAGGATGATAAAAACATCAAATCATCCGGGTGTCCCCTGGGCAACGTCCTTGCAGATGGCCAATGGCCAATTCTCTCACACCAGAAGTGACTGGCAGTTTCTGAAGTTGCTCCTGACACGACAAAAAAAAAAAAAGCCTGCCATAGATGTGGGTGAAATGTCAGGAGAAAATGCTTCTGGAACATGGCCTTACAGCCTGGAAAACTCACAACAACCCAGTGATTCCGGTCATGAAAGCCTTCAACAAAACGTATTATTATTATTTTATATATTACATTTTTATTTATATGGACTAGCTGTCCCCTGCCACTCATTGCTGTGTCCCAGTTTGTGTACATGTGTTTTGTGTGTGTATATATTTGTGTATATTTATATATATGTGTGTGTGTGTATGGTGTATATGTGTTTTATGTGGGTATGCGTATTTTTTTTTTGCCTTTTTAAGTTCTTCCGCTGTGTTTTTCAGTGTTTTTATTAGTGACTGTGGCCAAACCTTCCCTCTCTCTTTCTTTCCTTTCTTTCACTCCTTCCTTCCCTCCTTTTGTTTTCCTTCTTCTTTCCCTTCTTCTTTCTTCCTTCTCTACCTGTTTCTTTCCTCCCATCCTTTGCTCTTTGGTTCCATCCTTCCTTCTCTCTTTCCTTCCTTCCTTTCATCCCTCTTTCTCTCTTTTGTTCCTTCTCTCCTTCCTTCCTTCACTACCTTTCTTTCCTTCTATCCTTCCCTCCTTCTTTCCCTCTTTCTATCCCTCCTTCTCTCCTTTCTTTCTTCCTTCTTTCCCCCTTTCTGTGTATATGTGTTTCGTGTGTATATATATGCTAATGCATGTGTATATTTGTGTACGTGTGTTTGTGTATATATGTGGTTTTGCGCATGCGTTGTAATTGATTTTTTTTGGGTTTTTTGGCTTTTAAAGTCTCTTCTGCTGTGTTTTTCAATGTTTCCAATAGGAGCATAGTGTCTAGATCTAGGGAAGTAATGCTCCTGCTCTATTCCGCTTTGGTTAGACCACACCTGGAATATTGTGTCCAATTCTGGGCACCACAATTCAAGAGAGATATTGACAAGCTGGAATGTGTCCAGAGGAGGGCGACTAAAATGATCAAGGGTCTGGAGAAGAAGCCCTATGAGGAGCGGCTTAGGGAACTGGGCATGTTTAGCCTGAAGAAGAGAAGGCTGAGAGGAGATATGATAGCCATGTGAGAGGAAGCCACAGGGAGGAGGGAGCAAGCTTGTTTTCTGCTTCCCTGGAGACTAGGACGCGGAACAATGGCTTCAAACTACAAGAGAGGAGATTCCATCTGAACATGAGGAAGAACTTCCTGACTGTGAGAGCCGTTCAGCAGTGGAACTCTCTGCCCCGGAGTGTGGTGGAGGCTCCTTCTTTGGAAGCTTTTAAAAAGAGGCTGGATGGCCATCTGTCAGGGGTGATTTGAATGCAATATTCCTGCTTCTTGGCAGAATGGGGTTGGACTGGATGGCCCATGAGGTCTCTTCCAACTCTTTGATTCTATGATTCTATGGTCACCCATGGGCCTGATAGGTGTGTTGTGTCCAACTTTGGTGTCAATTCGTTCAGTGGTTTTGGAGTTACTTTAATCCCACAAACGAACATTACATTTTTATTTATATAGATGATGTGGTGGTGGTGATGATGATTATTATTATTATTTGAAACCCAACAAGATGAGTCCACAGCAAACACTCTGCTGGCTGTTGCATTGGATCACATGTCGGACACTTCCCAAGTGTCTAGGACTGTGTGATATATTGGCAAATAATGCGTGCAGATCCCAGTAAGGTGGCCTTCTGCAGCTGGCAGATGGTAATGTGTGTTTAAGTGCAGGTCAACATCTTTAGGCACTGTACCTAGTGTGCCAATCACCACTGGGACCACCTTGACTGCCTTGTGCCGGAATCTATTATTATTATTATATTATTATTATTATTATTATTATTATTATTGCTTTCTTATGTATGTGTCCTTTTGCTTTACAGAGTCAGCAATGCCTCTCTCATTGTTGGTCAACTTGCTGCTGCTTCTCCCCAGCGTTGGGTCCTCCAAGATTTGCTTCCCGGGATGTCACTGCGAGGTGGAGAGCTTTGGTCTGTTCGACAGCTTCAGCCTGACCAAGGTGGACTGCAGTGGCCTTGGAGCGCATATTGTGCCTGTCCCCATCCCACTGGATACAACCTACTTGGATCTATCGTCGAACCATCTTGAGTCTCTCAACGAGTCCATGTTGACCGGACCTGGATATACCACCCTGGTTAGTCTGGATTTGAGCTACAACACAATCTCAAAGATTGTTTCCACCACCTTCTCAAGACTCAGGTATCTGGAATCTTTGGACCTGAGTCATAACTCTTTGGTTGCTCTGCCAGAAGATTGCTTTTCCAGGTCACCCTTGGGAGAGATTGACCTGAGCAACAACCTCATCCTGGAAATCTCAATGGACGTATTCACGTCAAAAGGCCAACGGAAACCGATTAACGTTGACCTCTCCAACAACTTGATAAGCCTGGTTTTGAGGCACCAAGACAAAGCCATCCCCAACATTCAGAGCTTAAACCTGTCTGGAAATAGGTTGAGGAACATCCCTGTTCTTCAAGGGATTCCTCTCCGGTACTTAAGCCTTGATGGAAACCCAATCTCTGCCATTGGGAAAGGGGCGTTCTCTGGATTGAAGGATTTAATGCACTTGTCACTCAATAGTATTTATGACCTTTCGGTAATATCACCGTATGCCTTCAAAGATCTCCCTGCTCTCCAAGTGTTGGATTTATCCAACAATCCCAGTCTTCATTCATTAGATGCCGAAGTCTTCTACAGCCTGGGTTCCTTGCAAGAACTCAACCTGTCGGGTACAGGGGTAGCCACGTCTTTGTCAAAAAGCATGCTGAAGTACCTGCCTTCCATCAAAAGCGTCACCTTGGGCAAGAACGTCAAGTGCCTAAAGACAATCCGGGAAGGGCAATACCACAGACAGGTTGGGCTGACCAGGAAGGAGATCCTCAGCTGCCACGACAGCCATGGGTCGTTGGCACCCTACGTTTTGTGACGTGGGCTGAACAGAATGTACAGACTTCCAGACTTTCAAAACAAAACACCACACGTGCCTTGTGTAAAATATCTTAATTTATATATTTTGTATATTTCAAAATTTGATTACAATGATTAATGGAGAGAGTGAGCGGCTGAGCGTGAATTCATTTGACTCTTCTTTCCATCTCGCCATTTTGCTTGTCTTTAAACTGGAGAGTAGAACCTTCTTTTCAACTATACATACAGTGAGTGGGTCATATTGAGTCCCAACACACTTAACTGAATTCCTCATTTTCTGACTCCACTTTGTAGCCCCATTTCTGAAGGTTACCTCTGCATCTTGTGGTGCCAGAGAGCAGTCTGTTCAGTGCCTTCCAAGTTGGCTTGTCTTCTGTGTGCCCAGCAGGGAGTCCCTCATCTGGTATTGGCCACTGATTGAGGTTCCAGGATTTTGCCTGCCACTTTTGGACTCTTGCTTGCTGAGGTGTTCCTGCGACATCTCTGTAGAACTTAGGAAGCTATTTCTTGATTTAAGGCATTGACTTGCTGGCTGATATCCAAACAGGATGGGTCAAAGATATCAATGCCTTGGTCCTTTCATTACAGGCTACTTACTACTTCCTGACGAATGTCAGGCGGTGCAGTACCGGTAAACAGTATAATTTCTTCTATGGCGTAGGGTGTAGACATCCTGTGATAATACTGTCTCATTAAGAGCCACATCCACGGTTTTAATATGGTGAGATGTATTCCACACTGGGCATGCATATTCAGCATCAGGGTAGCAAAGCACAAGGGCAGATGTCTTCACTGTGCCTGGTTGTGATTCCCAGGTTGTGCCAGTCAGCTTTCGTATGGTATTGCACCCACTTTTTGCTTGATATTCAAGCAGTGCTTCTTGTAGGTCAGAGCACGGTCCAAGGTAACTCACAGGTATCTGGATGTGCTGCAATGCTCCAGTGGGATTCCTTCCCAGGTAATCCTCAGAGTATATACCTGTGCCATGCTCTGAGAGTGAGAGACCATGGCCCCTTCTACACTGCCATAAAATTTGGATCATCAAAGCAGATAATCCAGATTATCTGTTTTGGATTATATGAGTCTACACTGCTATATAATCCAGTCCAAAGCAGATAATCTGGATTTTATATGGCAGTGTAGATGGGACAGTGACTTCCAAGAAAACACCTGATGAAGGAAGACAAAGGAAAGGGAGAAAGGTACTGGCAGTAGTGGTGGTGGTAGTGGTAGTAGTAGTAGTAGTAGTAGTAATAGTTTTATGTATTACCTGCCTCTTCTCATGGCTCAAGGTGGGTTACAGAAAAATTGGTATGTGGTATGTGGAAAGAGAAGGAAAGAAAATAAAGAAGGGAAGAGAAAAGGAAAAGGGGAGGGAAGAAAGAAAAAGAAGGGGAGAGAATATGTATGAAGGAGAAGAGGAAGAAAGGAAAAGCTACAAAGGAAACGCAAACTCGGGCGCCAGTTATATACGCTAGCAGATGGATATTGAGCAGAGTCTGGATGTCTATCTGTCAAGAGAACTTTGATTGTGTCCTCCAGAATGGGGTTAGACTGGATGGCCCTTGTAATCTCTTCCAAATCTAGGATTTTAGGATTGGCACAATGCACAACTGCCCTGAATTTGCAAGACCCAAACATATCATAGAATAATATGAGTTGGAAGAGACCTCATGGGCCATCCAGTTGAACCCGTTCTGCCAAGAAGCAGGAAAATCACCTTCAAAACATCCCCAACAGATGGCCATCCAGGCATTGTTTCAAAGCCTCCAAAGATGGAGCCTCCACCACACTCCAAAGCAGAGAGTTCCACTGCTGAACAGCGCTCACAGTCAGGAAGTTCTTCCTAATGTTCAGGTGTAATCTGATGTTCAGGTGGCGGCTTTGAAAGTCTGTCATAGGGTCATCCTAAGTTGAAGTCGACTTGATGATAGCACATAATAAGCAAACTTATTTTAGAAAATGCTGTCATTCACCTTTCCTCCCAGCCCAACACAACAGACCTTTTAGCTAATTTCAGGCTACAAAAGGAGTGCACGCTGCAGCCTTTTTTTATATGAAAGGAAGCTCGCAATGTTCCTGATAATTGCTTCCCAACACACCGGGGATTCGAGCTGCATTGTGAAAGGATCATAAACCTATCTCATTTCTCCCTGAATCAAGATCATAGGGCTAAGACAACTTGGAGGCAAACATTGCGTGCTCCTCCCCGAATCCCTTTCCAGAGCTTTTTATGGGGCTATCTGTTCCTTTACAACCAGGTTATACTGAAATGCTTCCTGCCTTCGCAGAAATGAGGAGTTTTGTTGCCGCATGCCTGGGAAACAAGTCTCAGCTCCAACTCTTCATTGGAACAATTAGGAATCCACCCCTCTCATGGAAAAAGGGAATATTCCCTAGAGAACCTCTTCTAAAGGCATTGAGCTCCTAGGGTGCATCTACACATGGCGCATTTGATCAGATGCTTATCAAAACAGTTCAGGAAAGCAAACGTCCCAATTACAATCATTCAATATATCAATATACCATCTGGGCCTTTTGAAGCCTCAATTTGGCCCAATCGAACAAAATCAAACTACATCAAAATGCCATTTCTAATTCCTACATCGACGACTGCTGTCTCTTGGGGCTTATTACCCTGTTTGTGGCGTGACATTCCCAGACCTCCAATTGATCCCTTTTTGCACCTCTAAGGAAGTGGTGGCCTGTTTATTGCTAGGTTCTCATTTCCTTGCTTGTGTTTCATTGCCCTATTGCAGTGTTTCTCAACTTTGAGGTCAGGATCCCTGGGGAGGGGCGCGCGCAAGGGGGTGTCAAAGGGGTCACCAAAGACCATCAGAAAACACAGTATTTTCTGTTGGTCATGAGGGTTCTGTGTGGGAAGTTTGGCCCAATTCTATCATTGGGGGTTCAGAATGCTCTTTGACTGTAGGTGAACTATAAATCCCAGCAACTACAACTCCCAAATGTCAAGGTCCATTTTCCCCAAACTCCACCAGTGTTCACAATTGGGCATATGGAGTATTCATGCCAAGTTTGGTCCAGATCCATCCTTGTTTCAGTTCACAGTGCTCTCTGGTTGCAAGTGAACTAAGTGTCAAGGTCTACACTGTAGAATCAGTGCAGTTTGACACCACTTTTACTGCCATGGCTCAGTACTATGGAATGCTGGGGGCTATAGTTTGTTAAGGCAACAGCACTCTTTGGCAGAGCAGGCTGAACTACAGCTCCCCTGATTGGGTAACATTGAGCCATGGCACTTAAAAGTGGCATCAAACTGCATTAGAAGATGCACCTCTGACCTCAGATGTTTCCTTTGAATGTCACTTGTGTCCTTACTCTGAAAGAGATGTACAAATCTAGATATTCAATGTGTTGTTGAAGGCTTTCATGGGTGGAATAACTGGGTTGCTATGAGTTTTCTGGGTTGTATAGCCATGTTCCAGAAGCATTATCTCCTGACCTTTATGGCAGACATCCTCAGAAGTTGTGAGGTCTGTTGGAAACTAGGCAAGAGGGATTTATATATCTGTGGAATGTCCAGGATTTTTAAAAGTTTATTTTAAAAAAACTCAAAAATCAGGGCAGTAAATAAAAAACAATACTCAGAAAACTGGGGAATTCCAGGAAAGAATCAATCTGGGCCAGCTAACACCTCCCAACAAAGGATTCCCCCAGGCAGGAAGCAGCCAGGCTTTGAAGTTGCAAGGCCATTCAATGCTAATCAAGGTGGCCAATTGCAACATTCACACTTGCCTCCAACAGACAAGAGTTCTTTCTCCCACTGTGGCCATCATTCCACAGATATATGAACCTCACTTGGTTAGTTTCCAATAGACCTCACAACCTCTGAGGACCATAGATATGGGCAAAACATCAAGAGAGAATGGGTCTGAAACATGGCCATACAGCCCAGAAAACTCACAGCAAACCAATGATTCTGGCCATGAGAGCCTTCAACAACACACTTGCCTGGTTTCCAATAGACCTGATAACCTCTGAGGATGCCTGCCATAGATGTGGGTGAAACATCAGGAGAGAATGAGTCTGAAACATGGCTATACAGCCCAGAAAACTCACAGCAACCCAATGATTCTGGCCACGAGAGCCTTCAACAACACACTTGCCTGGTTTCCAACAGACCTCACAACATCTGAGAATGGCCACCATAGATGTGGGCGAAACGTCAGGAGAGAATGGGTCTGAAACATGGCCATACAGCCTGGAAAACCCACAGCAACCCAATGATTCTGGCCACAAGAGCCTTCGACAACACACTTGTCTGGTTTTCAACATACCTCACAACCTGTGAGGATGCCCACCATAGATGTGGGAGAAACGTCAGGAGAGAATGGGTCCGAAACATGGCCATACAGCCCGGAAAACTCACAGCAACCCAATCCAGATATTTTTTATATGCTTTCTTTCACTCGAATTACCAGCACCAACAATAACATATCAGGGAAACCCCTTTTATTCTTCCCAGAAGCTGGAGTCTCCAGAGAGCATTTTACACACTCTGCACACACACAAAATATTCGGGGAAGGTTTATAGCCCGTAAATTGCTTTTCCTGTGTTTGTGTTGGAACAGAAGCCGCCTTCAAAGGAAACACTTGAAACTGCAGGGAGAAAAATGTCACACGTGGTTAAAACCCCATTCAAGTGGCAGACGGGACTCAGGGGTCCCCAGCGAAGAAAGTTAACTAGAGAAGAAAAGTCTTTTAAAGATCATGAAGGCTTTGTGAGAAAGGCATCCACTGCTGGAAGAGACCCTGGGTTTGGGCTGCAAATTCAATGGAAAGGAAAATACCCTGGTTAAAGAGTGCAATCTCAGTCAATTAGGCAACCTATCAAACCAAGTCAAAGTTATTGTTATGGGCCTGAAGCGCTGAGTCACAGCAGTTCGTTTTTGTTGTTCATTCATTCAGTCGTCTCCGACTCTTCGTGACCTCATGGACCAGCCCACGCCAGAGCTCCCTGTCGGCCGTCACCACCCCCAGCTCCTTCAAGGTAAGTCCAGTCACTTCAAGGATGCCACCCATCCATCTTGCCCTTGGTCGGCCCCTCTTCCTTTTACCTTCCACTTTCCCCAACATAATTGTCTTCTCTAGGCTTTGCTGTCTCCTCATGATGTAGCCAAAGTATTTCATCTTTCCCTCTAGTCTCCTTCCCTCCAGTGAGCAGTCGGGCTTTATTTCCTGGAGGATGGACTGGTTGGATCTTCTCGCAGTCCAAGGCACTCTCAGCACTTTCCTCCAACACCACAGCTCAAAAGCATCGATTTTCCTTCGCTCAGCCTTCCCTAAGGTCCAGCTCTCACATCCGTAGGTGACTACAGGGAAGACCATGGCTTTGACTAGGCAATGGATCTTTGTTGCCAGTCTGATGTCTCTACTCTTTACTATTTTATCGAGACTGGACATTGCTCTCCTCCCAAGAAGGAAGCGTCTTCTGATTTCCTGGCCACAGTCTGCATCTGCAGTAATCTTTGCGCCTAGAAATACAAAGTCTGTCACGGCCTCCACGTTTTCTCCCTCTATTTTCCAGTTGTCAATCATTCTTGTTGCCATAATCTTGGTTTTTTTGATGTTTAGCTGCAACCCAGCTTTTGCGCTTTCTTCTGTCACCTTGATTAGAAGGCTCCTCAGCTCCTCCTCGCTTTCGGCCATCAGAGTGGTGTCATCTGCATATCTGAGGTTGTTAATGTTTCTTCCCTAAAGAAATTTTGTCATATCTAACTCCCTCCTGAGAGAAAACACACCCACATATGGCTCCCATATTGACGATATTACAGGAAAGGCAGCACTTGCTTCCCTGGGATGGATTTCTATTGTTTCTAATGACACTGCATATCTGAGGTTGTTAATGTTTCTTCCAGCAATTTTAACCCCAGCCTTGCATTCATCAAGCCCCAAACATCGCATGATGTGTTCTGCATACACGTTAAAAAGGTTGGGTGAGAGTATGCAGCAGTTCAAGTGGTGTCAAAACAGCATCCATTCTACAATATAGATGCACTCTTAAATTGCATCTGCATTGTAAAACTAATGCAGTTCAGCACCACTTTGGCTTCATCTACACCAGTGTTTCTCAACCTTCCTAATGCCGCGACCCCTTAATACAGTTCTTCATGTTGTGGTGGCCCCCAACCATAATTTTTTTTTTGTTGCTACTTCACAACTGTAATCTTGCTACTGTTATGAATCATCTTATAAATATCTCATATGCAGAATGTATTTGATACAAATATGTGATATGCCCAAATTTGATTACTGGTGGGGTTGTGGGGGAGGGGGAGATAATTGATTTTGTCATTTGGAAGTTGTAGTTGCTGGGATTTATAGTAAACCTACAATCAAAGAGCATTCTGAACTCCACCAATGATGGAATTGAACCAAACGTGGCACACAGGACTCCCATGACCAACAGAAAACACCACAAGGGTTTGGTGGGCATTGACCTTGAGTTTGGGAGTTGTAGTTCACCTACATCCAGAGAGCACGATGCACTCAGTGATGGAATTGAACCAAACTTGGCACCAGAACTCCCATGACCAACAGAAAATACTGGAAGGTTTCGGTGGGCATTGACCTTGAGTTTTGGAGTTGTAGTTCACCTACATCTAGAGAGCACTGTGGGCTCAAACAATGGATCTGGACTAAACTTGGAACAGATACTCAATGTACTCACATGTGAACACTAGTTGAGTTTGGGAAAAAGAGGCCTTGACCTTTGGGAGTTGTAGTTGCTGGGATTTATAGTTCACCTACACTCAAAGTGCCCCTTGAATCCCACCAATGATAGAATTGGGCCAAACTTCCCACATAGAACCCCCATGATCAACAGAAAATACTGCAGGGATTTGGGAGGACTTGACAGTGATTTAGGGGAGATGTAGTTCACCTACCTCCGGAGAGCACTGTGTTCCTAAGACCATCAGACATATGTGTTTTCTGATGGTCTTTGGTGACCTCTCTGACACCCTCTCGCGACCCCCTCCGTGGTCCTGACCCCCAGGTTGAGAAACGCTGATCTACACTGAAGGGGACAAGGGACACCTAGAATCATAGAACTATAAATCCCAGCAACTACATCTCCCAAATCATAAAATCAATACTCCACCCCAAACCCACCAGTATTCAAATTTGGGCCTATTGGGTATTTGTGCCAAATTTGGTCCAGTGAATGAAGATACGTCCCGCATATCAGATATTTACATTACGATTCAGAACAGCAGTAAAATTACAGTTATGGAGTAGCAACAAAGATGGGGTTGGGGGGTCACCACAACATGAGGAACTGTATTAAGGGGTCATGACATTAGGAAGGTCGAGAAACACTGGTGTAGACGCGCCCTAATTCTTTAGGATGGCAGCCTCCATAATCCTCAACCAGCTTGGCCGCTGAATCCTGGGGTCTTCAAAGAACTCCTCATTTTCATGATGATGCTATGCTTCCCGCTGCTAAACCGATGCCTCAACACAATATCTATTGCCTTAATCTGTCATTATTTCTAACCCTCTGGGTAATGCAGCGAATCTTACATAATTATCAATCACATTGATTTTCTCCTCCTGTGATGTTAGCTGAATCAGGAGCAGAAATGATTTGAAAAGGATCAGCTGGTGGCTGGCATTCATTCCGTTCTCTGGTTTTATTTTATTTTAATGTCTAATAAATGCTTGCTTGGTCACCAGGTTTGGTCCTGATTTTGGAGCTGAATCACAGACCTTAATATCTGGGCTGGGCTTTAGCATAGCAAGTTAACTGCCAGTTGCAGTAAATCTCGCCAATCGAAAAGTTGACATTTCGAAGCCCAGGTCAGGGCGAGCTCCTGGACTGGCTTAACAGATTGAAAACCGCACTTCTGAATCGATAAATAGGCACCACTTTAAGGGGAGGTATTTAAGGCATCCATAAGGAAATGTCAGAAAAATGCTGGCGATTCGATCAAGGAGGAAGTTTACAAACGAAGCTCTTCGGCAGGGAAAGTGGAGCAACAGCACTCCTATGGCTGGAACCAAGCACAGTCTCCAAGATGCGAAAAATGGAAAAGCCTATATATACCTCTGTCTATGTACAGTTGTGTTGCAACTCAAAGTAGGCTTCACCTTGCTCCCAAAACACCACCACACCAGAGCTGTAGATTATGCAGTTTATTGAGGAAAAACAAAGTCAAAGCATAGAATAAGCAAACCAAAGACAAAGGTTAAATGCAAAAACACAGTTCTCAAGATCCAAAGGCAAAAACATGAAGCATAATCCTTTAGGCAATGATCAAACAGGAGTCCATGGTAAAACAGTGAAACACAAGATCCAAAATCCCAGATTCAGGAAGCCAAAAGCGTGCT
Source organism: Anolis sagrei ordinatus (assembly GCF_025583915.1). NCBI lineage: Eukaryota > Metazoa > Chordata > Lepidosauria > Squamata > Anolidae > Anolis > Anolis sagrei. The sequence goes on along the minus strand of NW_026846588.1, from coordinate 272,999,856 downwards.
GCTTAAATCCAAGGTTAATCCATAGAAGGTTGCATGGAAAGAGCCACATTGAACTGACACTTTCTCTTTGTCAGCCAGAAACCTAAATACCCTTTGCTAACATGAAGGCGTTGCGATGACCTTTGGCCGACTTGGCTTCTTTCTTACTAGCTAAGCAAGAACTCCTGCTGACCCTCCAATCTAAGCATTCTTGCCTGCTCATTAATTAACTATCTTCAACGTTCTCTTTATCAGTTTGGTCCAGCTGTACCAAATCACCGTGGGAAGGCTGAGCAGGCGAAGACAACTCCACCTGGCCGTTATCTAGCTCACTGGCATTCTTTTCCCTTGAGAACTGACTTGTTGTCTCTCCTACTGCACTGAGACAGGCACAGAAACAGGCCCAGAAATCTGAATCCCATCATCCTCTTCATCAGGGAACTCTGGTGGCTCACAAGACCCACAGGGTTCAGGTTCAGACTCAGAATCAAACTGAGCCACAAGAAGTTGTTGGGTCTTGTCATTGTCTAACAGCATTGAATGTTTGCCATATATATGTTCTGTGATTCGCTCTGAGTTCCCTTCGGGGTGAGACAGGCAGAATATAAATACTGGTCTAAAAAGGAACTAAAAACTAACTACAAAGCCTTTCTTTCTATCTACACTCTTATTATTTTGTCTCTCATTAACTTCTGCACCTGACAAATCATCTCCATACAATTGCTTAGAGAAAGACTGTGAAGGGCGTCTCCCAGGAATATGACCTTGTGAATCTTCTAGAGACAGTTCGGGCCTCTCATCTCAGCTAAACTCAGGCCCAGGCAAACCCCATTGTCAACAGACCTAGGCCCACCATCAGGAACATGATCCCCATTTCCATAACGAACATCAGACACAATCACAGGCAGAAAAGGCTAACATACAGCAATGGCAGGGTAGACTCATATAATCCAGTTCAAAACAGATAATGTGGATTATCTGCTTTGATAATCTGGATTATATGGCAGTGTAGATCCAGCCTAAGAGGCACCCTCTGCAAACCTCTGAACGATGCAGATGTTCCCTTAAGAAGACGGTATAAAGCAAATCTTCCCTGAAGAAATCCTGCCAAGAAAACCCCAAACGATTGCCATACATCACAGCCAGTTCCAAGGCAAATTAACCTAAAATTACAAAGCTGTTAAATTCATACAACACAATTGCAAATCAGAGGGCTTCTTTTCCCCAATTCTAAGCTGTGCTTCAAATCAGTTTTGTCTTTGTGACTTTGCAAAGGCTATTTTCTATTTCCATTTTTTTAAAGGACATAAATACAAAGATTGGGAGGGAGAAAAAACTGGGCTGTGCATTTATTGCGGTGGCATTTCTCCCCAGTTGTTAAATGCGCAAGCTGGAGTCCTTTCTTGTTCCTCCTTCGTGAGAAAACAGCCACGTCGATTATTTCTGTCCCTTTGATTCCTCCCAAGGTTTCCATTTGCTCGGCCCATTAAAATTCTCCAACTGGGAAGCTGTTTGAAACATTTTCATATGCCCACAAAGCACAGCAGGCAGAGATTTCGCAGAGCCGAGCCTTTATTTGGGGAGGGAGAGGGGAGCTTTGTTAGGCAGGGCTCATAGGGATTTATCAAATTAATTAGAGAATTGCTTTTTTTTTCCTTTTCTGAGGATAACATCGGAATCATCCTGCATTGAGAAAAGAAATATATACACCCAAATCCATGCAGCAAAAGACGTGGCATAGAGGTTACAATTTTGATGGCCTCTACAGGATTTAGGATAAAATAAATCTGTCTAAATGAGGTATGGGCAAACTTCGGCCCTCCAGGTGTTTTGGACTGCAATTCCCACAATTCCTAACAGCCTACTGGCTGTTAGGAATTGTGGAAGTTGAAGTCCAAAACACCTGGAGGGCCAAGGTTTGCCCGTGCCTCGTTTGCCCGTGCCTTCTCAGGCGGAGGGCAACTCAGGGTGGTCTACAAAACGGCACAATTTGATGCCATAATAATATAAAAACAGTTAAAAGTATATAACATACATAAAATTCCATAAACAGTAAAATCAATAAAATCATAAATCCTCCGCATCTCAGTAACAAAATCCTTACCCGATCACAATTGTTCAGTCGTTCCGAGGTCAAGAAGTTATCTGCTACACTGCATTTGAGAAAGCCTGCTCACAAAGACAGGTTTTAACTTTTTTACGAAATATTAAGAGGGTGGGGGCCGGTCTAATGTCCCTAGGGAGGGTGTTCCACAGCGGAGGGGCCACCACTGAGAAAGCCCTATCTCTTGTCCCCACCAACCGAGCCCGTGAAGAAGGCGGGACCGAGAGCAGGGCCTCCCAAGAAGATCTTAAATTCCTAGATGGTTCATAAGGAGATATACGTTCGGACAGATAAGCAGGGCCAAAGCATGGATACCAAAAATAGATGTACCAGCTATGGAAACTTGAATATCCAGATTCAACTGTAACTGAACAGAGGCTTGCTGACCAGAGGAGATACATCACCAGGAAGAAGGTGCTCAGTGAAGTCGAACTTGAAGAAATAAAAAGCAATTGTGAAACAGAAGAACAAACAACTGTGGAGATAGCTGCAGAAGATCTAATGACTTCTGAGCCCACTGAACATATGGAACCAGAAGAAAATGGAGGAATTTTTCATGAGCATGAAGAGCCTGCTTATACACGTGGCCCACTGACCACAAAGCAACAAGAACTTAAAGAATTTTTTTTTGACCCATACTGCATTGAAGGAAGAAAAGCAAAGACTGCCAACATTGAAGACAGTACCAAGAAAACATCTGGCACCTTTAATGAATGATGTGAATGCCGCACTTGCAACTGTTGAGATAACAACAATGGAAGAAGCCAACCAGCTTGCATACAGCACAGCAGTGATTGTAACACAAGAACTGGGGATACAACAACTGAAACCTGCAAGAAAAATGATTGGAAAACCATAATGGAAAATAAAGCTGGAGTTAAAAATCAAGAGCCTACGATCAGATGCAAGCAATCTAAAAAAAATGAAGGAGCAAAAACTGACAAATTTAATAATAATAATAATAATAATAATAATACATATTAAAAATATTGGCTGAACACAAGAAAAAATTGAAGAAGCTCTTGAAATTGTGAAACAACAAATCACAGCAACAGTCAGAAAAATTGAACAATATGAAGCTAGAGTCATTCAAAACAAACAAAATCAACTCTTCCAATCTGATCAGAGGCGGTTCTACCAGAGTCTGAATCAGCAGGTGGCTGTGAAAAATGAAAAACCAGAAAAAAGATCTGTGGGAAACAGGAAAAAGTTATAACAAAAAAGCTGAGTAGATAAAAGACTTTGAAAATAATTTTTCAGAGAACAAAATGAGAACCTTGGAAATAACAAAAGAAATGATCACTCAAAGAGTGAAGAAAGTCAAGAACTGGACATCACCTGGCAATGATCAACTGCATGGATTTCGGCTTAAATATCTGATTAGTCTACACTCAAATATGGCCAAACAATTCAATGAGATTCTGCAAACTGGAAATATCAGCAAATGGATAACAACTGGGAAGACATATTTGATACAGAAAGATCCAGCAAAAGGAACAATACCAGGAAGCTACAGGCCAATAACATGTCTGCCTACAATGTTCAAACTGCTGACAGGAATAATAGCTGATCAAATCCAGGATTACTTGGAGGAAAATAGCATCTTGCCAGTAGAACAAAAAGGCAATAAAAGAAGTAGGGCACGAAAGATCAGCTTCTAATTGACAAAATGATACTGGATAATTGCAAAAGCCGCAAAACAAACCTCTATACAACTTGGATTGATTACAAAAAAGCATTTGACTCACTGCCACATTGTTGGATTATCAAATGTCTAGATGTCATCGGGGTTTGTGAAATTCACCAAAAATGCAATGAAACAATGGAAAACTGAGTTGTTCATGGGCAATGAAAGCTATGGAACTGTTAACAGCAAGAGAGGATTTTTCCAGGGAGACTCGCTGTCACCACTGCTGTTCATCATTGCAATGATCCTCTGTCAGTAATTCTACAGAAAACAAACCTGGGCTACCAAACAGCAAGAAATTCACCAAAATTTTCCCACTTGCTGTACATGGATGATCTAAAGCTTTATGGAAAATCAGAAACTGAAATCCAGTCACTGACCAACACAGAATCTTCAGCACTGACATCAGTATGGAGTTTGGCCTAGACAAATGTGCCACAGAGGCATTAAAGAAAGGGAAAATTACCCACAGCGAGGGCATAGAGATGCCAAACGGACAAACTATAAAATGCAATCATCCTGAAGCCTATAAATATCTGGGCATACTACAGTTGGACAGTGAAAAATGTGGTCAGCAAAGAATATGTCCAAAGAGTCAGAAAAGTTTTGAAGAGCAAATTAAATGGCGGAAATATGATCAAGGCTCTCAACCCTTGGGCCATCCCCGTCATTAGATACACTGCTGGAATTGTGAACTGGACACAAGCAGAGCTAAGTGATCTGGACAGAAAAACAAGAAAATTGATGATAATCCTCTCCTCATTACACCCGTGTAGTGATGTCGACAGACTTGACCTGCCCAGAAAATCAGGATGCAGAGGGCTTCTGCAAGTGAAACGAGCGGTAGAAGAAGAAAAACACACACTGGCAGATTATGTGAAAGGCAGTCAAGAACCAACATTGAGGGAAGTCAATAGTGGTAAACTGCTTAAAGTGCAAAAGACAAAGAGCGAATACCGTAAAAACACAATCCAGAGCAGAAGAGAAAACTGGCGAAAGAAGGCTCGCCTTGGACAGTTCCTGGGGAAAATTGAGAGCCAAATTGACAAAGAAAAACAGGGCTGTGGCTCACAAATGGGACTCTGAAAAAGAAAATGGAGGGTCTGTTTCTGGCAACAGCTGCAAAGGGCCACTTTACTGGGAACTGCATGCATTATTCGCCGATACATCACACAGTCCTAGACACTTGGGAAGTGTCCGATGTATGATCCAATTCAACAGCCAGCAGAGTGTCTGCTGTGGACTCATCTTGTGGTGTTTCAAATAATAATAATTTATTTTTAACCCACCCTCCCTTCCCAAGAGGACTCAGAGTGGCTTACAAAAAAAAAGATAGATACCAATTGCTTTGGTGAAAAATGATAAATGCCACAAAGGACTAGGAAAGTCAAACAATAGCAGCCTTGCCTATTTACTGAGAAAGGAGAGATGGGAGAGGATGGATTGGAAACGACAGCTCCAGCCAATCAAATCAGTGAGTTAATTACATTCCAAGCCTTTGGCCAATCCCAATAATACCCTGCAGCCATAAGAGCCATGATAAAAGTGCTCCTCCCTACATCCCCATTCATCTTTTTTTGTTTTTCTGTAATGAGGTGGCATATTTCAATATGGACATAAACATAACGTTGCCAAAAGTCTCAGTGTGAGCACCTGGAAGTATGAAAATGCTATTCTAGAACAGCCTTCCCAAACTCCAAGAAGGATCCAGCTCAAGCATGGGCAAACTTGGGCCCTCCAGTTGTTTTGGACTTCAACTCCCACAATTCCTAACAGTCAGTAGGCAGTAGGCTGTTAGGAATTGTGGAATTTGAAGTCCAAAACACCTGGAGGGTCCAAGTTTGCAATGCCTAGTCAAGCTTCATCTCCCAGAATCCATCTGTCCATTCATCACATTTCTACATTTGTGTCCTGCATACAACCTCTGAGAAACACCTCTTACAAGGAAATAAATAAGGGTGATTTTCCTCAAAATTTAGGGACAGGGGTCACTTTTGGGCGTGATCCCAATACTAGTCAGTGCTTATCCTTGGAAAAGTTTCAAATCTCACATGTAGACACACAGGCACATAGCACGCCGGGCTCCTTTTGTGCGACCAGGACATTGAATATGCAAAGAGTTTGGCAGCTGAGTTTCCCTTGCAAACACTGGCCTCTCTCTTATATATGGGAGATGGAAGGGAGTTTTCAGACATCAATAAACCCGGTGCGTGACTTGCCTGTGTGAATTTTCCCTCGAGAGCAAATTTGCAAGATCAAGAATGGCGTGGCGAGGCGTAAGGTAATTCGAGATGCGTTCTGCTGATGAAGGATTGCCTTACTAGAAACAGATTTCAGGATTAGATAGGCAACTTGCAAATTAGTTTATTTATTTATTTGCAGTATTTATATACTATACGGCCTTTCTCACCCATGGAGGGACTCAAAGCGGTTATGTGCTTTTGGGTCCCCTGTTGTCTTATGGCGATCCAATGGAATTCATAGGATCTTCTTAGGAAAGGAATACTCAGAGGTGGTTTTGACAGTTCCTTCCTTTGAAAGGTACCTACAGCACCTGCTATTCATTGGTGGTTTCCCATCCAGGTACTCACCAGGGCTGATCCTGCTTAGTTTCTGGGATCAAAAGAATCTGGTGCTTTTAGAGTATTTGGACTCAATGGTCAAAGTACAATGTTGTTGTTCATTCGTTCAGTCGTCTCCGACTCTTCGTGACCTCATGGACCAGCCCACGCCAGAGCTCCCTGTCGGCCGTCACCACCCCCAGCTCCTTCAAGGTCAGTCCAGTCACTTCAAGGATGCCATCCATCCATCTTGCCCTTGGTCGGCCCCTCTTCCTTTTGCCTTCCACTTTCCCCAGCATCATGGTTCTTCTCTAGGCTTTTCCTGTCTCCTCATGATGTGGCCAAAGTACTTCAACTTTGTCTCTAGTCTCCTTCCCTCCAAGTGAGCAGTCGGGCTTTATTTCCTGGAGGATGGACTGGTTGGATCTTCTCGCAGTCCAAGGCACTCTCAGAACTTTCCTCCAACACCACAGTTCAAAAGCATCTCTTCCTTCGCTCAGCCTTCCCTAAGGTCCAGCTCTCACATCCGATAGGTGACTACAGGGAATACCATGGCTTTGACTATGCGGATCTTTGTTGCCAGTCTGATGTCTCTACTCTTTACTACTTTATCGAGATTGGACATTGCTCTCCTCCCAAGAAGTAAGCGTCTTCTGATTTCCTGGCCACAGTCTGCATCTGCAGTAATCTTTGCACCTAGAAATACAAAGTCTGTCACGGCCTCCACATTTTCTCCCTCTATTTCCCAGTTGTCAATCATTCTTGTTGCCATAATCTTGGTTTTTTTGATGTTTAGCTGCAACCCAGCTTTTGCGCTTTCTTCTTTCACCTTGATTAGAAGGCTCCTCAGCTCCTCCTCGCTTTCGGCCATCAGAGTGGTGTCAACTGTATATCTGAGGTTGTTAATGTTTCTTCCAGCAATTTTCACCCGCACATCCTCGCATGATGTGTTCTGCATACAAGTTAAAAAGGTTGGGTGAGAGGATGCAGCCTTGCCGTACGCCTTTCCCAATCTTGAACCAGTCTGTTGTTCCGTGGTCAGTTCTGACTGTTGCTACTTGGTCCTTGTACAGATTCCTCAGGAGAGAGACAAGGTGGCTTGGGATGCCCATCCCACCAAGAACTTGCCACAATTTATTATGATCCACACAGTCAAAGGCTTTAGAATAGTCAATGAAGCAAAAGTAGATGTTTTTCTGAAACTCCCTGCCTTTCTCCATTATCCAGCGGATATTGGCAATCTGACAGGAAAGCCTAGAGAAGACAATTATGCTGGGGAAAGTGGAAGGCAAAATGAAGAGGGGCCGACCAAGGGCAAGATGGATGGATGGCATCCTTGAAGTGACTGGACTGACCTTGAGGGAGCTGGGGGTGGTAACGGCCGACAGGGAGCTCTGGCGTGGGCTGGTCCATGAGGTCACAAAGAGTCGGAGACGACTGAACGAATGAACAACAACAATTGGCAATCTGGTCTCTCGTTCCTCTGCCTTTTCTAAACCCAGCTTGAACATCTGGCAACTCTCGCTCCATGCCTTGCTGGAGTCTTCTTCCTTGCAGGATCTTGAGCATTACCTTACTGGCATGAGAAATAAGGGCCACCGTACAGAAGTTTGAGCAGTCTTTGATATTTCCCTTTTTGGTATGGGGATATAAGTTGATTTTTTTCCAGTCTGATGGCCATTCTTGTACAATACAGTACAAGTACAATACAGTCCTAGATATTGCATCAAATTAAGAGGCAACTGCAGACATAGGGTTTTTCTACATAGAAGAGAGCAACGAAATTCAATACAGTTCGACTTATTGATTTCAACCTATTGCATTAGATGGAATAAGCATTTGATTTAGTCCTGAGGCAATATAGTTAAATTTGAAAGGTCTGAGTAAATAAGTATGTCTTTGCTCAGCACTGAAACATCAATATAGTTTAAATGCTACAACTGTAAAGTGTATTTGCTGTTCTTAAGGGGCATGAATACAAACTGAGTTTTACTCCAGGGTCCTTACTGCATTATACAGCAATAGCACTATAATTCCACTTTAGTTGTGATGTCAGCATCCTATGAGATTCTGGGATTTGAGGTTTAGGGATGGGCACCTGGAACCTTCAGCCAGAGCATTAGTGCCTCGCCAAATTACAAATCCTAAGATTCTGTAGATTGAGCCATTGCAATTGAAGCGGAATAAAAGGCCCCTTCCACACAGCTGAATAATATCCTACATTATCTGCTTTCAACTGGAATATATGGCAATGTGGACTCAGATAACCCAGCTCAAAGCAGATATTGTAAGATTTTCTGCCTTGATAGGTAAAGGTTTTCCCCTGGCATTAAGTCTAGTCATGTCCGACTCTGAGGGTTGGTGCTCATCTCCATTTCTAAGCTGAAGAGCCAGAGTTTTCCATAGACGCCTTCAAGGTCATGTGGCCAGTGTGACTGCATGGAGCACCATTACCTTATCACCGGAGTGATACCTATTGATCTACTCACATTTGCATGTTTTCGAACTGCTAGGTTGGCAAAAGCTGGGACTGATAGCAGGAGCTCACCCCAATCCTTGGATTCAAACCACTGACTTTTCGGTCAGCAAATTCAGTAGCTCAGTGGTTTAACCTGCTGCACCACTGGGGGCTTCTGCCTTGATATTCTGGGTTAAATGGCTGTATGGAAGGGCCCAAAGTGATATCATTCTTTATCATGAATTTGGCTTAGGTTTGGAGAGAGAAGCAATGTTTTTAAATAATTTTCGCAAATCTTGCATCCCACTTCTAAATATGTATTTTCCAAATTTGACATGAGAAGAGGGGGAGCATCATTATTTATTGCATAATATGGAATGCATAATACGCAGTGCATATTAACATCACCAAGCGGCACCTGATTTTGAGGACAGATGACAATACTGGAGAACGGCTTTCTCTCCTGTTAACTCCAACCCACAAACTAACTAGGAAACCCACAACTTCAAGCCTTGTGGTTGAAAACTGACACAGAGATTTGACATGGGTTTGGCAAGGGTACTCGATTTAAGCCACAGAGTGACAGGTCTGCCCTATTCCTCTGTCCAGACCAACCTTTCAGTCTTTGTATCAGATCCAGGAAGCAATTTAAGTCGTCACCAAGCTGGATGAGAAATTTCCATCAAGACTGAACCCACACTGGCTAATTGTTCAATATCTCCATTCCCCATTTCTTCTGAGAGTCCAAGGAGGTGTGAAGGCAGTTTAGAGATAGATGCCAAGTCTCTCAAGGGGAAGCTAAGTTGCCTGTTGATCCATCTGCAGACAAGTGGCTTTTCTTGTCGCTCCAATTTGTGCGGGCCCACTGCCACCTGCTGGCCTGATCTTGGGTCAGTGGGCATCCAGTTTTCCAAAGCCTGGGGAGACACAGGTACACTTCACAGAATCATAGATTTGAAGGAGACCCCCAAGGGAAATCCAGTCCAACACCATTCTGAGATACAGGAAAACACAATTCAAGCACTCCTGACAGATGGCCATTCGGCCTCTGCTTAAAAGCTTTCAAAGTAGGAGACTCCACTGGGCTCCCAAGCAGTGTACTCCACTGTTGAACAGTTCTAAACATCAGGAAGTTCTTTCTAATGTTTAGTTTGAACTCATTGCTCTGTATCACAGTCTCTAGAGCAGAAAATAAGCTTGCTCCACTCCTCATTATGTATGGCAGTGGTTCTCAACCTTCCTAATGCCGTGACCCCTTAATACAGTCCCTGATGTTGTGGTGACCCCCCAACAATAACATTGTTTTCTTTGCTACTTCATAACAGTCATTTTACTACTCTTATTAATCGTAATGTAAATATCTGAAATACGGGATGTATTTTCATTCACTGGACCAAATTTGGCACAAATACCCAATATGCCCAAATTTGAATACTAGTGGGATTGGGGGGGTTAATATTGTCATTTGGGAGTTGTAGTTGCTGGGATTTATAGTTCACCTGCAATCATAGAGCATTTTGAACTCCACCAATGATGAAATTGGGTCAAACTTGGCACACAGAACTCCTATGGCCAAGGGTTTGGTGAGCATTGACCTTGACTTTGGGAGTTGTAGTTTGCCTACATCCAGAGAGCACTGTGAACTCAAACAATGATGGATCTGGACCAATATGCCCAAATGTGAACACTGTTGGAGTTTGGGGAAAATAGACCTTGATATTTTGGGAATTGCAGTTGTCGGGATTTATAGTTCACTTGCAATCAAAGAACATTCTGAACCCTGTCAATGATAGAATTGGGTCAAACTTCCCACATGGAATCCCATGACTAACAGAAAATACTGTGTTTTCTGATTATCTTTGGCGACCCCTCTGACATCCCCTCATGACCCCCTCAGGAGTCCCGACCCCCAGGTTGAGAAACACTGATGTATGGCATCCATTCATAGGGACTGACATTCGTAGGGATACCAAGATTATAAAGCTATTGTTCTCCCAACCCTGTTATACGCTTGGACCATCTACAGACATCACACTCAACTTCTGGAACAATTCCATCAACATTGCCTCCGAAAAATCCTACAAATTTCTTGGAAAGAAAACAGGCAAACAAGTGCCAGCTTGCTGGAAGAAAGAAGACCACTAGCACTGAAACAATAATAGTTTGCCATCAACTTCACTGGACTGGCCACATTGTCTGAGTGCCCAATGACCATTTCCCAAAGCAGTAACTCTACTCCCAACTCAAGAATGGAAAACAAAATGTTAGTGGGCAGGAAAACAGATTTAACGATGGGATTAATGCAACCTTAAAAACTGTGACATAGACACTGAGAACTGGGAGAACTGTGTCAAGAGGAAAGAGTGTCAAGCCAACCCTTGCCGGGAATGCCTTCCATCTGGAAAGTGATGTCCTCATCACAAAAGAACATGCAGATCAAGAATAGGTCCCTACAGTCACCTGCGGACCCACCGCCAAGACTGTACACTTGGAAGCGGTGATAGCCTATGATGATGATATGGCATCCATTCAAATATTAAAGCATGGCTATCAAGTCATTTCTGGGAAGGAATCCCACTGGAGCATTGCAGCACACCCAAATACCTGGGAGTTACCCTGGACCATGATCTGATCTATAAGAAGCACTGTTTGAGTATCAAGCAAAAAGTGGGCGCTAGAAATAAAATCATACGAAAGCTGACTGGCACAACCTGGGGATCACAACCAGATACAGTGAAGACATCTGCTTTTGTGCTTTGCTACTCTGCTGCTGAGTATGCATGCTGAGTGTGGAGCACATCTCACCACGCTAAAACAGTGGATGTGGCTCTTAATGAAATATGCCACATTATCACAGGCTGTCTGCACCCTACACCACTGAAGAAATTACACTGTCCAGCCGGTATTGCACCACCTGACATCCGCTGGGAAGTGGCAGCCAATAATGAAAGGACCAAGGCAGTGACATCTCGGGCCCATCACCTGTTTGGGTATCAGCCAGCATGCCAATGCCTTAAATCAAGAAATAGCTTCCTAAAATCTACAGAGATACTTGCAGGTTACACTTCAGCAAGGGAGAGTCCAAAAGTGGCAGGCTAAAACCTAGCACCTCAATCCATGGCTGATACCACATGAGACTCTCCCTCTGGGCACACAGAAGACTGCGCTCTGGCACCACAAAATGCAGAACCAACCTTAAGAAATGGGTCTACAAAGTGGCATCCACAACATGCAAGTGTGGAGAAGAGCAAACCACATACCACCTATTAGCATACAACCTGAGCCCTGCCACATACACAATGGAAGGCCTGCTCATAGCAACACCAGAGGCACTCCAAGTGACCAGCTACTGGTCAAAGGATATTTAATAAAATGCCAAGTTTTTAAACTTTGTGTTTTCTCAAATAGATCACAACTGTACCCTTGGTTCACTCCTGACACAATAAATAAATGGCTATCGAGGCTCCTCTTAAAACACCCGCTTTTAAAGTAGATGCGAACTCTGACCTACTTCTCCTATTGTATCCAAACAATTTTTAGCCGACCTTGCAGGGCCCATGGGAAGAAATCTGCTCCCCAAGTAGAGCTCATAGATGTCCGTGCCTGGGATTCTCTTTCTCATTCATCAGGGCAAGAAAAAGGAATCTCAGGGTGAGACCATTGCCTTGGAAATATTACCTGTAGGATCTTAGCCCCTTACTCTTCAAAGCAAAGAATGGAAAAATCTTTGGGGCTTAGGGTGAAACTTCTTGGAAGTTGTATTTTCAAAGGTGTTAAGAACAGATCTGGGGGAAATGTAGAGTGGGTTGCTTTCCCTCTATAAAAGGTGGAGCTGTTGGCCATGCTAGTTGTGGGACAATGTTGAGTTGTGACTCAAACAAAAGCGTGAGCTTTTTTACTTTTGTTTTCGTAGTCTCTCTCATAATGGGAGAGACCACAAGATAATAGCAAAGCACATTTGGGGTGTTGCAGGAATGCCCATACAAGGTTGGAGGTCCAGCCCTGCTACCCATACCCAGAAGGATCAGGTAGCATGAAAGAGATGATCTTACAAGGAAGCAATCGAGGTGGCCTTCTCATGAAGGATAATGAAGCATTATCCTCAGACACTGCTCTGCCCGACCTGATCACCCCTTTGTCTTCTGTGTAGCTTCTCTATTACACATAGAGAAAAAGTGCTACATGGTAGAAACACCAACTGTTTGCATAGTTGTGAACAAAAGCTCTCCAGTGCTCTATCACTCTATAACTTGTGTGACTGCTTTTGTCCCTCTAGATGGCACCAACTTCTTCTCAATTTCTAGCCAAGCATCCCACGGAAATTGTTCATTTTCCATACTTTTGGCTCAGTCTGTCATCGATTAGAATGGAGACTACAGTCTAGAAATAAAAAAAAGTTAAGGACTTGGAAAGGCAGCTATGGGCAGTCCTACATGGATACTTTTCTCACTCCTGATCTGGAAAAGACAATCAAAATTATTATTATTATTACTAGCTGTATCCGCCACGCATTGCTGTGGGCAACCTTCCCCCCCTTTCTCTCCTTCTTTCCCTCATTCCTTCCTTCCTCTTCCTTCCTTCTTCCTTCCTTCCTCCTTCCTTCCTTCCTTCCTCCTTCCCTCCTTCCCTTCCTTCTCCTCCTTCTTCCTTCCTTCTTTTTTCTTTCCTTCCTCCCTCCTTCTCCTCTCCTCTCTTCCTCCTTTCTTTTCTCCCTTTCTCCCTTCTTACCTTTCCTTCCTTCCGCTTTTTGCTTCCATCCTTCCCTCTTTCCTCCTTCCTCCCTCCTCTTTCTCTCCTTTCTTCCTCTTCCTCTTTCCCTCCTTCCATCTCCCTTTCCTTTTTTTCTTTCTCCTCTCTTCTTCCTTCTCTACCTTCTTTCCTTCCCTTTTCTTTTCTCTCTTTCTCTCCTTCCTTCCTCTTTCCTTCCTTCCTTTGCTTTTGGCTTCCATCCTTCCTTCTTTCCTTCCCTCTTCTTCTTTCCCTTCTTCTTCCCCCTTTCCCTTTTTCTTCCTTTCTCATTCCTTTCTTCCCTATCCCATCCTTTCCTTCCCCCCTTTTCTTTTCCTCATTCTCTCCTTTCTTCCTTCTCGACCTCTTTCCTTCCTTCCTTCTCACTTTGCTTGCTTGCTTGCTTGCTTCCTTCTTTTCTTTCTCCCCTTACTTCTCTCCCTCTCCCTTTTTTCTATATTGTCATTTAGCTTTTCGTCATTTAACTTTTGGGGGGTTTTAAGTCCTTTCCACTGTTTTTTTTTTTTTTTTGGGGGGGTGGGGATTCATTGGTGATCACTCATTGGTCTGTTAGAGGTGTAGTGTGCAAATTGGATTTCTAGTTTGCTGAGTTGCTTTAGGATTTTCTAGAACACTCCCTTAAAGGCTCTTACAAAGAGAAGCAATGTAATCCCAACTCAAAAATGTTCCACTTTTAGTGGGTTAGGATTAATGGTAGCAGAAGTGCCCCTCTACTGGTGAATCTCAGATGGTTGCAAATACCATAATCTTCTGAATAGCATTTCTCAGTCTGGGGATCAGGACCTCTAGGGGGGTTCACAAGGAGGTTTCAGAGGAGTTGCCAAAGGCCACCAGAAAACATAGATTCCTGATGGTCCTAGGAACCCATTTGGCAGAGAAGGCTGAAGGTATCTCCGTCTGTCCTTTTCTTCTTTTTGGAAAGTGATGGCAATCCTCCCACCAAAAGCCCTCATCCGCTGTGATTGGCTGGTCTCTAAGCCAAGAGAAAGGCTCTTTCTGAGACTCCAAGCTGGGAGGGGAGAGCAGGCGTGCTCTGTGAGTGGCAGCATGATGCACATGTGCGGGCAAGAGAGAGTGTGAACGAAAAATTCCAACAACTACAACTCCAAATGTCAAGGTCATTTCCCATAAACTCCATCAGTGTTAACACCTGGGCATATTGAGTATTCATGCCAAGTTTGGTCCAGATCCATCGTTATTTGAGTCCACAGTGTTCTCCAGATGTAGGTGAACCACAACTCCAAAACTCAAGGTCAATGCCCACCAAAACCTTTCAGTATTTTCTGTTGGCCATGGGAGTTCTGTGTGCCAAGATTGGTTCAATTCCACAGTTGGAGGAGTTTGGAATGCTCTTTGATTATAGGTGAACTCTAAACCCCAGCAAGTGCAACTCCTAAATGACAAAATCAAACCCCCCTAACCTCACCAGTATTCAAATTTGTGAGTATCAGGTATTTATGCCAAATTTGGTCCAGTGAATGAAAATACATTCTGCATATCAGATATTTACATTACAATTCACAACAGTAGCAAAATTACAATTATGAAGTAGCAACAACAATAATTTTATGGCTGGGGTTCACCACAACACGAGGAACAGGAGTCATGGCATTAGGAAGGTTGAGAAACACTGTTCTGGAAGAACAGCTCTGGAAGGCTTGGCTGGCGAAAGGTCCACAAAAGAGGATGCAACAAAGAAAATGCTCAGAGACAGTATGAGCCGGTGACTCCCATTTCAGTGGGGCCATGAATCCGTTGCAGAATTGTGTATCTTTAAAGGATCTCTTCAAAGTGCTAAGCTTATTTAGGAAGTAAGGTCCAGCACCTTGGAGAACTCCTTTAACACCTTGAGTAAAATCTGTAGTGGATTTACTGTCCCAATTAAATGGGGAGTTATTATTATTATTATTATTATTATTATTATTATTATTATATCCCACATTATTATTATTATTATTATTATTATTATTATTTATATCCTGCTTTATCTCTCCAGAAGGAGACTCAAAGCAGCTTTGCCAACTGCCACTGCCCAAGGATAACTATTTATGGCTTATAGATGGGCACTGCCTAGCAGACAAGTGGCAAACGGCAACAGAAATCCTAGTTCCTGCAACAGTGAAATAAAATTGAATATATATTTCTGTATGCTTACATGGATGCCTTCAATTTGCTTATTGACTTATGGCAACAACATTAATTTCCTACCTCTTTTTTTAGACAAGGAATACTCAGAAGCGGCTTTGCCAATTCCTTCCCTGAAATATAGCCTACAGCACCCGGCATCTGTTGGCAGTCTCCCATCCCATATTCCGAATTGAAATTAATTTGGGAAATCCTTGGGTTTTTCCCCTGTGTTAAAGGCTTCTATACAGCGCTTGGCTCCTTGTGTCTCTCCCTGAATTTAGAAGTAAAAACTAATATTCCAGAGGCTCTTCAGAAAAGCAAAGAAGAGCAGGTTAGACAGCAAAAACAACATTGGAAACCACCCGTTTCTGCCTGTTGACATAAAAAAGGCAGTTTTCTTACTTCAATAATATTTTTACTGAGAGCAACAGAGAGCTTCTGACAGTCCAGAGCAGCCATGGGCAAACTTTGGCCCTCCAAGTATTTTGGACTCCAACTCCCACAATTCCTACTTCTTACTTACTATTTAGGCGATCCCTCGTTGTCCAAGTAGGATTGTCTTCCAAGATCAGTGTACTGGCGGTGGGTACGTAGGTAACTGTGGAGCCCTATTCTTGACCTGCATGTTCTCCCGCAGTGAGGGCATCGGTTTCCAGGTGGAAGGTGGTCCTGGTCGGGGTTGGCTTGACGCACCTTCCTCTTGGCATGTTTCTCTCTTTGCCCTCCATTCATGCCTCTTCAAATTCTACAGCACTGCTGGTCACATCTGACCTCCAGCTGGAGCGCTCAAGGGCCAGGGCTTCCCAGTTCTCAGTATCTTCTAATGTTACACCATTAAGCTGTATTTCTGGCATTGCAGAGGGATTGACTGGTGACTGCTGGAAGAGCACTTTGGTTTTCTTGATGTTCCTGAAGTGCTGCTATGTCGATGTCAAATTGTCCTAGCTCCCTTGCAGTGATAGCAGTTCTGCATTTGGGGCATTCACTGTTAGTGAAGTCAGTGTCCGCACTTTCCATGTACCAAAGTTCATTTTTCGTTTTTTGGCTGCAGGGTGGTGACCCCACTGGATGCGGCAGTCCAGTCAGGGGTAAGAGAGGCAGACTATGTTTAGGGCACCTTTTCTAGCCCCTTCCCCATGTGGGGTGAGCAGAGTGGATCCTCAAAAGGGCTGCTCAGTCATGGATACAGCTGCTGAACTACTCAACTGCCTCGGACCTTGAGGTAGAACGACTGAGTCCATATCCACCGCCCATGTGCCAGTCTGTGACTAGGGGCTTCCAGATTTCACAGTTCTGCCCCCGTCGCCACTCGCTGATCGCCATGGGACTTTTGTTGGTTTGTTTTTATTTTCCTTGGAAGATGCCTGTGCATAAATATTTTTTAATGTGTGGAGGTCAGTGCACAACTGATCAACACACAGTCTTCACAGAGTGAGGTTCCAACTGGTGGCATAGTTAACACGACGACCGTGGCTTCTCAATCTGTTGCAGTCTTCTTCTGCCTTCACAGCCGTTGTAACATGTACCATATCCTCTGCCTGCTTTGCCGTTGAGGTCTTTGGGTCTTCGGACTGTGCTTGGTCTGGAACCGCCCCCGCAGCCACTCCTGGGAGTGCACGGTTCCAGTAATTGTGCCCACAGGTTCACGCAAGCCCCCTCACCATGACAAGGTGACAGTCCATCGAGAGGGCCTACCGGCTGTTAGGAATTGTGGGAGTTGAAGTCCAAAACACCTGGAGGGCCAAAGTTTGCCTATTCCTATTCCAGAGCATGGGCAAACTTTGGCAGTGTTTTGTTCATGTTTCTTTACTTTTTTAAAATATTAACAGCTGTTTTCTAATTCTGTTTTCTCTAATTTAGGAAATGAGGAAACAGAAAGAAGAAAAGATATCCAAGTAAAGAAAAACAAAAGCTAAAACGCAATGCAGCTTGAGGATCACTTATATGGAATTCCAAAATACTCTAAAGTTTAAGGCTTTCCACATTGTGGGCTGAGATCACGACATCTTTGCTTTCTGATGGTTCAGTGTACACACGCTTGGTTTCATGCCAGCAATTATTTAAAATATGGTGTAGAAAATTAGCTTCAAGCTATGTTTTACAAGGCGTGTCTGAAACATAAATGAATTTCGTGTTTAGGCTTGAGGCCCGTCTCCTAGGTTCCTCATCATGTACATGCAAGTATTCCAAAATTTGAAAAGAATCGAAATCTAAAACGTCTCTAGTAGCAAGCATTTTGAATATGGGATACTTAATCTGTACTTCAACAGTGAACTTGAACTAACTAACAACGAAAGATGAACTGAAACACAAAAGAGCCTCATGCCAAACTGTTATGAAAGAGAAAAAATAATAAAAGGAACTATATATTAAAATTCCATAATTACAGAGTCAACTAAAAACCCAGCAGCTTTATAACAATCCATTCTTGTTTTGTTCATGTTTCTTGAAAAACAGGAATAGTCAGGAATAGCTCAAGGAGGACAGTAGCAATAGAGTCTCATCTAATTGTCCTGACCCTTCTGCAAAAAATAATATTTTTAGGGATGTTTTCCACTTCTTCACTTACCACAAATCCTTATTCAACTCTTTTTCCAAATGGGAAAAATATCTCAATTTAGGGGCTTTCTCACACCAGCTTGTTGTTGTCTCATCGCAATCATGTTGTTTAAACAAACAGAAATATATCATTTTTGGAATGATTATGTTGCACGTCCTTGCAACCACACGATGTTGGCACTTTGTTGATGTGAATTCCTGAAATCAGTTTTCCACACAGTCCCACTTCCTACTCGCGTTTGCCCTTACCAGTATATAAGGGTTTTTCCTATTTTTCCTTCCCTGCCTTTCATAGAATCATAGAATCATAGAATCAAAGAGTTGGAAGAGACCTCGTGGGCCATCCAGTCCAACCCCCTGCCAAGAAGCAGGAATATTGCATTCAAATCACCCCTGACAGATGGCCATCCAGCCTCTGTTTAAAAGCCTCCAAAGAAGGAGCCTCCACCACACACCGGGGCAGAGAGTTCCACTGCTGAACGCTCTCACAGTCAGGAAGTTCTTCCTAATGTTCAGATGGAATCTCCTTTCTTGTAGTTTGAAGCCATTGTTCTCATCCTAGTCTCCAGGGAAGCAGAAACAAGCTTGCTCCCTCCTCCCTGTGGCTTCCTCTCACATATTTATACATGGCTACATGCATTAACTACCATAGAGCTGTGCTGGCTAAACATGCCCAGCTCCTTAAGCCGTCCTCATAGGGCTTGTTCTCCAGACCCTTGATCATTTTAGTCGCCCTCCTCTAGACACATTCCAGCTTGTCAATATCTCTCTTGAATTGTGGTGCCCAGTTAAGTTAAAATGCAAGTAAAGACACAACTAAAGAATGTACATTATAACTGGCATTATATCGGTAAATTTTAAGCTGCATTTGTTTTATGTCTTTTAATAATGCTTTGTTTTATGTCATGGCCATGTTGTGCCCTGCCTCAAGCAGTAAAGAGTGGCATGTAATAAACATTATTATTATTATTATTATTATTATTATTATTATTATTATTTGCAAAGTTGCACAGTTTCAACATTTTCGTAAGCCCTTCCTCCACTTCTCAATATTGAGACACCAGCAGAAGCGCATTATCGCACAAGAAGAGTGGCAGAAGAATAGCAATATTGGACTCGGTGAGGTGTTTTTACCATCAATGAAAAAAGAAGTCACTACAATTACAATGCCACTATGGGAGAAACATGGTCAGAATCTTCAGTACTGACATCATAATGGAGTTTGGCCTAGACCAGTGTTTCTCAACCTGGGGGTCAGGACCCCTGGGGGGGGGGGGCGCGAGGGGGTTTCAGAGGGGTCACCAAACACCATCAGGAAACACAGTATTTTCTGTTGGTCATGGGAGGCATGTGTGCCAAGTTTGGTTCAATCCCATTGTTGATGGGGTTCAGAATGCTCTTTGATAGTAGGTGAACTATAAATCCCAGCAATTACAACTCCCAAATGTCAAGGTCTATTTCCCCCAAACTCCACCAGTGTTCACATTTGGGCATATTGAGTATCCATGCCAAGTTTGGTCCAGATCCATCATTGTTTGAGTCCACAGTGCTCTCTGAATGTAGGTGAACTACAACTCCCAAACTCAAGGTTAATGCCCTTCAAACCCTTCCAGTATTTTCTGTTGGTCATGGGAGTTCTGTGTGCCAAGTTTGGTTCAATTCCATCGTTGGTGGCGTTCAGAATGCTCTTTGATTGTAGATGAACTATAAATCGCAGCAACTACAACTCCCAAATAAGATCTATTTTCCCCAAACTCCCCCAGTGTTCACATTTGGGCATAATGAAGATTTGTGCCAAGTTTTGTCCACAGTGCTCTCTGGATGTAGGTGAACTACAACTCCCAAACTCAAGGTCAATGCCCTTCAAACCCTTGATTATAGGTGAACTCTAAACCCCAGCAAGTGCAACTCCTAAATGACAAAATCAAACCCCCCTAACCCCACCAGTATTCAAATTTGTGCGTCTCTGGTATTTGTGCCAAATTTGGTCCCGTGAATGAGACTACATCCTGCATCTCAGATATTTACATAACGATTCATAACAGTAGCAAAATGACAGCAACAAAAATAATGTTATGGTTTAGGGTCAACACAACAGGAGGAACTGTATTCAGGGGTCTCAGCATTAGGAAGGTTGAGAAACACTGGCCTAGACAAATGCACCACAGTGGCATTAAAGAATGGGAAAATTACTCATAGTGAGGGCGTAGAGATGCAATCAGCCTGAAGCCTATACATATCTGGGCATACTACAGTTGGACAATATCAAGCATGGGCATGTGAAAAATGTGGTGAACAAAGAATATATCCAAAGAGTCAGAAAGATTTTGAAGAGCAAATTAAATGGTGGAAATACGATCAAGGCTATCAACACCTGGGCCATCCCCGTCATCAGATACACTGCTGGAATTGTGAACTGGATGCAAGCAGAGCTGGATGATCTGGATAGAAAAACAAGAAAACCGGTGACAATCCACTACTTGTGACACCCACGTAGCGATGTTGACAGACTTTATGTACCCAGAAAATCAGGAGGCAGAAGGCTTCTGCAAGTGAAACAAACGGTAGATGAAGAGAAACATATACTGGCAGATTATGGGAAAACACTGGTGGACATCAATAGTAAAAAAAACTGCTTAAAGTACAAGAGACAAAGAGAAAATAAGCTTGGATCTCATAAATTGGTGCACCAGCCCTCCTCCCAGGGCTTGGTGGTTAACACAATAAGAGGGAAAGACTGGTGGGCAGAGCATAATGCCACACCTGCTTCATATAGGATCTCAACCATCACAAATTCTGAATGGTTCTAGTGTTTTGTTGGTTGTTTCCTTGTGGGTGGATAATAATCTTCCTGCAGAGTGGAAAGATAAGCAGGTTGGGGATGAACAGGGCGACAGAAATTTATTAACAAAGTCAGGAAGCGGAAAGACAAGTTTTTAGTTGATTTTTATCTCCTGAGCAATTTGCCTTGGCTGATCCAAGGGATTGCGCGAAGATTCAAAGCAAACAAATACAGTAGTTTTCTTCATAAAAGCATAGAATCCTAAAGTGGAAGAGACCCCAAAGGCCATCCAATCCAACTTCTCATGATAATTACAGTCCTTCTGACAAATGGCCATCCAGCCTCTATTAAAAACCTTCTGGAGATTGAGACTCCATCAAACTCCCAGGCAGCAGCATATTCCACAGTTGAACAGTTTTACTGTCAGGATATTTATTATTATTCCTACCAGTGTTTTTCTTTGTCAATTTGAATCTGTCCATGGAGAGCTGCCTTTTGCCAGTTTTCTCTTCTGCTCTGCACCGTATTTTTACAGAATTCAGTCTTTGTCTTTTGCACTTGAAGCAGTTTTCTACTATCGACTTCCATCAATGTTGGTTCTTGACTGCCTTTCCCATAATCTTCCAGTGCGTCTTCGACCATTGGTTTCCCTTGCAGAAGTCTTCTGCCTCCTGATTTTCTGGGCAGGTCAAGCCTGCCAATATCGCTTTGTTGTTCATTCGTTCAGTCCTTCCGACACTTCATGACCTCATGGACCAACCCACGCCAGAGCTCCCTGTCGGCCATCACCACCCCCAGCTCCTTCAAGGTCAGTCCAGTCACTTCAAGGATGCCATCCATCCATCTTGCCCTTGGTCGGCCCCTCTTCCTTTTGCCTTCCACCCAGCATAATTGTCTTCTCTAGGCTTTCCTGTCTCCTCATGATGTGGCCAAAGTACTTCAACTTTTTCTGTATCCTTCCCTCCAATGAGCAGTCGGGCTTTATTTCCTGGAGGATGGACTGGTTGGATCTTCTCGCAGTCCAAGGCACTCTCAGAACTTGCCTCCAGCACCACAGCTCAAAAGCATCGATCTTCCTTCGCTCAGCCTTCCCTAAGGTCCAGCTCTCACATCCGTAGGTGACTACAGGGAATACCATGGCTTTGAGTAGGCAATGGATCTTTGTTGCCAGTCTGATGTCTCTACTCTTTACTATTTTATCGAGACTGGACATTGCTCTCCTCCCAAGAAGGAAGCGTCTTCTGATTTCCTGGCCACAGTCTGCATCTGCAGTCATCTTTGCACCTAGAAATACAAACCCTGTCATGGCCTCCACGTTTTCTCCCTCTATTTCCCAGTTGTCAATCATTCTTGTTGCCATAATCTTGGGTTTTTTGATGTTTAGCTGCAACCCGGCTTTTGCGCTTTCTTCTTTCACCTTGATTAGGAGGCTCCTCAGCTCCTCCTCGCTTTCGGCCATCAGAGTGGTGTCATCTGCATATCTGAGGTTGTTAATGTTTCTTCCAGCAATTTTCACCCCAGCCTTGCATTCATCAAGCCCCGCACATCGCATGATGTGTTCTGCATACAAGTTAAAAAGGTTGGGTGAGAGTATGCAGCCTTGCCGTACGCCTTTCCCAATCTTGACCCAGTCTGTTGTTCCGTGGTCAGTTCTGACTGTTGCTACTTGGTCCTTGTACAGATTCCTCAGGAGAGAGAAGGTGGCTTGGGATGCCCATACATACCACCAAGAACTTGCCACAATTTATTATGATCCACACAGTCAAGCTGGGTAGATGCGGGAAATGACGTGGATGTAGCGTGTCTGGATTTCAGTAAGGCCTTCGACAAGGTCCCCCACGACCTTCTGGCAAGGAAACTAGTCCAATGTGGGCTAGGCAAAACTACGGTGAGGTGGATCTGGAATTGGTTAAATTGATGAACCCAGAGGGTGATTCTCCCCAATGCTTCCTCTTCATCCTGGAAAGAAGTGACGAGCGGAGTGCCGCAGGGCTCCGTCCTGGGCCCGGTCCTGTTCAACATCTTTATTAATGACTTAGATGAAGGGCTAGAAGGCAGGATCATCAAGTTTGCAGACGACACCAAATTGGGAGGGATAGCCAATACTCCAGAGTACAGGAGCAGAATTCAAAACGATCTTGACAGATTAGAGAGATGGGCCAAAACTAACAAAATGAAGTTCAACAGTGACAAATGCAAGATACTCCACTTTGGCAGAAAAAATGAAATGCAAAGATACAGAATGGGGGACAATGCCTGGCTTGAGAGCAGTACGTGTGAAAAAGATCTTGGAGTCCTCGTGGACAACAAGTTAAACATGAGCCAACAATGTGATGTGGCGGCAAAAAAAGCCAATGGGATTTTGGCCTGCATCAATAGGAGCCTAGTGTCTAGATCCAGGGAAGTAATGCTCCCCATGCTCTATTCTGCTTTGGTTAGACCACACCTGGAATATTGTGTCCAATTCTGGGCACCACAATTCAAGAGAGATATTGACAAGCTGGAATGTGTCCAGAGAAAGAGGGCGACTAAAATGATCAAGGGTCTGGAGAACAAGCCCTATGAGGAGCGGCTTAAGGAGCTGGGCATGTTTAGCCTGAAGAAGATAAGGCTAAGAGGAGATATGATAGCCATGTATAAATATGTGAGAGGAAGCCACAGGGAGGAGGGAGCAAGCTTGTTTTCTGCTTCCCTGGAGACTAGGACAGGAAAAATGGCTTCAAACTACAAGAGAGGAGATTCCATCTGAACATGAGGAAGAACTTCCTGACTGTGAGAGCCGTTCAGCAGTGGAACTCTCTGCCCCGGAGTGTGGTGAAGGCTCCTTCTTTGGAAGCTTTTAAGCAGAGGCTGGATGGCCATCTGTCAGGGGTGATTTGAATGCAATATTCCTGCTTCTTGGCAGAATGGGGTTGGACTGGATGGCCCATGAGGTCTCTTCCAACTCTTTGATTCTATGATTCTATGTGAGAGCCGTTCAGCAGTGGAACTCTCTGCCCCGGAGTGTGGTGGAGGCTCCTTCTTTGGAAGCTTTTAAACAGAGGCTGGATGGCCATCTGCCAGGGGTGATTTGAATGCAATATTCCTGCTTCTTGGCAGGGGATTGGACTGGATGGCCCATGAGGCCTCTTCCAACTCTCATCCCCTTCAGCCTGAGGAGATTCCCTCCTTCAGGGGGAGGAGGGGGTGGTTGCCACGGCAACGGGAGTGGGCCTGGCTAGTGAGCGCCCCCTGCCTGTGGATTATCCAGTTTGGGGAAGCAGGAAGCGAGCAAGAGAGAGAGCGTGCGCGCGAAGCCCGGTTGCTGCGGCAACGAAGGGTGGGGGCGGGGCCTGGCACGCGGCGGCCGGCTTCCGTCCGACGTCGGCACTTCCGGCGTTGCTTGTTCTCTTCCAGAGGCGAGGTTGGTCGCCCATGGCAACGAGGGCAGGCCCGGCCCGCTCGTGGGCCTAGCAGTCCGCCGCCGTGCCCCGCCTCGAGTGGGCGGCAGGCCGGGCGGGGCCAGCTCGGCCAGGGCCTCTTCTGGAGCGCCCTCCTCCTCCTCCTCCTCCTCCTCCTCTGCCTTCTCCACCAGCCATGGCTCCCGCCGGCGACCGGGATGGCTATTGGGGCCCCCCCACGTCCACCCTCGACTGGTGCGAGGAGAACTACGTCGTCTCTTACTACATCGCCGAGTTCTGTGAGTACGCCCTCGTTCACACGTGCGCGCCAGACACGCGTCTTCTCCCCAGTCTCTCTTCTCAAGCTTCCTAATGCCGCAGTCCCTTAATATAGTTCCTCATGTTGTGTTGACCCCAATTATTTTCGTTACTTTGAGTTTTCCGGGCTGTATGGCTATGCTCCAGAAGCATTCTCTCCTGACGTTTCGCCTGCATCGATGGCAGGCCTCCTGGGCTGTATGGCCATGCTCCAGAAGCATTCTCTCCTGACGTTTCGCCTGCATCGATGGCAGGCCTCCTGGGCTGTATGGTCATGCTCCAGAAGCATTCTCTCCTGACGTTTCGCCTGTATCTATGGCAAGCGTCCTCAAAGGTTGTGAGGTCTTTTGTAAACTAGGAAAATGGGATTTATATATCTGTGGAATAATGTCCAGGGTGGGAGAAAGAACTCCTGTCTGTTTGAAAGAGGTGTGAATGTTTCAATTGGCCACCTTGATTAGCATTTAATGGCTTAGCAGTTAATAATAAAAAAAATAATAAAACTTTATTTACACCCCGCATTTCCCGAAGAAAGATAAAATAGTGGATACTCCTTTTTGGAATTATTAATAATAATGATAAACAACTTTATTATTATTATAAACAAAAACAATAAACAAAAAACAATAAATACAATACAATTAATAAAATCACATATAAACAATAACCAATAAACCGTAACACACAAGGATTTAAAAACCTATGGCCAGGCCAAACGCAATAGTTTAAAAATTAAAAAATAAACGCTGGGCATGAACAAGGTAGGATATAGCTGGTATAGGATTGGGTTGTTGTAGGTTTTTTCAGGCTGTATGGCTATGGTCTAGAGGCATTCTCTCCTGACGTTTCGCCTGCATCTATGGCAAGCATCCTCAGAGGTAGTGAGGTCTGTTGGAACTAGGAAAAAGGGTTTATATATCTGTGGAAAGACCAGGGTGGGGCAGAGGACCCTTGTCTGCTGGAGCTAGGTGTGAATGTTTCAACTGCCCACCTTCATTAGCATACAATGGCTTGACAGTGCCTGGAGCAAACTTTTGTTGAGAGGTAATTAGATGTGCCTGATTGTTTCCTCTCTGTTGTTGTGCTGTTGCAATTTTAGAGTTTTTTAATACTGGTAGCCAGATTTTGTTCATTTCCTCCTTTCTGTGAAATTGTCCACATGCTTGTGGATTTCAGTGGCTTCTCTGTGTAGCCTAACATGGTGGTTGTGAGAGTGGTCCAGCATTTCTGTGTTCTCAAATAATATTCTGTGTCCAGGTTGGTTCATCAGGTGCTCTGCTATGGCTGACTTCTCTGGTTGAAGTAGACGGCAGTGCCTTTCATGTTCCTTGATTCGTGTTTGGGCGCTGCATTTGGTGGTCCCTATGTAGACTTGTCCACAGCTGCATGGTACAAGGTAGACTCCAGCAGAAGTGAGAGGATCCCTCTTGTCCTTTGTTGAACGTAGCATTTGTTGGATTTTCTTGGTGGGTCTGTAGATAGTTTGTATGTTGTGTTTCCTCATCAGCTTCCCTATGCGGTCAGTGGTTCCCTTGATGTATGGCAAGGACACTTTTCCTCTGGGTGGATCTTCATCTTTATAGGATTTATAGGATTTTCAATGAGAGAGGAGGGAGCGCAGTCAATCCTAAACCAATAGTAAAGTACATTCTGAGGACATATTGCTGGGAATTTTCCTTATTCTGGGAAGGCTCACTGGAACAGCCACGTTTTCGGACTCCTCCTAATGACTAAAGTTTCAAGGTCTGGCTTCTTACTGCCTGGGGGAATCCTTTGTTGGGAGAACAAAATCTGGTTACCCGTATTAAAACTCTAAAATCATAATAGTAAATGAAGAACAACTCTCGAAAAACAGGGGAGTTCCAGGCAAGAAACAACAGGACTGCTGCTTAACTCCATCCCTTAGGACTGTCCACGTTTGTGTGACAATGTTGGTCTCCAAAGTACAGGCCGTCCCTGAGTTACAAATAACTCCTAGTTAAGAATGGGGCTGAGACAACAGGGAGGGAGAGGAATCTATCCTTTGGAAGGGAAGTTAACTCCTGAATGGGCTTCAAGGGGAAAAAGAGTCTCCACTGAAGCTTTTATTTCCAATTCTTGTATCCAGGCAGGGTGAGGGAGATTATAATATAATAACTGCTCAAGCAGGGAGTTTTGAAATGGTTGAACAGAAGCTCTCCCAAGCTCTAGGTGCTCTTACTGCCTATTACAGGGGAAACCAGCTGATTCCTAATCCATCTAAAACGCAGACTTGTGCTTTTCACCTTAAGTACAAACAGGCACCTTGAGCTCTGAGAATTACCTGGGAAGGAATCCCACATTGCAGCACACAAACATACCTGGTAGTCACTCTGGACTGTGCTCTGACTTACAAGAAGCACTGCTTGAATATCAAGCGGAAAGTTGGTGCTAGAAATAATATTGTATGAAAGCTGACTGGCACAATTTGGGGATCACAACCAGACACAGTGAAGACATCTTCCCTTGCGCTTGGCTACTCTGCTGCTGAATACGCCCCCCCCCCCCAGTGTGGAATACATCTCACCACGTTAAAACAGTGGATGTGGCTCTTAATGAGATATGCCACAATATCACAGGATGTCTATGCCCCACACCATTGGATAAATTATATTGTTTATAATATAATTTGACATTTGCTGGGAAGTAGCAGCCAACAACAAAAGGACCAAGGACCATCCTCTACCCATCTCCAGCTCATCTTCTGTTCAGATATCAGCCAGCATACCAACACCTTAAATCAAAAACAGCTTCCTAAAATCTACAAAAATACTTGTAGGAACAGCTCAGCAAGCGAGAGTCCAAAAGTGGCAGGCTAAAACCCGGAACCGCAATCGGTGGCTGAGACCGGATGAGAAACTTCATCCTCGGCACACAGAAGACTGGGCAATTTGGAAGGCGTTGAACAGGCCACGTTTTCAGGTTTTTTCGTAAGGCTAGGAGAGAGGGAGTCACTCTGATATCCCTGGGCAGAGAGTTCTACAGCCGAGGGGCCACCACAGGGAAGGCCCTGTCTCTCATCCCTGCCAGACGTGCTTGTGAAGCAGGTGGGATTGAGAGCAGGGCCTCCTCTGACAATCTCAAGTCCCTGGTGGGTTCATAGGGAGACATGCATTCGGATAGATTAGCTGGGCCGGAATATAATATAATAAAAATAATAGTAATAAAAAGGGATTGCTAGACTATAAGCAGGGTGGGTGAAAGCCCCTAATATTTCCTTGGAATATTTTTCAGCCAGAAGCATAATTCCTTCTAAAGTTACCCCTCTAGAAGTCATTAAGAGCTGTCAAGCTGTTTGAAAAGGCAGAGGAACGAGAGACCAAATTGCCAATATCCGCTGGATAATGGAGGAAGGCAGGGAGTTTCAGAAAAACATCTCTGTTTTATTAACTATTCTAAAGCCTTTGACTGTGTGGATTGTAAGAAATTGTGGCAAGTTCTTGGTGGTATGGGGATACCAAGTCACTTTGTCTCCTAAGGAATCTAAGTAGCAACAGTAAGAACAGATAATGGAACAACAGACTGGTTCAAGATTGGGAAAGGACATATGGTAGGACTGTATACTCTCACTCTACTTATTCAGCTTGTATGCAGAACACATCATGCGAGGTTGCAGGGCTTGATAAAATTGCTGGAAGAAACATTAACAGCCTTAGATATGCAGATGATACCACTTTAATGGCTGAAAGCGAGGAGGAGCTGAGGAGCCTTCTAGCCAAGGTGAAAAAAGAAAGGGCAAAAAGTTCAACATCAAAAAACCAAGATGATGGCAACCAGACTGATTGATAACTGGCAAATAGAGGGGAAAATTGTGGAGAGACTTTTTTTTTCTAGGCACATAGATGACTGCCGACGCAGACTGCAGCCAGGAAATCAGAAGATGTTTTCTTCTTGGGAGGAGAGCAATGACTAATCTTGATAAAATAGTGAAAAATAGAGACATCACACTGGCAATGAAGGTCCATGTAGTTAAAGCAATGGTATTTCTTGTAGTAACCTATGGATGTGAGAGCTGGACCATAGGAAGACTGAATGAAGGAAGATAGACGCTTTTGAACTGTGGTGCTGGAGGAAAATTCTGAGAGTGCCTTGGACTGTGAGAAGATCCAACCAGTCCATACTCCAGGAAATAGAGCCCAACTGCTCACTGGAGAGAAGGATATTAGAGGTAAAGATGGAATACTTTGGCCACATCATGAGAAGACAGGAAAGCTTGGAGGAAAGAATGATGCTGGGGGAAATGGAAGGGAAAAAGGAAGAGGGGCTGACCAAGAGCAAGATGGATGGATGGTATCTTTGAAGTGACTGGCTTGACCTTGAAGGAGCTGGGAGCGGCAACCTGACAGGGAGCTCTGGTGTGGACTTGTCCATGAGGTCCATGGAAGCAACTGAACGAATCAACAACAAGCTGTAAATGGAGAAGGAGAGGGAATGTTCCCTAATACTTTCTTGGGAGAAGGAAAAATGCTCCCAAAGAGTCATGACCATTTTCCTGTCTCAAGACAGAAAGAACCATATTTGTGTGTTCTCTTGGTGCCACCATACTTCAGAGGCTGGGGTCAATAAATGTTGGGTTGACTCACTCTAATCTCGGGGGTTGTATTTAGAATCATAGACTTGGAAGAGTCCACAAGGGCCACCCAATCCAGCCCCATTCTGCTGTACAGAAAAGCGCAATCTGAGCACTCCTTACACATAGCCATTCATTCTCTGTTTAATAAATCATCCAGAGGAGGAGACTCCACTGGACTCCCAGGCAGCAGACTCCACTGTCAAGCAGCTCTTACCTCCAGGAAGTTTTCGTTTCCTGCTATTTGAGTCCATTGCTCCATTGTGCTCTAATCTCTAGAGCAGAAGAAAACAAACTTTTCCCCTCTTCAGTGAGACATCCTTTCAGATATCTAAACATGGCTCATTTCCCCTCTCAAACTTTTCTTCTCCAAGCTAAACATAGGAATTCAGAGTTTCCAGACCTTGAACCATTTTGATTGTCCTTCTCCAGACACATTCCAGGTTATCTATTTCATTCTTGAATTGATAAAAATGTTGGGGTGCTTTCCTCAGGGTCTTGGAAATTATCTGTTCCATATCGAGACAGTTTATAGCTCTAGTAGCTTTTGTTGAGGTTATAATTTATCCCTTAATTGTAGGATGTCTTTTTTTGTGACTATCCCACTAAACGAGTTTTTTTTTCTCATACAAGGTGTGTTAACTACTTGCTAGTGATATTATCTGATCGTTGAGTCAGTTTCTTGCTCATGGATGATACTCCACAGTGGGAAAAAATATGTTGACCCCAGTTGTCCCAGTATGGACATTAGGCCAAACCATGACTACAGCAAGCCAAAAACAGAATCAGAGAATCAGCATCAAAGCATGTGAAGGAGTCCCAATAACTAAATAATAGTTTGGCTTTTCGCTGCCTTTGTGTATGAACTGAGTCACTGAGTTTATAAGATAGTTCAGACAGAAGAGCGCTTTGACTCACAAGAAATATATGGGCTGGACAAATCCCTAAAGCTGATATTTTTAGAAGATGCAGATCAGAAATGGAATTATAGTACTGAAAACTGCAGAATGTGCAGCCTGTATTAAGTTTCCTGTTTATGAATTCACATGATTTTAAAGAGTGTAGCAGACTGCTTATTCAGCATAATGGACTTTCTGGGAAATGTGACACAGCACCAGTTTTATATTTTAGTTAATATAATTGTATAATCACAGCAGATTCTTTCTCTTCCCAAGTATTATATATTTTTAAAAATCTAAAAATGTGCAGTAGCAGCTGGGGACTTCTATTGGAGGGAGATGTGAGGAAATATGAAGAATTAGGACAGAGGAAATCTAACCAGTGTCAGAGAGGAAGGAATAAACTATGCATATAATGTATCAGACATCCTGTTCCCAGCTTCTAATTATATCTGGACCTGGCCATTGGTACCTATGTGTAGGAGCTATCTTCATTCATTTATATCCTGCCAAATTCCCCCACTCAAAACCTCAAGGTTGTTTACAAAAAATTAAAATATGGTTAAAAGCATTAGTTATAAGGAAAAGCATACAATTAAACAACCCATACAATTAATACTTTTCAAAACAAATCACTTCTATTTCTTTATAACTTAGTATTTTTTTTTCTTCTAGCTTATGCTCCACAAATAGTTTATTTTTATTTTAATACAAACTGTCTCCAGTCACATGTTGCTGTGGCCCAATCTGGTTAGATTGAAAAGAAAGAGAAAGAACAGGTTTCTAATATATTTAATTTCACAATGCTTGTGGATATACAATATTTGTTGCTGTTCCATTGTCTGTGCAGATATAGAGATTGTCTGGTTTGCCGACTCCAGAACACGCAACATATAATTATCCATGTGACAAGCAATCCGTGTCTAGATCTAAACCGGACAATTCTAAAGATTGGCTCTGATCATTGTTGATGGTGATTGCAAATGCCAATTGAATTGGGAATTGCAATCTCTTAAATTAAAATGGCCTCTCGGTTGGAATCATAGGAATACGAGGAATGAGGACATCTTCAACCCAGAATATCAAGGCAAATAATCCACAGCGTCTGCTTTGTACTGGATTATATGTCAGTGTAGACTTAGGGCCCTTCCTTACAGTGATAGAACCCAGGACATCAAGGCAGATCTTCCACAATGTCTGCTTTGAACTGGGCGACCTAAGTCCAGACTGCCGTGTAACCCAGTTCAATGTGGATCGTATACAGCTGTGTGGAAGGAGCCCATCAGGAAAAACAATGATTATAGCAATGAGTGTGGTTCTTCAGAATTTGCTTGGTAAAAATACAAGATACAAAATAAATGTATAACAATAACCAGTGTTTAATAATTTTAGCCATTCCCCTTCACTTTCCATGCTCTGGTCCAAACCTGGAATTAAAGCATTAAATGGGCTAACATGCCTGTATCTTCTTCAGTTCAGAGTGGGTTTCCTTTTTTTATGTCTCAGAAGTATTCTGAGTTGAGATCTGCTGTGCTGATGTCATGTGAGTGCCTTCAGTTCAGAACTTACTCCCCCACCCCACATATTTAACTGGAGAGATCCTACCACAGAAAAGGTGTGAAGCTTGCTGTAGTATGAAGACATTCGGAGCATCTTTCAGATGTAAAGGCTTCCTGCCCTCAATTTGAACTGATAGGATGGTTGCCTTGGCCATGCATACCAGCTAAAGGGCTTAAAGCTAGAAGGAGGAGCAGGGCATTCTCACCTAACCTTCCATGGGGGTTGTTAGTTCTGCAGGCAGAAATAAATGCTTGCAAATAAGTCCAGAACCCATTTCCTGGCTAAATATGAATTTCTAACTTGGTTGAGCAGGCACTTCCCTACTCATGGAGCAGGTTACCAATGTAGTAGTCTAATATGAAGGCTCTTGTAACATAAACCTGGGGAAGAATTGTAAGATAGGCCTTCTGCAAGACATACAGTGTCAATAATCAACCAATAAGTAGTAAACTGTCACCAATAGCTTCATTTTTGCTGTCATAAAAAGAAAGCTAGGCACTTGAGCAGAGGACTGGTTATAGCTGTGATTGTATCTAGGCAACCTGTAATGTATTTTATTTATTTCCAGTATTTGTACCCCGTCCTTCTCAATCCGCAAAGGGGGACTCAGGTCGACTTACATTTGGCACAATGTAGTGCTTCTGTCAGCGACCTACACCTTTTGCTGGGTGTTAGTAGGCAACTGCATTCATTCCACGTCCTGAGCCTTCTAGCTCTAATCTTTCCTTGTTTATGAACAATCTTATTTGATGGATTCTTACCACTTCCCACTGGCTACAAACCAGTGTAAAGAGTGAAGTTCACCCCTTTCTTCCATGTAGTTTCTGTGTATGTGCTGGAGGGCCCATGGCATAATGTAAATGATGCTTTCTAGTTCCTGTAATAAGTAGGAAAAAGACTGTTACATGAATTTCAGCGTGCTTGCGATAGTGACCTATATATCACACCTAGGAAATCTTGACCTGGGATGCATCATGTGGGATTTATGGTACACTGTTGGCATGGCTGTGGTTGCAGCTTCTTTAGATGTTTTATTTTATTCACTAACTTGTTTGGCATATGAAAATTACATTTACCAAATTATTTACTTTTTTGTCATATTTTATTTATCCTTGCAAATTGAAACCCTGTGGGCATGTTGATACTAGCTAGGAAATAGTGGGAGGTACATCTGCAAAGTACATATTTATTTCAACTCCAGGACAAATGGAAGGATACCCCCCCCCCCAAAAAAAAAAAACAAAACCCAGTGCTGTCACTAAATCAATAACTTTGTTTACATCCTTTTTCCCAAGACAGGAAGAAATGTAAGGCAGAGATTACCGAATAACAAGAGATACAAGTAAAAGCACATGCAGCTTTTAAAAATAATATTAAACCATTTATAGCATTGAAATCAAATTAAACAGTAATTTAAATTTTAGATTAAACATTTTTCAGGATTAAAGCAGAAATCCCATTAGATAAAACAGTTCCCTAAACATTGCCTGGAATAGAAGAGTCTTTACTAGACACCGAAAGAAAAACATGAAGGGAGCAAATCAAGTAGTCAAAAAATAAAAATAAATCTTATTGCAAATGATGAAAAAATGTGATATGGAGCACTAATCTGTATTATATATAGTAGACATGATAAAGAGGATCTAAACATACCCTTCACTCTTTGGGTCAATTATGGGAAGTACAAGTTTGGGATATTAAGCAATTTGTCTTTTATTTTCTTATATATATGATGGTAAGCATTCACTTTTATGAGAGAAAAACTGTTCTTTATTGTGTATATGTATCATTTTTGTTTAAAATTTATTTAAAATCTTTTGATTTAATTGTGACTTTTAATGTGTTTCTGTAATGACTTACTGTCCCTGGTGCTGGTTTAGGATATTTCCCACTGCTAGAGATTTTCTTAGGGGTGCAAAGGTTTACTGACTTTCAAAAATGTTTATCACATGGTGAACTTTGCATTATGTTTCAGTGGTTTGATCTCTAAGGAGTGTATGGATTAAAAAGTGCATTACTTGTTCTAGCTATACAGGCAGGGATGAGAGGAGGAATATGAGTTGCGTACTGTCCTGATAAGGAGCCCCCGGTGACGCAGTGGGTTAAAGCACTGAGCTTGTTGACCGAAAGGTCATAGGTTCGATTCCGGGGAGCAGTGTGAGCTTCCGCTGGCAGCCCCAGCTTCTGCCAACCTAGCGGTTCGAAAACATGCAAATATGAGTAGATCAATAGGTACCTCTCCAGCGGGAAGTCATGCCAGCCACATGACCTTGGAGGCATCTACAGACAACGCCGGCTCTTCGGCTTAGAAATGGAGATGAGCATTACACCCCAGAGTCGGACACAACTGGACTTAATGTTAAGGGAAAACCTTTAACTTTACCTTTTTACTGTCCTGATAATAACTTACCAGTTTTGGCAGCATCAAGATCTGTATCCTGATTGATGTCAAGAAATGATAAAACCTTTTCATTTCTCATGAAAGTAAAGGCTATCCAATAATATAAACTAAGTAATCTTTGTGGACTCACAAAGAATTCCTTAAATCTGGTATGCCTTGTTTTCTGATTGTGCGGTATCAGTAAATTATCAGTGAGCATATTATCATATAATAATGATTCCGTACTTACTCTTGATACACAAATGCCTGAATATATTAGAGAATTATCTTTCCTCACTGTTGATAATATTGGGCAACAAAAACCACAGAGACACTCCAGATGAGTCACTCAGTATGTTGAATAATGACATTTTATAATCTGTTCTAGTAAACTCATTTAATTTACTTAGGAGGCAAAATTTTTGTGTGGAACAATAAATACTTCCCACTCCCTTCAATATAGCCAAAGTGCTCTGGAAACGTACTTCTTAAATCCACTTCCAGATTCATTGATTGGTGATTCCCTGCATCAAGATATTCTCTGCAGCTCTTTTAATACAACACAGGACAAATGACTACATGGTTAATCTGTACAGTTTGGAAAGGTCAGTTCAATAGGTGATTTGCATTCCTTTTGCACACTTTGTTGTTTCTATAAAACCATAAAATAAGTAACAGATGCTTCCAGTTTCCATGTGGGTGTGCATAATCAAATCTGTTTTGTTAGAATCTTTCAGGCAAGTGATTGTGAGAGTTGTTTCCACACTTGAGGGAATTACATCAGGTTTGAGGTTTAAATCACAAGGCTATATTTCCAGCATTCTCTATGCTCCACATATCCCAATAAATAAGGGAAAGGGTCACCTGCTCCAACATTAGCTCTTTATGTTGCAAACCTATTTGAAATGTGACCCTGGAAGAAATTTCTACAGATGCCATGGATTGCCAGAAAAACAGATGCTTGAGGTTTTGGAGCAAATCAAGCCTCTGTTCTCTCTAAAAAGGCCACACTGAGGCTATTTCACATGAAACAACTCATTGCAAAAGACGAAGAAGCTGGGGAAAAGTGGAAGACAGTAGAAATTAGGAAGACTGTTACAGACTGATCAGTTCAGTCAAGGAAGTCACATCTTCCCTGAGTTTGCAAGACATTAGCAGGGCTGTAGGTAACCCGGGTTTGGTTTTTTTTTGTTAGGGTTACCATAAGTTGAAACCAACTTGATGGAAAATAACAGGAGTTTTGCATATCTAGAGCTAAAAAATGCATGGTAAAGGCTTTAAAAATTCGTATCCTGCAAATCATTCTGGTTTCAGCAGTATCTCTGTGCTCCACAGGTCAGAAGACTTTTTGTGTGTTTGTACAAAGTTCAGAAGCAATATGTCTGCAACTGTAACCTTGTCCAATGTAACTGGAGGGCTGCCTAATTTCACATTGCTGCCATATGTATGACTTCTGACCCTTTGCAGCTGAGGATTTTTTTCCTCCCCTCCTCCTTGACAGAACATTATTGTTCTTGGTGCAGTGCTAGCATGCCATTCTAACAGTAGAATGACAACAATGAATATTTGTGATTCAGCCAGACAAATCTGTCCCAGTGTAATCTTGGCTGGTGTCACTCTGTACTTACAGAAATCTTGACAACTACATGAATGGTAAATGTTGAGCATGTCAGGTGTCTCAAGTAGTCCATGCACATTCTCAAGTAGTAAACATTAAAAGATGCCTTATACCAATCCAGACTGTTTGTCTATCTAGCTCAATACTTGACTGTTCTGACTAGCAGCCATTGCCTGAGCGTCCCTTCCCCTCCTTTGAGTCACATTACCAGAGAATATTTTGAATATTTTTCAAAGTTGAACCTATAGCCTCAGGTGCTTTCCCACTGACCCATGATCCTGTAGAATTATTTGGTATTTATAGCAGAGTAGAGTGCAGTGTAGCCAGTGCTATATATGAGCTTATGGTAGGAAACGGGACGGAAAATACACAGGATGCTCTGGTGAGGTTTAAAAAAGCAAAAAACTCTTATTGTTGCAGGTAATACCTCTCAGTTAAAGGAATAGCTAGACAAAGAGAAAGTTGCATAACTTTGGTAGAAGCATCCGTAATGCTGATTCTTATGTATGTGTGTAAGGCATCTTGAGGCAAAGAAGCCTTGTGATGCTTCCTTTTTAAACAAAAAGTAATAAAACACAAAAAAAACTTCTGGGAAGAGCGGGGAAGTGACTTGTAGGTTACCTGGGATATCTGGGAACTGAAATCCAAAACATCTAGAGGAGTATAGTTTGAGAAACACTGCACAACAGAGTTCCCTCTGTCCCTAATTGCTCTATATACACAAATGTTGATTCTTCTTTGCTCAGAGCAAGTCCTTTCCTACTAAGGAGGCCAGTTATTATCTCTTTTTGAAAACCAATGCAAAAAGTTTAGGAGCTTATGAAAATATTTTACTAGTCCATTTGCTTCCTCAAGCCATAAAACTAGAGTTGGGAAGGGACACAAGGGGCCCTGCCAGCATAGGCAGCCACATCCACTGACACAATGATAGCAGTTTGATATGTCTAGAGGTAGGAACAAAGAATTCACTCCCTCCGCCATAAACATCTAAGCATATATTAGATGTTATACATTTTTAAAATGGCTTGATATTCAAGTTGTTGTTATGTATCTCAAGTTGATGCTGACTAACGGCAACCCTATCTAATCAGTTTGCCGGAAAGATTTCCACAGAGGAAGTTTGCCATTGGTCCTCTAAGGATGAGAGAATGTGATGTGGCCAAGGTCACTCAGTGTGTTTCCATGGCTGAGTGGGCATTCCGACCCTTATCCTAGTCCTGTGCACAAACCTCTACATCATCCTGACTCATTTATTTATGTAATCTTGTGAAAATAAGTAAGATTGCTCAGATGAGCTCAAATAGATCCCTTTACTCTGTGTCATAGTTTATTCTGGCCCTGCCTTATAACCAGGTTCTTAAAGCGTAAATGTCTTCAGACACTTTTTTTTGTACAACATTTTCCTTCGAGGTTGTAGCAGATGTCAGTATTGCTATCAAATCGATCAGTGAAATTCAGGTTTTATTATACTTTGCCATAGAATCAGGAGACATTAAGTTGCAAAAACTCTATATATTTATTGGCCAGCTTTTGTTGTTTAATTGTAGATAAGACTTTCCTTTTTGGAATTAAATGGATGTACTTAATGGTGAAACAATTCTGAATGGGAAGAGCAGTTCATATCTGAATTATAAATTCTCTCAAGAGCTGGAAATTCACTAATTTTCTATTCTGCCAGCACTTGATTATAGATTGACCCGCATCTAAGGGAGGCCAAACTGGTTCCATGCTTGTTGAGCTTCTGATGGAGGTCAGAGGAAGCAAAACTGTTTGGATGTTATATAGTTTCTTTATAGACTGTTTTAATCTGGTTTTCAAAGGTGTTTTGAAAGATTTTATTGTACTTCTCCCTGTGGGTTCAGGCAAGCAGAAAATCAACTAATAATTACTAAAAATACATTTTGAGGAAGATTATGCATGCTTCTGTTTGAAAAGATAAAGGGAGAAGAGAGATGAAAACAGAATTACCTTATTAATTCCGAACTTACTGTTATCTACATTGGCACTGATTTTCCTGAATGTCGACAGGGATCTTTCCCAAAACCATTTGGAGATGTTGGCATTGTTCCTGAGACCTTTTGCCTGCAGCTTGTGTTCTCCGTCACTGACCTATGTCATAATTGGAGAAGAGTTTTTCCCTTCACTGTGGCCTTCACAGCTGTCCCAATTCCTTTTAAAGCTCTTTTTAATCATCACTAGAAAGTCCTTTGCTCCCTTGAAATGTGCACATGTATTTGCATGTATTCTAATGTTGAGAGTGTGATGCATGCAAATATCTCTCCTATCTCTTTGTGCATATATAAATGACCATTTAAGATTCTGCTGCATGAATTGGATTATGTATGTTTTAGTCTGGCTGCTGTTTGAGTCCTAATTTTCCTCCAAAAATTGGGACTCAAGATTGCTTACATTTTTAAAAACACCAGTGTAGTTAAAAACATGAAAAAGTGAATATAAATAGAATTAAACTATTCACTAAATTTAAAATGGTTTAAACTTATGTTTTAAAAGAATGTAATAAAAAAAGATTTGGAGTTTAGTGAGGCACCAACACTTTTGGGCAGAGACAGCTAAAGGTCTTGTAAAACTACAACTCCTAGAATTCCATAGCATCTAGCCATGGCAGTTAAGGAAGGTGTTAAACTGCATTAATTCGACAGTGTAGATGCACCCCAAGTGATTCTCTTTCAGCCTCAGAGGAAAGCAAAGGCAATGTCACCAGAATAAGGTCACCAGAAGCACGGAATATTTGTCATTAAATAGGTTGTGAACCATCCTTTGCTGGGCATCAACAATACAATGTTTCATAGCCAGAATTACACTTTGGTCAATTGTAGGTTTTGTCAGTCAATATAGCCCCCCAAAAATCCCTGAAGAAGAAAAGTAACCTCCAGACTCATAGCGGTTTCTCACCCCCAACCTTACCAGATCCAATGAAATGTCTATCTTTGAATGTGTGGCTCTCCAGATGTTGTGTGACCTCAACTTTCTCTCCAGCATAGCCATTAATGGGAATGACAGTCCCATGAGTTCTGGAAGGCCAGATATATATAATACATAGACTGTTTGGTTCAACATCTTGCTTTTTACATTTGTCTACCTAGCTGTTTCTGCGGAGGCCAAAAGCAAGGTTGAGGGCAATACTCTGTCCTACTGCTTGCCTGTGAGCAACATATTTAGTAGTTTACTGTTTGAGCACTTCATTTTGGTTTTGTTTGTTTTGTTTCTGATATTTATAGGCTGCCTGATAACAAGAAGTTCTCAGTAAAGTTTATAGACTAGAAACAAGGAAAGTTTATACACTAGAAACAAACTAATTATAATCAGCAGCAGTGAGACAAATAATGCAATCAAATGCAAAAGAGCATAAAAAGTAAGTTCAACCTTAATATCTGAACCAGGCAGCAGAGATTAAAACCAAAGAGCCAAAACAGACTGAAGAATCTGTAGTGAAAATCAAAAGTCCTGCAAAGATAAAAAGATTGTTGCCCAGCACTAAAAATACATTAGAATAAAAGCAACAAATGAGTTGGATATTAATATAGTCATCATGAGAACTATCTGTTGGTACGCCTAGCATTTACTTTATTTTGAAATAATGTTCAAAGCCACTGTCTCATGATATGCAAGTATTAGGTTTTTGCCCCTAGCATCAAGCAAAAACAAACCAGGTTGCAAAACCATTCCCAAACCAATGGCCTAAATTTCTGGTTTGGTTTAAACTTAGTAGCCACAGTTTCGTGGTTTGGAAAAAACAGAACACCATGCTTAACTGGAGGCACTGTAGTTTGTTTCCAGCACACAGAAAGGTCTGGAACAAGTTTTATGTGCACTCAAACTTCTATCTGCAAGATGTAATTCATATAATTACAATTTCTTTCCATATTTCATTAAACATAAGAATGCAAATGTTCTCTTTTTACATGAGGAAATGGTTGAATTAAGGAAACAAGTCATTGAAAGGGTTAGATGAAGGAAACTATTTCAGGAAATGATACATCCTTATCTCTTCTGCAGAAGCCCCTTTAAACTACAATAGTGAGAGAGGCATTTGCTAACTTAAAATTGTCATCCTAACCCCAATTTTAAATCAATAAGTCATGGCATAGGCTTCTGAGTAAAAATGCCAAGCCTATGGCTGTAATTCGGCCAGTCCAATTGCAGAAATGTCCAGCCATGCTTTTGCCATGAGGATAGACCAAAGATGGGGATTGTTCTGTCCTCAAATATTGCTTAAATGCAGCTTCCATTAGCTTCAGCTATCATAGTCTGGAAGCAGCTCAGGTATGTCTGACTTTAGCTTTAGAACTTTTACTTTTTTCCTGAGTCACTTTTGGTTTTTGTTACTCCCTTTCAAAACGATCATCGACATACCAGTGTGAAGTGACTGAAGTGTTTGCACTGATTGGTATGTAGGTTAGGAATTAAGTCCTTTGAATTCAGACCTCCGTTTGCATGTATCTGAAGTAAATGTATCTGAAGAAAAGCCTGGTTTTGCCAAGGAAAACAAATCCACTCTAGCCGTCCTTTCATTTGTTCTGTGCATTTTTTTATTTGGGAACTGCAGGGGACTCATTTCTCTATTTCAGTGGTTCTCAACCTGTGGGTCCCCAGATGTTTTGGCCTTCAACTCCCAGAAATCCTAACAGCTGGTAAACTGGCTGGGATTTCTGGGAGTCGTAGGCCAAAACACCTGGGGATCCACAGGTTGAGAAACAGTGCTCTATTTCATAAATGTCAGTTGAAAGATGACACGAGTGTTACCAGTGCAAACTTTGTAAAAGTATGTACAAACATAGGGAGTCAGTGTGATTGAATGTTGGGGTAGATCTCTGGAAGACAAGGGTTTTATTTTTTTTATTTATTTACAGCTTTTTATATTCCACCCTTCTCACCCCGCAGGGGACTCAGGGCGGATTACAGTGTACACATATATGGCAAACATTCAATGCCAATTTTTGACATGCAGACATACACAGACGCTATTTAATTTTTTCTGGCCGCCAGGGGAGCTGTCGCTTTCATCGTCCATCTGCGACGCTGATGAAGCACTTCCGCATTCCCCGCATGCTTCCCCGCTGGAATGCTTTGCTGGAGTCTTCTTTATGGCCTCATAAATCAGTTAATTTAGCCTCCCCCCACTTTAAGGTGGTACCTTATTTTCCTACTTGACAGATGCAACTGTCTTACAGGTTGCAAAGGTCGACAACAGGCTACACACAATTGGTTGGAAACCCACTCCAACCCAGGCTGGCTTCGAACTCATGACCTTTTGGTCAGAGTGATCTTAATGCAACTGACACTCAGCCAGCTGCGCCACAATCCCGGTGCTTTATCGTTATCTGAAAGCCCATTTGAAAGCCCATTCAGTCACAGAAACTCAGTGAGTGACCTTAGTCAAGTCACACGCTCTTAATCTCAGAGGAAGGCAATAGCAAATCTCCCCTCAATTCAGTGGAATTCTAGGATTTGTAGTTTGGCGAGGCACCAGCATTCTGGGGGAGAAGGTTAAAGACCTTGTAAAAGCATTCAGCCATGGCAATTCACGTGGTATTAAACTGTATTCTACACTTTATTTGCATCCTCTGTCCTAGCTTGCATAGGGAAGGAGTTTCCTGGGAGCAGCCATGAAGAAAGTAATCTATGTTTCTATCAGATGTGCATGTTTTAATAAATCTCTTAATATAAGGAAGATAACGATAATTACTACCTTTATTATAGACTGAAACTGCTGCCGTATCTTTTTGAGATGAAACAGTTCAACAAATACAGACCTGGCTATATTCCGTAGCTAAAGCATCCTCATTGACCTTTTGATGCAGAAGTGTGTTTTACATTTGTGTATTTCTTTCCCATGGAGATGCTTGGTTACTCCAGCATGTTATTTGATTAATTTTATTCCATTTCGCATTTTCTTTTCTGGCAGGGATGTTTTTCCTGTCATATTCGGTTCCAGAATTAACCATCTCCCCTTTGTTTTTGGTAAATTCAGTTAGGATTTAACATCTCTCTCTCTCTGAACTGACACATTTGGTGTTTAAAATACTTAGGTTTGCATTATAACAATTTACTTTGTAGCAGATACAAAATTTCAGAGTGCGTTTGTTTTCTGAACTGGGCAGGGAAATGAATGGTTCAAATGACAAACAAGTTATTCAAATGTTTATGGATATCCTGCTTTTACTGTTATAGAAGAATGCTTACACAACATGGCAGGAGGGGCAGGGATGGAATAATCTCCCTTCAGTGATTCCACAATAAATTAAAGAAGTACAAGCTGTTCCCAAAGTACATAGCTTGGAAATGGGGTGGGGGAGGCTGTGAATGATATGCTGAACCCCAAAGGCAGGCAGGCAGGCACTATCTTGCCGAATGTTATAATACAAGGGTAACTTCTGGGCTTTAATCACATGCATCTTTGCTTTGAGGTACAGCCTTGGATGTGCATTGAAAGGTATCAGGCCTCCAAAAGACCTTTGCTTTTTGTTTGTTGGTCAGCAGGCCAAGATTGTTGTCTCACAGATTGTTGTCTTCATTTTGCTCTTCAGAGTGTTGAAGGGGTTCATCCAACTCATGCCAAATT
This sequence comes from Anolis sagrei ordinatus, assembly GCF_025583915.1. Lineage (NCBI taxonomy): Eukaryota > Metazoa > Chordata > Lepidosauria > Squamata > Anolidae > Anolis > Anolis sagrei. Next base: position 272,957,524 of record NW_026846588.1, on the reverse strand, counting down.
GGATGGGAAAGGGAGGACAAATTGTGCGTACAGGAGGATCGGAATGAAATTGGCCAAAAAGTCTGGATGGGGAGAATAGAAATGAAGTTAGTGTGGGAAAATATAGAAAAATATATAGTAAGTGAGAACCCTCCTAGTTTGGCGAGCACTTTCTCAGAGCTGTGAACCAAGAGACACAATATACATGCAGTAAAATATAAGAAGAAGAATAAATTACAAAGTTCTTGTGGATTTCTTAGGCTGTTCCTTGATTTTTAAAGCTGCACTGAAAGCCACCTTGCTTCCACAATTGCCACACAAATTTCATCCCTTCTGATTGCCTTAATGTTTTTTCATCTGTATTCTGGTCTGGAAGTGATATTTCTGTCCCGCACATATTAAAAATAAATACTTATAGTCTTGTTGGAAGTCAAAAGAAACAGGCTTGTAAAGCGAAGAGGAAGGTAGAAGTCGTTTCAACCGGAATCTCTGTATTTCCTCGCTCCTGGAATTCTCTTCCTGCCTCATAATTCTTTTTCTTTAACTAAACTGTGTAGACCTTTTCTGCAGTATTTTCCTGTTCTTCTGAATTAGATGTCCAGTATCACTGTTTTCCAAGTAAGTGTTCATCCAGGACTACTTGCTTGGTTGTAGCATATTTTCATTTCCCAGTTTTAATGATGAGAAGCCATTTGTAGTTATTGTAAGATGGTATTATCAACCTTAAAAATTCAGTTGTAAATGGTCAAGCATTATGAGTGTGTCAATTGTGACAGTCTCAGGTGCTTAATGGAGACTTAATCTTGGAATGCAAGCAATCTAAATGTGGAAAATTGGTGAACATTATATTTCTGACAAAACCACAAAAGGATTAATATTTGAAGATACATAACATCTGCCTGTGAAAAATCATCTGATGAAAGCAAACAAAGTCTTATTGAAGGCTTTCATGGCCAGAATTGCTAGAATATTGTGTGGTTTCCAGACTGTATGGTTGTGTACTAGCAGCATTTTCTCCTGATGTTTCGCCTGCATCTGTTGCTACCATTTTCTGCTAGAACATGGCCATACAGCTTGGAAACCACACAACAATTCAAGAAAAAAAGTATTCTTCAGATGTTATAGTTCCTTTCACAGAGCTCAGGTTTAAGTAGGAATTGTCCCACTATATTCAAAGATGGGTTACCTTTGTCATCAGCATTGCCTCCAAAAACATCCAACAAATCTCCTGGGAAGACAGGCAGACAAACGCCAGCGTGCTGGAAGAAGTAAAGACCACCAGCATTGAAGCAGTGATGCTCCGCTATCAACTCAGCTGGGCTGGCCACCTTGTCTGATTGCCCAATCAACATCTCCCAAAACAGTTACTCTACTCCCAACTCAAGAATGGAAAATGGAAGGTTGGTGGGCAGGAAAAGAAATTTAAAGATGGGCTTAAAGCCAACCTTAAAAACTTTGGCATAGACACTGAGAACTGGGAAGCCCTGGCCCTTGAGTGTTCTAACTGGAGGTCTGCTGTTACCAACAGTGCTATGGAATTCAAAGAAGCACAAATAGAGGACAAAAGGGGAAAATGCGTCAAGGGGAAGGCACGTCAAGCTAACCCTGACTGAGATCGCCTTCCACCTGGAAACTGATGTCCTCACTGTGGAGGAACATGCGGGTCACTGCCAAGACACAACACTTGAAAGGTCACCCTACTCGGACACAAGTAATCACCAATGATGATGACCTTTGCCTTCCTCTGATGCTGAAAGAATGTAACTTGCCCAGGGTCACCCAGTAGATTTCCATGATCAGTTGAATTACACCTAGAGCAGTGCTTCTCAACCTGTGGGTCGCCAGGTGTTTTGGCCTACAACTCCCAGAAATCCCTGCCAGTTTACCAGCTGTTAGGATTTCTGGAAGTTGAAGGCCAAAACATCCGGGACCCACAGGCTGAGAACCACTGACCTAGAGGGACACCACAATTCCTCTAGTGAAAGATTTTTGTATGTGTCTGCTTGCAGCCCACACTATTGCTTCTTCTTGGCCTGCTCCACTTTACTTAGTGGTATCTGTGTCTCTGTATATGCCTTCAGGTCATAGTGTTTCCTTAGGCAGGGAATCCTCAGAGGTAGTTTTGCCAGTTCCTTCCTCGGAAATATAATCTGGTATGTGTTGGCATTCTCCCGTCAAGTATTAACCAGGGCCAATCCTGTTTAGCTTCCAAGATAAGACAAGATCTGGGTGCCTTTAGGCTATTTGTATCCAGTTGCATCTTAATTAACTTCTCAGTACAGTAGAGCTCATTGCTTAGTCAAATAAGCACTAGTCCCTGTGGGTTTTTCTTTAATACATAACTTTCTGGAAATACGTGGAGAAAGAATTTTTCCCTCCTCTTAGATACAATTTCCTGCTGGAATGTCATTTTAAGCTATTCAAACTTTTGAGTTTTTACTGTCGCCAAAAAGTTCTGAAGTCTCTTTTGTCATCGTTAATATGCTTCCTTGGTCAATAAACAGTAAATTGTTTGGTGCTATATTATACTTCTTGCTTTATTGTGCTTGTATTAAAACTAATGGGTAATGGACATTTTTTGAATGCTATTCTGTACCTGGCAATGCTTTTACATGGCCTAAAGGAAATTGAGTTTTTAGGATTCTAGTATAACTGTTTTAATGGATAAACCTCTGTGGCCTGGGGGTCAGGGAATCTTTAATGGTATAATGTCTTAATTTATTATGGTTTATGTTGTGTGTAATCTGTTTGTTTATATGATGTTTCTTGTGGATTTTTTTAAAATGTTATGTAATTTTTGCCATTTTTAACCATGATGGCGCAGTGGGTTAAACCGCTTAACTTGCTGACTGAAAGGTTGGTGGTTCGAATCCGGAGAGCAGTGAGAGCTCCCGCTGTTAGCCCCAGCTTCTGCCAACCTAACAGTTCGAAAAAATGCAAAGTGTTAGTAGATCAATAGGCACCGCTTCTGTGGGAAGGTAACAGTGCTCCATGCAGTCATGCTGGTCACCTGCCCTTGGAGGTGTTTACAGATAATGCCAGCTCTTTGGCTTAAAAATGGAGATAAGCGCCACCCCCTAGAGTTGGACACAACTAGACATAATGTCAGGGGAAACCTTTACCTTTATCTTTTTAACCATTGTATGCCGTTTGAATCCCATCCCACCCATTGGAGAAAAGCAGGATATAAATAAATAAAAACTGGCCTGGGGCACTTGATTTTCATCTCAAATTTGCCTTGGTTTTAGAATATCCTCCCTTCTCCCTCACTTCCATGCCCACCAATTTTGTTGCCGTATGCTCAGACATTTCAAATCACTGGTGGCAACATCTGTGGTAGTTTCCTCTTTGAATTCGGCTTGATATTTCTTTGGAGACTGCTAACACAGCAGGTTGGCAATATGAGGCCCAGTTAGTTACCTGTCTCTGATTATCAGAGAAGAAACCCTTTTACTATCACTGCTAAGAGTCCTTCCAAGAAACTTTCCTAACCTTTTACTAAGCAACATCTATGAGTTTCATCCTTTAATATCATAGAGCCCTTCCACACACCCCTGTATCCTAGAATATCAAGGCAGAAAATCCCACATTATCTCAGTGTGGATGCAGGTAACCCAGTTCAAAGCTGATGTTGTGGGATTTTCTGCCTTGATGGGATATAGGGTTGTATGGAAGTGACTGAGCAGGAATTCCATCCCCTTTAACTGGGAAATTATTTTGCTGTGAAAGCTAAACCCAAGAGTATTTTTCATATCCGCTAATACACTAGTCTGTAGAAACATAATCATATTTGATCATTCTTTTTACTGCTATTACCTATTTTCATGTTTTATTTTCCCTGTTAAAAGAGAGCAGTGCAGTTTGGGTTGTAAGGTTGGTCACCTTACTCATTTCCCCTCAGAATTGTCTCCTTTTGTGAAGGAATTCTAAGGGCCCTTCCACACAGCCATATAACCCAGAATATCAAGGCAGAAAATCCCACAATATCTGCTTTGGGCTATCTGAGTCCATACTACCATGTATTCCAGTTCAGTGTAGATAATGTGCAATTTTATTCAGCTATTTATTATTTATTTATTTATTTGGGGTTCTTATACCCCGCCCTTCTCACCCCGAAGGGGACTCAGGGCGGCTTACAGGAGCAAGGCACGATTTAATGCCTGCGTCATAAACAATCATACACAAATTTACATAAAATTACAACAATTCACAGATGACATGCATGCAATATAACCATAAAATCAATAAAATCATTAAAACCAAATACAAACCCAGTTTTTCCTCTTACATGGTCAGTGTTTGTTAACACCTAGATCTAGATTTTCGTTCCATTCAACCATCCTGCTGGTCTTACTTGCCTAATTGAGTGATTTAATTACCAGAGTGCCCAAAGGCCTGGTCCCATAACCAAGTTTTCACCCTCCTCCTGAAGGCGAGGAGGGATGATGATGCCCTAATCTCCCCCGGGAGTGAGTTCCACAGGTGGGGGGCCACCACCGAGAAAGCCCTGCCCCTCGTCCCCACCAGCCTCACTTGTGACAGTGGTGGGGTCGAGAGCAGGGCCTCCCCAGATGATCTCAGACTCCGGGGTGGGACGTAGAGGGAGATACGTTCGGACAGATACACTGGACCGGAACCGTACAGGGTTTTGTAGGTCAAAACCAGCACCTTGAATTGTGCTCGGAACTGAATCGGCAGCCAGTGGAGCTGGCATAACAGGGGGGTGGTATGCTCCCTGTATGTCGCTCCGGTGAGCAATCTGGCTGCCGCTCGTTGGACTAGTTGAAGTTTCCGAACAGTTTTCAAAGGCAACCCCACGTAGAGAGCGTTGCAGTAGTCTATTCGGGATGTAACAAGAGCGTGGACCACATGAGGGTTTTGGGGCCGAACAGGTGTCACCCAGTAACACCTTCTGGGACCGTCCCTCAAGAAATGACTGGAGCCACTGCAAAGCAGTACCCCCAAGACCCATGTCTGTGAGGCGTCCCAGAAGGATACCGTGATCGACGGTATCGAAGGCCGCTGAGAGGTCCAGCAGAACTAACAGGGACACACTCCCCCTGTCCAGTTCCCTGCGCAGATCATCTACCAAGGCGACCAAGGCTGTTTCCGTTCCATGTCCCGGTCTAAAGCCAGACTGTGCCGGATCAAGATAATCAGTGTCTACCAGAAATCCCTGGAGTTGTGCCGCCACCACACGTTCCAGGACTTTGCCCAAATAGGGGAGATTGGAAACTGGCCGATAGTTGTCTAATTGAGTGGGGTCCAGTGATGGTTTTTTCAACAGCGGTTTGATAATAGCTTGTTTCAAGCTCGCTGGAATCTTGCCCTCCTGTAAGGAGGCATTAACCACCACCTTCACCCACTCTGCCAAACCCCCTCTGGCTTCCTTGATCAGCCAGGATGGGCAGGGGTCTAGGATGCATGTGGTGGGTCGCACCTCTCCAAGGATCCTGTCCACATCCTCAAGCTGAACCAATTGAAATGAATCCAATAAAACCTGACAAGCAGATGCTCTCGTTACATTCTCAGAGACTGCAGGTAAAGTGGTGTCAAAAACCGACCGAATCCGCCCAATTTTATCTGCGAAGAATCGAGCAAACGCTTCACAGCGAGCTCCAGAGTTGTCAGGGATCTCGCTTTTCGGCGGATTTAACAGACCCCTGACAACTCGGAAGAGCTCAGCTGGACGATTCCTCGCAGATGCAATATTGGCCGCAAAAGATGTTTTTTGTGCTGCCGCTATTGCCACATCGTAGGACCTTAAAAAGGCATTCAGATGTGTTTGGGCTGATTTGGTCGGATTCCTGCGCCACACGCGCTCTAGCCACCTCTTCTTTCGCTTCATTGCTGCCAGCTCCTCAGTAAACCAAGAGGCTGGGTTAGCTCGGTTACTCGAGAGGGGGCGTTCCGGAGCGATTGTGTCGATTGCCCTAGTCATCTCGGTGTTCCAATGAGAGACCAAGGCATCGACAGGGTCGCCAGTCAGGGAGGTGGGAAACTCCCCAAGAGCCGTCAGGAAACCATTTGGATCCATAAGTCTCCTGGGGCGGACCATTCTAATGGGTCCACCACCCCTGCGGAGGTTAGGAGGGACAGTAAGTCTAAACCTAATCAGGTAGTGATCGGACCATGACAATGGAGCGATGGTCAGCTCCTCCGCCCCGACACTGTCATCCCATCCCTGTGTAAAGACCAAATCCAGTGTGTGTCCGGCAGTATGGGTGGGACCAGATACTAATTGGGACAGGCCCATGGTTGTCATGGCGGCCATGAAGTCCTGAGCCGCTCCAGAGAGAGAGGTCTCGGCATGAACATTGAAATCTCCCAGGACCAAAAGCCGCTGGGAGCTCAACGCCATGTCCGAGACCACTCCTGCTAGCTCAGGTAAGGAGACTGTCGTGCAGCGGGGTGGTCGGTACGCTAACAGAATCCCTATCCTGTCCCGGTCACCTAACCTGAAGCCGGCACACTCAAATGATGATGATTGTGGGATGGGGCACCTGATCAGGGGAATATCAACCTTATAGACCACTGCCACTCCTCCTCCCCGCCCTCCAGGTCTTGGCTGGTGCTGCACAGAGTAACCCGGCGGGCACAGTTGGGAGAGATTCACCCCTCCCCCCTCGTCCAGCCAGGTCTCTGTTATACATGCCAGGTCGGCTCGCTCCTCCTGAATTAGATCTCGAATGGTGGAGGTTTTTCCATTTACCGACCTGGCATTGAACAGCACCACCCTTAACCCAGAGCTATGTTGAAGGGACCTAAATCTTCTTTAAAATATATGCTAATAATCGCTTTTGTCTTTGGCTTCTTTCTTCCAGGGAACACCGTTAGCAACCTGATTTTCATTCTACCTCCAATCTATGGTGCAATTCAGAGTTATAGAGATGGCCTTGAAAAACGATACATCATTGCTTATTTGTGTGTCACAGGTAAGAGGATTTTTTAGGAACTCAAGTGATTCTGGGATAGTCACATGCTGAAATGTTTAATTCTCCCTGCTTACTATTCCAAGCATCAAGGCCAAGTGGCAGTGGCAGACTAACTTGCAGTTCCTGTAATTCAGCGAGATTTTAATGGCTAAAAGGCTTTGCCATTGTCTGCTTACAAGATTTGAAATGGGTGTCTTGGCATGCCTCAACAAAGAATTCCTGTAATCATGAGACATTGTTAATTATTCTCTTTGCAAAGCCAGTGGAAGCTTTGACACCATTCACTCTTAATTCAAGATTTTCACACCATTTGTTAACAGATCCATCTAAAAAATTCAATTCAGTAGTATTTCTCCTCCTGAAGGTGCAGCCCCATGCCCAAAATGTATTGGGAGTGTGTTAGAAATTCATTACATACCTCCCTTTGATCATTGCTTTTGATGCTAGAGGAAGGCATAACAGCTGCTGTTCTCCCCAGCCTACCTCTTCCCAAGGCCATTTCTCTTACTTTTCTGTGAAATGAAGTCTCAGCCTTCTAATAAGCACAGTTCAATGTGCTTGAGACACCTTTCAGATAGCATGTGTTGCTTTTTAATTATTGCAGAGAAATGAAAAGGTTTTATAGCTTTAGGCAGCTATAATTATTCTTTGGAGTAGAGTTTAGTTGATTCCCGAACAAATTAGTCCCAAGCTAGAATAAAGCTAATTGTATCCCCCCCCCTCAAAAATGAGAGCTGGGGGAAGGGACATAAAGAGAACATGGTATTTAATGGCAAAATTAGTGTGATAGCTTTTACTCAAACTTTATCTCCCTGTCTGTGCTTGGCCCTGCATGTCCCCCTATATGAGCTTACTTGTGTTTTGAGATCTGTAGAGGAAGGCCCTGTCTTGTGAAGATGTTGGCCTTCTTATTGTTAGTTTTCAGTCTGTTCAGCTCACTTCTCTGAGAGGCCAGGTTGAGGGGGGAGAAAAAATAAAAAATGTAATACGAACAAATCTGTAAAGAATGTGAATGGATAATATAGAAATATGTTATCATAATGTAAATCAACAATGGGCATTTATTATCTGTTCAAATATGTTATTTTGGTTTCAATTAAAAAAATCTAAACAAATCTGAGAGGCCAGGTTGCCCCCCCCCCCCCCGCCAGCTCTTTTACCAGCAGACAAAACCCTTTTCATTTAAATATACCTTTGACCATTAACTGCTTGTTTCAGAAGACTTTTAACCTGGTGGTGATATACTTAGTTTTCCTCATTGTTGTTACATTCTCATTGCTTTCAAACTTTCACATGTTTTTCATGTGAAAGTTTATGTGTTGTTTCAATTTTTCTTTAATATTTCTATTGATTTTAGTCCAGTTAGTGCAGTATGTTCTATAATCTGCCTTCCATCGTGAAAAAAAAGCTATACAGTCAGCCTTCCACATTTGCTGCTGGGGTTATGGGTGCAGAACCACCACAAAAGTGGGAACACTGCAAAACAAACAAACACCAAAACACTATCTTCTACCTGAGAAAACACCTGTCTAGGAATCTTTTATATATATATATATACACACACACACACACACACATACACAGTCAGTCCCCAAGTTACAAACAAGATAGGCTCTGTAGGGTTGTTCTTAAGCTGAATTTGTTAGTAAGTCAGAACAGGTACATTTTTAGGTGTAACTCCAACCAAATATCTGTGGATAGCACAGGGAAAGGTTAACACCCCTGTGATGTTTGTTTTACTGTCTGTGTCCCTGTTCAGAAGATTTCACTTCATTTTCTGTCCCTGTGATAATTTAATTTTGAAATATTTGGCTTGTTGTGAAACAAGGGTTGGTGATAAAGCTGCAGTAGAGACACCTTTTTCCCAATGATAACTCTTTCAAGAGTGAATTTCCCTTTAGAGGTAGATTTATGTCACTTTCTGTTATCTTTCCTGCATGGCAGGAGGTTGGACTAGATGGCCATGTGGTCCCTCCAACTCTGTCATTCTGTGTCTCACCCCTGTTCTTAACTATGAGTTGATTGAAAATTGGATGTATATAACTCTGGGACGGTTTGTATTGGACTGTGGCATGTCTGTGTTGTTCAAACATAGAGTTCTCCTAATCATTCTCCTAGACTCCATATCAATATCATGAGGCTTTTATTGGACCAACTAGCCAGTTAATTTGTGATGACAAGAAACCTTATGCAGATAATTAAAAAGGACATTGCTAATGCAGCTAACAATAATTCTAATTTAAAGTGTTTCTAGTATAAGTAGGAAATCAGTTAACTTGTCCAATGGACCATCAGCCTTTTTGTGGTTGCTGCCTGTCTTGATAATACTATCTTTTATATGAACACATGACATTGCTTTGCACGGAATACAAAAGTTGGTCAGGCTATCACAGTGCTGAGTAAAAGTGACTCTTCAGGGCCTCCTTATTCCTACTGCCATATCTTCTTGCAAGTATCAATACTGTGAACTTGTAGATACTTCGGTGGCCATAGAGAAAATGAAGATAGTGTTTTGGGAATGGACAGGGATTGGTGGCTGGCCTGAAAATTATTGGGCTGTATTTTGGAGAAGACTCCGGAAGGAAATGATTTAACTCTCTGAACACAGATCCAAAATGTCACATGTTGTGCAGATTATTGTAATAAAGTGTGGAGTAGTATTGGGGAGAATAGGGAGGATTAGTTTCTTCTTGCCCAATAAGATGGCTTTCTCCCCTAACAATTTCTTTCTTGTTTTTCAGCTGTGGGGTTGGGCTCTTGGTGCTTTCACATGACTCTAAAGTATGAAATGCAGGTCAGTAGTATACATTCATGTGAGTACGCTACTTTTATGTGTGCCTTTTCCTTGCATATCCTGTTTCTGGGATTTCTTTTCGTGGTAATGTGTATGCGTGTTTACAATATATGAATCTAAGCAAATGCAATATGTTACAGATAATGAAAACATGCAATATAAAGGGCATTCCAGAGTCCTGGAAATAATACAGATAGCCTGACAAACCTAGGAGAAGAAAAAATGAAACTTTATAAGCTTTACTACAGGCAAGGGGGTATTCACCAGCTTAGCTAGATACTATCCAGTAGGCTTGTGCAATTCAGCTGGAAGGCGATCCGGTTTTGGCATCTGAATTTCGTTGGGCACCCAGATCCGTTTTTCGGGAGCCTCCCGAAAATTGGGTAATGGAAATATCTGTTTTTGGCTAGGCAGCTGAAAGATCTGGGAAGATCTGGCCAATTGGCAGCATTGGGGAACTTACAAGGCTCCCCTTTCCGTTCCTGGGACTCTTTTCTATCTTGCCTTACAGAGAGTCTGGGTTTGAGCAACGGGATTAAGGAAGCGCCCTTGCTGGGACTCTTTTCTTTCTTCCCTTCAAGGGAGTCTGGGTTTCAGCAATGGGATTAAGGAAGCGCCCTTCCTGGGACTCTTTCCTTTCTTGCCTTCAAGAGAGTCTGGGTTTGAGCACCGGGATTGAGGAAGTGCCATTCCTGGGACTCTTTTCTTTCTTGTCTTCAAGGGAGTCTGGGTTTGAGCAATGGGATTAAGGAAGCGCACTTCCTGGGACTCTTTTCTTTCTTGCCTTCAAGGGAGTCTGGGTTTCAGCAACGGGATTAAGGAAGCGCCCTTCCTGGGACTCTTTTCTGTCTTGTCTTCAAGGGAGTCTGGGTTTGAGCAATGGGATTAAGGAAGCACACTTCCTGGGACTCTTTTCTTTCTTGTCTTCAGGGGAGTCTGGGTTTCAGCAACGGGATTAAAGAAGTGCCCTTCCTGGGACTCTTTTCTTTCTTGCCTTTAAGGGAATCTGAGTTTGAGCAACGGGATTAAGGAAGCGCCTTTCCTAGGACTCTTTCCTTTCTTGCCTTCAAGAGAGTCTGTGTTTGAGCAACGGGATTAAGGAAGCGCACTTCCTGGGACTCTTTTCTTTCTTGCCTTCAAGGGAGTCTGGGTTTGAGCAACAGGATTAAGGAAGCGCTCTTCCTGGGACTCTTTCCTTTCTTGCCTTCAAGAGAGTCTGGGTTTGAACAACAGGATTGAGGAAGCGCCCTTCCTGGGACTCTTTTCTTTCTTGCCTTCAAGGGAGTCTGGGTTTCAGCAACAGGGTTAAGGAAGCAGTGTGTAAGACACATCACAGCATTCTTCTGTGCAGATTGACCCAACAGCAGGGCTCACAGGGAAACCCGTGCAAGTATTATGTGGCAGCTTCCTCACGCACCACATGATGCTGAATAAGGGAAGGGGAGCTGTGATTGGCTGCCACGTGGTGCCGTAACGGACAACAAAAATGTGACAGGACCCTTACCATTACGGCCATCCGGGCAAGCCAGATTAGCTGAAGGGAACTGACCACTCCAAATCCGTGCACAAGCCTACTTTCCAGGTCTTACATAGCAAAGAGTCCATGAGGAATCTCCAACTTGAAGTTGTCCTCTGGCATAAACTTACTAGGTGACTTTTTGGCAAGACCTCTTTCAATTTCCCCTCCGTGTACATACCCCTCCGTGTTTTGAGAATAATATGAATTCCTTTTAGAGACTGTTGTAACAAGACTCTTTTTTTGTGCCCGGCAAAGACTTATTGATTTTCATGAACTTTGTACCATTGGAAGACATTTTCATTACTATGGCTTTTAACCTTGCATATTTTATGTATCTTTTTTCACTCTTATTGCAACAGTTGTAAGCCACACTCATCATTCTATATTAAACAACAGTATAAAAATCTGATTGAATAAATTGCAGCCATGTGCATGTATGTGGTGCACTCTAATCAGGTCTAACGACATGATAGAAATTCTAATCAGGTCTAATTACATCATATATTGTACAGATTAGTATTTCCTCTCACAGTAGTTTAGTTTTGGATCTCATTATTTGGCAAGAACCACGTCCTGGGCAGGGTGAGGCTCAGACATTATTATTTTTTTCAGTGAGTGTTTGCTTACTATTTCATCAGTGATTAACGCTTCATTATTTTCAGCTGCTTCAGCAAAGGATCACCGCCTTGTCGGGGCGCTGGAGCTTGAGCACCTCAATGATGTCATGAGCGAAACCGTGAAGGGCCACCCAAGACGGGACGGTTGTGGCAGAGTGGTCAGACCAAGCGTGATCCCTGGGGAAGGCAATGGCAAACCACTCCAGTATCCTTGCCAAGAAAACTAAATGGACCAGTACAACCAGAGATATGTCGGTATGCCATTGGAAGATGGACTCCCAGGTCGGAAGATGGCCAAAATGCTACTGGGGAGGAGCAGAGGATAAGTTCAACTAGCCCCAGATGTGATGACGCAGCTAGCTCAAAGCCGAAAGGAAGGCTAGCGGCCGACGGTACTGGAGGTGAACGACGAATCCGATGCTCTAAAGATCAACACACCATAGGAACCTGGAATGTAAGATCTATGAGCCAGGGCAAATTGGATGTTGTTATTGGCGAGATGTCAAGACTAAAGACAGACATTCTGGGGGTCAGCGAACTGAAGTGGACTGGAATGGGCCACTTCACATCAGATGACCACCAGATCTACTACTGCGGACAAGAGGAACATCGAAGAAATGGAGTAGCCTTCATAATTAATAAGAAATTCGCTAAAGCGGTGCTTGGATACAACCCAAAAAATGAGAGAATGATCTCAATTCGAGTGCAAGGAAAGCCTTTCAACATTACAGTGATCCAAATATACGCCCCAACCACAGCTGGTGAAGAAGCAGAAGTAGATCAGTTCTATGAGGATCTGCAGGACCTACTGGATAATACACCAAAAAGAGACATTATTTCATTACAGGAGACTGGAATGCCAAGGTGGGAAGTCAAATGACAACTGGGATCACAGGCAAGCATGGTCTGGGAGAACAAAAGGAAGCGGGACGCAGGCTGATAGAATTTTGCCAGGAAAACTCGCTGTGTATAACGAATACTCTCTTCCAACAACCTAAAAGACGGCTTTATACATGGACCTCACCAGATGGTCAACACCGAAATCAGATTGACTACATCCTTTGCAGCCAAAGGTGGCGGACATCCATCCAGCCGGTGAAAACAAGACCTGGGGCTGACTGTAGCTCAGATCACGAACTTCTTATTGCCAAATTTAGAATAAAACTAAAGAGATCAGGGAAAATACACAGACCAGTTAGATATGATCTCACTAACATTCCTAGCGAATATACAGTGGAAGTGAAGAACAGATTTGAAGGACTAGATTTAGTAAACAGAGTCCCAGAAGAACTATGGACAGAAGTCCGCGACATTGTTCAGGAGGCGGCAACAAAGTACGCCAAAGAAAAAGAAAACCAAGAAGGCAAAATGGTTGTCTGCTGAGACACTGGAAGTAGCCCAAGAAAGGAGGAAAGCAAAAGGAAACAGGGATAAGGGGAGATATGCCCAGTTAAATGCGCAATTCCAGAGGTTAGCCAGAAGAGATAAGGAACTATCTTTAAATAAGCAATGCATGGAAGTGGAAGAAGACAACAGAATAGGAAGGACAAGAGACCTCTTCCAGAAAATTAGAAACATTGGAGGTAAATTTCAGGCAAAAATTGGTATGATAAGAAACAAAGATGGCAGGGACCTAACAGAAGCTGAAGAGATAAAGAGAAGGTGGCGAGACTATACAGAAGATCTGTATAGGAAGGATAATAATATTGAGGATAGTTTTGACGGTGTGGTGAATGAATTAGAACCAGACATCCTGAGGAGTGAGGTTGAATGGGCCTTAAGAAGCATTGCTAACAACAAGGCAGCAGGAGACGACGGGATCCCAGCTGAACTGTTTAAAATCTTAAAAGATGATGCTGTCAAGGTGATGCATGCCATTTGCCAGCAAATATGGAAAACACAAGAATGGCCATCAGACTGGAAAAAATCAACTTATATCCCCATACCAAAAAAGGGAAATGCGAAAGACTGCTCAAACTTCCGTACAGTGGCCCTTATTTCTCATGCCAGTAAGGTAATGCTCAAGATCCTGCAAGGAAGACTCCAGCAATACATGGAGCGAGAGTTGCCAGATGTTCAAGCTGGGTCTAGAAAAGGCAGAGGAACGAGAGACCAGATTGCCAATATCCGCTGGATAATGGAGAAAGGCAGGGAGTTTCAGAAAAACATCTACTTCTGCTTCATTGACTATTCTAAAGCCTTTGACTGTGTGGATCATAATAAATTGTGGCAAGTTCTTAGTGGGATGGGCATCCCAAGCCACCTTGTCTCTCTCCTGAGGAATCTGTACAAGGACCAAGTAGCAACAGTCAGAACTGAACACGGAACAACAGACTGGTTCAAGATTGGGAAAGGCGTACGGCAAGGCTGCATCCTCTCACCCAACCTTTTTAACTTGTATGCAGAACACATCATGCGATGTGCGGGGCTTGAGGAATGCAAGGCTGGGGTGAAAATTGCTGGAAGAAACATTAACAACCTCAGATATGCAGATGACACCACTGATGGCCGAAAGCGAGGAGGAGCTGAGGAGCCTTCTAATCAAGGTGAAAGAAGAAAGCGCAAAAGCCGGGTTGCAGCTAAACGTCAAAAAAACCAAGATTATGGCAACAAGAATGATTGACAATTGGAAAATAGAGGGAGAAACCGTGGAGGCCGTGACAGACTTTGTATTTCTAGGTGCAAAGATTACTGCAGATGCAGACTGTAGCCAGGAAATCAGAAGACGCTTACTTCTTGGGAGGAGAGCAATGTCCAGTCTCGATAAAATAGTGAAGAGTAGAGACATCAGACTGACAACAAAGATCCGCCTAGTCAAAGCCATGGTATTCCCTGTAGTCACCTACAGATGTGAGAGCTGGACCTTAGGAAGGCTGAGCGAAGGAAGATCGATGCTTTTGAACTGTGGTGTTGGAGGAAAGTGCTGAGAGTGCCTTGGACTGCGAGAAGATCCAACCAGTCCATCCTCCAGGAAATAAAGCCCGACTGCTCACTGGAGGGCAAGATACTAGAGACAAAGTTGAAGTACTTTGGCCACATCATGAGGAGACAGGAAAGCCTAGAGAAGACAATTATGCGGGGAAAGTGGAAGGCAAAAGGAAGAGGGGCCGACCAAGGGCAAGATGGATGGATGGCATCCTTGAAGTGACTGGACTGACCTTGAGGGAGCTGGGGGTGGTAACGGCCGACAGGGAGCTCTGGCGTGGGCTGGTCCATGAGGTCACGAAGAGTCGGAGACGACTGAACGAATGAACAACAACAATTTTCAGCTGTCATGGAGTCTTGTCTTTTGTCATTCCTGAGAGTGTTTTGAAAGATCAGATTATGCTGTAAACAATCCTGTCCTCGCTGGTTGCTTTACATACTGGCTCTTGCCTCGGGGCTTCCATCGTGATTCAGTTTCTTCGTTGTTTTATAGTTATGTGTGTAAGACCTTGTAAATATTAATTTCTCTGGGTTTCTTTTTTTTCTTTCTCTTTTTGTAGCTATTGGATGAACTGCCCATGATCTACAGTTGTTGCATGTTTGTCTACTGCCTGTAAGTAATTATTACTAGTGTGTTTGCAGTATCTGAAACTGCTTAATGTATTTTACTGATATTATTTTATTTTGTTCACATGTCAGCAACCATCCTGTAGTCACCAATGTTCTCATAAATACTGAAGGTGTAATGTGGATAACAACAGTACTTGCATTCAGGTTGTCTTCTGTTATTACACCTGTTCTTGAAGGCTTTTTTCAAGGGACAATCAGCCATCTACCCTTATTTCTTCATAGTTCAAATCCAGAGTGCATAGATGGACTTCAGGGGATCTCCACCTTTTCTTTGCTTGTTGAACCTCCCGTAGAGCCCCTGGTAGCGCAGTGGGTTAAACCCCTGTGCTGGCAGGACCGAAGATCAACAGGTCACAGGTTGAAATCCGGGGAGAGCGTGGATGAGCTCCCTCTATCAGCTCCAGCTCCTCATGTGGGGACATGAGGGAAGCCTCCCACAATGATGATAAAACATCAAAAACATCAGGGCGTCCCCTGGGCAACGTCCTTGCAGATGGCCAATTCTCTCACACCAGAAGTAACTTGCAGTTTCTCAAATTGCTCCTGACACCAAAAAAACAAAACAAAACCCTCCCATATAGCATTGTCTTCCCTTGCCACCATCCCATAATGGTTTTGGAAGTATATCCAAAATAACTGGGTAGGACATTTATAGATGACTAGCCATCCCCTGCCACGCGTTGCTATGGCCCATTCTGGAAAAAAAAGTAATGGTTTCTAATATATGTAATGTCTTTCTGCTTGTTGGGAAACAATATTCCTTGTGTTTCTTTGTCAGTGTTGATGTGGAGAGTGTCTGGTTTGCCCACTCTGGAACATGCAACATATCATTGTCCTTCTTTAAGAGTTCCTTTCAAATCTATGACACTATATCTGTGTGTGTGTGAATCATATCTATCTATCTATCTATCTATCTATCTATGACTGGATGGCTCTTTGTCAGGAGGACTTTGATTGTGTTTTCTTGCCCTGATGAAGGGAGTTGGATTGGATGGCCTTAAGTATTTTCTGATAGTCATGGGGGTTCTGTGTGGGAAGTTTGCCCCGATTCTGTCGTTTGTGGGGTTCAGAATGCTCTTTGAGTGTTGGTGAACTCTGAATCCCAGTGACTACAACTCCCAAATGTCAAGGTCTATTTCCTTCAAACTCCATCTGTGTTCATATTTGGGCATATGGAATTTTTGTGTCAAGTTTGGTCCAGATCCATCATTTGAGTCCACAGTGCTCTCTGGATGTAGGTAAACTACAACTCCCAAAACTCAAGGTCAATGCCCACCAAACCCTTAGTATTTTCTGTTGGTCATGGGAGTCCTGTGTGCCAAGTTTGGTTCAATTCCATTCGTTGGTGACGTTCAGAATGCTCTTTGATTGTAGGTGAACTATAAATCCCAGCAAAACTACAACTCCCAAATGACAAAATCATATTTTTGTGTGATGGTCACTCCTTGTGTTGTGAGAGGTTTTGTTGCCAAATTTGGTGTGATTTTGTTCTTTGGTCCTTTTGTTTTTAAGGCACTCATTATGCACAGAGCATTTATATATATATAGATAGATATGTGAGTATACAGGAGGGTTCACTCATCCCTGAATTCTTAGATTTTCTTTTCTTTGTGGATAATTCTGTCAGTTTCAATTAGTCAAACTGGCTAAATGGAACCTCTGTATTTTAATGATACAGTTTACCTCTGAATGCCACTTGGCGAAAACTCATTGAGAGAGGTCAGTTGTTTTTGTGCTCTACTCATTCCTTCCTTGAGACATCTGGGTTGGTCATTGTGGAAAGCAGAAGGTGGATCCTCTGCCTGACTGTGAGAGCCATTCAGCAGTGGAACAGCAGTGTGGTGGAGGCTTCTTCTTTGGAGGCTTTTAAACAGAGGCTGGATGGCCATCTGTCAGGGGTGATTTGAATGCAATATTCCTGCTTCTTGGCAGGGGGTTGGACTGGATGGCCCATGAGGTCTCTTCCAACTCTTTGATTCTATGATTCTATGATCCATGAATGCCCCCTCCTCATTTGATTAGAGTGGGTTTATGAGTGCCCTCTTGAGCTTACATTATTCAGCACAACTTTGGCAATATCCTGCATTCTGATGCCACTGGGACTTAGCATATTTCAGTACCCAGAATAAGACAGAGATTGCTTTCATTCCTCCCCCGTGTAAGTGAGAAACTAGTTGTGTGGGGGTTGGTGGGCAGGGGAAAGTTTAATTTTCTAGGCTTCTAATTAGAAACCCAATTGTGATTGAAATGAAGCCTGTCTGTAATCTGAATTGCGTGTGTTGTGCAATTCTGCCAGAATGCAATCTGGCATTGCCTCACAGTGGTTTTGTGGTGTTTCCTGCCAACTCTATGTTTCTCTGTTCCAAGAGAGGGGCCAGGAAAGCCATTCCATGTTGCCTCTAGTGTCATCAGTTGGGACCCCCCCCCCCCCTCCCAGCACCAGCCACTGCTCTGAGATCAGAATGAAGAGAGGGGTCAGGAAAGCAGTTCCATCTTGTCTCCTGCACTGGGCTTATAATAAATATAATATAATATGACAGGAAAGCCTGGAGAAGACGATTATGCTGGGGAAAGTGGAAGGCAAAAGGAAGAGGGGCCGACCAAGGGCAAGATGGATGGATGGCATCCTTGAAGTGACTGGACTGACCTTGAAGGAGCTGGGGGTGGTGGCGGCCGACAGGGAGCTCTGGCGTGGGCTGGTCCATGAGGTCACGAAGAGTCGGAGACGACTGAACGAATGAACAACAACAAACAATTCATCAAAAACTATAATATTATAATGTAATACAATTTAATACTAGTACTAATAATAATAAATATTATAATTACATATTTTATATTACGTGTAATATTACTAATAATATTACAATATAATGGTGTAGTACTATAGCAATATATAATACTGATACTGTACTATGCTAATAATTTAATATATTGTATGCATATATATCTTGTAAGCCGCTCTGAGTTCCCCTCAGGGTGAGAAAGGCGGCATATAAATCTATATAAATAAAAATGTAATGTTTGTTTGTGGGATTAACATAACTCAAAAACCACTGGCTTTTTAAGTCCCTTTTCGAAACCTGGGGGTCAGGACTCATGGGGGAGTTGCAAGGGGGTTTCAGAGGGGTCACCAAAGACCATATATTTCTGATGGTCTTAGGAACCCCTTTGGCACAGAAGGCTGAAGACCTCTCCACCTGTCCTCTTCCTTTTTGGATACAGATGGCGAATCCTCCCACCAAAAACCCTCCTCCTCTGTGATTGGCTGGCCTCTCAGCCGACCTCTCAGCAAAGGGGAGGGCTGTTTCTGAGACTCCAAGTGGGGAGGAGAGAGCAGGCATTGCTCAGTGCATGGCAATGGTGTGCATGTGCGGACGAGGGAGACCATGTGAGACTGGAGGGAGGCTCATGCCACAGAATCCCTTCAAGGCATGGGGGTTCTGTGTGGGAAGTTTGGGCCAGTTCTATCGTTGGTAGGGTTCAGAATGTTCTTTGATTGTAGTTGAACTAGAAATCCCAACAATTACAGCTCCCAAAGTCTACTTTCCCCAAACTCCACCAGTGTTCACATTCGGGCATATTGAGTATTCATGCCAAGTTTGTTCCAGATCAGTCATTGTTTGAGTCCACAGTGCTCTCTGGATGTAGGTGAACTACAACTCCAGAACTCAAGGTCAATGCGCACCAAACCCTTCCAGTATTTTCTGTTGGTCATGGGAGTTCTGTGTGCCAAGTTTGGTTCAGTTCCATCATTGGTGGAGTTCAGAATGCTCTTTGATTGTAGGTGAACTATAAATCCCAGCAACTACAACTCCCAAATGACAAAATCAATCCCCTCCACAACTCCACTAGTATTCAAATTTGGGGGTATCAGGTATTTGTGCCAAATTTGGTCCAGCAAATGAAAATACATCCTGCATATCAGATATTTACATTACAATTCATAACATTAGCAAAATTACAGTTCTGGAGTAGCAGCAGCAAAAATAATTTTATGGTTGGGGGTCACCACAACATGAGGAGCTGTATTTAGGGATCGCGACGTTAGGAAGGTTGAGAAACACTGCCTTAGTAAATGAAAGATTTAATGCATTTCTTTGGTGACCTCTGTGTCTCATCACCTTCTCGTTTGTATCTCTTTCAGATATGAATGCTTCAAGTACAAGAATACAATCAACTACCCCCTCTTGTTTCTCCTAGTAGCCTACAGCATTGGCGTCACCATAGTAAGTAGTGTTGTTCTGTCTTGTATAAATTGTGTGTGTGATTTTTTAAAGAAGTGAGCTAGACTCCACTTTTTATAATTCACCCATGGCCTCTTCCATCTCAAAGTTGAAAAAAAACCCAAGGGCCATCCAGTCCAAGTCCCTTCTGCCTTGCAGGAACACACAACCAGAGCTTCCATGACAGATGGCCATGCAGCTTCTGTGTAAAAACCTCCAGAGAAGGAAACTCTATTTAAATCCAAACACTCCCACACATACAGTTTTAGGTGACTCAACAACACTGTAACTGTAGAAAGCAGAGAAAATTCCTTCTGTCTTTCAGTAAAGCAGCCTAAATATTGCAAAGGCACCAGATCCAGGAAGCTGTTCAGATTAGTACTTGGCTGGGTGACCACCAAAGAATGGCAGATGCTGTAGGCTATATTTCAGAGAAAGGAACTGGCAAAACCAGCTCTGACCATGCCTTGCCTCAGAAAACCTTTTTATTTATTTACTAGACGTCCCCTGCCATGCATTGATGTGGCCCAGTCTGTGTATATGTGTTTTGTGTGTGTGTATATTTGTGTATATGTGTATATATGTGGTTTTGCACATGCGTTGTGTATATATGTGTGTGCATGTATGTATGTGTATATATGTGTGTGTGTGCATGTGTGTGTGTATGTGTGTGTGTGTGTGTGTATATATAGGCTTTTTAATTCTCTTCCCTGTGTTTTTCAGTGTTTTTATGAGTGATGGTCACTCATTGCCCTGATAGGTGTATTATTTCCAAATTTGGTGTCAATTCATTTTATTTATTTATTTATTTATTTGCTGCATTTGTTGACCGCCGCTCTCAGCCCTAGGGCGACTCGCGGCGGTGTACAACATATAAAAACAGTTTACAATAGAGCACAACTAGAAAACAACATATCAATAATACACACTAATCTAAATTACACTAACTAATCCGCTCCGTCACATCAGAATCATAACCAATCTCATAATCCATATTCCGTTCCAGTTGTCATTACCAGTTAATGTAGCACTCAGTTAAATGCCTTCTCAAATAACCAGGTCTTTAGGCTCTTACGGAAAGCCATAAGGGAGGGCGCCTGTCTGATGTCAACAGGGAGGGTGTTCCACAGCCGGGGGGCCACCACCGAGAAGGCCCTCTCTCTCGTCCCCGCCAGACGTGCCTGTGAGGCAGGCGGGATCGAGAGAAGGGCCTCCCCAGACGATCTCAAGGCCCTCGTGGGCTCATAGGCCGAGATGCGGTCCGAAAGTATTCATCCAATTCATCCAATGGTTTTTGTGCTATGTTAATCCCACAAACGAACATTACATTTTTATTTATATAGATTGTGTCAAAGCGAATTGAGGGTACAGTTGTAATGTATTTAAAAACACAAACAAATTTAAAAACTTGACATTATACGAAATGTTATTTGACCAGTAGCTGGCCACTTGGAGTGCCTCTGGTGTCGCCGTGAGAAGGCCCTACATTGTAAATGTGGCAGGGCTCAGACTGCATTGTAGTGGGTGGTCTGTAGTTTGCTCTTCTCTGCACTTGCATGTTGTGGATTCTACTTTGTGGCCCCCTTTCTTAAGGTTAGCTCTGCATCTTGTGGTGCCAGAGCACAGCCTCTTCAGTGCCCTCCAAGTCACCCAGTCTTCTGTGTGCCCAGGAGGGAGTCTCTCATCCAGGAATATCAGCCATGGGTTGAGGTTCTGGGTATTAGCCTGCCATTTTTGGACTCTCACTTGCTGAGGTGTTCCTGTGAGTATCTCTGTAGATCTTAGAACGCTATTTCTTGATTTAAGGCATTGGCTTGCTGGCTGATATCCGAACAGAGGATGGACCAGACATGTCACTGCCTTGGTACTTTCATTATTGGCTGCTACTTCCCAGCAGATGTCAGGTGGTGCAATACTGTGATAATGTGGCATGTCTCATAAAGAGCCACATCCACTGTTTTAACGTGATGCAATGTGTTCCACACTGGGCATGCATATTCAGCAGCAGAGTAGCAAAGCGCAAGGGCAGACATCTTCACTGTGTCTGGTTGTAATCCCCAGGTTGTGCCTGTTAGCTTTCATATGATATTGTTTCTAGCACCTACTTTTTGCTTGATAGTCAAGCAGTGCTTCTTGTAATTCAGAGCACGGTCCAGAGTGACTCCCAAGTATTTTGGTGTGTTGCAGTAGGATTCCTTCCCAAGTCATCATCAGACCTCGAGATTCTTGTCTGTTCGTAAGATGAAAAGCACACGTCTGTGTTTAGATAGATTAGAAATCATCTGGTTTTTCCTGTAATAGGTGGTAAGAGCACTTAAAGCTTTAGAGAGCTTCTTTTCAAAGCTCCCTGCTTGGGCAGTGATGGCACGATCATCAGCATAGATCGGGCATCCTCAAACTGCGACCCTCCAGCTGTTTGGACCTCCAACTCCCAGAAGCCCTAATGAGCTTGTTCAGTTGTCAGGAATTCTGAGAGTTGAAGGCCCAAACAGCTGGAGGGCCGCAGTTTGATGATGCCTGGCATAGATGATACTCTCTGTCCCTCTGGCATAGAGAAAACATATGAAAGTCATTGTCATTAGTTGGCAGACAACTTGAAGACACACAGATGCATGCACACACATGAGAGAAGAAGATGCTATTGTAGTATCCGCTTTAGGGGAAATCTGCTCCCTCACAAGCAGAACAGAAATATCAGAAGCTCCACCAAATAGGCTGTAGTTGGCATTCCAACCTCAGCTAGCTAGAAACACTCCTTACAGCAGCCACAAACTCAGCTCCTCTGATTAGTGCTAATTCAGGAGACCTCTCAATTTGCATACCTAATGACTTTGAATATGTTGTAATGGTTTTTGATTGGGAATTTTTTAAATACTGTTTATATTTAATCCTGTTTTAATGTTTGCATATGTGTATATTTTAAATTGTATGTTAATGCTTTTTATGTTAAGCTGCTTTGAGTCTCTTTTGGGAGAGGTAAAGCAAGGTATAAATAAATATACTCATATTTACTCAAGTTTAATGCACCATCGAATCTAATGCGCACCTAAATTTTCAAAACCCTGAAACCTTAAAAAGTATTTACCATATTATGCAAATCTAATACGTACCCTAATTTTGGGGAGGTGATTTAGTAAAAAAAATGTGAGTGTTAAAATTGAGTAAATATGGCTATTATTATTATTATTATTATTATTATTTTAAAAATGTCTCAGGAGGAGCACAATGCCCACCTAGGGCTGGTTAAAAACTTCCATCTAGATTTGTATGTTTCCCCACCCACTGTACTTCACTCTTGGTGGAAAAACAGTGTGGAAAGGGATCAGATAACAAATCAGTAAATGTTGTTTCCCAAAGGTGTGTTCATTGTCATCTCAAGCATGCCTCCCTTTATTGCTAATGATAAAAAAGATCATGCTGCATGCATGCTGCAAATCTGGTTAAAAGAATGTGAGAATGGGTTGCTGTGAGTTTTCCGGGCTGTCTGGCCATGTTCCAGAAGCATTCTCCCTTGATGTTTTGCCTGCATCTATGGCAGGCATCATCAGAGGTTGTGAAGTCAGTTGGAAACTAGGCAAGTGGGGTTTATATATCAGTGGAATGTCCAGGGTGGGAGAAAGAACCCTTGTCTGTTTGAGGCAGGTGTGAATGTGATAATGGTATAGTAGTGCCCTCTACTGTAAGTAGCTATCCTCGCTCCCACTCGAGATGATTTGAAATGGTGAAGCAGGCAGTAGTGGATAAAATCATAGCCAAGCTTATTATAGTTCTCACGCCACAGTTTGGCCACTCATGATAAAACCAGTAAAATCCAGAAGAAATCAATGCTCATTGTTAAATCATCTGCTTTGGCTATAGATGATTGCAAATTCAATCCTCATTATCTCTAAGTAAGAAACTAGCTGATCACTGCTGATCACTGGAAACAGTACTGAACTGGAGAGACTAGTGGTATGATACTTTGTGAGGCAACTTCCATTTTGAATAGAAGCTTAATACATGGCATTCTTGCTTTGTTTTCTGCAGGTATACCTGAATTGGAAACAGCCTGTGTTTCACCAGGTAATTGTAATTTCTCATTGTAAGCATATGGAATGTAATAATACATTGTTGAACTTTTAACAGCATTCCTTAAGCAGCAGTTATGGGAAATGTAATTCTGCCGAATCTCCTTGCTGGTGGTGTTTGGCAATTATGGAATACATGCAGTCAGCATAGTTTTACATACAGATGCTTACATTTGTGGTGTTTACAAAACTAGATCTTCTTAGCATTCTCATCTAGAATACTATTTTTCTATTAATTTCAGAACTTCCTTTAACAGTAGAGTTGCCAGGTTCTTCCTTAAGCACTGTCCTTTATTTGAAGATTGCAACACTTCTTCTTTTATATAGAATAAACAAGATGTCAAAACTTGCCATATTTTGGGGTGTGGGCCCAATGTGGCCTTGCGTGATTCATGATGTGGACAAGGAGATCTGTTCCTTTTGATGGTGTTAAGTTGAATTGTTGTTGAGCAAGACCATCCCATGGTTAGGAAGAAGCTACTAACTATTCTTGCATCAACTTCTCAAGGCAGATTTAGAAGCTTTAATGGCAAGGAGACATGATGTCTAATTACTATATAACAAAATCTCTTAAGTAAATTCCAAGCTTGCAGCATTATGTCTTTACGGCAGTTGTTCAAAATTCTTACCTTGATAGAATAAGAGTAAAAAACATTTCACTATTTCCCCCACTATTACCAAGGATTCTGGATACATTAGGACATGACTATATTAAGACATCTCAATCTGGCACCTTCCACAAGTATTGGATTAAATCTCCAGACATCTGCAGCTGGTGTGAGGGTGCCATTTTGAGGAAGGTTGGTACAATGTAACCCATAAATCAGGGTGGACAGCTGTAGTGTTCCAGATGTTTTTCCCCTGAAATATCCATCAACTGTAGCTAGTATAGCTATAACATTGCCACGAATTCTGGAAGCTGCCCTTAGATGCCTTCCTATGTCCCCGAAGGGCATAGAGAGCAATTTTGATATGTTCTCTCCTCCCCTCTCTTTTTAGGCCCAGGAAAAGCCCTTTTCCCTACAGAAAGTGATGTACAAATCAACCTAGAACAGTGGTTCTCAACCTGTGGGTCCTTAGGTGTTTTGGCCTACACCTCTCAGAAATCCCAGCCACTTTACTATCTGTTAGGATTTCTGGGAGTTGAAGGCCAAAACATCTGGGGATCCACAGGTTGAGAACCACCGATTTGAGAGGAGGATTTGAGAGTTTTGTTTGTTTTCACTTTAATACAGCCTTCCCCTGTGTGGCAGTATCCATATGTGATTAACTGCTGTGGTCATTATATTCCTAGCTTGGGTTTTGGAGGGCATTTATTGCACTGAAACAACACCAGGTTAAGGAAGGATTGATACAATGCCAGCCAGATATCAACAAGATGCTTACATTGTTCTTACCAGTCTATTTTTGTGGACTTTTTAATGCATTAGCAGTTCTGGTTTTGCAGGGTTTGTTGTCAAAGTGGAACCATAAGGCTGTCATTAGATGCTGTCTTTTATTCTATTGGGAAACAAAGAGGAGAAATATAGTGAGGCAGAAGACAAAACCTGACAAGTTTAACTAATTGAAGAGCATATAAATGACAGAGAAAAGATGAAGTACAAACAAAAAATAATCCTGGAAAATAGTTTATCTGGCTCTATGACAGGCAGTGAAGTATTATCTTAACAGTCTGCTCCAAGGACCCCATAGATTCTAGAATAACTTTGAGATTATGGGGTTTATTGAGTTAGTGGGGTTTTGTAAACAAAATTAATCACATGTGGAAATAGAAATGAGAGGTCATCGCTGTATATTACTGTCACAGATACACATTGTTTCAGAGGAGGATCCACATCAATATATTCCCTTTTATCTTCCCCTGCTCCTCTTATCGTGGCTTCTTTTTCTTTTTGTTTCATGAAGGAGTTTCAGAGCAATATGCAATTAAATTTTAAATAGTTAATGTTTCTGTTCAGGGATGGGCATCCAATGTTAAGCCCAAGCTGCTAAGAGCTACCCACAATTGGTCCCCAAAATGCATTGTCCCAAAAAATCATTTTGGGTAGCTTCTTGAAGTCTGGTCTAAAACCTTTCTTGCTGAAAAGAGAGCCATCAGCTGCTCATAAATATGTCAACCCAATGTGGAATAGCTTTCACACAAGGAAACACATCACTGGGTCAACTTGGAGGAAAGGGGGTTGGCAGGGGGTTGGACTGGATGGCCCATGAGGTCTCTTCCAATTCTTTGATTCTATGATTCTATGAAAGGAGCACGATGTTTTGTGCAGTCTGCTAGAGATAAAAAATTAACACCCCTTTCCTCTACTCCACAGGTTATGTATGGAACATTAGTGGCTGTTTTAGTTCTACGTTCTGTGTATATAGTGTTGTGGTAAGTAACAAATTAACTGTGCAATAGTGGCTTGGGCTTGCAACTCAGCAGCATCGGATTCTTGTCAGAATGTCACCCATTCCTGTTTTAGATTAAGCAGAATAAATGACGCAAATGACCAGAAATAGCATTATGATAGCATGGGATGCATCACACTGGTGAATTTGAACTCAGCTGACTTTGAAAGGATAGATAGTACATTAGGCCTATTTGTATTCATGTATTATCACTGCACGTGGATGTGAGAGCCCAACTTCAATAGCATTGAAGTAGGAACTCAAAATCAGTTTTCTGAGTTGTTGTCTGTATGAATGGCTTTCTGTGTACATTGTAATTTTACTTCTGTGTGAGCACTTTATAATCCTGCAGAATGTCAATGCCAACATTGCCAGTGACATTCTGGGAATTGGAATCAGAATAAATAACTTTCTCAAGTTCCATAATAATTAGCACGGTGTTCTTTTCCCACCCTAGTATTAGCAAAGAATATGAATAAATATAACAAACCGCCACAGAAAGTCCTTTGATGTACTTAAGATTTTATCCTGCCTCTCCTCTTTTTCTCTAGGGTATATCCATGGCTCAGAGGACTGGGCTATACATCTCTGACTGTATTTCTGCTGGGCTTTTTCCTTTGGAATGTAGACAATATATTCTGCGACAAACTGAGGTAGGTGAATAATCTTATACATATATCCTCCTACCTTACAGAATTGAAACCTAAGACCTGTTGATCAAGTAGGCTCTCCTTGAGCCTATTACCTCCATTAAATAGTCATAATGTAGTAGCATTTCTCCATTTGGAGAAATGCTGTTGGTCAAACAGGAGTGAAGTAGAGTTCTAATGTCTCACTGGGGAAAGTACTGCTGTTGAAGATAAAAAAGCTAATACTATTCCTGTAATAGGGAGTGAACTAAAATCTGTTTCTTTAGGGCCAGACAATTCCTTTCAATGTCAAATTAACTTATAGTTGAAAAGCAGCCATGCTTTTCTAGCAATACTTCATGAAAGCCAAGATTTCTCAAAAGTAATTGAGGAGTCAAGGGGCTTTACTGGCTCCTTTTCTGAAATAGTGTGTTGACTTTCCCCTAAGCTTGCAGCTTGTTGAAGGTCACCTTTTGATCACAGTAATGCTTCAGGGTAGAATTCAAAGACAGACGTGTTATCCTGGAGTTGTATGCAAAGGCATACTGTAGCGCCTCTGAAACTAATTGAGATAAAGTCTGTAGCATAAGCTTTCATAGACTGAGTCTACTTCATCAGATGCATAGAGTGAAGTGCCTATGGAAAGACATTTATACACATGAATGAGTGGGTTGTGRGTCATGCAAAGTCTGTGAGTAATATGATGGGGAGACAAGTTGGGGGACAGGGTGGRAGAAGAGATGTTCACTAAAGCCAAGATGAGTAGAAACCCATATGARTAGTGAAGTGAGTTCTTGGATTGTAGAMTGTTGCTTGGATTGTAGAATGAAAGTCAGGTTGGACTGCCTAATTAGCAGTTAGATAGGAGATTTAYGTTCCACCAACAAAGGGCTTTTCAGAAGAGTGTACGAAGATCAAGATGATTGTTAGYAAAGAAGTCCTTATCCGTTTCCCAGGGGAGAAGGCATGATTTTTTTATATTAGCTAGCCCAATAGATTGGTCAGTTAGTCCAGGCAACATTGATGATTGAGTATAGATCTATTGTGGAGTCAAGGGATTTCTAGTTCCATGTTCATACCTCATGATTCCAAATTTTGAAGACTGTTCCTGAGACTCATGTTTCGGATGTATTCTGCTTTTGTTTTCCTGGTTTTTAATGCTACTCCTATGCTTTGATTTCTGGGGATTATTCCTGATATTTAGACTTTGATTTTTTTATACTGTTGTGCTAAATTGCTTTAGACACACACACGCACACATTCTTCAATAAACTGCTTTGCTATTTTGCCTTGAACTGGAGTGTGAACTGCAATGCACTCTATGTAGGGCTGCCTTTGAAGACTACCCGGAAGCTTCAACTAGTCTAACCGTCGGAAGCCAGGTTGCTCACTGGAGCGACGTACAGGGAACATACAACTCCTTTGTTACACCCAACTCCACTGGCTGCCAATCAGCTTCCAAGCACAATTCAAAGTGCTGGTTTTAACCTTTAAAGCCCTAAACGGTTCTGGCCCAGACTATCTGTCCCAACGTATCTCATCCCACAAACCATCAAGATTATCGCAAACACGGTTGGTGGGGATGAGAGGCAGGGCCTTCTCGGCAGTGGCCCCCCGTCTGTGGAACTCTCTCCCTAGGGACATCAGATTGGCCACCCCCTCTTGCCCTTTAGAAGACAAGTGAAGACTTGGCTCTGGGACCAGGTGTTTGATTAATTGAATAGCAGCAATTGGAAAAAAGACTTAGGATTATTTACAAAATTGAATCTACCCCGATTTGGTTTTACCGGCATGTGTAATCTACTGTCTAATGAATTGTATAATGTGTTTCAATGATTTTTAAGGTTTTAATGTTTTTTAATGCTTTAATTCTACTTGACAGCGTTGTATGATGCTTGTGTGAGGCTGCACAGAGGTGATTTCCAGCCTTTGAGTGCAACAATGTCATTAAAATGTATTTTTTTAAAATCCAATGCTTAAAAAAGAAAGGAATAAAGGTGGAATTCATATTGCCGGTACCTCTCAACTAGAGGCTGAAAAGAATAATACTCAGATTTATAATTGACTGGCCTAGTGCAGTGTCTTCCAGTTGTGTTGGGCTACATCTCCCATAACTCCCATTCTAGTGAGGGGGGAGATGTTAAAGCCTGATAACTAGAGGGCACGAAGCTGGCAAATTGGTCTTAATTGGTCCACTTGGTTATTTTTTCCTCTGTCCACAGGGGTTTACGTGAGCGGCTGCCTCCACTTGTGAGTGTCGTGACACAGTTTCATGCTTGGTGGCACATATTTACAGGTCTCGGCTCCTACCTTCATATCTTGTTCAGGTATGATAATCTCCCCTACCTATGAGAATGGAGTGACTTCTGATCTATGCTGTGCCGGTTGCATGCGGGGCTCTCCAGAATATCTCAAAACCCAGAAACATATTGAGGAGGGGGCAGATTTGTTTTCTGCTGCTCTGGAGACTAAGTCACGAAACAATGGATTCAAACTGCAGGAAAAGAGATTATACCTAAACATTAGGAAGAACTTGGCTAATGTGATTTTAATGCTTTTATTACGTGTTTTAATTCTTATATTTCGTATTTTAAATGTCCTTTTTTCTTATCTTACGGTGAATTGTCCTATTGAGTTTATACTAATTATATGTTGTTAATTGAGTTTTGATTTATGTATGTAAGGCAGTGTTTCTCAACCTGGGGGTCCATTATGTTTTCTTGCTTTGCTGAAGGGAGTTGGACTGGATGGCCTTAAGGCAGCATTTCTCAACCTGGGGGTCCAGACTCCTGGGGGGGTCACAAGGGGGGGGGTCTGTAGGGTCACTAAAAACACAGTATTTTCTCTTGGTCATGGGGTTCTGTGTGGGAAGTTTGGCCAATTCTATCATTGGTGGAGTTCAGAATGCTCTTTGATTGTAGGCGAACTATAAATCCCAGCAACTACAACTTTTGGAGGAGCCTGAAAACGTGGTTGTTCCAGTGTGCCTTCCCAGAATAAGGAAACTCCCAGCAATATGTCCTCTAAATGCACTTTATTGATCTAGGAGTATCTGCACGCCCATCCCTCTCTGAAAACTATCCTAGTCATATTTCACCAGTTCATGCTCAGCATTATTTTAAAATTTTAATTACTACATTTGGCCCAGCCATAGGTTTTTAAACGTCGTTGTGTTACTGTTAATGTTTATTGCTTATTTTCTGTTATGAGTTTTATTTTTATTGTTTTGTATGACTTGTTATTGTTTTTATTGTTGATGTATTGTGGGCTCAGCTTCATGTAAGCTGCACCGAGTCCCTTGGGGACTTATTATTATTATTATTATTATTATTCCCAAATGTCAAGGTCTATTTTCCCCAAAATCCACCAGTGTTCATATGTGTTCATATCAGATATTTGTGCCAAATTTGGTCCAGTATCAGATATTTGCATTGCAATTCATAACGGTAGCAAAATTACAGTTATGAAGTGGCATCGAAAATAATTTAATGGTTCGGGGCTGCCACAATATGAGGAACTGTATTAAGGGGTCGTGGCATTAGGAAGGTTGAGAACCACTGATGTAAGGCATTCAATTTTGCCGTTATTTTTGTGTAAGCTGCTTTGAGTCCCCCCAGGGGTGAGAAAAGTGGTATATAAATACTGTAAATAAGTAAGTCAATAAGTAAATAAATAAATAATGTATTTTCTATATTTGTATGCCGCCCCTCTCAGCCCGCAGGTGACTTGAGGCAGTTCACAAGGCAACAGTTCAATGCCAACAAATCATAAAACCATTTAAAAGCATTGACATATCAATTAAGACCATAACAGTTAGTAAAAACCAATCATTTCGTCTCCTAGATAAAAACTTCCTGACTGTAAGAACTGTTTGGCAGTGGGATATTCTGCTTTGGAGTGTGGAGGAGTCTCCTTCTCTGGAGATATTTAAGCATAGGCTGACTCACTACTTGTTGGGAGTTATTATTATTTATTATTATTATTTACTTCATTTGTATACCGCTCTTCTCAGCCCTTAGGCGGCTCAGAGTGGTTAGCAACAACAGTTCCAGTATACACAGTACAAACTCATTGTACATTTAAAAACAGTAGCATAACAATTAATTAAACACCAAACATCAATACATCAGTGTAACAAATCCATCACGTCTCATCAGTAGAATCAGAATCCAGTCTCATTATCCATGATTCTGTGTTCCAATAATCAATTACACTGCCTAGTTGAATGCCTGTTCGAACAGCCAGGTCTTCACTCTCCTCCGGAATGCCAATAGGGAGGGGGCCGATCTGATATCTGTAGGAAGGGCATTCCACAGCCGAGGGGCCACCACTGAGAAGGCCCTGTCTCTCGTCTCCGCCAGGTGTGCTTGTGAAGCTGGCAGGACCGAGAGGAGGGCCTCCCCAGACGATCTTAATGTCCTAATGTCCTGTTCTTTTATTGTGTGTTTCTGAATGGCAGG
Organism: Anolis sagrei ordinatus; assembly: GCF_025583915.1. Classification (NCBI taxonomy): domain Eukaryota; kingdom Metazoa; phylum Chordata; class Lepidosauria; order Squamata; family Anolidae; genus Anolis; species Anolis sagrei. The sequence goes on along the minus strand of NW_026846588.1, from coordinate 272,926,352 downwards.
AGGTTGGACTTGCATGACTGTTGTAGTCTCTTCCAATTCAATAATTCTGTGATTCAGACTTTTTGACTCTAAACTATGTGATCAAGAATGCTTGTTTTAATCTTTTCCCTTTCTTTCTCCCTCTGCTTCTAGCTTATATTCAAGGACACTATACCTGAAGTACAGGCCGAAGGTTAAGGTAAGTGTTTGGAACTTCTAGAATAACTTCTCGTATGGCAGAGAACAACCTTTCTTGTAGCTAGGGCTTCATAGAACAAACTATACATAGTGGTAGTGACACATGTTTTCTTTTTGATTTTTTTTATTGTAGAAAAAAACAAAAGCTACGTTTTACATAAAACCTGTACTGTCAATATAACACTGAGAAGAAGATATAAGGGTGCATTGGATTCTGAACTCTTATTATTTTGTTAATAGTTTTATATATTTGCATATCATTTATTATTACCATTCCTAAACATTATAAACAATGTTCATTTATCCAATAAATTTATGATTTATTGAGAAATGTTTGTGGCCCTGCTTGAGTTATTTTGTAGTATTAATTTTGTCATAAATATATCCATCCAAATCTTTCGGAAACTGAGGAAAGCCATAAGCTTTCCCAGTTATTTGCCACACGTTGCCTTGAGCTTAGTTAAAAAGGTATATTAGAAGTTCCAAATCTCATTCGTCAATCAATTGAATAAGCCAGCATTCAAAAGGAATTCATTATCAGAGATTGAACTAGTCAACACTCAAGCAGTTCTGATCAGTGGCTATGATTGCATTATATAAAAGAGAGCAGCATGTTTTGATCCAGAGTACCCAGAGTGCATCTAGAATATAGAATTCATATGGTTTAACTCCCAGACATGAAACAACCAGAGCCAGCTAACACCTTCCAACAAAGGATTCTCCCAGGCCGGAATCAGCCAGGCATTGAAGCTGCAAGACTTCGAGATTTTTTATGGCCTTGTAAATCAGTTAATTTAACCTCCCCACAAAGTGGTACCTAATTTTCCTACTTGACAGATGCAACTTATTTTTGGGTTGCAAAGGTTGACAACAAGCTACACTTTTGGTCGGGAGCTCACTCCGAGCTGGGCTGGCTTCAAACTCATGACCTTTCAGTCAGTAGTGATCTTAATGCAGCTGACTCCCAGCCAGCTGCGCCACAGTCCCAGTCATAATTTCCATACCTCTTGGTTTTCCTATAGCCATTATTCAGATTGCTAGATTGAGGTCGAATTCCATGTTTCCCTATTCCCCTAATGCCGGTGTACAAAGCCAGAACTTTAGCATGAGGGGTGAGGTCAGTCTAATGTCACTGGAGAGGGAGTTCCACAGCCGAGGGGCCAACACTGAAAAGGCCCTGTCTCTCCTCCCCACCAGTTGCACTTGTGAAGGAGGTGGAACTGAGAGCAGGGCTTCCCCAGCAGATCTTAAAGCTCCAGTTGACTCATAAAGGGAGATAGTTTTTCTCCAGCACAATTGTTTGCTTACTATGTGAACATAATCAGTGCAAAGACATAGAATTCGTCAAACTACATTTTGAAAAAGTGACTTTTGACATCTTTGGTAGTTGCCCTGCTTTGAAAAACCCTTTTGCAGAAGCACTTTTTAACCATGACAGGAAATCAAGTTCTTAAACAAGAGTGAAGAAGGTGTGCCCCAGAGCCATCATTCTGCCCTCTCTCTATCTGCACTCAAATATCTTCCAGTAAACCTTAGGTGACAATTTAAGTTCAGATAGTGCCTTCTTCCCCACTTTCAGGGGAAAGAAAAAGGCTTCTTGTAACTTAAAATTGCCTACAAAAAGGGCCCAAGTGCATAGTGCCTCCTAGATCTTCTTCTGGTGTTTGCAACCGAAATAAGGGCGTGAAGTCCTCCAAGGTCTCCTGGGGAGGTCAGCGCGGTTCCCATCCTCCAGCAGTTCCCCATCCAAACTCTTTTTTAAAAGAAGGCCATAATCTTCATCTGGACAGAAGTTGGTTGAATTACAAGATATTTTTTCATGACCAGGATTGTGCCAATTCCAGCATTGTTCAGGCTCTCCTGAGGTAGCTATTCACATTTAAAAACAAACAGCATTCATACATCTAACGTCCCAGCTGCTTTGGCTCTTCAAAACCTAATCCTAACAACATAAGAGCATTTTTAAAAGACTCTTAAAGCAACAGAAAAGAAAAGAACAACTATAGGTTGCTGTTCATTCTTGCAGACTTTCATAAGACCAGCCTAAAAGGTATAACAAATTAATGAAGGCATGCATACTGGACAAAAGTTACATGTGAAAATGTTTATTTCCTCCTTTATAGCTTTGGAGATAGCGTTATGGTTATAATTTTATTTCAAGTGGGTTAGCACTGGTGATAAAGCTGGCTGTAGATATTAGAATGATAACAACATCATCCCAAGATGAAGAGCAGTTAGATCAGGCATGCACAGACCTTGTGGGCAATCCAGTCCAACCCCCTCTCAAGAAGCAGGAAAACTGCTTTCAAAGCACCCCCGACAGATGACCATCCAACCTCTGCTTAAAAACCTCCAAAGAAGGCGCCTCCACCACACTCCGGAGCAGAGAGTTCCACCGCTGAATAGCTCTCACAGTCAGGAAGTTCTTCCTAATGTTCAGGTAGAATCTCCTTTCCTGTAATTTGAAGCCATTTTTCCAAATCCTAGTCTCCAGCGAAGCAGAAAACAAGCTTGCTCCCTCCTCCCTATGACTTCCCCTCACATATTTATACATGGGCATCATGTCTCCTCTCAGCCTTCTCTTCTGCAGGCTAAACATGCCCAGCTCTTTAAGCCCCTTCTCACAGGGCTTGTTCTCCAGACCCTTAATCACATCCAACTTAGAGTTAACATCTCCCTTCCAATTGTGGTGCCCAGAATTGGACACAGTGTGATGATGATGATGATGATGATGAAGATGATGATGATGATGATGATGATGATGATGATGATGATGATAAACAATTTTATTTATATGCTGCTCTATCTCCCCGAGGGGGACTCAGGCCAGTTTCCAAATAACATCACCGAAACATACAAAGTAAATAGCATAACATAAAATTAACAAAACAACATAAGCATAAAATTACCACAATAACACATGTATATTAAAAATAATCCTGCCTGTTCAGAGCAATTAAAAAGCCAGGCCAAGGCTAGTGCAAACTCTAAATATGAGGGGGGCGGGAATTAAGTACAGTGCTATAACAGGCTAATGGTGTGATCTTACCAAGGCAGAATCGAGGGATAGCATGACTTCCCTGGATCTAGACACTATGCTCCTATTGATGCTGGCCAAAATCCCATTGGCTTTTTTTTTTGCCACCGCATGACATTGTTGGCTCATGTTTAACTTGTTGTCCACGAGGACTCCAAGATCTTTTTATAACACATCATACATGTGATAAAGCAGGATTTTGAAAATGCAAAAATTTACTCAATGCTATGACAAAGTACCAAAAAGCCCCCCAAAATGGACCAGCTGCCAAGATCTTGCTATTCTTTCATGAAATCTAGAGTCTTCAAAGGAAGAGAATAGACAGTCACAGCAATTCAAGGATACTGTTGAACACAGTCACTGCACAACATTGGGGGTATCTCTAGGGTTCATGATCAAAACTTTTATTACGTGTTGCAGAATGTATTGGAATTGTGCCATAGGCCAATTTTATTTTGAAGGGAAATATGTCACAGTCTTGTTTTATTTTGAATTACAAAAGTAAATAACACAAACTCACAGGTGCACACCTTTTTGGTACCTTTGTTATTGGGTGAGGTCAGAATATCTACCTTTAGCTCTATAGCAATGGTTCTCAACCTGTGGGCTTCCAGGAGTTTTGGCCTACAACTCCCCGAAATCCCAGCCAGTTTACCAGCTGTTAGGATTTCTGGGAGTTGAAGGCCAAAATATCTGGGGACCCACAGGTTGAGAACCACTGCTCTATAGTATAAAAACCAGAACTACTTTGTATCTAATTAGTACTCTAATTAGTAGTACTATGTTTATGGCCACAGGACCTTCGCAAAAGTGGAAAAAAACACAGTAGGTCCAACAGTGTGAGTCTGTGGTGAGTCTTTGATGGAAGTCATGCTGGAGGTCCTAGAGCAGTGTTTCTCAACCTGTGGATTCCCAGGTGTTTTGGCCAACAACTCCAGAAATCCCAGCCAGTTTACCAGCTGTTAGGATTTCTCAGAGTTGAAGACAAAAACATTTGGGGACCCACAGGTTGAGAACCACTGGACTAGAGATTCCTAGAGAAAAACAAATTAATCAGATCCACAAATAGTTAAACCCACAAATGTGTTCTACAGTTGTGAATTCCTAGAATTTGAGAAGTTGAGATCCAAGTACTTCAGTGGCTATGTGTGTATTATGGTTCATGCCAACTTCAAGCAAATGAATGATCACAAACTTCAATATCAGCATCTTTTTCCTGAACATGTCAGAACTTCTAGCAGCTCTTAGCTCTTCCCTGTTTTCTGTTTTAAAATAAACCAAGAGCGGTCTTAGTCATATGTTGTGAAATAGGGTTGGATATGTTCAGTCCTTTTGGCTGTTCAGCAATCATTTGAATATTATGTGAAGAAAGATTTAACAAATACAGAGAGAGAAGTGCAAGAGTAATTCTTCATTGAATATGGAACAACTCCAGACTATAAACACTCCATACATTTGAGACATTGACTATTTGTTGCCAACATGGTGTCCTGAGATGTTGTTAAGCAACTTTTAATGTGAATATAAATGATTTTCTCCAGCAAAGGATCACCGCCTTGTCGGGGCGCTGGAGCTTGAGCACCTCAATGATGTCATGAGCGAAACCGTGAAGGGACACCCAAGACGGGACGGTTGTGGCAGAGAGGTCAGACCAAGCGTGATCCCTGGGGAAGGCAATGGCAAACCACTCCAGTATCCTTGCCAAGAAAACTAAATGGACCAGTACAACGAGAGATATGTCGGTATGCCATTGGAAGATGGGACTCCCAGGTCGGAAGATGGCCAAAATGCTACTGGGGAGGAGCAGAGGATAAGTTCAACTAGCCCCAGATGTGATGACGCAGCTAGCTCAAAGCCGAAAGGAAGGCTAGCGGCCGACGGTATTGGAGGTGAACGACGAATCCGATGCTCTAAAGATCAACACACCATAGGAACCTGGAATGTAAGATCTATGAGCCAGGGCAAATTGGATGTTGTTATTGGCGAGATGTCAGGACTAAAGATAGACATTCTGGGGGTCAGCGAACTGAAGTGGACTGGAATGGGCCACTTCACATCAGATGACCACCAGATCTACTACTGCGGACAAGAGGAACATCAAAGAAATGGAGTAGCCTTCATAATTAATAAGAAATTCGCTAAAGCGGTGCTTGGATACAACCCAAAAAATGACAGAATGATCTCAATTCGAGTGCAAGGAACGCCTTTCAACATTACAGTGATCCAAATATACGCCCCAACCACAGCTGCTGAAGAAGCAGAAGTAGATCAGTTCTATGAGGATCTGCAGGACCTACTGGATAATACACCAAAAAGAGACATTATTTTCATTACAGGAGACTGGAATGCCAAGGTGGGAAGTCAAATGACAACAGGGATCACAGGCAAGCATGGTCTGGGAGAACAAAATGAAGCGGGACGCAGGCTGATAGAATTTTGCCAGGAAAACTCGCTGTGTATAACGAATACTCTCTTCCAACAACCTAAAAGACGGCTTTATACATGGACCACACCAGATGGTCAACACCGAAATCAGATTGACTACATCCTTTGCAGCCAAAGGTGGCGGACATCCATCCAGTCGGTGAAAACAAGACCTGGGGCTGACTGTAGCTCAGATCACGAACTTCTTATTGCTCAATTTAGAATAAAACTACAGAGATCAGGGAAAATACACAGACCAGTTAGATATGATCTCACTAACATTCCTAGCGAATATACAGTGGAAGTGAAGAACAGATTTGAAGGACTAGATTTAGTAAACAGAGTCCCAGAAGAACTATGGACAGAAGTCCGACATTGTTCAGGAGGCGGCAACAAAGTACGTCCCAAAGAAAAAGAAAACCAAGAAGGCAAAATGGTTGTCTGCTGAGACACGGGAAGTAGCCCAAGAAAGGAGGAAAGCAAAAGGAAACAGGGATAAGGGGAGATATGCCCAGTTAAATGCGCAATTCCAGAGGTTAGCCAGAAGAGATAAGGAACTATTTAAATAAGCAATGCATGGAAGTGGAAGAAGACAACAGAATAGGAAGGACAAGAGACCCCTTCCAGAAAATTAGAAACATTGGAGGTAAATTTCAGGCAAAAATTGGTATGATAAGAAACAAAGATGGCAGGGACCTAACAGAAGCTGAAGAGATCAAGAGAAGGTGGCGAGACTATACAAAAGATCTGTATAGGAAGGATAATAATATTGAGGATAGTTTTGACGGTGTGGTGAATGAATTAGAACCAGACATCCTGAGGAGTGAGGTTGAATGGGCCTTAAGAAGCATTGCTAACAACAAGGGAGCAGGAGACGATGGGATCCCAGCTGAACTGTTTAAAATCTTAAAAGATGATGCTGTCAAGGTGATGCATGCCATATGCCGGCAAATATGGAAAACACAAGAATGGCCATCAGACTGGAAAAAATCAACTTATATCCCCATACCAAAAAAGGGAAATGCGAAAGACTGCTCAACTTCCGTACAGTGGCCCTTATTTCTCATGCCAGTAAGGTAATGCTCAAGATCCTGCAAGGAAGACTCCCGCAATACATGGAGCGAGAGTTGCCAGATGTTCAAGCTGGGTTTAGAAAAGGCAGAGGAACGAGAGACCAGATTGCCAATATCCGCTGGATAATGGAGAAAGGCAGGGAGTTTCAGAAAAACATCTACTTTCTGCTTCATTGACTATTCTAAAGCCTTTGACTGTGTGGATCATAATAAATAGTGGCAAGTTCTTGGTGGGATGGGCATCCCAAGCCACCTTGTCTCTCTCCTGAGGAATCTGTACAAGGACCAAGTAGCAACAGTCAGAACTGACCACGGAACAACAGACTGGTTCAAGATTGGGAAAGGCGAACGGCAAGGCTGCATCCTCTCACCCAACCTTTTTAACTTGTATGCAGAACACATCATGCGATGTGCGGGGCTTGATGAATGCAAGGCTGGGGTGAAAATTGCTGGAAGAAACATTAACAACCTTAGATATGCAGATGACACCACTCTGATGGCCGAAAGCGAGGAGGAGCTGAGGAGCCTTCTAATCAAGGTGAAAGAAGAAAGCGCAAAAGCCGGGTTGCAGCTAAACGTCAAAAAAACCAAGATTATGGCAAAAAGAATGATTGACAACTGGAAAATAGAAGGAGAAACCGTGGAGGCCGTGACAGACTTCGTATTTCTAGGGGCAAAGATTACTGCAGATGCAGACTGTAGCCAGGAAATCAGAAGACGCTTACTTCTTGGGAGGAGAGCAATGTCCAGTCTCGATAAAATAGTGAAGAGTAGAGACATCAGACTGGCAACAAAGATCCGCCTAGTCAAAGCCATGGTATTCCCTGTAGTCACCTACGGATGTGAGAGCTGGACCTTAGGGAAGGCTGAGCAAAGGAAGATCGATGCTTTTGAACTGTGGTGTTGGAGGAAAGTGCTGAGAGTGCCTTGGACTGCGAGAAGATCCAACCAGTCCATCCTCCAGGAAATAAAGCCCGACTGCTCACTGGAGGGAAAGATACTAGAGACAAAGTTGAAGAACTTTGGCCACATCATGAGGAGACAGGAAAGCCTAGAGAAGTCAATTATGCTGGGGAAAGTGGAAGGCAAAAGGAAGAGGGGCCGACCAAGGGCAAGATGGATGGATGGCATCCTTGAAGTGACTGGACTGACCTTGAAGGAGCTGGGGGTGGTGACGGCCGACAGGGAGCTCTGGCGTGGGCTGGTCCATGAGGTCACGAAGAGTCGGAGATGACTGAACGAATGAACAACACAACCTGGAAGATTGCATATTACGAGGGGTATTTTTTAAGTAAGGTCTGTTTTGTTGTAGACAATAGTAGTTTGCGTTCATACCGCAACGAGCGCGTGCGTCGTGTACCGGCATGCCTCGGGAACAACTGTGCTCAGTTTCCGCTCTGTAGCTAACCTGTACAGTTCTGTTCTGTGCTTTAAAAATGTTTAAGACTATCAACTCACCCGCCGCATGTGAGGTTCGCTCAGTGATATGGTTTTTGTCAGCAAGGAACCTGCCTGCTGCAGAAATTCATCGACAGATTTGTGAAGTGTACGGTGATACTGTTATGAGTGAAAGCAAAGTGCATAAGTGGGTACAACAATTCAAAGATGGCCATGACAACATCCATGATGAGGACCGCTCTGGTCGCCCTTCTTTGATTACAGACTTAGGTTATCGCCACTCAAATCTTTGGTTTTTGTGGTCCTCTGTTAGGAGTTTCGGGACCCAACGGGATCACAGTTTCCTAAACTTTAGGTGTTCAGAAACAATGTTATAAAGCACTGATCTCGACACATCAGGAAATTCGTTTGAGAGACCTGTTATTGTGAAGTGCCAGTGTTCACAAATCCTCGCTTCAACTGAAGCCACCAAATCATCTGTAATCAAAGAAGGGCGAGCGGAGCGGTCGTCATCATGGACGTTGTCACGGCCATCTTTGAATTGTTGTACCCACTTACACTTACACACTTTGCTTTCACTCATAACAGTATCACCGTTCACTGAGCGAACCTCACATGCGGAGGGTGAGTTGATAGTCTTAAACAGAGCGGAAACTGAGCACAGTTGTTCCCGAGGCATGCCGGTACATGACGCACGCGCTTGTTGCGGTATGCGTGTGAACTACTAGTGTTTACAACGAAACGGACCTTACTTAAAAAATACCCCTCATATTTATGGTTTTATGTCCCAGCATTGAATGTTTACCATATATATGTTGTGCTCCGCCCTGAGTCCCCTGCGGGGTGAGAAGGGCGGAATATAAATGTTTTAAATAAATAAATAACATTTTTAGTGGCTCCTTTGCTTTTAGAAGTAACATTAGTGATAATAATCTGCAAGCACTGACCCCTAGAGAACAACAGATAAAGCCGCTTTTAAAGGTACAGCAACGGACCAGATCTCTATGTGATCTTATTTTTTTTCTTAACTAATGTGTAAACCTCACAGTCTATTTGGAAAGCTTTAAGATGTAAATAATTGAGTAACAAAACAAAAGATTTAAAGTGTTTACTTTTTCACTTTAAGAATGTTTTTTCTCCCTCCCCTTCCTCCCCATTCCTTTCAATAGTTTCTTTTTGGGATTTGGCCGGTTCTTCTAGTAGAATCGACTAAGAAGCAATGATAAGGAACACCTGGCCAGAACTGAAGTACTGCCTGCCATGGATGCATAAGGAGATTCTGCAATCATTTTGACAGATGCGTTGGAAGTTCGCGGGGAGTGCAAAGGACTCCTGGAGTCGTGGAGAAATCATGTAGAACCAACGTTTCTCAGGAAACCACGATTACAGGTTTTTCCTGTTTGAGGTGTCAAAACGAGAGCGCAGTTTTCTTATGTACCTGTTGAAAAGCTTGAAAAGTCGGACTGGCATATTGGACTGGTCACAGCAAACAGGCCACACTTACTTTTTGAAAGCAGGTTTGACCAGTCCTCTGTGATTGAACCGTAAAATGCTTGTAACTGAATTGTGAGTAACATTGGAGCCAAATGAGGAGGAGCAATCCATTTGATTAATAAGGGACTCAGTGTTCTGTTGTGTGTTTTAATGTGTCCACTGCTTACGTTGTAATGGTTTTGGAAGCTGTCTTCTGTCATTGTCTCAAAATTGCTGCCTTTAATGACTAGTGCAGATTCTGGACGGCTAAGGTAGAAGCACTGTTCTTCTCAATGGGTGACACATTCCGTTCTTTGTACAGAATGTGGGACATTGATTGAGAGTTCCCTTGACGTGCAAAAGAATAATGCCCCAGAGGTTTAGAAACTACGGTTGCCTCTAAAACGGTCTTGCTTTTCATGGATGACCCAATGTCCAGCCAACTGCACAAGTCAGCCACTGCCTTTGTTCTTGATAGAAGTGGTAGAAGTGCTAAATGCTTTGCAATGTGGGGAAGGAAACTGAAGTAGGCCTCTCTCTCTAGCTCTACATCCACTTGGGATTGCAATACATTTTTGGATCAGTGCAGAGGCTGTGTTAGTATAGAGATAGCTGTGCTATCTCCCTAGGATGTATACTTCCCTTGTCTTTCTCACATGCCATCGATGGGCACTCTTTTGACTGATCTAAATTATAACCATGATCCGTCCTTTCGATTTCTAGTCCTTTGACCATCCTCTACCTCTTTTTTTTATTCTGAAGTCTGTTAAGCACAGTTTTTTTCTCTTACTCAATTTTACTTAGTAACATCTAGTGTTCAGTCTTACATTTCCAAGCTTTAAAACAGCTAGGATATGCTTTTCAACCATTTTCAGGTTTTTATGGTGACCTGGTACCTAACCTGCCAGATAAGGAGGCCTGTATTTGTAAGCCAAAGGGGCCAGCCTCCTTTGACCACATTGATTTCATAGAATCAAAGAGTTGGAAGAGACCTCATGGGCCATCCAGTCCAACCCCCTGCCAAGAAGCAGGAATGTTGCATTCAAATCACCCCTGACAGATGGCCATCCAGCCTCTGTTTAAAAGCTTCCAAAGAAGGAGCCTCCACCACACTCCGGGGCAGAGAGTTCCACTGCTGAACGGCTCTCACAGTCAGGAAGTTCTTCCTCATGTTCAGATGGAATCTCCTTTCTTATAGTTTGAAGCCATTGTTTCGCATCTTAGTCTCCAGGGAAGCAGAAAACAAGCTTGCTCCCTCCTCCCTGTGGCTTCCTCTCACATATTTATACATGGCTATCATATTTCCTCTCAGCCTCTGATTTGGGGATATAAACATTGACAATGAGGTTTCTATCTAGTTCAAAACAATTATGTGGAATTAAATCTAAGGCTCCATTATTTTCTTTTTTTTTAATAACAAACTCTCTAGGTTAGTGGTTCTCAACCTGTGGTTCCCAGATGTTTTGGCCCTCAGTTCCCAGAAATCCTTATAGCTGATAATCTGGCTGGGATTTCTGGGAGTTGTAGGCCAAAACACCCGGGGACGCACAGGTTGAGAACCAGTGCTCTAGGTAATACGCACACATAGAGCCTCTGGCTTTGGAACAGTCCCTGTCTCTCAACCTAACCTGCAATCGTGTTCATGGAGGTCAAAGTCGTTAATGGTTACTAGTCATGAAAAGTACTTGTTAACTTCCCATCCCAAGTAGTGTGTCTTATCAGTACCAACTTATGGAGAATACACTGCTCTTGTACACTTACGTCCTGTTAATATAATTCCCAGGGGCATCTGGATGGTGACTGTAAGTAAAAAACATGGAGCAAGTAGACTTGGTTTGGACCTGGAAGGACTCATGTTGTTAGGCAGGGGTCCCCAAACTAAGGCCCGTGGGCCGGATGCGGCCCTCCAAGGTCATTTATCTGGCCTCTGCCCGAAACTTTAGACTTAGGTTTGCCCTAAGTGTGAAATTACTTGAAGGCACACAACAACAATCGTAATTCATCATCCAAAAGTAGGCCCACACTTCCCATTGAAAATTGTTCTTCATTTTAAATATTGTTTTGTCTTTCATTGATTTTTTTATTTTTATTTTTTTGCATTATAGATAAGATAAGTGCAGTGCGTATAGGAATCACTTCATTTTTTCCCAAACTATAGTTCGGCCCCCCAACAGTCTTGAGAAACCGTGAACCGGCCCCTGACTTAAAAAGTTTGAAAATCCCTGTTGTTAGGAGAAATGTGCATGCCATTGTGAGCTTTTTGGAGAGCAGGCAATATAATGATGTAATGTCATATTTCTTTGATTCTGAAGTACCATTGATTGTAGGGCACATACTAATTTCAGTACCACCAACAGAATAAGCCATTCCACCAAAGCAGATAGTATCTGCAATTCTAAGATGCACCCTGCTTTTAAAGATTTTTATATGGGGGTGCATCTTAGAATCAAAATAATGTAGTAAATGAATTTGTTGGGACTGTGAGTTCTCCAAAAGTTTAGTGTGTGTGTGTGTGTCAGGAGTGACTTCAGAAACTGCAAGTTGCTTCTGGTGTGAGAGAATTGGCCGTCTGCAAGGACGTTGCCCAGGGGACACCCAGATATGCTCCATCCTGTGGGAGGCTTCTTTCAATGTCCCTGCATGAGAAGCTGGAGCTGACAGTCCTGGCAGCACAAGGGTTTAACCCATTGTGACACTGGGGGATCTTCTCCAAAAGATAAACAGAGAGGAAAGGCAAACAAAAACATTGGCCTGAGTTCATTGGCATCCCCAAATACGTAAAAATGAAGCAAGTCTCACATACATACTAGTAGTCTCACAATAAGTTTAGAATCCAGCTGTTGATCTTTTGTTTAACTGGGATAAAAACCTCTTTGAGCACATTGCTTCTCTTCCATATGCTCTTTGAACTTCTGTATCCTTCATCCTCAAGTTGCCAAGCCTCTCTCTTGAGATAGCCAGCGCTCTCACTCTTGAGGTGCCTGAGGCATTACATTCATGATTTTCACTCTGAGCCAAAATGGCCAGTTCTCTTAAGGTCAACCTACTGCCTTCTATGGTGCTGGAATTTACTTTTCATGGACAGTAGGGATATTTGATAGTTATAGCACAGTAGGGTGCAGCCTAGCCAGTTGTATATATGAGCTTATGGTAGAAAAAAAATATGCAGGATGCTCTGGTAACATTTAAAAATGTAAGAATGTATTGCAGCAGATAATACATCTTGGATAAAAGACTAGATAGGCAAAATAAAGTTACCTAACTTTGGCAAAAGACTCCGTAATGCTGAATCTCATGTGAGAACCATATAATAAAAGCCTTATAGTATTTCTCCTACATGCTGCCAGGATAGAAATAGTCAAGTGTCAGGAGCAACTTGAGAAACTGCAAGTCTCTTCTGATGTGAGAGAATTGGCCATCTGCAAGGACGTTGTCCAGAGGACACCCAGATGTTTTATCATCCTGTGGGAGGCTTCTCTCATGTCCCCGCACAAGAAGCTGGAAGTGACAGATGGGAGCTCACCCCACTTCCCAGATTTGAACCGCTGACCTTTCGGTCAGCAGTCCTGACCCATTGTGCCACTGGGGGCTCCTAGTCAAGGTTTGGGAGGGATGCAGAATAAGGGCCATCCATAACTTTAAAAATTAAAATACAAATTAAAATTGGAGGAGAAATAAAATGAAATTTATTCAAGGCTATATCGAAATTATTTAGCAGCCTTATTTGCCAGAGTAATTGCAAATTTAAACCACTCTCAGATCAAGTTGGATTTGGTTAAATGACTAGAGAAAATTATGGCTATTAATAAAATTTGAAGGCATAATAGAGGATCATTTATTAAGTGGCTTGACAGAGTCGTTTGTTAATGTCTGTGGCTTGGGGAGAAGAGGATGGATGGGATAAGGTAAAACGTTAGATTGTTAAAATTCAGCACAAAATCTTCCCAGTGATAACTCAGAGATATTTTAGATCACAAGCAAGTGAGTTTAGCATCATCAGATAAAGTCATTGCTATTCTGTTCCTTTCCCCGATTTATAGATCTGGCTCTATATCCTGCCAGCCAATATTTTCCTGAGAGAGGGTGATTTTATTCCATTTCTCTTATGTAATAGCTTCACATGGGTTTTGATGCAAACATTATACAGTGAGCATCAGTGACCACTCATCAATGATTTTTTTGGTGATGTGCCTCCATCTCTATTATGAGTTGAAAAGCAATTTCCCCCAATTTTCTCTCCAAAACCTCTTGTTGCAGAATGGCAAAAAAAGAATGCAGATTTTAGATAGTGTGCCTCTCCACTGCCATGTGATGTTCATTTAAGCAGTATGTATCTGTAAAAAAAACAAAAACCCTCACCTGATATAGGAAGGTTTTGAGCCTTTCTTCCACTGCCCTTGTCCCCTCCTCCCCTGGTGCTGTTTTTGCATTCATTCAGAGCCTGGAAAAGTGACATTGTGTGTCTTCAGCCTCCCAGTTTCCCAGCCATTATGGTCAGTGGTGGCTCCCATTTCAGTGGGACAATTAATCCAGTTTCAAATCCAGGCTTTCAATGAATTCTCAAACATTATTCTGGATTGGACCTAACCAACATTTGTCAATGGAGTGGAAGTGGTGGGATCCTTAGGTGGGCATGACCATGTGCTCCTGGAGCTTGTGATACAAAGGAAGGGGGAAACTAAGTCATAACATGCATTCTAGACTTTGGGAGAACTGACTTCAGGAAATGTAAGGAAATTCTGAACATTTATTTATTTAGGGCTTTTATATCCTGTCCTTTCTCAACCTCCGCAGAGGGACTCAGGATGGCTAACAAAACATAAATATACAATTAACAGCAATATAATAACAACAGTATAAAACCATATAAACAATATAAAAACAGACAACAAACAGTCAGTGGTCACCGATTTAAATCATTATCCAAGGGCAGTCCATCAGTTCTAAATAAGTCAACATGTCAGCAAGTCAGCCTATTCTCCAAAGGCCTGATCCCATAGCCAGGATTTTACTTGTTTCCGGAAGGTCAAGAGGGATCCGGCAGATCTAATTTCACTCAGGAGGAGGTTCCATAGCCGGGGGGGGGGGGGGGGCACACAGAAAAGACCCTGTCCTTGTCCCCACCAGACGCGATAGTGACAATGGGGGGACAATGAGCAGGGTCTCCTCATATATCTTGGGGCCCTAGGTGGATCGTAGCGGAAGATACGTTCGGACAAGTAAACTGGGTCAGGAGAGATGCTTCTAGAACATGGCCATATAGCCCGAAAAAACCCACAAGAACTGGGTCAGAACTGTTAAGGGACAGACATACTAAAAGAGAAGAGAGTTAATGATGGATGGAAGTTTCTTAAAAGTGAGATACTGAAGGCACAATTGCAAACAATGTCAGCAAGGGAAGAGTTAAGTCTAAGCAGCTGTGGTACATTAAACACATTTTGAGCTTTCTGAAAGTGTTCTCACAAAAGCTTGGTGTGATAACAGAAGGTGTATTGGCACCTTGGACAGCTCCTCTAAAGCTCACAAAAACCTGGAATGAATTAGCCTATATATTTATGTAGAAGTCTAGATATTTTAGGTCAAAAATGAATCCAAAAATTGACTTGACATCCATGAAACAGTGTTAATAATTTATTTCTACTCTTATTTAAAAAGGAACCATCCTCTTTGAATAGAAACGTAAGAGCTGTTTTGGAAGAATCTAAGAACAGAACCAACTTGTATATGTGGTCAACTTATACTTATATGGTAATTACCCAATTGACATGAGAGCCACTGTTCACTAATGCCGCTAGCTATGGCATCTGGTGGCTTGTAGGAGTTGTAGTACAAAAATAGTAACTTCTCCAACCCACAGAACAGGGATCATCCTCCTTGATCGCCATATTCCTAATCCCACTTTGTTCTTACTCTTATCCAGCAGTTACTATAAGCAGGTTAAAAAAAAAGATGCACACATCATTAAGTCATAATTACATTTAATTCACACTCCCAAGGTGAAACTACCTAAAAGGCAGGCACTGAAACTCACAGCTTGCATTGGAATTCAGTGTGATAGCAGCTGGATATCCCAAAATAGTACATGTCTCTGTGTGGTTCGGAACAGCTCATAGAGCTGCAACATAATAAAGTGCTGTCTCCACCCTAGTCAGAATATTTCTAAATTCAGCTTTCACCTTCCCTATGTCTGTTGAGCTGTAATGATAGTTTTGAAGGGAAGTGCTTATAAAGAAATGTGTAACTCGATGACTAGCATCCTAAAGTGGCCTTGGACTAGCTCTTTAATTGCTCTTCAACATAAACATTGCACTCAATTTCCTAGTTGCGGCTTAGTCACCTTTGGTGAGTGAATCTTTTTGGAGAGATTGTGAAATGTTATAAAGCATTGCTCCACACAATTTAAATATCACTGTGTGGGGATGTCCAAGAGGAATGTTGATGGATTTACTTGCAAATTTGGATTATCTGGTCTAGTTGATTTTTAAATTGAAAAGAGGACTCTTCAGAAATTCTGGGTTTTTTGATCCCAAGAAATCAGAAGACCGATTTCTGTCATTACATCTATTTGTTGATTAAAGTTCATCAACAGGAACCTTTCAATTTCGCATTTTAACAATTGGCACTTTCAGTCTGATTTTGATTAGTTGAGTCCCTGATCTGTAATGACTTTCATCTGGATGGATGTATGCTGGCAATTCCAGTGAATGGATCAAGGGTAGAACTTGGAAAGGTTGTGTTTTGGATTGCAACTCCTGGAATCTTTCAGCCATCGCTGCCTCTTTTCCAGGCTTTTGCTCAGAGTTTAAAAAGAGGAAAAGACAATTGCAAATCCTGAAGTCTGTCCTGTTTTGGTTTAGAGCAGGGGTCCTCAAACTAAGGCCCGAGGGCCAGATACAGCCCTCCAAGGTCATTTACCCGGCCCTCGCTCAGGGTCAACCTAAGTCTGAAATGACTTGAAAGCACACAACAACAACAACAATCTTATCAGCCAAAAGCAGGCCCACAATTCCCATTGAAATACTAATAAGTTTATATTTGTTAAAACTGTTCTTAATTTTAATTATTGTATTGTTTTAAAGTGTGTTTTGCACTACAAATAAGATATGTTCAGTGTGCATAGGAGTTGATTTGTTTTGTTTTTTTTTCAAATTATAATTTGGCCCTCCCAACAGTTTGAGGGGCTGTGACCTGGCCCTCTGTTTAAAAAGTTTGAGGACCCTGGTTTACAGTGTATTGGTCTCTTTCATGCTACACACTTCAACACAGTTGTAGCTACTGTGGCTGCATCCTTTGGAAACTTGGGATTTGTACTTTCACAAGACATTCTCTGCCAAAGAATCTTCCCAAACTACAACTCTCAGGATTCTGTAGGATGTAGAAATGGAAGTTAAAGTGGAAACAGAATGCTACACGGACAGCTCTCCATATTCGCTGGGGCCAGGGACACAAGACCTCCATGAAGGTGAAAAACCATAAGGAAAGACATTGCTATCTATCTATCTACCTTCTTACCTACCTATCTGTCTCCTAAGATGTCAAGGTTTTGCAGCACAACTCTGGTCAACTTCCATTGGAATCACATTGGAAGACCTAGAGATTCCTAGAGATGTGTTGTCTCTTGAAAGCTGTTGGTCCTCCAGCATGACTGGAGGAAGTTGACCATAAACTCACACTGAAGGGCCTAGAGCAGGGGTAGGGAACCTTTGGCCCTCCAGCTGTGGTGGACTTCAACTCCCACAATTCCTTGAGGCTCGGCATTCGCCCCAAAGGCTTACCTTGGCCCAATGCCGAGCCTCAAGGAATTGTGGGAGTTGAAGTCCACCACAGCTGGAGGGCCAAAGGTTCCCTACCCCTGGCCTAGAGCAAGCATGGGCCAACTTGGGCCCTCCGGGTGTTCTGGACTTCAACTCCCACAATTCCTAACAGGTTGTTAGGAACTGTGGGAGTTGAAGTCCAAAACACCTGGAGGACCCAAGTTTGGCCATGCCTGGCCTAGAGAGAACATATCCCACCAAATCCATGAATAATCAAATCCACAAAAGTTCAAACCACAAATGTGGAAGGCCTATTCTGTTGTGTGAAGGAGACTATAGTCAATTAGCAGCTATGTTGTACTGTTTTCAGGTTGCATTTTCTATCCTTTACATGCCTTTTGCTCCCAAAAGCTTCCTGATATGTCTCAGTATCTAGCAAAACACAAGTCCCGTTTGTTTGTTTAAAGAAATCTGTAGTCTCCATAATAACAAGATGGTTTATCCCGAAGGCTGTAGCAACTGTGTTATTACCGATGGATGAATATGCAACATATGACTAAAGCAAGCCTGGGCATCTGAGAATTTAAATACCACACAGTATTTTAACAGGATCTGCCTCTTGTTCATGTGTTTGTCTAGACTTGTGCAAGAAAATTGTGCTGTTGTGTACTGCCGCTTTATTTGAATGGTTTTAATTCTGTTCCAAGTTGACTGCAATGTGCAATTTGTGTGTGTTTGCAAATAAGAAAGGCTTTTATTGGTATATATATCCTTCGAAAACTAGGTGTCTGTGTCACATCCAGTCTTTAGCAAAGGCGAAAGTTGATTTGGTGGATACGAACAATGAATAGTTGTTGGAGCCTTTGGAGTTGATTAGAGATGGGTAAAAAAACAGGCCTTCTGCAGAAGTCAAATCCACAAATGTTGAGGGCCAAAGGAATCTTGTAGCACATGAGAAAAAAAGATATGTATAATATACTTTTGTGGGCTCTGTTTCTTTTTCTCAAAGACATTAATAATTCTTTTACACTTCTGTCTGATGCCTGGTTCCTCTCAGTTCTTTCTTTTCCTCTTGTAGCTTTTCTTTCCGGAGCTTGTAAGGCTGCTCTTTTGAGACCTCTCCGCACACTCCTTACCGATCTTTCTGAAGTACAGAGTGCATTAGTAATGCTGTTTTCCTTCCATGCTATATAAGAGGTTTCAGTGGGATTTCCTCTCCCTGGAAGTCTCTTCTCAGTTGGTGCCCCATTGCTGCTTTGCTATCACTGCCTTGGCGTCCAGTGTTAAGGCCCACAAGACTCGGAATTAAAATATCCTTCAGAGCTCCCTGTCCAAAGTTCAGATTAGTATTTGGGTTGTTGTAGGTTTTTTCGGGCTATATGGCCATGGTCTAGAGGCATTCTCTCCTGACGTTTCGCCTGCATCTATGGCAAGCATCCTCAGAGGTAGTGAGGTCTCACTACCTCTGAGGATGCTTGCCATAGATGCAGGCGAAACGTCAGGAGAAATGCCTCTAGACCATGGCCATATAGCCCGAAAAAACCTACAACAACCCAGTGATTCCGGCCATGAAAGCCTTTGACAATAAATTAGTATTTGTTTAAATTTTGTTTTGCCATATGAATGTGTATTGTTTGGGCGTACTTCTAATGCACTGATCTTCATAGGGTATCAAGAGGGAAATGGATCCAGTCTGACACAAGGGATGTGGAATATCCCTTTTTGTGTATAAAGTGACCAAACATGGTTTTAACCCGTCCCCCCCCCCCCCCCCCTTTTTTTTTTTTTTGTTTCGGATCTCCGTTTCGGATCCAGACGGACTTAACTGGCTGTATCATGAAATAGCAACAAACTGTATATAAAAGCATTGTAATAAATATTGTTTTAAGCATTTTGATATACTATGTTGAAATCTTTATATGGGATTCTTGTCGACTAATAAACTTATAATATATATATTATATTATATATAACTATTATTTTGCAATAAAGTGGCTTTAGGGGATTTGGGGTAACACATTAATCCATATACCCTTGAAGCGTTAATTATGACTTTAATGATGACGACAATGGTGATGATTAAAGACATTTTTTTGCTAATTAAAATAAGAGTCCATGGATTTTTTGCTCACAGTTTCCATTCTTTTGCCCTGTTACACAAGTTCAAAACAAATCAGATTATAGCCAGCCACATATCCTGTATACTGTATAGCGAATTCAAACCCCAAGGATGTAGCCCAATTCTAAGACACGGAGCAATGGATTCAAAGTGAAGAGAAAAAGTTTTGCAAGACCTTCAGCTTTCTCTTCTGAAGTACAAGTGTTGCCTTACCAAACTACAGATCCCAGGATTCTATAGCATTAAGCAACAGGTGTCACACATTTTCATTGAGAGCCACATCAACCTCATGGTTGCCTTCAAATGGTTGAATCCATGGACAGAGAATCTATGTGTTACATAGTGATCAATGCTCTTTAGTTTTTACTTCCTTAGGGTCCTCAGATGTTATTATTTGCTATGTGGACTGGGAGAGAGAATTGGCAGGTGTACAAAGCTGGGTTTAGAAAAGGCAGAGGAATGAGAGACCAGATTGCCAATATCCGCTGGATAATGGAGAAAGGCAGGGAGTTTCAGAAAAACACCTATTTCTGTTTTATTGACTATTCTAAAGCCTTTGACTGTGTGGATTGTAATAAATTGTGGCAAGTTCTTGGTGGTATGGGGAGACCAAATCACCTGAGGAATCTGTATAATGACCAAGTAGCAACAGTAAGAACTGACCATGGAACAACAGACTGGTTCAAGATTGGCAAAGGCGTATGGCAGGGTTGTATCCTCTCACCCAACATATTCAACTTGTGTGCAGAATACATCATGCAATGTGCGGGGATGGACGAATTCAAGTCCGGGGTTAAAATTGCTGGAAGAAACATTAACAACCTTAGATATGCAGATGATACCACTTTGATGGCCGAAAGCCATTCAACTTGTGTGCAGAATACATCATGCAATGTGCGGGGATGGACGAATTCAAGTCCGGGGTTAAAATTGCTGGAAGAAACATTAACAACCTTAGATATGCAGATGATACCACTTTGATGGCCGAAAGCCATTCAACTTGTGTGCAGAATACATCATGCAATGTGCGGGGATGGACGAATTCAAGTCCGGGGTTAAAATTGCTGGAAGAAACATTAACAACCTTAGATATGCAGATGATACCACTTTGATAGCCAAAAGCGAGGAGGAGCTGAGAAGCCTTCTAACCATTCCCACATTCTTCACATTCCCACCTAGCTCCAACAGACAAGAGTTCTCTCTCCCACCCTGGACTTTCCACAGATATATAAACCCAATTTTCTTAGTTTCCAACAGACCTCACAACCTCTGCAGGTGAAATGTCAGGAGAGAATGCTTCTAGAACATGGCCATATAGCCCGAAAAACCAACAACAACCCATCCTACTAGCTGTTAGGAATTGTGGGAGCTGAAGTCCAAAACAGCTGGAGGAGCAAAGTTTGAAAAACAATGCTCTCTCTTATTAATCTTCCCTGGACAGATCAGCAGAAAATACTGGACCCATGAAAAAGGAAGTACAAACGTTTACACTTGGCTACTCAATTGTCCATGTCAAGAGCACCCAATGTGGTTTTACTAATCGTTCTCAAGCCATGTGTATCTGGTTGTTAGGGTTTGCAGTGCCCATCCTCCACGACCATCAGTCCCATCGAGTACAGGAGCAATAGGAGTTGTCAAGAGACACATTGGAGAAAGCTGGTGTTTTGGGAACAGCACTGGTTGATCATTTGGTCAACTTTTAGGTCAATTATGCCATCTGCTGGTTGGAAAATTGCAGTGCTTACTCTTATGGCCATTCCTGTAACATCTTACACACAACTCTTAATGCTCACACCTAGCTCCAGCAGCAAACCAGACAATCTCTGCATCAATACTCACAAAGAAACAACAAAAAATACTGTTTACCCACAAGCATAAAGGAATAACATATATTAGAAACCAACATTTTCTCATTACTTTATTTTCCAGATCACTAGACGGCCACAGCAACGCATGGCAGGGGACGGCTAGTTAAATCATAAAACGTAACTACATTAAAACATTAAAACAAGGAATTAAAAACACATTAACATAAATATTAAAATCACATGATCCAAAAGTATTGTCCAGGCTGTTCCAGTATCAAATAACTATTTTATTTATTTCGGGTACTTCTACCCCACCCTTCTCAAACCCCTACGGGGGACTCAGCGTGACTTCCAACTGGCATATGTTTGATGCCTACAATTCAACACAATAAAATACATAGTAACAATAATTATAAACAGTTAAAACATTACATTAATACAATAAAAAGCCAGCCTGGTGGCCATTGTTTCGCCAAGTCTGTCATTAATAAATTCATCCCGCTTATCATAGTCCGTTTCCAAAGCTTTAGTCGTCATTGTCCTTGTCAGTCTGCCAGATTACACAAAGGCCTGGTCCCATATCCATGTTTTTAATTTCCTTCTGAAAGAGAGGAGGGATGACAATGATCTAATTTCCCCGGGGAGTGAATTCCACCGGTGGGGGGCCACCACCGAGAAGGCCCTGTCCCTCATCCCCCACCAATCTCATCTGTGACAAGGGTGGGGCCAAGAGCAGGGCCCCTCCAGAAGATCTTAAATTCCTAGGCAGGACGTAGAAGGAGATACGTTCGGACAGGAACACTGGGCCGGTGCCGTAATCCATGTTCATTTCTTGTCCTGCTTACTTCCCAAATGCTTGGTTCCATAGCATTATTTTTGCTTTTTTTCTGAAGGCAAAAAGGGAGGGTGCTGATCTAATGTCACTGGGGAGGAAGTTCCATAGCCAAGGGGCCACCACTGCAAAGGCCCTGTCTCTCATCCTCACCAATTGCACCTGCAAAGGAGGTAGGGCCGACACCAGGATCTCCCCTGATGATCTTATACTCCGAGATGGTTCATAGAGAGAGATATGTTCGGGCAAGTAAGCAGGGCCGGAACTGTTTAGGACTTTATAGGCTAAAGCCAGCACTTTGAATTGTGCTCCATTGAGATTGGCAGCCAGTGGAGCTGGCATAACAGGTGAGTTGTGTGCTTCCTGTACCCTGCTCCAGTGAGCAGCTTGGCTGCAGCTCGTTGGACCAATTGGAGCCTCTGAACAGTCTTCAAAGGCAAACCCACGTAGAGCGCATTGCAGTAGTCCAGTGGTTCTCAACCTTCCTAATGCCGCAACCCCTTAATACAGCACCTCATGTTGTGGTGACCCGCAACCATAAAATAATTATCGTTGCTGCTTCCTAACGGTAATTGTGTTACTGTTATGAATCATATGAAAATATCTGAAATGCAAGATGAATTTTCATTCACTACACCAAATTTGGCACAAATACCCAATAACGGAGCTCCATGCAGTCATGTCGGCCTTGGAGGTGTCTATGGACAACACCAGCTCTTCAGCCTAGAAATTGAGCACCAACCCCCAGTCTTGGACATGACTGTACTTAATGTCAGGGGAAAACTTTTACCTTACCTTACCCAATATGCCAAATTTCAATACTGTTGGGGTTGGAAGTAGAATTGATTTTGTCATTTGGGAGTTGTAGTTACCAGGATTTATAGTTCACCTACAATCAAAGAGCATTGTGAACCTCACCAATGATGGAATTGAACAAAACTTGGCGTACCGATCTCCCATGACCAAGAGAAAATACTGGAAGTGTTTGGTAGGTATTGACCTTGAGTTTTGGAGTTGTAGTTCATCTGCATCAAGGGACCACTGTGGACTCAAACAATGATTGATCTGGATCATACTTGACACGGATGCTCAATATGCCCAAATGTGAACACTGGTGGAATTTGGGGAAAATAGACCTTGACATTTGGGAGTTGGTAGTTGCTGGGAGTTATAGTTCACTTACAATGAAAGAGCATTCTGAATCTTGTCAATGGTAGAATTCGGCCAAACTTCCCACATAGAACCCCCATGACCAACAGAAAATATTGTGGTTTTTTTATGGTCTTTGGTGACCCCTCTGATACCCCCTTGCAACCCCCTCAGGGGTCCTGACCCCCAGGTTGAGAAACACTGCATTAGTCTATTCAGGATGTACTTAGAGTGTAGACTATCATGGCCAAGTGTGTGGTAAGCCCATCAAAAAACACTCTTATCCTACTGTAATTTCACTATATCAGAGCAGACCGCACGATAAAGGGAAGACATCAAGGCACATTACAATGTTTTGGATTCAGCCTCTCCAAACCTTTCACTTGATGTGCCATACTACTCTGAATGAATGGGAAAATTGGGAGTGTTCCCAGACCCCAAAAAGTGAAGCTTTCTAAAAAGCTTATATTTTAATTCAGACCATCCTCAACATATCTTCTAAATCCAGTGAAAACATTATTGGGATTCACACAAGCCCTTCTTATAGTGAATTTAGTTTATGCCACGCAGCCTGTATTTTAAATCATCCCATTCCAAAGTTTCCTTCCCAACTTTGGGCCTTTTTCATATGATGTGGAATCGGAAATTGTGTAAAATAAGCAAATCGTCATGCTTACTAATGGCCGGTAGGTGACACTAGATCTCCTCTATTTGGATACAGTCAGTATCAGCTGCTTGCTGTTTTATTTAGGTGTATTTGGGGAAACTGAACCCACCAAAATAATGTTTTTTTAATGTTAAAAGGCATGTTCCTGTTTAGCAGAAAAGGGTTGGACTAGATGGCCTTCGGAGTCTCTTCCAACTTTATGATTCTATAGTTTTTCTGCTTCTCCCACTTTCCTCCCTCATCCTCAGCTTATTTCATTGGCTGCCGAATGAGTTCATAAAGCACAAAAATAAATTACATCAGTTGACAATGTAGCTATATTTAAATACATGGAATGTTGTCATACAGAGAAGGGGGCAAGCTTGTTTTCTGTTGCTCTAGAGGTTAATACATGGAGCAATGGATTCAAATTGCAGGAAAAGAGATTCCACCTCAACATGATAAAGATCTATAAAAATGGTTTGACAGGGCAATTTGCTGCCTTGGAGTCTGGTGGAACCTCCTTTTCTGGAGGCTTTTAAGCAGAGGCTGGATGACCATCTGTCAGGAGGGCATAGAATCATAGAATCAAAGAATCAAAGAGTTGGAAGAGACCTCATGGGCCATCCAGTCCAACCCCCTGCCAAGAAGCAGGAATATTGCATTCAAATCACCCCTGACAAATGGCCATCCAGCCTCTGCTTAAAAGCTTCCAAAGAAGGAGCCTCCACCCACTCCGGGGCAGAGAGTTCCACTGCTGAACGGCTCTCACAGTCAGGAAGTTCTTCCTAATGTTCAGATGGAATCTCCTCTCTTGTAGTTTGAAGCCATTGTTCCATGTCCTAGTCTCCAAGGAAGCAGAAAACAAGCTTGCTCCCTCCTCCCTATGACTTCCTCTCACATATTTATACATGGCTATCATATCTCCTCTCAGCCTTCTCTTCTTCAGGCTAAACATGCCCAGCTTTAAGCCACTCCTCATAGGGCTTGTTCTCTAGACCTTTGATCATTTTAGTCGCCTCCTCTGGACATAATGCATTGTCATCATTGTATTGTCGAAGGTTTTCATGGCTGGAATCACTGAGTTGTTGTAGGTTTTTCGGGCTATATGGCCATGTTCTAGAAGCATTCCCTCCTGATGTTTCACCTGCATCTATGGCAGGCAACCTCAGAGGTTGTGAGGATCTCACAACCTCTGAGGATGCCTGCCATAGATACAGGCGAACCGTCAGGAGAGAATGCTTCTAGAACATGGCTACAATAGCCTGAAAAACCTACAACCAACCCAGTGTGACATCCTCATCTATCTATCTATCTCTATCTCTCTCTCTCTCTCTCTCTGCCTATCTATCCTATCTATCTATCTATCTATCTATCTATCTATCTATCTATCTATCTATGTCCCTCTTTTTCTCTCCACAAAGGAGACTCAGTGCCGTTTTAAAAAAGTTTAGATTAGTGGTCTAATATAGGGTCTGCATGTGACCACCATTTTCATTGGCGAAAGGCTCATGGGAATGATAATAATAATAATAATAATAATAATAATAATAATAATAATAATAATAATAATCTTTATTTATACCCCGCCACCATCTCCCCAATGGGGACTCGGAGTGGCTTACATGGGGCCAAGTCCGGACAACATGTTACAGCAAAATAAAACCAGAACATAAACAACAAGCAACATCATCAAAATTACATACAAAAAAAAATCTTGGCTCTCTTTGCCTTGGCCTAAGGGACAGGGATTTCAAAGTGTGTCCATGTGGCAACGCCCAATAATGCAACAACTGGGAATGCCAGTTTGGCTAACGGGACTTCTGGAGATGTCCACCACCACATGGAACCCCAGTACTCCCCAGCCAACTTCTCCAGCCTGGTCTTCTTCATTATTCTCTCCACCATGATGTTTTCTTGCCTCGTGGACTTCTTCCTCAATCGGCTGTCCAACGCCTGGGAGCTGTCCTAGGAGAACCTTTGCTCCAACAAGATCACTCTCAACACTATCCAGAAAATCCCTATGGATGGACAAGGCTCAATAAATAAAGGGATCTTCTTAAGCTCCACCTCAGGTGCCAAAGTGGCCAGTGGCACCAAAGGATAAGATGATCCAGATCCAGGAAAAATTATTTACTCTAGGGCAAGGTTCATCTTCATCTATGTGGCTTTGGCATGGATGAATGTCTTGACGAATGGGGTCCTTCCCTCTGTGCAAATTTACTTGTGCTCGCCCTAAAGCAACATGACCTACCACCTACCACCTGGCTGCCACACTGAGCTCCATTGCCAACCCTTTGGCATGCACCATCGCCATATTTTTGATCCGCAGGTCAGTTCTTTGGGCATTTTCCACATCTGGGGTTGTAAATCCAAGTTGGACTATCATAGCTTTCCTCAAGCACTGTAATTGGGAGGGATGCTAATTTAGTGCTAATAAAATGTGCTTATTTGATTATGTTTTACCGATTTATTATTGTTTCTCTTGTTTACTTGTGTTATATTACTTGGTTATTTATTATGTATGTCTGGCATCGAATGGCTGCCATTTTTTTTGTGAGCTGTCCTCAATTCCAGGTGGGGAGATGGGATGGGGTACAAATAATGTTGTTGTTGTTGTTGTTGTTGTTGTTGTTGTTGTTGTAGGGCTAAAACCTTTTTATTCAGGCAGGCTTTTACAGAAGAAGGTATTTAAGTCAGGGGTCCTGTAGTTTTTAGTTTTGAAGATGTTGTTATGGATTTTAACTGATTTTTTTTAAAATACCAATGATATTTAATCCTGTTTTAATGTTTGTATATTTGTATATTTTTAATTGCCATGAAATGCTTTTAATATAAGCCTCTTTGAGTCTCCTTGTGGAGAGAAAAGTGGGGTATAGTAAAGGTAAAGGTTTTCCCCTGACATTAAGTCCTGTCGTATCCGACTCTGGGGGTTGGTGCTCACCTCCATTTCTAAGCCGAAGAGCCAGCTTTGTCCATAGACACCTCCAAGGTCATATGGCCAGCATGATTGCAAGGAGCGCCATTACCTTCCCGCCGGAGTGGTACCTATTGATCTACTCACATTTGCATGTTTTTGAACTGCTAGGTTGGCTGAAGCTGGGGCTAACAGTGGGAACTCACCCCGCAACCCTGATTCGAATCTACAACCTTTTGGTAAGCAAATTCAGCCGTTCAGTGGTGTAACCCACTGTGCCACCGGGGCACCTGAAAAAGTGGGGTACAAATACGCATAATAATAGTGTGAGGCTGCATCCAAACTGTAGAATGTATGTAGTTTGACACCACATTCACTGTAGTTTGGTGAGACATCACCACTCTTGGGCTGCAAAGGCATAAGATTCTGCAAAACGACAACTCCCAAAACTCCATCACAGTTAAAGTGAGGTTAAACCACATTCATTCCGAAGTGTGGATGCACCCTGAGCACAGGAGGCCCGGCTCTTTTTGCATTTGAGCCGCCTGACTTTGTTGGAGAGGGAAAGACTGCTGAGTCAACAACACACAAGCGCACAAACACCCCTCACAATGAACTTGCTGCGATTCTGGCTCCGCTCAGCTAATGTCATCCTAATGGCCCTCCAGCTGTAGCCAAGTTTGTTGCAGGCCAGACCATGAGAGCGATGCTTCATTGCTTTTTTTCTGCTTGGCAAAGCGGAAGACTCCGGTGTCACATTTCTAATCAAAACTGGATTACTGAGTACAGAGGCATTTGATTCGGTTTGCACTGTTCCAGGCAATGCTCAGAAGTGAATCATACAGTGGAAGATAACCCCAGAATGAGAAATGCTGTGTTAGGGTATGTAAGAAATCAGTTGGTGACTGTGATAACTGAAAATGCAAAGCCGAAGCTGATTGGTTGGTTTACACTCGGTGTGCTAGCTGAGCCTGGGAGTTTTGGCAACAGTTACATATTTAGGCTTTAGCTTTGCACGAGCTTCAGAGGCGGCCCTAGGTAATTTTCAACGGTAAGCAAACAGTATTTTGCCCGCCCCCCCCCCCCAACCAATCATTGATATATATTTTCTGTTCGTCGTGGGAGTTCTGTGTGCCATATTTGGTTCAATTCCATCATTGGTGGAGTTCAGAATGCTCTTTGATTGTAGGTGAACTATACATCCCAGTAACTACACTTGCCGCATTTGCTTCCTTGCCTGGCCCGCTTTGGGTCCAGAGGCGTGCCTGAAGACCCCAGCGTGTGCACCAAAAGTCACCTCTTCTCCTGACTTTCTCCTCAGCCATTGGGACCAGAGAGAGAGAGAGAGAGAGAGGTGGAGATGCCCACCTTTCCTGAAGGTAGGCGCAAAAACAAAGGAGGGAGCGGAGGTGGGAGATACCTCCAGCCGGAGGGGCTCTCTCTCTCTCTCTCTCTCTCTCTCTCTCTCTCTCTTGGTCCCAATGGCTGAAGAGAAAGTCAGGAGAAGAGGCGACTTTTGGTGCGCACGCTGGGGTCTTCAGACACGCCTCCGGACCCAAAGCGGGCCAGGCACGGCGGCTCCGCCCCTTGGCCCACCCGCGGATTGGGGAGAGGAGAGGAGGCGGGTGGAGCGCCGGGGGATCGGGAAAGGGAGCCGGTCATGGGGAAGGGATCGAACGCAGAGAACGATTGAGCACCAGCTCTGCTCGCGCACCCGGTGGCCGGGTGGAGCAGGAACGAGAGGGGCTAGGCGAGGCTCAAGGGCCCGGCCCCTTTGGGAAGAGGATCGCCCGGCAGGTGAGGCAAGAAAGCCGAGGCTCCCCCCGGACTGCTAGGGCTGTTGTGAGCTGAGGGGGCGCTCCTCAAGTGGCGGTCGAGGGGCATTTACAGAGGCGCCTCTGCGCTCCTGGCAAAAAAAAGTGTTCTGCGACCGCTTACTTCGCGTAATGGACGAGCCGCCCCTGACGAGCTTACAGAGAGAGAGAGAGAGAGAGAGAGAGTGTTCAGCCAAGCAGGAAGACATCATCAAAGCCCTCCAGACAGATGGCCATCCAGCCTCTGTCTAAAAACAGATTGGACTTGTGTGAGCAATGTTCCTCCTACAGCCCTTGTTGAAACCTCATGCATTCATTGCTTCCTCCTTTCGTAAGAATAATGCACGCCCATTGCTTTGAACCCAGTCCTCCCAGAATCTTAAATGTTAACAATTATACTGATGTTTTATGGACATCCAGTCCCATATCTAGGAATGAAGCTAAGGGCACCAAATTATGGCATATGTAAACATCCCATACAATCCTATTTGTTTATCTTTTCTCATTTACCTGTTTTCAGGAAACAAGAAAAAGACAAGGCCTGTATTTGGTATGCAGTTTTAATGAAGACCAAACTTGCCAGACCTTGAAAAAACAGGTAACCAACATGTTAGGACAGTGGTTCTCCACCTTCCCAATGCCGTGTCCTCTTAATACAGTTCCTCATGTTGTGGTGACCCCCAACCATAACATTATTTTTGTTGCTATTTCATAACTGTCATTTTACTACTGAGATGAATCATAATGTAAACATCTGATATGCAGGATGTATTTTCATTCACTGGACCAAGTTGTGCACAAATACCTGATACACCCACATTTGAATACTGGTGGGGTTGGGGAGGGATTGATTTTGTCATTTGAGAGTTGTAGTTGCTGGGATTTATAGTTCACCTACAGTCAAAGAGCATTCTGAACTCCACCAACGATGGAACTGAACCAAACTTGGCACACAGAACTCCCATGACCAACAGAAAATACTGCAAGGGTTTGATAGGCACTGACCTTGAGTTTTGGAGTTGTAGTTCACCTACATCCAGAGAACACTGTGGACTCAAACAATAATGGATCTGGACCAAACTTGGCACACAGACCAGACATGGCCAACACTGTGAACACTGGTGGAGTTTGGGGAAAATAGACCTTGACATTTGGGAGTTTTAGTTGCTGGGATTTATAGTTCATCTACAATCAAAGATCATTCTGAACCCCACCAACGATAGAATTGAGCCAAACTTCCCACACAGAACCCCCATGACCAACAGAAAATACTGTGTTTTCTGATGGTCTTTGGCGACCCCTCTGATGCCCCTTTCAATCCCCCCCCCCATGGGGTCCCGACCCCCAGATTGAGAAATACTGTGTTAGTGTATGTAAGAAACAGTTTGTGACTCTGCTAACTGGAAATGCAAAGCCGAAGTTGATTGGTTGGTTCACACTCGGGGCGCTAGCTGAGCCTGGGAGCTTTGGCAACAGTTACATATTTAGGCTTTAGCTTTGCAAGAGCTTAGAAAGAGAGAGAGAGAGTTCTTGCTTCATGAGCTGCTGAAAGAAGGTTTTACACATGGACACCGAAAGACCATTTGAATCTTTCTAATAGGACATTGTATGAGTCAATGCAACTGTTCTCATGATTGTATATATGTTGCTGTGCATTACAAAGAGTAAACTACTTGTTCTTTACAGATCAACTGCGTGACATATTTTCTTTCTCTGGCAAGACAGTGTGTGGACTTGTAAAACGCAAACTACACATGATTTTCATTAAGCCACACAACAGGCCTATACAAACCAGACTGCAGTTTCATGCAATAGCTTCCTGTACTACAAACCAAAGCCTACAGTGTAGAGTTAATGCAGTTTGACATCACTTGAACTGCAAAAACTCAATAAGAACTTCCTGACTGTGAGAGCCATTCAGCAGTGGAACTCTCTGCCCCGGAGAGTGGTGGAGGCTCCTTCTTTGGAAGCTTTTAAACAGAGGCTGGATAGCCATCTGTCAGGGGTGATTTGAACGCAACATTCCTGCTTCTTGGCAGGGGGTTGGACTGGATGGCCCATCAGGTCTCTTCCAACTCTTTGATTCTATGATTCTATATGAAATCCTGAGAATTATAGTTTGTTGGTGCACAAGCACTCTTTGTCTTGGGGCCCTTCCAGACAGGCCTTATATCCCAGAACCCTATCCCAGGTTTTCTGTTTATCCCAGATAATCTGGCAGTGCAGACTCATATAATCCAGTTTAAAGCAGAAAACCTGGCCTCAGATCCTGGGATATAGGGCCTGTCTGGAATGGCCCTTAGAAGGCTAAATAATAGGCTATACCCCCCA
Source organism: Anolis sagrei ordinatus (assembly GCF_025583915.1). NCBI lineage: Eukaryota > Metazoa > Chordata > Lepidosauria > Squamata > Anolidae > Anolis > Anolis sagrei. The sequence continues at coordinate 272,895,400 of NW_026846588.1, read as the reverse complement.
TAGATTCATAGCATTTATCCATAGCAGTTAAAGTGGTGTGAAACTGGATTAATTTTTCAGGTGTAGAAGCACCCTTATGCATTTCATTTGCCATAAGTGTTTTTTGTGATTTCTGGCTCACTTAGTCAGATGCCATTATTTGTTAATTACCATCCAGCCCATTCTGCTTACTTCCAGAAATCGGCTACCGCTGTTCTCAAAAATGCTGAAAATGTCACGCTCCTCCTCTTGCCAAGAACTGCCCAGAGATCTAGGCAACCAAGCCTCTAAAGGCATTGTGTCCACGCAGCTTTCCGATGCCAAATTGGCAAGCTGCCGATGGGATCCCGCTGGACTGTTCTGATGCTGAGAACTAGATGCCTAAATCTTGGAAGTTATTTGTGCCTGCGGATGCTGGAGGGTGTGTGTGTGTGTTTTTTTTTTCTTGTCCCTTTGACAATGCTTTCCCATCAAGGTATTTTAGATGTGAATCTACTTCATTGTTGTTGTGTGCGTCTTAATCATCTCCAGTCTAACATAACACAACTCTCTAAGCCACTCCTAATGGGACTTGGCTTTCAGACCTAGAGCTGGAAATGGCCTCTTCCAACTCATAGAATTGGAAGAGACCACAAGGGCCAATCAGTCCAACCCCCTTTCTGCCCTGCAGGGAAAGCACAATCAAAGCACTCCCGAGAGATGGTCATCAGCTTAAAGCTTCCAAGGAAGGAGTTTCCAGAGCTTCTCAGAGACAGAAAGTTCCACTGTTGAACAGCTCTCCTTTTGGTCAGGAAGTTCTGAATCCAAATGTTCAGGTGGGATCCCCTTTCCTGTCATGTGAACTCACTAGTTTGAAACCATTGTTCCATTGCGTCCTAGTCTCCAAGGAAGCAGAAAGCAAGCTTGCTCCCTCCTCCCTGTGGCTTCTTCTCACATATTTATACATGGCTATCATATCTCCTCTCAGCCTTCTCTTCTTCAGGCAGTGAGTGTCCTTACTGATTGCATCTGCACATGGTTTGGTAACTGCACAGTGGCAAGTAGGAAGGTGCTCCAAAGAGTCCCCACGACTGCCCAGAGAATCATTGGTTACCATTTTTCTCCCCTCTTTGGATGAACTTAATAGAACCCATGGCCTTAAAAAAGCTCAGAGCATTCTTGGGGTTCCATCTCACCCGGCATATTCTTTTATTTTTTGGGATTATTTCCATCTGGCAGATGGTACCGGGTGACAAAGGCAAGGACAAACAAACTGAGAGAGAGCTGTGCCTATGTTGAACTCTACGGTTTTGTCTTTGATGTGGCATTGGGGGCTGTGGAGGGGTGGGTGTGTTGTTTTGTGGTGTTTGCTGGGGATGGCATTTAATTTTATTATGTAATTGTACAATGACAATAAAGCTACTCTATTCCATTCTTCTGTGCAGGTGTTCCTTCAGTTTGGGAAGAGTCTGCAGACAATGGAAGCCAGAGCCAGTGACTACAGTGGATGTTCTTTATAAATGGTAGTCATTGCAACACAGTGGGTTAAACCCTTGTGCCAGGAGGACTGAAGACCGCCAGGTCAGAGGTTCGAATCTGCGGAGAGTGCGGATGAGCTCCCTCTGTCAGCTCCAGCTCCCCATACAGGGACATGAGAGATGCCTCCCACAAGGATGATAAAACGTCAAAACATCCGGACATCTCCTGGGCAATGTCCTTGTAGACGTCCCATTCTCTCACACCACAAGTGACTTACAGTTTCTCATCACTCCTGACACGAAAAAAAAAATGCAACACAAGACTCTGTGACTGGGTGCATTATTGTCGTGATGAAGGAGCACTTCATGTCTCAATTTATATACTGCTGGTGTAATGACCTTGGACTTCTTAAGGGGTGGAGAACCATGATGGTGATAGTGGTGCATCCACTGTCACAAAAGCTGCATTGAAGTGATCCTCCGCTATCTACTTTGCTGGACCGAATGCCACGTTGTCCGAATGACACGATAAATAAATAAATTCTACAGTATAGATGTGCTCCTAGAGTAGGCCTGGGCAAACTTGGGCCCTCCAGGTGTTTTGGACTTTAACTCCCAGAATTCCCAACAGCCTAGAGGGCCCAAGTTTGCCCAGGCCTGCCCTAGACACAAACTTAGTCAGTCCTATGGGACTTCCTCTATGGAGGCATTGTTTCCATTGGATTTTTTAAAATAGCTTTATGTCATGTTATTCAAAGCTGAACTGTCTCAATATGTGTCCAGGTTGGTTCATCAGGTGCTCTTCTATGGCTGACTTCTCTGGTTGAAGTAGTCTGCAGTGTCTTTCATGTTCCTTGATTCGTGTTTGGGCAATGCTGCGTTTGGTGGTCCCTATGTAGACTTGTCCACAGCTGCATGGTATACGGTAGACTCCTGCAGAGGTGAGAGGATCCCTCTTGTCCTTTGCTGAACGTAGCATTTGTTGGATTTTCTTAGTGGGTCTGTAGATAGTTTGTAGGTTGTGTTTCTTCATCAGCTTCCCTATGTGGTCAGTGGTTCCCTTGATGTATGGCAGGAACACTTTTCCTCTGGGTGGATCTTCATCTTTACTCTCGTGGCTTGTTCTTGGTCTTGCAGCTCTTCTGATGTCTGAGGTGGAGTCTCCATTGGCCTGGAGAGCCCAGTTGAGGTGGTTCAGTTCATCTTGAGGATGAACTGAAGTCTACATAGGGACCAACAAACAAGTCTACATAGGGACCAACAAACGCAGCAGTATTGCCCAAAACCGAATCAAGGAACATGAAAGGCACTGCAGACTACTTCAACCAGAGAAGTCAGCCATAGCAGAGCACCTGATGAACCAACCTGGACACAGCATATTATTTGAGAACAAAGAAATGCTGGACCACTCTAACAACCACCATGTCAGACTACAGAGAAGCCACTGAAATCCACAAGCATGTGGACAATTTCAACAGAAAGGAGGAAACCATGAAAATGAACAAAATCTGGCTACCAGTATTAAAAAACTCTAAAAGTACAACAGCAAAACAGCAGAGAGGAAACAACCAGGCACATCTTAACACCTCTCAACAAAAGATTTTCCCAGGCTCAGCCAGGCCTTCAAATGCTAATGAAGGTGGTCAGTTGAAACATTCACACCTAGTCCAGCAGAGAAGAGCTCTTTGCCCCACCCCAGCCATTCAACAGATATATAAACCCATTGTCCTATTTCCAACAGACCTGTTGCGGTTTGTTAGTTTATATTGAAAATACACAGCAGTCTTCCCAGCTCCAGGCCCCAAGTTGAAGTACACAGAGTATAAAAGAAAAATGTCTTTACTCTTGAGTAGTCAGCACATGTATTTTATAAAGAAAAAATACAGTAGCCTTGAAAACACATTGTCCACATTGTCCATTGCAGAAGAAAAAAAACACTTACAAAATAATGCATTAATCTGCTTCTTTCCAGCAAACCTTGTAGCATAGTTCCATCTCTGATTACTTCATTTCACCCACTACCTGCATCAAGAAAACCTCATCTGATATACATCCTAATCAGGGAGTGGTTCTTCCTCAACACACACATATAAGCAAGAGATGATTCTTGTCAAGACTTACAAATAAACCCATTGCCCTAATTCCAACAGACCTCACTTCCTCTGAGGATGCTTGCCATAGATGCAGGCGAAAATGTCAGGAGAAAATGCCTCTAGAACATGGCCATATAGCCCGAAAAAACCCACAAGAACCTAGTGATTCCAGCCATGAAAGCCTTCAACAATACATAGTTTGACATTGTTTGAATATTGACTTCTTGTGTTTGTTGTTCATTCGTTCAGTCTTTTCTGACTCTTCGTGATATCATGGACCAGCCCACGCCAGAGCTCCCTGTCGGCCATCACCACCCCCAGCTCCTTCAAGGTCAGTCCAGTCACTTCAAGGATGCCATCCATCCATCTTGCCCTTGGTCGGCCCCTCTTCCTTTTGCCTTCCACTTTCCCCAGCATAATTGTCTTCTCTAGGCTTTCCTGTCTCCTCATGATGTGGCCAAGTACTTCAACTTTGTCTCTAGTATCTTTCCCTCCAATGAGCAGTCGGGCTTTATTTCCTGGAGGATGGACTGGTTGGATCTTCTCGCGGTCCAAGGCACTCTCAGAACTTTCCTCCAACACCACAGCTCAAAAGCATCGATCTTCCTTCGCTCAGCCTTCCCTATGGTCCAACTCTCAAATTCTTGTGTATGTGTTTTTAATTACATTGGTCTTATAAAATGTGAGTTCTCTTGAGTCTCAATGTTTTGGGAGGGCAAGTTGGTTATTTATAATTACAATTAATAAGTCAATAATAATAATTAATAATTAAAATGCATTATTATTGTTGCATTGGTCTTGTAAAATGTGAGCTCCCTTGAGTCTCAATATTTTGGGAGAGGAAGTTGTATATTCGTAATTACAATTAATAAGTCAATAATTAATAATAATAAATAATTAATTAAAATACATTATTGTTGTTGTATTGGTCTTATAACACTTGAGCTCCCTTGAGTCTCAATATTTTGGTAGAGGAAGTTGTATATTCATAATAAAAATTAATAAATCAATAATAATCATAATTAATATTAATCATAAATAATAATTAATCAAAATTCATTATTGTTGTATTGGTCTTACAACATCTGAGTTCCCTTGAGTCTCAATCTTTTGGGAGAGGAAGTTGTATATTCATAATTATAATTCATAAGTCAATAATAATAATAAATAAATAATAATTAAAATGCATCATTGTTGTATTGGTCTTAGAACATTTGAGCTCCCTTGAGTCTCAATATTTTGGGAGAGGAAGTAGTTTATTCATAATTACAATTAATAAGTAAACAACAACAACAATAATTAATTAATTAAAATTCATTATTGCTTTATTGGTCTTATAACACGTGAGCTCCTTTGAGTCTCAATATTTTGGGAGGAGAAGTTGTTTATTCATAATTACAATTAATAAGTCAATAATAATAATAATAATAATAAATTTATTATTATTATTTAATCATTATTTAATTATTAATATTAATATTAATAATTAATTAAAATTCATTACTGTTGTTGTATTGGTCTTATAACATTTGAGTTCCCTTGAGTCTCAATATTTTGGGAGGGGAAGTCATTTATTCATATTTACAATTAATAAGTCAATAATAATAATTATTAATAATAATTAATAATTAATTAAAATGCATTGTTGTTGTATTGGTCTTATAATATGTGAGCTTGGTTCTGTCTACATATTTTGGGAGGGGAAGTTGTTTATTCATAATTACAATTGATAAATCAATAATAATAATTAATTAAAATGCATTATTGTTGTATTGGTCTTATAATATGTGAGCTTGGTTCTGTCTACATATTTTGGGAGGGGAAGTTGTATATTCATAATTACAATTGATATGTCAGTATTAATAATAATAATTAATAATTAATTAAAATGCATTATTTGTTGTATTGGTCTTATAACATGTGAGTTCCCTTGAGTCTCAATATTTTGGGAGGGGAAGTTGTTTATTCATAATTACAATTGATATGCCAGTATTAATAATAATTACAATTAATAAGTCAATAATAATAATAATTAATAATAATAATTAATAATGAATTAAAATGCATTATTGTTGTATTGGTCTTATAATATGTGAGCTTGGTTGTGTCTCAATATTTTGAATATTTTATTCATAATTACAATTGATAAATCAATAAAATAATAATAATAAATTATTATTATTATTTAATTATTATTATTTAATATTTATTATTATTATTTAATAATTAATTAAAATTCATTGTTGTTGTTGTTGTTGTGGATGATGCAGCTATCTCAGCAGAGAGAAAAGAAACTTTATTTTCAGCCATTCCCCTGAGAAAATATAACTTCTATTCCCTTGAGAAAAAAATAATAATAACGAATGAGTCAATTTTTATCAATGACCCTCCCTTCTGCCTCCTCCCTACCTTCCCGCCTCGTGCGCATGCGCGGGCCTGGCCCCGCCCCCTTGCGCATAGGCCCCTCCCCTTGCGGCTAAGCCCCGCCCCTAAGCCATCAAAGTGCTCAAGGAAGGAGAGGACAGGCTCAGAAAGGAAAAAGGACACGGAGCAGGCTGGCTTGCTGGGAAGGTAAGACGCGTGTCTGCCTTGAACGTCTGAACGCGTGTCCTCTCCCTTGGGGAGGCCCCAGGCATTGCAGAGAAGCAGAGACTGGGTCATGCTTGCCCTGCAGCTAGAAATCTAGCTTGCAAGAAATGCCCTGCACGTTTCTCTCTCGCGTGCACGTGTGAATGCGTGACTACACGGGTTTTAGGCACATTGGGCTCTCCAAAAATGGATTTTTTTTATTAGGGTTCCTCTTTCAAGGAGGGGAAAAAACCCCATGTTTCCTTGTTCTCAGAAACCTAGCAGATCCTGTGACTCGCATGTTCTTCTGCATTTCTCTCTTGCATTTCTCTTTCCCAGTCCCCTCTGTGTTTACTGGGGTGTAGATCTGGTTGCAATTCAGCCAGATTTGTATTTCTGAGCCTGGAGAAGGAAACAAGAAGGGAGGACCTTTGGATGGGCTTCTCTCTGTGTGTGTGTGTGTGTGTGTGTGTTGTGGTTTGCTTCTTGAGCCCAGAATGTTTCCTTGGACGCTCTGGTTTCCCTTTAGCTTGCTTTCTGAAAACATTCCTCCAGGCTCCATTCCCAAACTGTTTCCTCTTCTCCAGGCCTTGGGATGGATGGGACTGTACCTCCCATCATCCACTCAATTGATTGGACTGTAACTCCCATCATTCATCCAGCTGATTGAACTGTATCTCCCCATCATCCATTCAATTGATTGGAGCGTACCTCCCATCATCCATTCTATTGATCGGACAGTACATCCCATGATCCACTCAATTGGGCTGCACCCTCCCATCATCCATTCAAATGAACAGACTGTACCTCCCATCATACACTTAATTGATCGGACTGTATTTCCTATCATCCATTCAATTGATTACATGCATCTTCCATCACCAATTCAGTTGACAGGACTGTACCTCCCATTATCCATTCAATTGATTGGACTCTACAACCCATCATCCATTCAATTGATTGGGCTGTATTAGCCATCATCCATTCAGTTGATTGGACTGTACTTCCCATCATCGATTCAGTTGATTGGACTGTACCTCCCATCACCCATTCAGTTGAGTGGACTGTACCTCCCATTATCCATTCAATTGACTGTACTGTACCTCCCATCATCCATTCAGTTGATTGGACTGTACTTCCCATTATCCATTCAGTTGATTGGACTGTATCTCCCATTATCCATTCAATTGATTGGACTCTACCACCCATCATCCACTTAATTGATTGGACTGTATTAGTCATCATCCATTTAGTTGATTGCACTGTGCCTCCCATCACCCATTCAGTTGATTGGACTGTACCTCCCATTATCCATTCAATTGATTGGACCGCACCTCCCATCATCCATTAAGTTGGACTGTACCTCCCATCATCCACTCAATTGATTCGACTGCACCTCCCATTATCCATTCAATTAGTTGGACTGTACCTCCCAACATCCATTCAATTGACTGGATTGTACTTCCCATTATCCATTCAGTTGATTGGACAGTACCTCCCAACATCCATTCAATTGATTGGACAGTACTGCCCATCATCCACTTAATTGATTGGACTGTATTAGTCGTCATCCATTCAGTTGATTGGACTGTACCTCCCATCATCCATCCAATTGGTTGGACTGCACCTCCCATCATCCACTCAATTGATTGGACTGCACATCCCATCATCCATTCAGTTAGCTGGGCTGTACCTCCTATCATCCATTCAATTGACTGGATTGTACTTCCCATTATCCATTCAGCTGATTGAACTGTACCTCCCATCATCCATTCAGTTGATTAGACTGCACCTCCCATCATCCACTCAATTGATTGGAGTGCACCTCCCATCAACCACTCAATTGATTGGACTGTAGCTCCCATTATCCATTCAGTTGATTGGACTGTACCTGCCATCATCCAATCAATTGATTGCATAGCACTGACCCATCACCCATTCAGTTGATTGGACTGTACATCCCATTATCCATTCAATTGATTGGACTGTACCTCCTGTTATCCACTCAATTGATTGGACTGCATCTCCCATCATTCATTCAATTGATTGGACTCTACCTCCCATCATCCATTTGATTGATTGTATTATACCTCCCATTATCAATTCAATTGATTGGATTGCTATCGCATCATGGGATTCATAGTTTAGGGAAGCACCAGCACTCTTTGTCAAAAAAGGCTGAAGACCGTCTTAAAACTACATTTCCCATGATTGCATAACACTGACCCACGGCAATTAAAGTGGTGTCAAACCACGTTAACTCAACAGTGTAGACGCACCCATAGTCCAATGCTGAGATCATACTGTTTCCTACCAAGTGCTAATGTAGTCAATAATCGGGATTGGGACACTAGCTTTCCAGGCGTGATTGGACTCCAGCCTCCAGTATCCTTGACCATTGACCATGTTGGCCAAGGTAACTGGGAGTTGCAGTCCTAGAGGGTGTGAATCGCTTTTATCACAATCGAAAGGATGTGTTTTGGCCAAACAATAGCTGGAAGGAAGCCGAAGCTGTTGGATTCATTTTGTGCTGCACAAAAATATGACCTGTATTGATTGTGTCCTGTAGATTAGCTCTCAAAATAATTGTCAGTTTTGAATAGTTACTCAAGTTTCTAGTCCTCATGACAAAAGTGACTGCTTACTACTCTGAGCAGTGATTGATTTCAGCTGGTTTTGGTGTGAAACTCATACTCTGGAGGCCTGGGTTCGAATCCCTGCTTGGCTATGGAAACCCACCGGGTGACCTTGGGTGTGTCACACTATCTCGACCTCAAAGGAGAGCGAAGACAAGTCATAAATAATGCAACAAAGCCCCTGGTAATCTATCTATCTGGAGGATTGCTGGGAGTTGCAGTCCAGTAATAAGAAATTGGAAATATGCAGGGATTGGGATGCTCTCAAGAAATCCAAGGAGAAGAAAACTTGCAGCTTGGAAGCAGTGCATTTGGATTACCCTCCTCTCCTAAAGGGCTGTGTCTAGGGGATGCTGGGAGCTGTAGTCCGGAAGAGAGTATGGATATGCTATTGTGTGTTTTGTTTGCTAGGGGGAATCGTTTTGCGCATGTGCTGTAGCATCTTTTTGCTTTTTTTGGACTTTTAAAGTCCCTTCTGTTGCATTTTTCAGTATTTTTATGAGTCATGGTCGCTCGTTGGCCTAATAGGTGTGTTGTGTCCAAATTTCGTGTCAATTGGTCTAATGTTAATCCCACAAACGAATCTATTTATATATTTATTTATTTACAGTAATTATATTCCACCCTTCCCACCCCTCAGGGGACTCAGAGCGGATTACAACGTACATATACATGGCAAACATTCAATGCCATAGGCACACAACATATATAGACAGACCCACAGAGGCTATTTAACATTCCAGCTTTTTCATGAGGGTATTCTGGCCACCAGGGGAGCTGTCACTTCACCGTCCATTTGTGACACTGATGAAGTACTTCCTCATTCTTTGCATGCTTGCTGGAGATTTTTATAGCATCGTAAATTAGCCTTCCTGAATAAGCAGTACCTAAATTTCCTACTTGACAGATGTAACTGTCTTTCGGGCTGCAAAGGTCGACAGCAAGCTACACAAATTGGTCGGAGGCTCACTCCGACCCGGGCTAGCTTTAAACTCATGGCCTTTTGGTCAGTAGTGATCTTAATGCTGCTAACTCCCAACCACAGTCCTGATTTATCTATATAAATAAAAACTTTACACACACACACACACACACACACACACACATATATATATAGAGAGAGATATGATGATTCTATGAGAGCCATCAGACCTTTTTCGGTAGCCTCCAAATCAAGAAAGGCACAAGATCCTGTCTCACTTGGAAGCTAGATACAGTTAGTATTTGGATATTGGATATATAAAAAGGCACTAGATCCTGTCTCATTTGGAAACTATCTAGAGTTAGTATTTGGATAGGAGACCAGCAATGAAGACTAGGTATTTCACAGCCACTTCTGAGTATTCCTTTCCTCAGAAAACCCTGTGAGATTCGTACGGTCTCCTAAAGTCAACTGGCAACTTTGAAGGTTGCCAAATAACACCCACAATGCAAGGAAGTCCACCAGATAGTCTGTTCAGTTGTGAAACGTCTCTTACCGTCAGGAAGTGTGTCCTGTTATTTACCTAGATTTTCCTTTCTTGTAGTTCGAAGCAATTGACTTGAGTCGTATTCTCTGGAGAAGCAAAAAAAGACAAACAAACCCCTCTAAAGCCTAGGATTTTTGGAGATGGTTATCATAGTGTTTCCCAATCCACTCTTCTGTAGCTGAAACATGCCCTTCTCCCTCAACCAGTCTTTGTGGGGTGTGGTTTCCAGGCATTTTACCATCTCCTCTAGATATATCCCAGATTGCTGTTCTCCTCCTTAGCTTTACGCAGAATTCATAATTTACGCAGGGTTCCGTCCTGGGCCCGGTCCTGTTCAACATCTTTATTAATGACTTAGATGAAGGGCTAGAAGGCAGGATCATCAAGTTTGCAGACGACACCAAATTGGGAGGAATAGCCAATAGTCCAGGGGACAGGAGCAGGATTCAAAACGATCTTGACAGATTAGAGAGATGGGCCAAAACTAACAAAATGAAGTTCAACAGTGACAAATGCAAGATACTCCACTTGGCAGGAAAAACGAAATGCAAAGATACAGAAGGGGTGACGCCTGGCTCGAGAGCAGTACGTGTGAAAAAGATCTTGGAGTCCTCGTGGACAACAAGTTAAACATGAGCCAACAATGTGATGTGGCGGCAAAAAAAGCCAATGGGATTTTGGCCTGCATCAATAGGAGCATAGTGTCTAGATCTAGGGAAGTATGCTACCCCTCTATTCCGCTTTGGTTAGACCACACCTGGAATATTGTGTCCAATTCTGGGCACCACAATTCAAGAGAGATAGTGACAAGCTGGAATGTGTCCAGAGGAGGGCGACTAAAATGATCAAGGGTCTGGAGAACAAGCCCTATGAGGAGCGGCTTAAGGAGCTGGGCATGTTTAGCCTAAAGAAGAGAAGCTGAGAGGAGATATGATAGCCATGTATAAATATGTGAGAGGAAGCCACAGGGAGGAGGGAGCAAGCTTGTTTTCTGCTTCCCTGGAGACTAGGACACGAAACAATGGCTTCAAACTACAAGAAAGGAGATTCCATCTGAACATGAGGAAGAACTTCCTGACTGTGAGAGCCGTTCAGCAGTGGAACTCTCTGCCCCGGAGTGTGGTGGAGGCTCCTTCTTTGGAAGCTTTTAAACAGAGGCTGGATGGCCATCTGTCAGGGGTGATTTGAATGCAATATTCCTGCTTCTTGGCAGAATGGGTTGGGCTGGATGGCCCAGGAGGTCTCTTCCAACTCTTTGATTCTATGATTCTATGAATCCGTCCTAGGGTCTTCTGGGCAAGATGTATTCAGAGGCAGGTTGCATTTGCTTTCCTGTGAGATTGAGAGAGTGTGACTTGTCCAAGGACACACAGTAGGTTTTTATAGCTCAGTGGGTATTACAGCCTTCCCTCAATATCCACGTATTTTGCACCCACAGAGTCAACCATCTATGTCTTGAAAGTATTCAAAACATTTCCAAAAAGCAAATCTTGATTTTGGGAATCTATATAAATAAAAATGTAAGTGTCCATTTGTGAGTGACCTCAAATCTACCAAAATACTTCACTTATTGCTTTGAAATTTGGACACAATGTAGCATTCGAGCAGGCAAATGTTCTTATGTGTTCACATACCTACTATTATATAGATGTCACATCTGTGACAGGTAAAAACATGCTTGGCATCAGAAACAGTGCCATCTGCTGGACATCCAACCAACACATTGCAACCAACCCCATCAGGGTTGGAGCTGTCATTAGGGATTCGCTACCTGGTCAGAGAGAGGGCTGAGGCAAAGGCATAGAGGACGGAGGGAAGGAGTTAGGCCCAGAAGGAAGGAAGGATTGAATGGTAGGAAGGGAGAGATAGATAGAAGGGAAAGGAAGGAAAGGGATTCCCCAAAACACACTAATCATTATTATATAGACCAGTATAATTATCATCATCATCATTACATCATCATCATCATCATCATTATTATTATTATTATTATTATTTAGACCAGTGGATCTCAACTTTCCCAATACCACGACCCCTTAATATGACCATGTTGTGGTGACCCCCAACTATAACATTATTTTTATTGTTACTTCATAACTGTACTTTTGTTACTGTTTTGAGTCGTAAATATCAGAGATGCAGAATGTATTTTTACATTGGACCAAATTTGGCACAAATACCCAATACGCCCAAATTTGGGGCTGATTTTGTCATTTGGGAGTTGTAGTTGCTGGAATTTATAGTTCACTTTCACTCAAAGATCATTCTGAACTCCACCAAGGATGAAATCAAACCAAACTGGGCATACAGAACTCCCATGATCAACAGAAAATACTGCAAGGGTTTGGTTGGCATTTACCTTGAGCTTTGGAGTTGTAGTTCATCTCCATCCAGAGAACACTGTGGACTCAAACAATGATGGATCTGGACCAAACTCAACATGAATACTCAATATGTCCAAATGTGAACACTGGTGGAGCTTGGGGGAAATAGAGCTTGACATTTGGGAGTTGACGTTGCTAGGATTTATATGTCAGCTACAATCAAAGAGCATTCTGAACTCCACCAATGATGGTATTGAAACAAACTTAACACACAGAACTCCCTTGACTTACAGAAAATATTGGAAGGGTTGCGTGCGCATTGAATTTGAGTTTTGGAGTTGTAGTTCACCATATGTCCAAATGTGAACATGGGGGAGGGGGGGATTAGGGAAAATAGACCTTCACATTTGGGAATTGTTGCTGGGATTTATAGTTCACTTACAATCAAGGAGCATTCTGAACTCCACCAACGATAGAATTGGGCCAAAATTCCCACATAGCACCCCCATGGACAACAGAAAAAAACTGTTTTTTCTGATGGTCTTTGGTGCCCCCCCTTGCGACTCCTAAGTTGGTATAGATTATATAGGCCAGTATTATTATTTACACCATTATTATTATTATTATTATTATTATTATTATTATTATTATTATTACTGTTATTATTATTATTACACAGACAATGGAACAACAAAATATTGTATACCCACAAGCATTATGAAATTACATATATTGGAAACCAGCTCTTTCTCTTTCCTTTTTTCCCCATTTAACCAGACTGGGCCAAAACAACGTGTGGCCGGGTACTGCTAGTTTTATATAAGGGTTATCCTTTTACTTCCAGTATGTCATTGTATATAGTAGGAACCCCCATTGCGCAGTGGGTTAAACCCTTGTGCTGGCAGGACTGAAGACCGACAGGTTGCAGGTTCGAATCCGGGGAGAGCGCAGATGAGCTCCCTCTATCAGCTCCAGCTCCTCATGTGGGGACCAAGAGAGAAGCCTCCCACATGGATGGTAAAACATCAAAAACATCCAGTCATCCCATGGGCAATGTTCTTGCAGATGGCCAATTCTCTCACACCAGAAGCGACTTGCAGTTTCTCAAGTCGATCCTAACACAAAGAAAAAAGTATGGTCAATGGGACTTGACCATCTAAGGATTTTGTTATCCATGGAGGTCTTGGAACCAAAGTACTGTTCTGTATTCAAATTTTGATCTCAAAACTCAAATAATGCCATGCTTTCTCACACAGTGCAGATCTATCCCTGATATTAAAAGCCGCTTTCTGCTTCCTAATATTTTGCATTTGCCGTATGTTCCCTGGATTAGAGCCAGGCAGATTGCATATAGTGGCAGAGCAAGAGAGCGATATTCTCATTTGGTGCCCAACAGGGAACATTTAATGTGAACTGTTTGTCCTTTTATTGTGAGCATGTTTGCTCCATGATCTCTGTATTTTTCTCTGTTGGCAAGAGAAACTCCTCTGGTGTAAACGGACATGGGGAAATCAGTGTTTGGAAAGAACTGCATATCATGAGAACAGTTCCTTTTCTTGGACTACAACTCCTAGGTTTCCTCAGCTATGCGACTTCTAGCTTTGCTGGCTGGCAGACTTGGGAGTTCTGATCCCCCAAAAGTAACTTTATTCCTACATCCTGCTGCTAGTGTAAAATCTAAACCTACTGCCAGGAAACTGTATGGCAAGAGACGTCAAGACAGCCTTTCCCTCCAGCTGTGCAAGACTTCAGTTCCCATTATCCACAACTAGCATGGTTTCCAGATCTGTGACCACTTTGTTCCCCTTACTTTGGATACATCGTCAGTATACTTGAATTGTGGTGCCCAAAACTGGACTCCCATCTTCCAGCTGAGGTCTGACCAAAGAAAAATAGAGTGGGATTATTATTTCCTGAGAGTTAGGCACTAGGCTTGGGCAATCCATGGTTCTAAATGGTTCTAAAGTACTTACAAAACTAAAGTTCTGGTGGTGAAAATTTCAGAACTCTAACAAAACTCTCAAAATTTCATAATAAATGGCAGTTCTAATTGGTTCTGTCATTAAAATCACCAATAATGAAATAATAATTAAATTTTGAAAGTTTTGTTAGAGTTCTGAAATTTTCACCACCACAACTTTAGTTTTGTAAGTACTTTAGAACCATTTAGAACCATGGATTGCCCAAGCCTATTAGGCACTATAATATTGTTGCAGTCTGGAATCACAATGCTTTTTCCAGCTGCCACATCACACTGTTGACTCATGTTCAGCTTGTGGTCTACTAAGACTCCTAGATCACTTTCCCATGTATCATTTTCAAGTCAGGTGCCACCCTTCTTCTCCCTTTGCATTTCATCTTTGCTGCTTAATCAAATTATATAATCCTTAATGCTGTACACTACATAACTTTATGTAATATATAATACAGTGTTTCTCAACCTGCGTGTCGAGACCCCAGCAGGGGTCACAAGGGGGTGTTAGATGGGTCGCCAATGATCACCAGGAAAAACAGTATTTTCCGTTGGTCATGGGGGTTCTGTGTGGGAAGTTTGGCCCAATTCTATCATTGGAGGGGTTCAGAATGCTCTTTGATTGTAGGTGAACTATAAATCCCAGAAACTACAACTCCCAAATGTCAAGGACTATTTCCCCCAAATTCCAATAGTATTCACATTCAGGCATATTGGGTATTCATGCCAGGTTTGGTCCAGATCCATCATTGTTTGAGTCCACAGTGCTCTCTGGATGTAGTTGAACTACAACTCCCAAACTCAAGGTCAATGCCCACCAAACACTTCCAGTATTTTCTCCTGGTCATGGGAGTTCTGTGTGCCAAACTTGGTTCAATTCCATCGTTGGTGGAATTCAGAATGCTCTTTGATTGTAGGTGAACTATAAATTCCAGTAACTACAGTCAATTAGAACCAATGCCCTCAAAGCCAGAATTGAAAAGTGGACAACAGATCCCAAATGTAGACTCTGCAAGGAAGCGGACAAAACGATAGATCACATCCTCAGCTGCTGCAAGAAGATCACGCAGACAGACTATAAGCAGAGGCACAACACTGTAGCTCAGATTATTCATTAGAACCTGTGCCACAAATACCATCTGCCTGGACAAAGAACTGGTGGGATCACAAGCCTAAAAAAAGTTACAGAAAATGAACACATCAAACTACTCTGGGACTTACGAATTCAGACTCACAGAGTTTTGGACCACAATACTCCTGACCTCACGATCGTGTTAAAAAAACAAAGTATGGATCGTTGATGTTGCAATCCCAGGCAATAGCCGGATTGAAGAGAAACAACCGGAAAAGCTGACACAATATGAGTCTCCTTGTGGGAGAAGGGCGGGGTAGAAATGAAGGAAATAAATAAATAATAAAAAATTAAAGATCAAACTGCAAAGACTCTGGCACAAGCTAGTCAAGGTGGTCCCAGCAGCGATTGGCACACTGTGTGCAGTGCCTAAAGATCTTGGCCTGCACTTAAACACAATCGGCGCTGACAAAATTACCATCTGCCAGCTGCAAAAGGCCTCCTTACTGGGATCTGCACGCATTATTCGCCGATACATCACACAGTCCTAGACACTTGGGAAGTGTCTGATGTGTGATCCAATACAACAGCCAGCACAGTAATCTTGTTTGCTGTGTACTAGTCTTGTGTTTCTAATAATAATAATAATAATGATGATGATGTGACAATGCCCATTGGGACTGATGTGCACTGGTCCAGTTGTGCATCAGGACACAAGCTAGAAAGTGTCGATTTGAATGGGTACAGCCCAAAGCACACCAGGACACTATTGTCTGGTGACGTAACTTTGCGATTCACAACAGGTTTCCTAATATCTCTGCTACATAGCTATGCATTATACCAGTGGTTCCCAACCTTTCTAATGCCGCAACCCCTTAATACAGTTCCGCTTGTTGTGGTGACCCCCAACCATAACATTATTTTTGTTGCTACTTCATAACTGAAATTTTGCTACAGTTCTGAATCGTAATGTAAATATTGGGTGTGCAGGATGTATTTTCATTCACTGGACCTAATTTGGCACAAATACCCAATACACCTAAATATGAATACTGGTGGAGTTGGGGCGGGGGGGAGGGGGTGTTGATATTTGTCATTGGTGTCAGGAGAGAATGCTTCTGGAACATAGCCATACAGCCCGAAAGACTTACAGCAACCAAAATAATTAAGGGTGAAAGAATGGAAGGAGAGGGTGCAAAAGGGACAGCTCTTCCTGAACAAATTCTGCAAAGAAAGCCTGTGACAGGGTCATCATAAGCCAGAAATAACTTAAAGGCACACAGGAACAAGCAAATTGACAGCGGCATTGATGTAGATCTGGCTTCAAACAGCTTGGTTTAGATGGGGTTTTTTTTCCTTGAGGCTTTTAGAGCAGAAAACAGAAGAATTATAGAATCTCGCAGCACCTTTCAAGACTGAACATGAGCTTGTGAGGATGTCAATCCATTTCTTGAGATGTGTGATGAAGGAGAAAATTAACACAGCAGGTTTGCCATCAATTTGTTTCAGGCTCAATGCAAGCCTGTAAATGAGAGACCTCCATTGCACTTGTGGGTTTTTTTATTCAGTCAATCTATCCCTAATACCTTGTTTCCCAGAAAATAAGAGCTAACTGGAAAATAAGCATGTTTTTCAGGATGCTCGTAATCTTAGACTGACCCTAAAATAAGTCCTAGCTAAGATTGTCAGACAATTAGCAGTTTTTTTGCCCCTTGTAACACACAACTGATGCACTAAATTATAAAATAATAATATTAATATGTAATTAAATGTAATAATATTGACATTAATGCTTAAGATAAATAATTAAAGGGGATGTCTTAAATTGGTCTTCCAATTAAAGCCCTGGCAGACTGCGCAAAAAGAATCTGCGAAGCCCACCTTCTCCAAGTCGTCTCTGGTTTCATCTATGCTGATGATCGTGCCATTACCGCTCAAGCAGGGAGCTTTGAGATGGTTGAACAGAAGCTCTCCGAAGCTCTAGGTGCTCTTACTGCCTATTACAGGGAAAACCAACTGATCCCTAATCCATCTAAAACACAGACATGCACCTTTCACCTTAAGAACAGACAAGCATCCCGAGCTCTGAGGATTACCTGGGAAGGAATCCCACTGGAGCATTGCAGCACACCCAAATACCTGGGAGTCACTCTGGACCGTGCTCTGACCTACAAGAAGCACTGCCTGAACATCAAGCAAAAAGTGGGCGCTAGAAACAACATCATACGAAAGCTGACTGGCGCAACCTGGGGATCACAACCAGACACAGTGAAGACATCTGCCCTTGCGCTATGCTACTCTGCTGCTGAGTATGCATGCCCAGTGTGGAACACATCTCACCAAAAACAGTGGATGTGGCTCTTAATGAGACATGCTGCATTATCACAGGATGTCTGTGCCCTACACCACTGGAGAAACTACACTGCTTAGCCGGTATTGCACCACCTGACATCTGCGGGAAGTAGCAGTCAATAGTGAAAGGACCAAGGCAGAGACATCTCCAGCTCATCCCCTGTTTGGGTATCAGCCAGCACGTCAACGACTTAAATCAAGAAATAGTTTTCTTAGATCTACAGAGACACTCTCTGGAACACCTCAGCAAGCGAGAGTCCAAAAGTGGCAGGCTCAAACCCAGCACCTCAATCCATGGGTGATACCAGATGAGAGACTCCCCCCTGGGCACACAGAAGACTGGGCGACTTGGAAGGTGCTGAACAGACTGCGCTCTGGCACCACGAGATGCAGAGCCAACCTCGAGAAATGGGGCTACAGGGTGGAATCCTCGGCATGCGAGTGCGGAGAAGAACAAACCACTGACCACCTGCTGCAATGCACCCTGAGCCCTGCCACATGCACAATGGAGGACCTTCTTGCGGCAACACCAGAGGCACTCCAAGTGGCCAGATACTGGTCAAAGGACATTTAACCAACTACCAAGTTTGCAAAATCTCTGTGTGTGTTTTTTTTCTTTTTTCTTTTTAATCCGTGTGTTTGTTTTGCTCTGTTAGAATTGTAATACAATGGTATGGTTGCTGATGACACGATAAATAAATAAATATACCTTCTCCAAGGTGGACTGAACCACCTCAACTGGGCTCTGCATACAGGCCAATGAAGACTCCACCACAAGCATCAGAAGAGTGCTGGCTTTAGCCTATAAAGCCCTAAATGGTTCTGGCCCAGCTTCCCTTTCCGAACGTATCTCTCCTTATGAACCATCTAGGACTCTAAGATCATCTGGGGAGGCCCTGCTTTCGATCCCACCATCTTCACAGATGCATTTGGTAGGGATGAGACACAGGGCCTTCTCAGTGGTGGCCCTTCGGCTGTGGAATGCCCTTCCAAGGGATATTAGATTGGCCCCCTCCCTCCTAACATTTTGTAAAAAAGTTAAAACCTGGCTTTTTGAGCAAGCATTTACAAATGCAGTATAACAGGCAAATATAGATCTATGGAACGACTGGATCAGGGGTCCTCAAACTAAGGCCCGAGGGCTGAATACGGCCCTCCAAAGTTATTTACCCAGCCCTCGCTCAGGGTCAGCCTATGTCTGAAATGACTTTAAAGCATACAACAGCAGCAATCCTATCTCATCAGCCAAAAGCAGACCCACACTTTCCATTGAAATACTAATAAGTTTATATTTGTTAAAATTGTTCTTCATTTTAATTACTGTGTTGTTTTTAAGTGTTTTTGCACTAAATAAAATATGTGCAGTGTGCTTAGGAATTCATTCATGCTTTTTTTCTCCCAAATTATAATCCGGCCCTCCAACTGTTTGAGGTACTGTGATCTGGCCCTCTGTTTAAAAAGTTTGAGGACCCCTGGACTGGATGATGCGTCTGAAAAATGATTTTAGTAAGGCGATGCTGAGGATTTATGTTTTTATTGGTTTTGTATGATTTTTATATTATGTAAAAACCATACAAAACCAACCTGGACATCATTCCATAGATATATAAACCTCCCTTGCCTAGTTTCCAACAGACTTCACAACCTCTGAGGATGCCTGCCATAGATGTGGGCGAAACATCAGGAGAGAATGCTTCTGGAACATGGCCATACAGCCTGGAAAACTCACATCAATCCAGTGATTCTGGCCTAGAAAGCCATTTGACAACACAACTATTTAAGGAAAGCTCCATTCCTGGACATGAGGGATTGGGGCCAGTACTTACTTACTTAGGCGATCCCTCGTAGTCAGAGAATGATGGACCTCCAAATGTAATGTCCTGGTGGTGGGTACGTAGGTGACTGTGGAGCCCTATTCTTGATCTGCATCTTCTCCCATGGTGAGGGCATCGCTTTCCAGGTGGAAGGCGGTCCCAGTCGGGGGTTGGCTTGATGCACCTTCCTCTTAGCATGTTCTCTCTTTTGCCCTCCATTCGTGCCTCTTCAAATTCTACAGCACTGCTGATCACAGCTGACCTCTAGCTGGAGCGCTCAAGGGCCAGGGCTTCCTAGTTCTCGGTGTTTATGCCAGAGTTTTTAAGGTTGGCTCTGAGCCCATCTTTAAATCTCTTTTCCTGTCCTCCAACATTCCACTTTCCGTTCTTGAGTTCGGAATAGGGGCAACAGTTGGGAGATGGTGGTCAGGCATTCAGACAACGTGGCTGGTCCAGCGGAGTTGATGGCGGAGGACCATCGCTTCAATGCTTCTTCCAGCATACTGACATTTGTCCGCTTGTGTTCCCAAGAGATTTGCAGGATTTTTCGGAAGCAGCGCTGGTGGAATTGAGTTTCATGTGACGTCTGTAGATAGTCCACGTCTCGCAGGCGTATAGCAGGGTTGGGAGGAGCAAGCACCTTGGTATCCCTACGGATGTCCTGGTCCCCAAACACTCTTTGCTTCATTCGGGAAAATGCTGCACTCACAGAGCTCAGGCAGTGTTGTATTTCAGTGTCAATGTTGACTTCGGTGGAGAGGTGGCTGCCAAGTTAGTGGCAATTGTCAACATTTTCTACACCATTAAGCTGTAACTCTGGCATTGGAGAGGGATTGGCTGGTGACTGCTGGAACAGCACTTTGGTTTTCTCGATGTTCAATGACAGACTGAATATCTTGTATGCTTCTGCAAAGGTTTTTAGAGAGGCTTGTAGGTCTTCTTCTGAATGCACACAGACGACATTGTTGTTGGGGCCAGGGGTTCTGCAGGAAATGCAGTCACAAGAAACGCAGATTGAAAATTAGGGTTTGGAGAGTCAATGATGATGTTCCAGAAGAAGATAATATGACCATATTTGAATAAATGTAAATTGTTGTACATGAAAAAAATTAAGACATCCTCTGAAATTAAGCCCTAATGCATCTTTTGGAGGAAAAATTCAATCTTATTTTTGGGGAAATATGGTATAGTTGCTCTCTTCTCCTTTTGCTTTCTACCTTACCTGGCATTAAATTGTATTGTTATTGTTTTGCTGTTGTTGTGTTGAGGCCTTGGCCTTTGTAAGCCTCATCGAGTCCTGCGGGAGATGCTAGCGGGGTACAAATAAAGTTTAATAATAATAATAATTATCCTCTTTTCCAGTGAAAAGAGGATAATATTCATCTCATGATATATTGTAGTCTTACAAGACTTTTCACTTTCTCTGCAAAGAGCGTTTGTACCCCACCAAACTACACAATTCTAGCGTCCCATAGAATGCTATGGTATGCTAGAATTGCGTTGTTTGGTGGGGTACAAATATGGCAGGTGAAGTGGTGTCAAAACTGCAATCTTATCAGCATTTGGTGGCACTTAATCTCCAATATATATACATGAACACGATAGTGAGATTGGTTGTGTAGCCCGGGTCCCTCCTGTACAACATCAAAGCATGCATAGTATGCATTTTGTAGTTGCACAGCTTGGCAACATGTGGAAGACTAAGTTTTCCCTCCATGCTGGCGGCCATTTCCTTGGTTTCAAAACCCAGTCCCGACTCGGTTAAATATGCTCCCCTGGCAACAGGTCGGAGCTTGGCTGCTGGCCCCCAAGAGCCAAAGAATGACACTATAAACAAAAGAAGAGTCAAAGTCCATTCTGATTGTGACAG
Source organism: Anolis sagrei ordinatus (assembly GCF_025583915.1). Classification (NCBI taxonomy): domain Eukaryota; kingdom Metazoa; phylum Chordata; class Lepidosauria; order Squamata; family Anolidae; genus Anolis; species Anolis sagrei. The sequence goes on along the minus strand of NW_026846588.1, from coordinate 272,873,794 downwards.
AGCACTTGTTCTCCCAACCTGTTACTGTCAGGAGCTGCCCTTGTTGGCAAGAGCCAGGCAAAAACTCAGCTAAAGAAAATCTGCATCCTAGCTACCCATTTAAAAAAGTGCTCTCTGGCTGTAGGTGAACTACAACTCCAAAATTCAAGGCCAATGCCCACCAAACCCTTCTAGTGTTTTTTGTTGGTCATGGGAGTTCTGTGTGCCAAGTTTGGTTCAATTCCAAATTTGGTTAAGAGTTCTCTTTGATTGTAGGTGAACTATAAATCCCAGCAACTACAACTCCCAAATGACAAAATCAATTTTTTTGAGTGATGGTCGCTCTTTGGGTTAGTAGGTTAGTAGGTGTCTTGTTGCCAAATTTGGTGGCAATTCATCCAAAGGATTTTGAGTTATGATGTCACTCAAAACAAACAGAGCATTTAGATAGATAGATAGATAGATAGATAGATAGATAGATAGATAGATAGATAGATAGACAGATAGACAGATAGACAGGAAGACAGACAGACAGACAGACAGACAGACAGACTGGTATCCACAGTTTATAGAGGGCATTTGGAATTTGCAAGGGCCCACTGTAATTGGATAGTGTGATGAGAACGTTAGTTGCTAACATCCCAAATGTTCACTCAGTGAGATCAGCAATGATAAGTACAGTAAGTGGGAAAGGTTTGCTTACTCTGCATTTGCCTGGGTAAAGAAAGACATCACTTTTTTGCTATGGTGTCCTCAAAGCCACAATAAGATCTTGGAGTCCTCGTGGACAACAAGTTAAACATGAGCCAACAATGCAATGTGGCGGCAAAAAAAGCCAATGGGATTTTGGTCTGCATCAAGAGGAGCGTAGTGTCTAGATCTAGGGAAGTCATGCTACCCCTCCATTCTGCTTTGGTTAGACCACACCTGGAATATTGTGTCCAATTCTGGGCACCACAACTCAAGAGAGATATTGACAAGCTGGAATGTGTCCAGAGGAGGGAGACTAAAATGATCAAGGGTCTGCAGAACAAGCCCTATGAGGAGCGGCTTAAGGAGCTGGGCATGTTTAGCCTGAAGAAGAGAAGGCTGAGAGGAGATATGATAGCCATGTATAAATATGTGAGAGGAAGCCACAGGGAGGAGGAGGGAGCAATCTTGTTTTCAGCTTCCCTGGAGATTAGGACACGAATCAATGGCTTCAAACTACAAGAGAGGAGATTCCATTTGAACATGAGGAAGAACTTCCTGACTGTGAGAGCCGTTCAGCGGTGGAACTCTCTGCCCCGGAGTGTGGTGGGGGCTCCTTCTTTGGAAGCTTTTAAACAGAGGCTGGGTGGCCATCTGTCAGGGGTGATTTGAATGCAATATTCCTGCTTCTTGGCAGAATGGGGTAGGACTGGATGGCCCATGAGGTCTCTTCCAACTCTTTGATTCTATGATTCTAAGAGTTGCCCAAGCCATTGTATTTCCAATTTCTATATATGGTTGTGAAAGTAGGGCAGTGAAGAAAGCTGATAAGATGAAAATCAACTCATTTGAAATGTAGTGCTGGAGTTCTAAGGATACCGTGGACTCCTAAAAAGACAAATAAATGGGTCATAGAACAAATTCATCCTGAACCTTCCCTAGAGGACTTTTCCAAGAGGACTTAAAGCAAGGGTGTTGTATTTGAGAGTTTTGGGCACATATTCCATGAAGGAATATGTGGAGAACTTTTAGATCCATCCCTATTACTGAAGGCCCAAGTGGGCTTTGTCTTAGTGTTAATTGGTCTGTCAACAACAGCCTAGCCTCAATAGTTGATACACTGGTCATCTCCCACTTAGACTACTGCAGCGCATTCTGTGTGGGGCAGCCCTTGAAGACGAGACTGCATCAATATGATGATCAAGGGGATAGTCCCACTTTATTCTGCTTCGGTTGGAATAATAGTGTCCAGTTCTGGACATCACAACTCAAGGAGATGGGCATGCTGGTCAGAGGTCTGGAAACCATGAATCCTCACGAGGAGCACCTTCAGGAGCTCAGTCTGTTTCAACTGGAGAAGAGAAGGTCAAGAAGGGAGACGAAAGCCATGATTAAATATCTGAATAGATGTCATATTGAAGACCAGGCTTTTTTCTGCTGTTCAAGAGACAAGGACATGGACTAATTTATTCAAATCATAGGAAAAGAGATTCCACATAAACGTTAGGAAGAACTTCTTAATGGTAAGAGCTGTTTGATATTGAAATATGCTATTGCTTTAGAGCAGTTGTTCTCAACCTTAGAATCATAGAATCATAGAGTTGGAAGAGACCTCATGGGCCATCCAGTCCAACCCCATTTTGCAAAGAAGTAGGAAAATTGCACTCAAAGCACTGTGTTAAGGGGTTGCAGCATTAGGAAGGTTGCATTAAAAGCAACCTTCCTAATGCTGGAGCCCTTTAATACAGTTCCTCATGTTATGGTGACCCCCAACCCTAACATTATTATCATTGCTACTTCATAACTATTTATTTCTTCTATTGTCTATTGTCGAAGGCTTTCATGGTCGGAATCACTGGGTTGTTGTTGTTTATTTATTTATTATTTATCGTGTCGGGAGCAAACCAAACAGTTGTATTGCATTTTTAACAAACAAACAAACAAACAAAGCTTGGTAGTTGATTAAATGTCCTTTGACCAGTAGCTGGTCACTTGGAGTGCCTCTGGTGTCACTATAAGAAGGTCCTCCATTGTGCATGTAGCAGGGCTCAGGTTGCATTTCAGCAGGTGGTCTGTAGTTTGCTCTTCTCCACACTCGCACATGTCGTGGATTCCACTTTGTGGCCCCATTTCTAAAGGTTGGCTCTGCATCTCGTGGTGCCAGAGCACAGTCTGTTCAGCGCCTTCTAAGTCACCCAGTCCTCTGTATGCCCAGGGGGGTATCAGCCATTGGTTGAGGTTCTGGGTTTGAGCCTGCCACTTTTGGATTCTCGCTTGCTGGGGTGTTCCAGCGAGTGTCTCTGTAGATCTTAGAAAACTATTTCTTGATTTAAGTCGTTGGCGTGCTGGCTGATACCCAAACAGGGGATGGGCCAGAGTTGTCACTGCCTTAGTCCTTTCATTATAGGCTGCTACTTCCCGGCGGATGTCAGGTGGTGCAATACTGGCTAAACTTCATAACTGTAATTTTGCTACTGTTATGAATCATAATGCAAATATCTCAGATACAGGGTGTATTTTCATTCACTGGACCAAATTTGGCATAAATACCTGATACACCCAAATTTGAATACTGGTGGGGTTGAGAGGATTGATTTTGTCATTTGGGAGTTATAGTTGCTGGGATTTATAGTTCACCTACAATCAAAGAGCATTCTGAACTCCACCAACGATGGAATTGACCCAATATTGGCACACAGAACCCTCCTGACCAACAGAAAATACTGGAAAGGTTTGGTGGGCATTGACCTTGTGTATTGGAATTGTAGTTCACCTACATCCAGAGAGCACTGTGGACTCAAACAATCATGGATCTGGACCAAATTTGGCACGAATACTCAATATGCCCAAATCTGAACACTGATGGAATTTGGGGGAAATATACCTTGTCACTTGGGAGTTGCAGTTGCTGGGATTTATAGTTAATCTACAATCACAGAGCACTCTGAACCCAGCCCACAATGTATTTGTACCAAACTTGGCACACTACCTACATGGCCAACATTGAATACTGGTGGGGTTGGGGGGATGTTTTTGAATTCTGGGAGTTGTAGTTCACCAACACTAAAAAGGACAGGAGAGATCTTCAGCCTTCCCTGCCAAAAGTGTTCCTAGGACTATCTGAAATACTATTCCCTTTTTATTTAGACACTCTTTTCCCATGCCCCCCTAATCTACCTTTCCTAACCCTTAACTTCCCCTTTCTCCATTTTGGATTAGTATGTACTATAAACTTTCAATAAAATATATTTAAAAGAAATATGCATTTTCTGACGGTCTTTGGCGACCCCTCTGAAACCCTCTCATGACCTCTATAGGGATCCGGACCTCTAGGTTGAGAACCACTGTTCTACCTTACCAAAAATGATTTTATTTTCTAATGAGGCATCTCATGATATGTCCAAAGTACGTCAGCCTCACTTAGGCAATCTTGGCTTCTAGGGAGAGTTAAGACCTGATTTGCTTTAGGACTGATTGATTTGTCTTAGCCTTAACTTGATGACAAGGCTGGATTACAACACAACGATGTGGCAAAGGTGTTGCCCACCTTAGAGGTGTTTCCTCATCTGAACAATCAACGATGCATTTATTTTTAGCCGGTTCGTTTGCAATTATGTACATGGATCTCTACTCAAAGGTGAAATGTTCAGTGAAGAAATATGATGACTAAGTACACATTGAGTCTTTGCTCTGGCTTTCTGACTCACCTTCAGCAATACAGGAATAACAAAACTACTTATCTGAGCGTTGGTATCAAGTACTGTGTCAGAAGCTCATTTTGCTGAATTAAATATTCCAGGCTGAATGTTTAGATTGTAATTTTTAATGCTCCCTCATTGTGCGCCAAACACAAGTGTGAATCTGCACTTTCTGTCCTCTTCGTCGTGGTTTGCTATTGAAATTTACAAACATTTTTCAATTGTGCAAAACTTGAGCTGTTGCTGTTTGGTGAGGCACCGGCATTCTTTGACAGGGACGACTAAAGATGGGTTGTTGTAGTTTTTTCGGGCTATATGGCCATGTTACATTCAGCAAAGGACAAGAGCGATCCTCTCACCTCTGCAGGAGTCTACCGTATACCATGCAGCTGTGGACAAGTCTACAGAGGGACCACCAAATGCAGCAGCAGCATTGCCCAAACACGAATCCAGGGACATGAAAGGCACTGCAGACTACTTCAGCCAGAGAAATCTGCCATAGCAGAGCACCTGATGAACCAACCTGGACACAGCATATTATTTGAGAACACAGAAATGCTGGACCACACCAACAACCATCATGTCAGACTACACAGAGAAGCCATAGAAATCCACAAGCATGTGGACAATTTCAACAGAAAGGAGGAACCCATGAAAATGAACAAAATCTGGCTACTAGTATTAAAAAAGTCTAAAATTAAAACAGCAGAGGGAAAACAATACGGGACATCTAATCACCTCTCAACAAAAGATTGCCTCAGGCATTGCCAGGCCATCAAATGCTAATCAAGGTGGTGAACAAACGGGCACATTCTACCACATGTGGTGGACATGCAAAGAAACAACTAAGTTCTGGGCATCTATCCATGAGGAATTACAAAAGATATTGAAGAGGAAGTTCAAAAAGAAACCTGAGTATTATTTGTTAGGATTTACGGACTCAGACTTTAAATTGGAGGAGAATGAAGATAAATTATTCACATATTTTACTACAGCGGCAAGGATTATTTTTGCCAAATATTGGAAAAATGAACAGATCCCGACCATTGAAGAATGGTTGGAGAAAGTCAAAGAAATAAGAGACATGGACGAATTAACATTTTTGATGAGAAGAAATACCGGAAACCGTTAAAGAGGACAGATTGGTCCTTTTTCTATGACTATGAAAAGAAATTCAGAAAAGCATTAGAGGACAAGAATAGATAAGTAAGTAGAAGAAGTAGTAAGAGAAGATCCTGAGGCTGGAGTGGAAGTCATTTTAGAATAGTTTAGGTTTTTGTTTAGGGCCCCCCCCCTTTTTTTTCTCTTCCTTTTTCTCCTTTTTTTCCCCTACTTTTCTATCTTCTTTGTTATTGTTCCCCCTCTTTCCTTGTGTTGGTTTGTAAAATGTTTAATAAAAAATTATTTTAAAAAAATGCTAATCAAGGTGGTCAGTTGAAACATTCACACCTAGCTCCAGAAGACAAGAGTTCTTTGTCCCACCCTGGTCATTCCACAGATATATAAACCCGCTTTCCTAGTTCCAACAGACCTCACTACCTCTGAGGATGCTTGCCATAGATGCAGGCGAAACGTCAGGAGAGAATGCCTCTAGAACATGGCCATATAGCCCAAAAAAACCCTACAACAACCCAGTGATTCTGGCCATGAAAGCCTTCGACAATACATAAAAACCTTGTAAAACTTCCGCTCCCGTCAGTCCGTATCACTGAGCCATAGACGTAAAGTGTATTTTGGATTTTGGCTTCTGGATAAGTGAATCTCAACCTGTAGGTTTCCAAAAACCTTCCAAGATAGAATCTCTGCAGGGTTTCCATAAGTTAGAAACGATTTGAAGGCACACAACAGATGCACCTACACTGTAGAATTAATGCCGTTTGACACAACTGTAATTGCAATGGCTCGATGCTATGAAATCATGGAAGCTGTGGTTTAACAAGGTTATTATTTCGTATCAAAAGCATTGCATAAATTAGCCTTCTCTGCCACCAAACTACAACTCCAAAGATTTCCATGGCATTGAGATATGACAATTAAAGTGGTGTCAAACTGCATTAATTCTACAGTGTAGATGCAGCAAAGAACAATGAAAGAGGAGGAAGAAACCTTGCTCCGTCTTCCATTCTGACATTCTTTTAGAAATCTAATTACTGTTATGGTTCTCCTAGCAGATCTTTTCCCGACAATAGATTTTTTTACTTCGTATTTTATTAACAACAAGGGGGACATCTGAACTGCAGAATGAAATCATAGAAGTTGTAGATCGATGAGGCACAAGTACTTTGGGGCAGTGACCTTGGAAAACTACAGTTCCCATGATTTCATAGTACCTAAAAAAGTGTCAAACAGCATTAACTTCACAGTCTAGATCAGGCATGGGCAAACTGCGGCCCTCCAGGTGTTTCGGACTTCAACCCCCACAACCCCCCTACCGGCTGTTAGGAATTGTGGGAGTTGAAATCCGAAACACCTGGAGGGCCGAAGTTTGCCCATTCTTGGTGTAGATGCACCTGCAATTTGGCTCCTGATCTCTAAGGGATTTCTTTACCTTGGTGTGCTTTATTCACTTTGGAAAACAGCAATAACAAATTTGTTTTAAGGGTGGTTATTTTCCTTTGGAGGCACACTGAGGTTTGAAAAGTTTCCCATGAACAGGTGGATGAATGCAGTGAGTCATAGTTTTTCATTGTTCTGTGTGATTAAAGGAGAGAAAACACACAGAGAGGGGAAAAGTCCTCCTCTGTGTGCATAACAACAACCAGTTTGTGTTTGACTAGAAGGAGGGAGCGGAGCCATGTGGTTTAGCAAACGTGAGTAACAGATGAGAGAAGAGATATTGGGAACTACAACTAAGCATTTCTTTGCTTAATAGTGGGTGCATCTACACAGTAGAATTAATGCCTTTTGACCACAACAATTCAATTCTGTGAAATCCCAGGTGTTGCAGTTTGTGACTCGATAGTGCTGTCACACTGCATTAATTCTACAGCATAGATAATATATACTTTACTAGCCATCCCATGCCACGCATTGCTGTGGCCCAGTCTGGTGATCTGGAAAATAAAATAACGAGAAAGTGTTGGTTTTCAATATATGTAATGTCTTTATGCTTTGTGAGTAAACAGTATTTCTTGCTGTTTCTTTGTCAGTGCTTTATTTCTCGTGTCAGGGCAACCAGTCAATTATATTACATTTCTAACAGAACAAAGCAAACAAACAGACAAAATACAAAATTTGTGAGTTTGGTAGTTGATTAAATGTCCTTTGACCGGTATCTGGCCACTTGGAGTGCTTCTGGTGTTGCTGCAAGAAGGTCCTCCATGGTGCATGTGGCAGGGCTCAGGTTGCATTGCAGCAGGTGGTCAGTGGTTTGCTCCTCTCCGCACTCGCATGTCGAGGATTCCACTTTGTAGCCCCATTTCTGAAGGTTGGCTCTGCATCTCGTGGTGCCAGAGCGCAGTCTGTTCAGCGCCTTCCAAGTCGCCCAGTCTTCTGTGTGCCCAGGGGGGAGTCTCTCATTTGGTATCAGCCATGGGTTGAGGTTCTGGGTTTGAGCCTGCCACTTTTGGACTCTCGCTTGCTGAGGTGTGTCTCTGTAGATCTAAGAAAACTATGTCTTGATTTAAGTCGTTGACGTGCTGGCTGATACCCAAACAGTGGATGAGCTGGAGATGTCTCTGCCTTGGTCCTTTCACTATTGGCTGCTACTTCCCGGCGGATGTCAGGTGGTGCAATACCGGCTAAGCAGTGTAATTTCTCCAGTGGTGTAGGGCGCAGGCACCCCATGATAATGCGGCATGTCTCATTAAGAGCCACATCCACTGTTAGCAACAGGTGATAACCAGACAATAATCCAAATATCTCATAAAGTTCAAGAGGTGACAAATGCCAGGAACAGCCGGAAATCACAGGCACAGCATAAGTCCGCAATCCAGAAGGTATAACTAGTAAAACTTCCAGGATATTTAAATTCAAAATCAAAGCTTGACTTGAACCAGGAACAAGAATACTCAGGCTTAGCTTCTCACTCTAACACAGCATTGCCTGAACTAACCTTAAGGTAAACAACTTGTTGCTTAATAGACACCCATGAAATCATTCGGTTTCCCGTGAATTTCCTTCACACCTTTACCACATAATCTCTCTGAACAATGCAATCTGATTTGTAAATGAAGACTTTTGATGACCTCCATAGCTCCAGGTGGGTTCTCCTGGGAACCATCCTTATCACTCAACTCTTCACTCGATTCCTTATCTGCTGTTGCCATTTCTGACTCCCCTGAATGCCCTTGAGGCCCTGCACTTTCCAAGCCAGTTTACTCACAAAGAACCACCATTTCCCAGACTTAAATTTCCAAGACTTGAGAACCCATCACTTTGTGCCACAGGAAAGCTCACAATCCTCTTTAAATCATCAGTTAAACCATCAGCCTCTGGTTGATCTACAACACATAGTGCTGAACATTTGGACAGCCCCATTATCTACACAGATGGATTTTCTCTCCCTTATTGTTTCCTCCACCCTTTTCATTCTTCTTTTCATCCACCCCTTTTGATAGTTTTGGCAAGGTTGGACCTTAAAGCCTAAAGATACACACAGCTGTTTAACTTCCTATGCTTGCTTATGCCCTTTTTTCCAGATATGTACTTACATTGAACTACAAAACCAAAACATGTGCTACACTATTGACTTTGGATACATTTGCACTGTAGAATTAATTCGGTTTGACACCAGTTAAACTGCCATGGCTCAGCACCATGGTTGGAGATCCATTTCATGTACAAAACTATTTAAAACATTGCATAACATTACCTTCAGGCAGCAGGTATAAAGGGTTTATGAAACTTACGAGGAATTTCATGTTTAGACTTGGGTAACATCTCAGAGATGTTTCATATATGCAAATGAAGGGATTCCAAAATCTCAGATCCAGATCCCATATATTTCAGGTAAAGGATAGTCAACCTTTTCCTGTTTTCTAAAAGGCCTTTCATGCACTGGAAACAGCAAAAGTAAGGCAACAAAATCCCCCCATGCTCCTCAGAGCAGTGTTTCTTAACCTGGGAGTCGGGACCCCTGGGGCATGATGAGGTTTCAGATGAGTCACCAAAGACCATCAGAAAACATATATATTTCTGATGGTCATAGGAACCCCTTTGGCAAAGAAGGCTGAAGATCTCTCTGCCTGTCCTTTTCTTCCGTTTTGGAAACAGACGGCAAATCCTCCCACCAAAAGCCCTCCTCTGCTGTGATTGACCAGCCTCTCAGCCAAGGGGAGGGCTGTTTGTGAGACTCCAAGCAGGGAGGGGAGAGCAGGTGTGTTTGGCACATGGCAGTGTAGTGTGCATGTGCGGGCAAGGGAGAGCGTGCGAGGCTGGAGGGAAGCTCATGCTAGGGAATCCCTTCAAGGTATGGGGGTTTTGTGTGGGAAGTTTGGCCCAATTATATCATTGGTGGGGTTCAGAATTCTCTTTGATTGTAGGTGATTGTAGGCCTTCAGCAGATGGGGAGTTTTCCCACGATATCAGATTAGGCCTCAGCATGGAGGGAGTGAAAGATAGATTAATTAGGGAGTCAGAAATCCCAGCAATTACAACTCCCAAATGTCAAGCTCTATTTTCCCCAAACTCCACAAGTGTTCACATTTGGGCATATTGAGTATTTGTGTCAAGTTTGGTCTAGATCAGTGTTTCTCAGCCTTCCTAATGCCATGACCCCTTAATACAGTTCCTCATGTTGTGGTGACCCCCAACCATAAAATTATTGTCATTGCTACTTTACAACTGTAATTTTGCTACTGTTACGAATCTGATATCCAGGGTGTATTTTCATTCACTGGACCAAATTTTGCACAAATACCCGATATGCCCAAATTTGAATACTGATGGGATGGGGTTGGTGGTGTTGATTTTGTCATTTGGGAGTTGTAGTTGCTGGGATTCATAGTTCACCTACAATCAAAGAGCATTCTGAACTCTACCAACAATGGAATTGAACCAAACTTGGCACACAGAACTCCTGTGACCAACAGAAAATACTGGAAGGATTTTGTGGGCATTGACCTTGAGTTTTGGAGTTGTAGTTCACCTACATCCAGAAAGCACTGTGAATTCAAACAATGGAGCTGGACCAAACTTGGCATGGATACTCAATATGCCCAGATGTGAACACTGGTGAAGCTTGGGAGGGGGGGAGGAGGCCTTGTCATTTGGGAGTTGTAGTTGCTGGGATGTATAGTTCACCTGCAATCAAAGAGCATTCTGAAGTACACTAACTTCCCACCAGGACCCTCATGTCCAACAGAAAATACTGTGTTTTCTGATGGCCTTTGGCGACCCCTCTGACATCCCCTCGCGACCCCTCCAGGGGTCCCYACCCCCAGGTTGAGAAACACTGGTCTAGACCAATCATTGCTTYAGTCCACAGTTCTCTCTGGGTGTATGTGAACTATAACTTCCAAACTCAAGGTCAATGCCCACCAAACCCTTCCAGTATTTTCTGTTGATCGTGGGAGTTCTGTGTGCCAAGTTTGGTTCAATTCTATTATTGGTGGAGTTCGGAATGCTCTTTGATTGTAGGTGAACTATAAATCCCAGCAACTACAATTCACAAATGACAAAATCAATCCCCTCCCCGACCCCACCAGTATTCAAAATTGGGCGTATCGGGTATTTGTGCCAAATTTGGTCCAGTGAATGAAAATGCATCCTGCATGTCATATATTTACATTATGACTCATAACAGTAGCAAAATTAGAGTTATGAAGTTGCAACAAAAATAATTTTATGAATGGGGGGGGGGGTCACCACAACATGAGGAACTGTAATAAGGGGTTGTGGCATTAGGAAGGTTGAAAACCATTGAGATAGAGGATGTTTGGGATTCGTTTTCTCTTGGGAATCGGCCTTCAGCAGATGGGGAGTTTTCCCATGATATCAGATTAGGCCTCAGCACGGAGGGAGTGAAAGATAGATTAATTAGGGAGACAGAAAGACTGAGGGGAAAAAGGAAAAGGCCTGAGGCTGTTAGGAATGGTGGGAGTTGGACACGTGGAAGGCCAAAGTTTGCACCTGCCTAATCTACACTGTCAAATTAATGCAGTTGACACCTCTTCAACCACCATGGATCAATGTCATGGAATCCCGGGAGTTGTCATTTGGTAAGGGGTCGTGGCATTAGGAAGGTTGAGAAACACAGCCTTAGAGATCATTTTGGGAGCAGAGAAGGAGGAGAATTGGATCAAGATGACGATTCATTTAATCACAGTCCAAAGTACAACTTCTTTGTAAAGAAAAGGAAATTTTTCTATAGAGTTTTCTATCCCTGTGATGGGACTATAGATCTCTTTCTTTGCCTACGTTTCCCCCTCCTTTCCCTTTTATATCTTCGGCGCTTTCGGATTAGCTGCGTGACCCTTTCCACCTCTTTTATTCTCCCCTCCGAATTTGCAATGCACATTCCTTTCTATCCTTTTGTGAAGGGCAGAGCCGCGCAATGAGTGCTTTTCGGGGCTGGAAATGGAAGGCTAATGACAACGGGCGGCTTATTTTCTATGAAAATGGATGAGGCAGAAGGGAGTCCTTTGAGTGCTTTGCACAATCGATTCTTTAGAGAGGAAATCTACTTCTGAGACTACATCTTCGCGGCCAACTACTTTGCAGTTTTGCTTTCAGTCCAAAGCATGAATTTTGTATTTTTCCAAACTCTGTTTGTTCTTCTGCAAATGGCTCCCAAATATATCCGAGCAGTCACTTTTTGTATTATTTTTCGACTGCAAGGTTGCATCCACACCAGGTATGGGCAAATTTTGGCCCTCCAGGTGCTTTGTACTTCAAGTCCCATCATTCCTAGCAGTCTCAGGCCCCTTCCTTTTCCCTCTCAGTTGCTTAAGAGTTTTCCCATGATATCAGATTAGGCCTCCATACAGAGGGAGTGAAAGAAAGATTAATTAGGTGGTCAGAAAGACTGAGGGGGAAAATGAAAGGGCCTGAGGCTGTTAGGAATGGTGGGAGTTGAAGTCCAAAACAAGTGGAAGGCCAAAGTTTGCACAAGCTTAATCTGCACTGTCAAATTAATGCAGTTTTGGTCTCCACAGTTTCAGGGGAACCCTTTTTTTTAAAAAAAAATTAATGCAGTTTGACACCTCTTTAGTCACCATGGATCAATGCCATGGAATCCCGGGAGTGGTTGTTTGGTGAGGCACCAACACTACTTTGCAGAGAATGCAAAAGGCCGTGTGAAACTACAACTTCTATGTTTCCCCAACACTGAGCCATAGCAATTAAAGTGGTATCAAACTGGATTAATTCTACAGTGAAGAAAAGGAAGCATAAATCTACTTGAATAACATGCACCAGCACTACTTTGCAGAGAAGGCTACAACTACAAACTACAACTACAACTACAAACTACAACTCCCACGTTTCCCCAGCACTGAGCCGTAGCAGTTAAGGTGGTATCGAACTGCATTAATTCTACAGTATATAAAAGAAAGCATAAATCTACTTGAACAACATGCACCAGCACTACTTTGCAGAGAAGGCAAAAGGCCTTGTAAAACTACAACTTCCACATTTACCCTGCATTGAGCCGTAGCAATTAAAGTGGTATCGAACTGCATTAATTCTACAGTAAAGAAAAGGAAGCATAAATCTCCTTGAACAATGCACCAGCGCTACTTTGCAGAGAAGGCAAAAGGCCTTGTAAAACTACAACTTCCACGTTTCCCCAGCATTGAGTCGTAGTAATTAAAGTGGTATCGAACTGCATTGAATCTACAATATAGAAAAGAAAGCATAAATATACTTGAACAACATGCACCTGCACTACTTTGCAGAGAAAGCAAAAGGCCTTGTAAAACTATAACTTCCATGTTTCCTCAGTATTGAGCCGTGGCACTTAAAGTGGTGTCGAACTGCATTAATTCTACAGTAAAGAAAAGGAAGCATAAATCTACTTGAACAATGCACCAGCACTACTTTGCAGAGAAGGCAAAAGGCCTTGTAAAACTACAACTTCCATATTTACCTGCATTGAGCCATAGCAATTAAAGTGGTATCAAACTGCATTAAGTCAACAATATAGAAAAGAAAGGATAAATCTAATTGAACAACATGCACCAGCACTACTTTGCAGAGGATGCAAAAGACCTTGTAAAACTACACCTTCCACATTTCCCCAGCATTGAGCCGTAGCAGTTAAGGTGGTATCGAACTGCATTAATTCTACAGTAAAGAAAAGAAACATAAATATAGGTACCTGAACAACATTGGTATCACTAGCTATACCGTTTCCCTTTCCCGCTTACTATCTCTATTTTATATCGTGCATAATATTAGCTTCAGGCCATGCGTAATCAGGTGTATGGAAAGCGTCAGTGATTTTCGTGTTTCGACTTGGGCTGCATCTCCCAAGATTTCTCATTATCCAGGTATTCCAAATTCCAAAGCTCTTCTGCTTTCAATAATTTCAGATAAGCAATACTCAGCCTGCATCTATAAAAATAATCAACCCCCCTTCTCCTCCATACGTGGTTTCCCGTGTTACGTTAGTGGGGAATCGTGATTTCCTCTGGGCCAGATATAGTCATGTCTGGACCTGCGGTGCCAGCTGCTATCCATCAAAAGTAATTAATCAAGAAGTTATTGGCGTGACTCCAGGAAGACTTTTTAATTAATTAAGAAAGAAATTAAGCCAGCAAGCTCAACGATTTCTATTAAACGCTGTCATCATCATCAGGACAGTTATGAAAGGCCGTGGGTTTGCATGTTAAGCAGAGAGGTTGCCAAAGGTCTGATCAACACAGATTAAAGTGATACTATTGCATCCCTCTTGAAGCAGCCTAGAATTGTGTTGGCCTTTTTAGCTGCCGCATCACACGTTTCCCTCATGTTCAGTTTGTGATCTACTGAAAACTCCTAGATTCCTTTCGCATGGAGTGTTTTCAAGCCAGGTATCATCCATTCTACACCTGTACGTGTTGCTATTAGTAGCTGCATCTCCATTGTAGTATTAGTGCAGTTTGGCACTTTTTTGTCATGTAATAATAATAATAATAATAATAATAATAATAATAATAATAATATAAAATGATAACTGTAATAATAATAATAAATAGAGTAAAAAAATATTTATTTATTTATTGTCGTGTCAGGAGTGACCTGAGAAACTGCAAGTCGCTTCTGGTGTGAGAGAATTGGCCGTGTGCAAGGACGTTGCCCAGGGGACGCCCGGATGATTTGATGTTTTATCATCCTTGTGGGAGGCTTCTCTCATGTCCCCGCATGAGGAGCTGGAGCTGATAGAGGGAGCTCATCCGCCTCTCCCCGGATTTGAACCTGCGACCTGTTGGTCTTCAGTCCTGCCGGCACAGGGGTTTAACCCACTGCGCTACTGAGGTCTCCTAGTTTGGCACTGATATAATTGCCATGGAACATAGCTATGCAATCATGGGAATTGTAGTTTGGTGAGGCACCAATACTTGTAGTTAGAAGACCTCATATTACTACAACTCCCGTAATTCTATCACATTACAGTGGTGACAAAACTGCATTAATTCTACAGAATAGATAATAATTATGATGATCATCTATATAAATAAAAATGTAATGTTTGTTTGTGGAATTAACATAACTCAAAAACCACTGCACAAATTGACATGAAATTTGGACACAATACACCTGTCAGACCAACAAGTGACCATCACTCATAAAAACACTGAAAAACACAACAGAAGGGACTTAAAAAGCCAAAAAAACAAAGAAATACATTACAACGCATGCTCAAAATCACATATGTACACAAACACACGCGCACACACATATATACACACACACATATATATAGAAATATATACACACATATATGCACATACAAAACACATTCACGGAAAGAAGGAAGGAAGGAGAGAAGGAGGGAGAGAAATAGGGAAAGAAGTAGGGAAGGAGAGAAGGAAAGAAAGGTAAAGAAGGAAGGAAGGAAAGAAGGAAAAAAAATGAAAGGGAAGGAAGGAGAGAAGGAACGAAAGAGAGAAAGAGGGAGAGAAGGAAGGAAGGAAAAAGACAAAGACAACAATAATTGTATTTCCTGATGCAACTGAACAGGCCTCTGAACATGTATGGTTTTGAAACTGTTGATTCTGAGGCCAGTGGCGGGGAAAAAGACAAGGAAGGATGGAACAAAAGAGCAAAGGAAGCCTCCCTGGCCTGCTGTTGTCTGCGTGGCTCCAGAGGCTCTGCAGAGGCCAGGGCCGCAGGCGGGTGCCCTTGGGATGGGCTAAGAGGCAGGTAAGGGAGCGTGGGTAAGAAAATAATATATAAAATATATAAAATAATGTATAAATATTAAGATTAATATGGCGTCCCTACTTAGTGGATTTTCACTTATCGTGGGTGGTCCTGGAATGGAACCCCCGTAATAAGTGAGGGAACACTGTAGTTCAGTCTAGAGGTTACTAAGGTGTGGACCACTGTGGTCAGATCAGACTTCATGAGGTACGGTCGCAGCTGGTGCACGGGTTTTAATTGTGCGAAGGCCCTCCCAGCCATCGCCGACACCTGAGCATCAAGTGTCAGCGCTGAGTCCAGGAGGACCCCCAAGCTGTGGACCTGTGTCCTCAGGGGGAGTGCAACCCGGTCAAGCACAGGTTGCCATCCTATACCCCGGTCAGACGTGCGAGTGACCTGGAGGACCTCTGTCTTGTCGGGATTAATCTTCAGCTTGTTCGTCTTCATCCAGATTGTCACAGCAGCAGCACTGGTTCAGTATCCGAGGGGCTTCCTTGGATTCAGATGGAAAAGAGTAGTAGAGTTGGGTGTCCTCTGTGTAGAGATGGCACCAAACTACAAAACTCTGGATGACCTCTCCTAGACGCACCCTAAGTCCTTGCTGAAAGTCCTAAAAGTACAGTCTTAGTCTTGAATGGACATGTCTCAAAATGTTGGGGTTCAGCTTCCGTGCGAACCTGAGCCTCAATCTCTGTGTGAACCTGAACCTGATTCTCTAATTGTATTTCCTGATGCAACTGAACAGGCCTCTGAACATGTATCTTTCCCTGATGGTTTTGAAACTGTTGATTCTGAGGCCAGTGGCGGGGAAAGTGAAACTAAACTTCCTGATGAGAATGTTTTAGAACCAAGCAGTGATAGCTCTCCAGAGGAACTCACACCTGGGTTTTTTAGTGAGGATCAAAGAGAACAGATTTGGAAAAACAGGAGTGAATCCCAGGGTCTGCGAAGGTCAAGTAGATTAAGGGAAAGGGAGGCTCAGGCTTCAAAGTCTGGAGTCAAGGAAGAAGTTTCTTTGGTTTAAGGGGCTTCTCCCCGGGCTGTCGTTAGATCAAGCATCGTTTAGACTGAGGCAACACCTTGGCAGATTTCCCGTGTTCCATGGCCTGCATTCCCAGAGGCTTCTAGTTTTCAAATACGGTTAGTGAGATGCTAACAGGTTCCAGGTTTTTGTGTGGCTTTTGGAATTTTGCTCTAGTTCAGAGATTTTCATGACTGCTGAGTTTCTACTGTGGCTTTTTGACTTTGCATTTACCTTTCTTTTGTAACCATTTTTCATCAATAAAAAGGATTGTTTTTTTCCCACAGTCCAGTGTGGTGGGTTTAATCTTATGGTCTCGTTTCCTGATCTGGGATGCAACACAAAAGGAAACTGATGTTCTGTGCTTGAGAAGGAAAGGCCCAGATTGATAAGAAGTACTTCATCAGTGTCACAAATGGATGTGACAATGCAGCCCGAAACACAGTTGCATCTGTCAAGTAGGAAATTTAGGTACCGCTTATGTGGGGAGGCCAATTTACAATGCCATAAAAATCTCCAGCAAGCATGCAAAGAATGAGGAAGTACTTCATCAGTGTCACAAATGGAAGGTGAAGCGACAGCTCCCCTGGTGGCCAGAATACCCTCATGAAAAAGCTGGAATGTTAAATAACCTCTGTGTGTCTGTCTATATATGTTGTGTATCTATGGCATTGAATGTTTGCCATGTATATGTACATTGTAATGTGCCCCGAGTCCCCTGCAGGGTGAGAAGGGTGGAATATAAATACTGTAAATAAAATAAAATTAAATAAATAAATAAACCAGACGCTATGTCTTGCTAGGATATAATTCTCCTCTTCCAAAGTTTTTCTGAATTTGAATTTGGTTCTCAGGCTAACATTAATTCATATCCTCTGCTTTGGGCAGATGGCATTACTTTCCTTGCTATTTGGAGACTTTCTTTGTAACTACAGCTGGCAGGATGGGACCTTTGGTATGCAAAGCGTGTGCTGCATCCTTGTTTCCCTGCAAAATGCCTTGTGCTTCTGTCTCATACTGATGGGAGTCCTCTCTTGTGCTTCTGTCCTTCCAGAGGTCAGCCGGAAGGATGTTCTCCTCCGCAAAGCCTTACGAAAACCAGAAATACCATGCCTTGAAGAAGGACTGCCAGAGGAGGAAAGCGCTCTTCGAGGACCCCTTGTTCCCAGCCAACGATGACTCCCTCTTCTACAAGTCGCGGATTCAAGGGATCCAGTGGAAGCGACCCAAGGTGAGAGAGAAAGAGAGAGAGGAACACATGGCTTGCAAATGGGGTGATTTCCCTTTTAAGAGTTTTGGAGACAAACTTGGAAACATGTCTCCCTCTCAGCAGTTCCATATTGGGTGTGTTGGACTACAAATCCCATCATCCTCAACCAGAGGTATTGGCAGGTGTTGTCTAACACCACAGTTCCAGAAGTGTATTGACAAGCTGGAACAAGTTGCTACATAGGTAAAGGTAAAGGTTTTTCCTTGACATTAAGTCCAGTCGTGTCTGACTCTGGAGGGTTGGTGCTCATCTCCATTTCTAAGCAGAAGAGCCAGCATTGTCCATAGACACCTCCAAGGTCTAGAAAGGAGATTTGTTCTGAACATTAGGAAGAATTTCCTGACTGTGAGAGCCATTCAGCAGTGGAACTCTCTGCCCCGGAGTGTGGTGGAGGCTCCTTCTTTGGAAGCTTTTAAACAGAGGCTGGATGGCCGTCTGTCAGGGGTGATTTGAATGCAATATTCCTGCTTCTTGGCAGAATGGGGTTGGACTGGATGGCCCAGGAGGTCTCTTCCAAGATATTGGACAGAATTGGACACAATATTCCAGGTGTGGTCTAACCAAAGTAGAATAGAGGGGTAGCATTACTTCCCTAGATCTAGACACTATGCTCCTCTTGATGCAGGCCAAAATCCCATTGGCTTTTTTTGCCGCCACATCACATTGTTGGCTCATGTTTAACTTGTTGTCCATGAGGACTCCAAGATCTTTTTCACACAGAAGGCATGTAGAAGTCTTAGGAGACCGCAAGCTGAACACGAGTCAACAGTGTAATGCTGCAACACAATTCTGGGCTGCATCAATCAGAGTATACTGCTGAGGTTGAGGCATCTAATAGTCTCATTCTATTCTGCTTTGGTCAGATCTCATCTGGAATACCCCTGTGTCCAGTTCTGGGCAAAGCAATTCAAGGAGGATATTGACAAGATGGAAGGTGTCCAGAGAAGGGCAACCCAAATGATCAAGTCCTACGAGGAGCAGCTTCGGGAATTGTCTATTATTTGTATTATCGAAGGCTTTCATGGCCGGAATCACCATGTCAAACTACACAGAGAAGCCATTGAAATACACAAGCATGTGGACAATTTCAACAGAAAGGAGGAAACTATAAAGATATGCAGATGGCAATACGATCAATCCCACCGCTGCCACCAATTATAAAGGCCCTGTAGGGATATCCAGGCAGGGGGAACGAAGAATCCCACCTCTGCCACCAATTATAAAGTCATGCCGTGTGGCCAAACAATATAACTGGACAGGGGGGTCAAACAAATCCCACCACTGTCCCTCCAATATAAAGACTTCACTGGCACCTATAGAACGTTTGAGGGGATTGTCTCACTAATAATCTTCCGCTGCCACCATAAACTGAATGAACAGGAACCCTCTAGCTGGTTAAACTATTAAACAGGCTTTTTAGACCACCAAGTACTGTGTCTTTTAAATAGCTTCTTTGAAGGAAAACAGGTGAGGTTGATTTAAAAGGAAAAGGGACTAAATCCACAAATGTACACTTGACTCAGGCTTAGGTTTCAAAAAAAACAAGGAAAGTTTATTTAATATAGTACAGAAGAAAGTGTAAATGCTGTTTAAGAGGCTTGGCTGTTACAGATGAAATGTGTTGGTTCTTGAAAAGCGTAACGGTTGCATGAGAATGGTTCTTTCTTTGTTACAAACTACAAAACCCAGCTATTTTTCCCTAAATAGCTGTACCCAGTTTGCCACAGCTTAATTCGCTGGCAAACTTCAGGCAAACTGCCTATTCTTAACATGAACTCCTAAAAACTTCTGTAATCCTGCTCTAACTCTAACACCAACCAGACTGACTCACTAAAAAAAGCTTCTTTCTTTCCCTCCAAACAGTCTAACTCCGCCCCCCTTTAATAAACCAATCCTGGCTGCTCTAAGGCTGGCTCAGGCCTAGGCCACTCCCCCTCTCTGAAATGGAGCTTTCCCTAAACTAAAATGGCTCCTGCTGCCCTCTGCCAGGCCTTCTAAGGCTGAAACTAACTAGCCTGCCTCTCCTAGGCCCTGCCACCCAGGCTGGCAAGGTAAGGGATCTTCACAGAAACCATGAAAATGAACAAAATCTGGCTAAGAGTATTAAAAAAACTCTAAAATTACAACAGCACAACAACAGAGAGGAAACAAACAAGGACATCTAATCACCTCTCAACAAAAGTTTGCTCCAGGCACTGTCAGGCCATTATATGCTAATCAAGGTGGTCAGTTGAAACATTTACACCTAGCTCCAGCAGACAAGAGTCCTTTGTCCCACCCTGGTCATTCCACAGATATATAAACCCTTTTCCTAGTTCCAACAGACCTCACTACCTCTGAGGATGCTTGCCATAGATGCAGGCGAAACGTCAGGAGAGAATGCCTCTAGACCATGGCCATATAGCCCGAAAAAACCTACAACAACCCACTGTCTATTATTTATTATTTATTTATTTACAGTATTTATATTCCATCCTTCTCACCCCAAAGGGGGCTCACAGGAGTTGAAGTCCAAAACACCTGGAGGACTGAAGTTTGCCCATGCCTGATCTGCACTGTAAAATGAATGCAGTTTGATGCCACTGAGATCGCAAAAGTTGGCGTTTTGCAATCTCTTTAACCTCTCTACCAAAGTGTGCTGGGGCATCCCCAAACTACAACTCTCAGGATTTCATAGCATTGAAACAGATCACTTAAAATGGTGTCAAACTACATTAATTCTGGGTTGTAGGTTTTTTCGGGCTATATGGCCATGTTCTAGAGGCATTTTCTCCTGACGTTTCGTCTGCATCTGAGGATGCTTGCCACAGATGCAGGCGAAACGTCAGGAGAAAATGCCTCTAGAACATGGCCATGTAGCCCGAAAAATCCTACAACAACCCAGTGATTCTGGCCATGAAAGCCTTCGACAATACATTAATTCTACCATGTATATGCACGCCAGGACTCACAAAACTAGAGGTACACAACAGGCAGGCATAAAAATGTCCTTCTTGATATGCAGCAAAGCAAATAAAACAGGGAGGGAACCGATGAAACACCCAACTATTCAACCAAAGCAGAAACAACAACATTTGGGTTTGCCAGCCGGATGGGAAGAAATAACTCTTCATGGGCAAATGACCCCCGATAATTTCTGATCACTTGCCAGGAAAAATAAGCAAATTTTCCATAGAAATTTTCCACAGCATGGCAATAAAAGAAGGTCGGGTTGTCTGCCACATATGGACACCAATTCAGGGTTCCTGGCAGCTATCCAGTCACCCTCTTACACTTGCAAGTTTAACTTTGTGGATTTAATTAATTATCCAGTTTTGTCTGGAGAACAAGCCCTATGAGGAGTTGCTTAAAGAGCTGGGCATGTTTAGCCTTCAGAAGAGAAGTCTGGGAGGAGACATGATAGCCATGTATAATGTGCTGTCACACCCAGATCCTATAAAATCAAAACTAAGATGTGCTTCTCTCTTTGTCTGGGCGTACCGCAGGGGTTGAAATTGTCCACATGCTTGTGGATTTCAATGGCTTCTCTGTGTAGTCTGACATCCTTTCTGTAGTCAACAGAAAGGAAGAAACCATGAAAATGAACAAAATCTAGCTACCAGTATTAAAGGATTCAAAAATCACAACAGCAAAACAACAGAGGGGAAACAAACAGGCACATAAAATCACTCTCAACAAGGGATTCCCCCCGGGCACTTCCAAGCCATTGAATGCTAATCAAGGTGATCAGCTGAAACATTCACACCTAGCCCCAGCAGACAAAAGTCCTTTGTCCCACCCTGGTCATTCCACAGATATATAAACCTTTTTCCTAGTTCCAACAGACCTCACTACCTCTGAGGATGCTTGCCATAGATGCAGGCGAAACGTCAGGAAAAAAATTGCCTCCAGAACATGGCCATATAGCCCGGAAAAACCTACAGCAACCCAGTGATTCCGGCCATGAAAGCCTTCGACAATACATATAACTCAATTGCTCACTTGCTATCTATCTATCTCAATTAGACCCAATATTACTCATTCATATCTCAATTGCCTATCTATCTATCTATCTATCTATCTATCTATCTATCTATCTATCTATCTATCTATCTATCTCAATTAGCTTCTTTATCTATATAACTCAATCCTCAATTGTACTTACAATGATTTTTTCAGAGCTACCTGCCTGACTAACAGCACATCTGAAGCTTTCTTTCTCTATACTGAAGGAGGCAGGGAAGATTCCAAAATGGAGACCTCAAACCCTAGGAAAAAGGGCGGTCTCTAAACCCAAAGAGATACTTTCCTAAACCAATAGCTTCAAAAGGGCCTGCAGTCTGGCTTTGCAGACTCTGATACTGTTTAACTTCCAGGGTGCTGCTGGGTCTGGGGAAATGCAAAAGAACACTATCCCATGCAACTAAAAGGTAATGCAAACTATGCTCCTGGAAAACAGAACATATAAATATGTGAGAGGAAGTCATAGGAAGGAGGGAGCAGGATTGATTTCTGCTGCCCTGGAGGACATGGAACAATGGCGTCAAACTACAGGAAAGGAGATTCCACCTGAACATTAGGAAGAACTTCCTGACTGTGAGAGCTGTTCAGCAGTGGAACTCTCTGCCCCAGAGTGTGGTGGAGGCTCCTTCTTTGGAGGCTGGATGGCCATCTGTCATGGGTGCTTTGAATGTGATTTTCCTGCTTCTTGGCAGTGTTTTTGTGTGTTCATTTTCCACAACCTTTGCAGGTATATGATCCCACCAGTTCTTTACTACCGGCAGGTGGTACTTGTGATGTAAATTCCAATGAATCATTTGGGCCACAGAGTTGTGCCTCTGTTTGTAGTCTGATTAATAATAATACAATCATCTCACGCCAGAAATGATGTTCTAAATCGCTGCTGGTGTGAGATGATCATAGGTAAAGGTTGTCCCCTGACATTAAGTCCAGTCATAGAATCATAGAATCATAGAATCAAAGAGTTGGAAGAGACCTCATGGGCCATCCAGTCCAACCCCATTCTGCCAAGAAGCAGGAATGTTGCATTCAAATCACCCCTGACGGATGGCCATCCAGCCTCTGTTTAAAAGCTTCCAAAGAAGGAGCCTCCATCCCATCATGTCTGACTCTGGGGTGTGGTGCTCATCTGCCTTTCTAAGCCAAAGAGCCGGCGTTGTCCATAGACACCTCCATGGTCATGTGGCCGGCATGACTGCATGGAGCGCCGTTACCTTCCCGCCGGAGCGGTACCTATTGATTTACTCACATTTGCATGTTTTCGAACTGCTAGGCAGAAGCTAGGGCTAACAGCGGAAGCTCATGCTGCACCCTGGAATTGAATCTGCAACCTTTCGGTCACCAAGCTCATCAGCTCAGCGCTTTAACCCACTGCATCACTGAGGGCTCCCTGATGATCGTGTTGTTGTTGTTGTTGTTGTTGTTATACAGACTATTATCTATATAAATAAAACTAAATTGTTTGCTCAAAACCTTTACTCTCCCAAAAATTATAAACCAGCTCTTTCTCTTTCTCATTTCCAACCTATGGATGGTATTATTATTATTAAACTTTATTTGTACCCCGCTAGCATCTCCCGAAGGACTCGATGCGGGCCGAGGCCTCAACACACAACACAACAATACAATCTAAGCAAATCAAACAATTAAAACAAAACAAAGCAAAATGAACAACAGGCAATAAACAATACACTAAGCACAATAGARCTGGGCCAGGCCAGAGTAATGGGTACAAGATTAAAAGTGCTGATGTGACAGGAGGTGTATATGAGGCTTCTAGGGCAAGTGCGGTGTGCGATGTGCAGCAATCATTGGTTCTAGTAAARTGCTTATGGGACTTGGTAKTGGAGATTTCCTAWTCTGGGAAGGCGCATCGGAATAGCCAGGTCTTCAGGTTCTTTCTGAAGACTGCCAATKTAGSKGCCTGTCTRAGATCTTTGGGGAGGGTGTTCCAGAGTMGGGGGGCCACCAYGGARAAGGCCCTGTCCYGYGTCCCCACCAARCGCGCTTGCGACGCAGGTGGGATCACGAGCAGGGCCTCTCCAGATRACCGAAGTGAAYGYGTGGGTTCGTAGATGGAAATGCGGTCACGCAGGTAGGCTGGTCCCAAACCRTTYAGRGCTTTGTAGGTAAGCACCTGCACCTTAAATTGGGCTCGGAATATAAACGGCAGCCAGTGGAGCTCCTTGAACAGGAGGGTTGACCTCTCTCWGTAGAATTCGTAGATACAGAGAGATATCTCCTCATCTCCCAAGGATCTGCTCTTTCCGGAGAACTGCGTAACTGTGCATTTCTGAGAAAATCCTCTTTCTTGGATTGCGGTTTTGCCCAGACAGAAAGCACTTGATCCTTGAAAGCGAACAAAAAGGCAATTGTCTGATTTGGCCGTGCAAGGCAGGAGGGGAAAAATTAGAGGGATTTTTGAAACATCTGTTTTGAATGAAGGGTCTTAGTCTTTCTTCACAGCTGTTGAGCTTGTATTGCCCTGTATTGCACATTCACTTGGAGAGGTTCAAATGCAACCTTCCTCCAACCACTGTAGAACTGTGGTGCTTCAACTGCCTTCCCTCCATTGTGTAGAATCCTGGGATTTGTAGTTTCATAGGGTGGTTTGCATTCCCTGTCAGATCACAGTGGATTTTCCCCCTGTCTGCTGAGATTTAGTTCCAGGAGTCCATAGCTTGGTACTTAAAGTGGTGTCAAACTGCAATGTAGATCAGGCATGGGCAAACTTTGGCCCTCCAGGTGTTTTGGACTTCAACTACCACAATTCATTAAGCCAGTGTTTCTCAACCGTCCTAATGCCACGACCCCTTAATACAGTTCCTCATGTTGGGGTGACACACCCACAACCATAAAATTACTTTCATTGCTACTTCATAACTGTCATTTTGCTACTGTTACAAATTGTAATGTAAATATCTGATATGCAGGATGTATTCTCATTCACTGGACCAAATTGGGCACAAATACCCCATACGCCCAAATTTGAATACTGGTGGTATTGGGGAGGAATTGATTTTGTCCTTTGGGAGTTGTAGTTGCTGGGATTTATAGTTCACCTACAATCAAAGAGCATTCTGAACTCGACCAATGATGGAATTGAACCAAACTTGGCACACAGAACTCCCATGACCAACATAAAATACTGGAAGAATTTGGTGGGCATTGACCTTGAGTTTTGGAGTTGTAGTTCGCCTACATCCAGAGAGTACTGTGGACTCAAACAATGATGGATCTGGACCAAACTTGACATGAATACTCAATGTGCCCAAATGTGAACACTCGTGGAGCTTGAAATATGGGAGTTGTAGTTGCTGGGATTTATAGTTCACCTACAATCAAAAAGCATTCCTAACTCCACCAACATTGGAATTCAACCAAATTAGGCACACAGATCTCTCATGACCAAAAGAAAATACTGGTAGGGTTTGGTGGGAATTGACCTTGAGTTTTGGAGTTGTAGTTCGCCTACATCCAGAGTGCACTGTAGACTCAAACTGATGCATCCGGTTCAAACATTTCACAAATACTCAATATGAGCAAATGTGAACACTGGTGGAGTTTGGGGAAAATAGAGCTTGAAATTTGGGGGTTGTAGTTGCTGGGATTTATAGTTCACCTATGATCAAAGAGCATTCTGAATCCAACCAATGATAGAATTGGGCCAAACTACCCACACAGAACCGCCATGCCTTGAAGGGACTTGCTGGGCAAGACTCCCTCCAGCCTTGCATGCTCTCTCTCACCTGTACCATGCTGCCATGTGCTGAGCACGCCTACTCTCCCCTCTCCGCTTGGAGTCTCAGAAACAGCCCTCCCCTTGACTGAGAGTCCAGCCAATCACAGCAGGAAGAGGACTTTTGGTGGGAGGATTCAACATCTGTTTCCAAAAAGGAAGAGAAGGTCAGGTAGAGAGATCTTCATCCTTTTCTGCCAAAGGGGTTCCTAAGATCATTGAAAATATATGTTTTCTTATTGTCTGTGGTGACTCCTCTGAAACCCCCTTATGACCCCCCCCCCCAAACCCCAGATTGAGAAACACTGCCTTAAGCGGTTGAGAAGGAAAAGGAAAGGGCCTGAGGCTGTTAGGAAATATGGGAGTTGAAGTCCAAAACACCTGGAGAGCTCTCTGCCCCGGAGTGTGGTGAAGGCGCCTTCTTTGTAAGCTTTTAAACAGAGGCTGGATGGCCATCTGTCAGGGGTGATCTGAATGCAATATTCCTGCTTCTTGGCAGGGGTTGGACTGGATGGCCCATGAGGTCTCGTCCATCTCTTCGATTCTGTGATTCTATGAAGTTTGCCCATGCCTGGTCTACATGAAGGGAATTGATAATCCCATTCTATTCTGCTTTGGTCAGACTTCTCCTGGAATCTGGGCATCACATTTCAAGAAACTCGCTGGAACACCTCAGCAAGCGAGAGTCCAAAAGTGGCAGGCTCAAACCCAGAACCTCAACCAATGGCTGATACCAAATGAGAGACTCCCTCCTGGGCACACAGAAGACTGGGCGACTTGGAAGGCGCTGAACAGACTGCACTCTGGCACCACGAGATGCAGAGCCAACCTCAAGAAATGGGGCCACAAAGTGGAATCCACGATATGCGAGTGTAGAGAAGAGCAAACCACTGACCACCTGCTGCGATCCAACCTGAGCCCTGCCACATGCACAATGGAGGACCTTCTTGCGGCAACACCAGAGGCACTCCAAGTGGCCAGATACTGGGGAAACCAACATGATCAAAGATCAGAAAGCCAAAGATCGGAAAGCCAAGCCCTATGAGGAGCAACCTGATCAGTACACAGAAAGTCCTGGTTTCAATCCCAGCTTTGCAAAAAGTAAAAATGGCTAGGTTTCAGACAGTGAGGAAAACCACTTTGTCAATAAGATAAGCAAGGCTGGGCTTAGAGGGAACATTATTTCCTTAACTTGCATCAAGCTGTTCTTTGTCAGTCTTATCAGATGCAAACACAGAAGAGAGCGGCCCCCAAAAGCAACGGCAAGTATGTCATCTGTAAAAACAGCCCAGTCAGTTTCATTAGCCCACGCTTTGTTCGCTCCGTACGTTTCCGCAGGTTGAACTGGATTGTCAACATACCAACATTCTGGGGAAATCCACTGGCAAAACACAACAGCAGCAAACCCCCTAACACCAGTTTTTTGCCCTGTGGCAAAGAGCAGAAAACATTGCCATAAGTCAGTTTTTTATACAGCAGCGTTTCTCAACCTTCCCAATGCTGCAACCCCTTAATACAGTTGCTCATGTTGTGGTGACCCCCAACCATAACATTATTTTTGTTGCTACTTCATAACTGTATCTTTGCTACTGTTACAATTCCACCTTTTTGGAATTGTAAGGCAAGCTGTTTAACCTCAGCAGACTGAAAGCCAAAACCAAGGTTACAACAACATCTGTTATAGAACTCCAGTATGCTGATGACAATGTCATATGTGCACATTCCCAAGAAGATCTACAAGCCACTCTAAACACCTTCATAGAAGCATACGAGAATCTTGGCTTGTCATTGAACATCGAGAAAAGCAAAGTGCTGTTCCAGCAGTAACCAGCCAACCCCTCTCCAATGCCAGAGATACAGCTTTATGGTGCAACATTAGAAAATGTTGACCATTTCCGCTACCTTGGCAGCCACCTCTCCACCAAAGTCAACATTGACACCGAAATACAACACCGCCTGAGCTCTGCGAGCGCAGCATTTTTCTGAATTAAGCAGAGAGTGTTTGAGGACCAGGACACCCATAGGGAGACCAAGGTGCTTATTTATAAAGCTATTGTCCTCCCAACCCTGCTATGTGCCTGTGAAACCTGGACTGTCTACAGACATCACATGCAACTTCTGGAATGATTCCATCAGTGCTGCCTCCGGAAAATGCCAGGAGGAAGTCACGTCAAGCCAACCCCGACCAGGACCGCCTTCCACCTGGAAACCAATGCCCTCACTGTAGGAGAAGATGCGGATCAAGAATAGGGCTCCACAGACACCTACGGATCCACAAGAATACTGATCATGGAAGACTGTCCTACTCGTTGCAACAAGAGATTGCCTAAGAAAAGAACTGTTACAATATACAATAATATAAAAACCATAAATACGCAATAGATTAAAGCAATAACAATAATTATACAGTCATAGTAGCCATTTCCATTATCATAACAATCGTCGTATGGTCCAATTCAGTGTCCAAAGTGTTGTTGTGCCTGCTAGCCAAAGGCCTGGTTACAAAACCACGATTTTGGTTTTTTCCTTAAGGAAAGGAGGGAGGACGCTAATCTAATCTCGCTGGGGAGCGAATTCCACAAGTGGGGGGGTCACCACCAAGAAGACCCTGTCCCTTGTCCCCACCAGATGCGTTTGCAAGGCTGGTGGGACCAAGAGCAGGCCTCCCTAGTGGATCTTAAACTATGAGGTGGAGCATAGAGGGAGATACATTTGGACAAGTAAGCTGGGCTGGAGTCGTATAGGGTTAAACAGTCAAGCCACTGAATTTGCTGACCTGAAGGTTGGCATTTTGAATTTGCAAGACAGGGTGAGGTCCCACTGTTAGCCCCAGCTCCTTCCAACCAAGCAGTTTTAAAATATGCAAATGTGAGTAGTCGATCAATATGTAACGCCTTGGAGGGAAGGTAAATGGCTCTCCATGCAGTCATGCCAGCCACAAAACCAGGAGGTGTCTATGGACAATGCAGGCTCCTTGGCTTGGAAATGGAGATGAGTATTTCCCCCAGAGCCGGAGATGAAAGGGGAAGCCTATGCCTTTATTTGTGTATTTGTGTTTGATGATTCAGTGTTTGCCTGTGTCTGTGTATATACTAGAATCCTCTCTGAGACCCCTCAGGGAGATAGGGTGAGCTCATGCTGTTAGCTCCAGCTACTGCCAACCTAGCAGTTCGAAAACATGCATATGTGAGTAGATCAATAGGTACCGCCATGGAGGGAAGGTAATTGGCTCTCTATGCAGTCATGCCAGCCACAAAACCAGGAGGTGTCTATGGACAATGCAGGCTCCTTGGCTTGGAAATGGAAATGAGCATCTCCTCCAGGGCCGGAGATGAAAGGGGAAGCATTTGCCTTTGTTTTTGTGTATTTTGTGTATTTGTGTTTGATGATTCAAGGCATTGAGTGTTTGCCTGTGTCTGTGTATAAGCTAGAATCTGCTCTGAGACCTCTCTGAGAAATAGGGCAAATTATTATTATTATTATTACTTTTACTTTTTACTTATTTACTATTATTTACTTTATTATTTACTTTATTATTTACATTATTATTGTTGTTATTATTATTCTAAAGAGCACCAACCACTATGTAAAAAAAAACTTTGTGTTATATATTTTGTGCATTTTAGGTTGGCCCAATAAAGGTATCGCTATCTTGTGGATTTTGGAATATGTTGTATGCATCCTTTACATTAATGTTGGCTGCTTATCCTTATTGGATTTTCAAGCAGGAAAGGAAAAAATAGCTGTAGCGAACACTCACAACTATGGTACAAATTTCCTGAGAAGCACTGCTTTCTCTGAAGACAGATATCCTCCAGCACCTTCTCTTGTTGTTCGGCTGAGCTATGAATGTTTGCCTTTGCTTGTCTTAACAAACCTAGATTTATTGCCTAGTGTAGTCCTAATGCACCGGGCAATTAAGAGTCGCTGATCGCTGCTGCTATGAAGAAGCAGGCCTGGAATATTGGAATGACTGCAGCACAACCTAAGCATGGGATCAGTCACATCTTTGAGTGAATCTACGCTGTGAAAGATGATGCAGTTTGACACCACTTTACCTGCTACGGTTCAATGGCATGGGCAAACTTTCTAAGTTGCATGCTAGCACTCGCTGCCTGGTGATGGAAGGGAAGGAGGAAGGAAAGAGAGAAGGAAGGAAGGAAGGAAGGAAGGAAGGAAGGAAGGAAGGAAGGAAGGAAGGAAGGAAGGAAGGGAAGGATGGAAGGGAAGGGAAGACAGAAGGATGGAAGGGTGGAAGGAAAGCTTTTAAACAGAGGCTGGATGGCCATCTGTCTTACTTACTTACTTGCGTATTTATTTACTTAGGTGATCCCTCATAGCCTAAGGATGATGGTCCTCCAAGTGTAGTGTCTTGGCGGTGGGTCCGTAGGTGGCTGTGGACCCCTATTCTTGATCCGCATCTTTTTCCACAGTGAGGACATTGGTTTCCAGGTGGGAGGCTGTCCCACTCACGGTTGGCTTGACACGCCTTCCTCTTGGCACATTTCTCCCTTTCACCCTCCTTTCATGCCTTTTTTAAATTCGGCAGCACTGCTGGTCACAGCTGACCTCCAGTTAGAGCACTCAAGGGCCAGGGCTTTCCAGTTCTGTGTCTATGCCACAGTTTTTAAAATTGTCTTTAAGCCCATATTTAAATCTCTTTTCCTATCCACCAATATTATGTTTCCTGTTCTTGAGCTGGGAGTATGGTAGCTGCTTTGGGAGATGGTGATCAGGCATTTTGACAATGTGGCATTCTTCAATGCTGGTGGTCTTTGCTTCTTCCAGCACGCTGATATTTGTCTGCCTATCTTCTCAAGAGATTTCCAGGATTTGTTGGAGGCAACGCTGATGGAATCGTTCCAGTGTGATGTCTATAGACAGTCCATGTTTCACAGGAGTATACACCTACCTGTCTTCCTTGGAAGCTTTTAAACAGAGGCTGGATGGCCATCTGTCAGGGGTACTTTGATTGTGTTTTTCCTGCCATGGCAGGAGGTTGGACTAGATGGTTCATGTGGTCTCTTCCAACTCTATGATTCTATGATTCTGTCTAGAGATCTGTAGATCTTCGAACACAGCTCTAGGATCAACACCTTGTGGGGAGAAAAAGTGGGGTATAAACAACAACAACTACTACTATTACTGCTACTACTTCTAATGGAACCATTCTGGAGTACCTATACGTTCTAACATCATTTATTTATTTATTTACAGCATTTATATTCCGCCTTTCTCACCCCGCAAGGGACTCGGGGCGGATTACAATGTACACATATATGGCAAATGTTCAGTGCCAATTAGACATCCAATGTATAGACATACACAGAGGCTATTTAACTTTTTCTGGCTGCCAGGGGAGCTGTTGCTTTCATCATCCATCTGATGCATCACTGATGAAGTACTTCCGCATTCCCCGCATGCTTTTGCTGGAGTCTTCTTTATGGCTTCATAAATTAGTTAATTTAGCCTCCCCACACTTTAAGGTGGTACCTTATTTTCCTACTTGACAGATGCAACTGTCTTTTGGGTTGCAAAGGTCGACAACAGGCTACACACAATTGGTTGGAAACCCACTCTAACCCGGACTGGCTTCGAACTCATGACCTTTTGGTCAGAGTGATCTTAATGCAGATGACACTCAGCCAGCTGCGCCACAATCCCATTTGTCTGCTTATCTTCCCAAGAGATTTGCAGGATTTGTTGGAGGCAACGCTGGTGAAATCGTTACAGGAGTTGAGTGTGACGTCTGTAGACAGTCCACGTTTCACAAGAGTATACACCTACCTATCTTCCTTGGAAGCTTTTAAACAGAGGCTGGATGGCCATCTGTCAGGGGTGCTTTGATTGTGCTTTTCTTGCCATGGCAGGAGGTTGGACTAGATGGTCCATGTGGCCTCTTACAACTCTATTATTCTATTATTCTATCTAGAGATCTGTAGATCTTCCAACACAACTCTAGGATCAACTCCTTGTGGAGAGAAAAAGTGGGGGATAAACAACAACAACTACTACTATTACTACTACTTCTAATGGAACTGTTCTGGAGTACCTATACGTTCTAACATTAGAAAATGTTGACCATTTCCTCTATCTTGGCAGCCACCTCTCCACAAAAGTCAACATTGACACTGAAATTCAACGGTTGCGTAGGTAGAAAGCACACACTTCTGTCTTGACAGGGTTAGGCTTCAGGCTTCTTCCAGCAGTTACCAGACAATCCCTCTCCAATGCCAGAGATACAGCTTAATGGTGTAACATTAGAAAGTGTTGACCATTTCCTCTCCCTTGGCAGCCACCTCTCCACCAAAGTCAACATTGACACCGAAATACAACACCGCCTGAGCTCTGCGAGTGCAACATTTTTCTGATTGAAGCAGAGAGTGTTTGAGGACCAGGATATCCATAGGGATACCAAGGTGCTTGTTTATAAAGCTATTGTCCTCCCAACCTTGCTATACGCCTGCGAGACGTGGACTGTCTACAGACGTCACATGCAACTCCTGGAACGATTCCATCAGCACTGCCTCCAAAAAATCCTGCAAATCTCTTGGGAAGATAAGCGGACAAACGTCAGCATGCTGGAAGAAGCAAAGACCACCAGCATTGAAGCAGTGGTCCTGCACCATTAACTCCACTGGACTGGCCATGTTTTCCGAATGCCAGATCACCATCTCCCAAAACAGTTACTATACTCGCAACTCAAGAATGGAAAGTGGAATGTTGGTGGACAGAAAAAGAGATTTAAAGATGGGCTTAAAGTTAACCTTAAAAACTGTGGCATAGGCACCGAGAACTGGGAAGCCCTGGCTCTATGGAGATCAGCTGTGACCAGCAGTGCTGCAGAATTTGAAGAGGCACGAATGGAGGGCGAAAGAGAGAAACGTGCCAAGAGGAAGGCACATCAAACCAACCCTGAGTGGGACCGCCTTCCACCTGGAAACTGATGCCCTCACTGTGGAAGAAGATGCAGGTTAAGAATAGGGCTCCACAGTCACCTACGGACCCACCACCAGGACACTACACTTGGAGGACCATCATCCTTGAACTTTGAGGGATCGCCTAAGTAAGTACCTATACATTGCTAGAGAAGTGTTCTCTCCAGCATGACTTCTGTTGGAAGTTGACCATTGAATTAATGGCATTAGAGGACCTAGAGTTTTTTTTCCCTAAAGGGAATATATTAATCACAATCACAACTAATCAAATCCGCAAAAGTGAAACGCGGAGGACTAACCATATGTGCAAAATCCTTTAGTTTGCTTTTTTGGGGTATTTTTAGAGCCAGAAAAAGGCACAACACTCACTCCCCATGATGTCAGCATGTGACTTCCCATATGTTTAAATATGCCAAGCATGTGCAAGCCCATCTGTTTGAACTTGCTCTGAACCGGATCAACTCCGGTTTTGCTGACTTGCTGCTGCAGCTGGAGATGCATTTCCCCCGTAAGACAATTTGCATGTCCCGAGCATTAAGGTCACTGTGACACCTCCCACTGTCCCTAATCAGTTGTGTGTGTGTTTATGTATGTTAAACAACCTTCTGCTGCGTTTTGCGTGCCGGGGAGAAGCCAAGGTTAGCTCTGTGAGCATGAAAGCCGGGTGGTGTTATCAGCAAAGCCTTCTGGCTGAGCACAGGGGCTTTGCAGGGTGTTAATTGGAGTGGCTTCATGCATGGCTGGAAATGAATAAGGGGATCAGCGGCTGGGAGGGAAATGAAGTTTCTCTGCTCACATCCACAGGACGGTTTGATTTGGTAGAGCGGAACTGGGATCGCCATTTGAGTGATCAGCCTCATGGTTGATGGATGGTGCATCTACACCAGGCATGGACACACTTTCAAACTTTGGGGCTGCATGGTGGGCTTGCCAAGAAGGAGGAAGTTCTCCTCAAGTGCCCTCCCTGCCCCTTCCTCCCCTTCCTCTTCTCCTTCCAGAGGTAGAAAATGAGGATCCCAAAAGAGTTATCCTTAGTCAGAAGGAGATTATGGACAGGAGGGAAAAAGTGTATCCATTATACTTCCTTTTGCCTACTCCTGATATGGAATCCTAGTACTGGAAGAGAACCCCAAGGGCCATCCAGTCCAACCCCCTGCTATGCAAGGATTGTGCTATGCACAATCAAAGCACTCCCGATAGGCCACCTCTGCGGAAAAGCCTCCAGAGAAGGAGACTCCGCCACATCCGAGACAGACTATGCTACTCTCCTGGAAGTTCTTCCTAATCTTTTCAGTCAAATCTCTTTCCCTGCCATTCAAAACCATTGCTTCCTTGTGCCCTATAGCAGCAGAAAGTCAGTTTACCCCCACCTTCCTCCTCCTCAGTGGGACACCCTTGCAAATATTGAAACATGGTTCTCATGTTCCCTCCCTACCTTCTCTCAGTTAAACATCCACCAGGAGGAAAGGAGGAAGGAAAAAGAGAAGGAAGGAAAGACAGAAGGGAAGGAGGAAGAGAAGGGTGGAAGGAAGGGTGGAAGGGATTGAAGGGAGGAAAGAGAGAAGAAAGGAAAGACAAACTAAAGGAAGGAAGAAGAAAGAGAGGGAAGGAAAGATGGATGGAAGGAAGGAAGGAGAAAGAGAGGGAAGAAGGGGAAGAAGGAAGGAGGGAGGGAGGGAAGGGAAGGGTGGAAGGGAGGCTGGAAGGGATTATGGGGAGGAATGAGAGAAGAAAGGAAGGACAAAAGGGAAGGAAGGAAGGAGAAAGAGAGGAAAGGAGGGAGGAATGAAGGAAACAGTGGAAGGAATAGTGGAAGGGATTGGAGGGAGGAAAGAGAAGAAAGGAAAGACAAAAGGGAAGGAAGGAAGGAGAAAGAGGGAGGGAAGGAAGGAAGGGAGGAAGAAAAAGGTGGAAGGAAGGGTGGAAGGGATTGAAGGGAGGAAAGAGAGAAGACAGGAAAGACAAGCTAAAGGAAGGAAGGAGAAACTCCTTCTTTTAACAGAGGCTGGATGGCCATCTGTCAGGGGTGCTTTGAATGCAATATTCCTGCTTCTTGGCAGGGGGTTGGACTGTATGGCCCATGAGGCCTCTTCCAACTTTTTGATTCTATGATTCTTATAGGAAGAAGGAGGAAGGGAAGAGAGGAAGGAGGAGGGAGGAAAGAAGAAGAGAAAGGAAAAGAAGAGGAGGGAGGAAAGAGAAGGAAGAAAGGGAAGGAAGGAAGGAAGGAAGGAAGGAAGGAAGGAAGGAAGGAAGGAGAAAAAGAGGGAGGGAGGGAAGGAAGAGGGGAAGAGAAGGGTGAAAGAAAGGGTAGAAGGGATTGGAGGGAGGAGAGGGAGAAGAATGGAAAGACAAAAGGGAAGAAAGGAAGGAGAAAGAGAGGGAAGAAGGAAGGGAGGTAGGGAAGGCTGGAGGGAAGGAGGGAAAGGAAGGAAGGAAAGAAAAGGAAGGAAAGAAGAGGAAGGAAGGAAGAAGGAAAGGAAGGAGGAAGAAGGAGGAAGGAAGGAAGGAAGGGAAAGAAAAGGAGGGAGAAGAGGAAAAAGGAAAGGAAAAGGGTGAAGGGAAGGAAGAGGAGAGGGAGGGAGAAAGAGGGAGCTAAGGAAGGTATGGAAGGAGGAAGGAAAGAGAAAAGGAAGAATAGGATGGTAAGAGAGAGGAAGGCCTGAGAAAAGAGCCCAAGGGGCTGCATCCGGCCCCCGGGCCTGGGTTTGCCCATACCTGATCTATACTGCTGAATGAATGCAGTTTGACATCACATTAATTCCTATGGCGCAGTGCTGTGAGATCATAGAAGTCTTGTGACAACTTTGGGCTTCTTTGCCAAAGAATGCTGGTGCCTTGACAAACTACAACTCCCATGATTCTATCGCATTTTTGTGCATTCTCTTATTTTGCACAGGGATGGTGATGAAGAAGAAAGGTTGGGCTATAGGTTGTTGCAATATTTTTTCCATTCTTGCCCATCTCCCTTTGCTTTTCTATATACAATTGCAGGCAACGTTTGTGCACTCTGCAAGCTTTTATTTTTCCCCTCCTGCAATTACTCTAGCGGATGTTTCTGATTTAAAAATTATGCGCTCAGGAGCATGACCTTTCTTTTAGCTGATTACGTTATGGCACATGAATGCTGATTTTTGTAAGTCTCCAAAAAGAAACGGTTGCCTGTTTGCCTAATGCATTTGGATGTTTGTGGGTGTCTGAGCCTTTTGCAGCCTTTTGAATTTCTGGGCTTTGTGTTTCATAGAGGATGAAGCTATTTGCTCAGGATCAGAGCTTGAAAATGCTTGGTTTGGAAACTACAAATCCCCCAGCTTACATGACTGATGTTCACAATTTTTATACACTACCTCTTGGATACGAATAGCATGCCTCTCAACCAGAAACTTGGAACAATAATTTGGTTGGTTACTGCTTGATCTTCTGTTTCTACTGTGCTGACCCTGGCTTTCTATTGCTAGCCAGTAATAGTGACTGTACAGGCTGGAAAAGTTACTTTTTTGGGGGATAGTAACCCTCCAGTGGCTTTCCTAGCTACTTTGCTTCAAGTTGCCTGTCGACTTATGCTGTCACTATGAATTTAATAGGGATTTATTGGGCAGAGAGTTCTCAGAGGTAATTTTGCCAGTTCCTTTCCCTAAAATATGGCCTGCAGCACCTGGTCTTCATTGGTGGTCTCCCATCCAAATCCTAGCCAGGGCTAACCCTGCTTAGCTTCCAAGATCAGATGTGATCTCATGACTTAGGAGAGCTTTATTCTTGTTTAGATCTTGAGGAAGTTTCCTCTTTCTTTTCAGGCAATAGTTCCCAGAAATCCCCAGCTACTGGGAATTATAGTCTGGCAAATCATAGAATCATAGAATCAAAGAGTTGGAAGAGACCTCGTGGGCCATCCAGTCCAACCCCATTCTGCCAAGAAGCAGGAATGTTGCATTCAAATCACCCCTGACAGATGGCCATCCAGCCTCTGTTTAAAAGCTTCCAAAGAAGGAGCCTCCACCACACTCCGGGGCAGAGAGTTCCACTGCTGAACAGCTCTCACAGTCAGGAAGTTCTTCCTCGTGTTCAGATGGAATCGCCTTTCTTGTAGTTTGAAGCCATTGTTCCATTGCGTCCTAGTCTCCAGGGAAGCAGAAAACAAGCTTGCTCCCTCCTCCCTATGACTTCCTCTCCCATATTTATACGTGGCTATAATGTCTCCTCTCAGCCTTCTCTTCTTCAGGCTAAACATGCCCAGCTCCTTAAGCCGCTCCTCATAGGGCTTGTTCTCCAGACCCTTGATCATATTAGTCGCCCTCCTCTGGACACATTCCAGCTTGTCAATATCTCACTTGAATTGTGGTGCCCAGAATTGGACACAATATTCCAGGTGTGGTCTAACCAAGGCAGAATAGAGCATGGAGAGCATGACTTCCCTAGATCTAGGCACTAGGCTCCTATTGATACAGGCCAAAATCCCATTGGCTTTTTTTGCTGCCACATCACATTGTTGTCTCCACGAGGACAACCAAGATCTTTTTCACATGTACTGCTCTCAAGCCAGGTTCCCAGAAATCCTCAGTCACCACTGCTACTGGGAATTATAGTCTGGCAAATGAAGTTTCCCAAGTCTGGGAAGATGATGCTTTTGGAAAATGTGAATCTCCATAACCATTTGGGAAATGGGATTCATATGCTTTTGGAAAACCATTGGTTCCAAACACACACACACACACACAGCAGTTTCAGAAGTGTTCTTTTTAGTTACCCAAAAAAACATATACTCTCCTTTAAAATATATTTGTCTTTAAATAATGCTCTCAAGAGATAAACCATCTTCCTTAAAAGCAACATAGTTGGTTTACTGACAAACATCTTGTATTCAGCATACAGGTACTTTGCTTATCAATCTAGTTACAAGTATATTCCACACCTGGAATACTGTGGTCAATTCTGGGCACCACAACTGAAGGGAGATATTGACAAGCTGGAATATGTTTAGAGGAAGGCAACTAAAACGATCAAGGGTCTGGAGAACAAGTCCTATGAGGAGCGGCTTAAAGAGCTGAGCATGTTTAGCCTGAAAAAGAGAAGGCTGAGAGGAGACATGATAGCTATCTACAAAGCCATAAAAGCCTTCGAAAATACATATAATATATTGTATGTATATATATCTTGTAAGCCACTCTGAGTCCCCTTCAGGGTGAGAAAGGTGGCATATAAATGTCATAAATAAATAAATAAACAAACAAACTATTTTTTTAAGCAGAGGCTAGATGACCACCTGTCGGGGGTGCTTTGATTGTGTTCCTGCATGGTAAGAGGGGAGACAGGCTCTTCCAGTTCTAAGAGGGTTGAATGAAAAGTAATGCCTCCACCTCCGTTACTTGGGTTTGGATGGGAATATTTTAATAAACCAGACGCAGAAATAATCCTTAGGATATGCTCTTTAATTACCACTATTCACTTTTCCACATAATCACCAGACAATTGGATACATTTCTGCCAACGATGAACAAATTTTCTGAAGCCGTCATGGAAGAAGTCGACACTCTGTTTCCGCAACCCAGCGTGCACAGATCTTCCGATATCCAAGCAGTGCAATAATGTGACCCACATGTTCTTGTGAAATTCCTATTATGCTTGAAATTTCTCTCTGAGTGCTACGATGATTGTCCTGAATCAATCTGTCAACCTTTTGCTTGTGAAACTTGGTGGTTGCTGTCACACAAGTCAGATGTTCCCACCTCAACATCTTTAAACTTACTCGCCCAAAGATGCACAATACTCACATCAACACAATCACCATAAACAGCTTGCATTCTCTGGTGTATCTCCTTTGGGGTGACAACTTCTGCTGTCAAGAATTTAGTGACTGCACGCTGCTTAAGTCGCATTGATCGACCATCTGCGCAGGGTTCCATACTTCACACTTTAACAACGCAACCATTCAATGCTAAGGCTTCCTGCCAAAATGGAACTGTAGAGGAGAGTCTACGGAACAAGCCAGTACCTGCCGCATACCAGTACTGCCATCTATTGAGGAGTTACGAATGTGGAGGCATTACTTTTCATTCAACCCTCGTATGATTCTGTGATGCAGCCTAGAATTGCATTGACTTTCTTAGCTGCCATCACGTTTTTGACCCATGTTCAGCTTATGGCCTATTAAGACTCCTAAATTCCTTTCACATATACTGTTGTCAAGCCTGCAGGTTCAGGTGCATGAAATAGAAATGTCTGCCTGTCCCCATCCGATGTGCTCATCTTGTCTGCCAAGGCTTGGACATCATTGCTTGGCAATGTTCGGTCAACGCTGCTCCAAATCAAATCCGTGTTGGTGGCCGGCACCAGTCAAGTCTGCTTGCTGCAAATCATCCCTGATGCAAAACAGTCCTGCTTCACTGAGCATCCCAAATGTAATATATCATCCATTCTCTTAGGGCTTGCTCTTATTCCGGGATATGCAGCATCTTGTAAACAAGCAAGTCTCTTATTGACCCCAAAAAGGAGGGAGTGTATTTAATTTCCTTGGGCAAAGCTAGAGGCAATCTGTTTTCTATGTGCATTTCCCTCTTGACCATGTAGGGCATCTGGTTTGGATCTCAAAAGCTGCTAAGAAAAAATTGGAATGACTCCAGTGCTTTGGAAGCTGTCTCCCAGCTTTGGTTCAATGTCTCCCAGTTCAGTTTCCTAACTGTGTAACTCAATAAATGCACAGCTTTGGTTTTGTTGTTATTAACTGCCATCAAGTTGTAGTGATTTAGCTTGGACCGCTGTTAGAGCGTCCATGCCTGGCGAGCATAAGCTAAACCAGATAGGCCAGGACAGAGAAACAAACTCACCAGGTTGAGGACAACCCTTTTGATTTGGCCAAAAAGGATACAAGTAAAATCAATTTACTAGGTTCTTGTGGGTTTTTTTGGGCTATATGGCCATGTTCTAGAAGCATTTTCTCCTGACGTTTTGCCTGTATCTATGGCAAGCATCCTCTGAGGTAGTGAGGTCTGCTGGAATTAGGAAAATGGGTTTATATATCTGTGGAATGGCTGGGGTGGGGCAAACAGCTCTTCTCTGCTGGAGCTAGGTGTGAATGTTTTAACTGACCACCTTCATTAGCATTGAAAGGCTTGGCTGAGCCTGGGGGAATCTTTTGTTGAGAGGTGTTAAAATGTGCCTCCCTTTGTTTATAGTTCCAGAATTCCTTCCAAAGCAAACTAAAGAAATGAGTTGAATTTGGCAGGAAACCCACTAAACTTCTCATCTACTAGGTGTTCATATCCGGTCCTGAAACCAGGTGCTCTTTTGATTTATCCTAATCAGAACAAAACTGAGATCTTTGATGCCCTCTTTGCTTCTAGCTCCCAAAGCAAACTAAAGAAATACAACTGGTAGTAGGATGAAATTTGGCAGGAAACCCACTAAACATGATTTCTCTTTTCATGCAGCTCTATGACATGTTTCCCACTTTTCTGAAGTACTTCCCAGGGCCCCACAACAGGGTCTATGACATTGTGTCATATTTGTCACGCTTCATTGCCAAGAGAGTGAAGAAGAACCAAGAGACCCTTGACTCTAACTAATGAAGGTGGTCAGTTAAAACATTCACACCTAGCTCCAGCAGAGAAGAGCTCTTTCCCCCACCCCAGTCATTCCACAGATATATAAACCCGTTTTCCTAATTCCAACAGACCTCACTACCTCTGAGGATGCTTGCCATAGATGCAGGCGAAACGTCAGGAGAAAATGCTTCTAGAATATGGCCATATAGCCCGAAAAAACCCACAAGAACCTAGTGATTCCAGCCATGAAAGCCTTCGACAATACATTAAAATCAATTTGTTTCAAAACATAAATATGCAAGATACCTTATACAGTTCTGGCAGCTCTTCAGATTTCCCGTTTCCCCTCCTGATTGGCTAAGAGGCTGACCAAGATCTGAGCCAGGATTGGGCGTGGATTCCCTTGACATCACAGCCTACAGGCAGGCATTCCCAGCGTGGAAAGGATAGCAGCTGGGGATTGGTCTGCATAAGGAGCCAATTAGCTGTAGAGATGCCTCCTGAGAGGTTGTAACCCCAAGAGAAAACAATGGTACAGATATGCTGATGAGGTTTTTATTAACTCAAATGTCTAGTTCCATGCAAGACAAAGGTGCTGATCTTAGTCAATCAAGGACTTGGCTGTCAGCATAGGAAGTATAAAAAGTATAGACTAGGACGCGGAACAATGGCTTCAAACTACTAGAGAGGAGATTCCATCTGAACATGAGAAAGTACTTCCTGACTGTGAGAGCTGTTCAGCAGTGGAACTCTCTGCCCCGGAGTGTGGTGGAGGCTCCTTCTTTGGAAGCTTTTAAACAGAGGCTGGATGGCCATCTGTCAGGGGTGCTTTGAATGCAATATTCCTGCTTCTTGGCAGGGGGTTAAACTGGATGGCCCATGAGGTCTCTTCCAACTCTTTGATTCTTTGATTCTAGATGTTATCCTTGAAGTGACTGGCATGACATTGAAAGAGTTGGTGGTGGCAGCAACATGGAGCTCTGATGTGTGCTGGTCCATGAGGTCATTTATTTTATTTATCATGTCAGGAGTGAACCAAAACACTTGTATTGCATTAAAAAAACAGACAAACAAACAAAACACAAAATTTGCAGACTTGGTATTCTATTAAATGTCCTTTGACCAGTAGCTGGCCACTTGGAGTGCCTCTGGTGTTGCTGCAAGAAGGTCCTCCATTGTGCATGTGGCAGGGCTCAGGTTGCATTGCAGCAGGTGGTCTGGTTTGCTCTTCTCCACACTCGCATGTCGTGGATTCCACTTTGTAGCCCCATTTCTTAAGGTTGGCTCTGCATCTTGGGGTGCCAGAGCGCAGTCTGTTCAGCGCCTTCCAAGTCGCCCAGTTTTCTGTGTGCCCAGGGGGGAGTCTATCATTTGGTATCAGCCATGGATTGAGGTTCTGGGTTTGAGCCTGCCACTTTTGGACCCTCGCTTGCTGAGGTGTTCCAGCGAGTATCTCTGTAGATCTTAGAAAACTATTTCTTGATTTAAGTCGTTGATGTGCTGGCTGATACCCAAAAAGAGGATGGGCAGGAGATGTCTCTGCCTTGGTCCTTTCACTATTGGTTGCTACTTCCTGGAAGATGTCAGATGCTGCAATACCAGCTAAACAGCGTACCTGTCCGAATGTATCTCCTTCTACGTCCTGCCTAGGAATTTAAGATCTTCTGGAGGGGCCCTGCTCTCGGCTCCGCCCTTGTCAAAAACGAGATTGGCGGGGATGAGGGACAGGGCCTTCTCAATGGTGGCCCCCTGCTTGTGGAATTCACTCCCCGGGGAAATTAGATCATCGTCATCCCTCCTCTCTTTCAGAAGGAAATTAAAAACATGGATATGGGACCAGGCCTTGGGT
This sequence comes from Anolis sagrei ordinatus, assembly GCF_025583915.1. Classification (NCBI taxonomy): domain Eukaryota; kingdom Metazoa; phylum Chordata; class Lepidosauria; order Squamata; family Anolidae; genus Anolis; species Anolis sagrei. The sequence continues at coordinate 272,831,787 of NW_026846588.1, read as the reverse complement.
AATCTGGCAGACTGACAATGGACAATGAGGCTTTGGAAACGGACTATGATAAGCGGAATGAATTTATTAATTATGGACTTGGCAAAACGATGGCCACCAGGCTGGGTTTTATTGTATTTTTATTGTATTAATGTAATGTTTTAATTGTTATAATTACTGTTATGATGTATTTTATTTTGTGATTTGTAGGCATCAACATATGCTGGAAGCCGCCCTGAGTCCCCCTTAGGGGGTTGAGAAGGGCGGGGTAGAAGCATTCTCCAGTGGTCATGAAGAGTCGGAAGTGACTGAACAAATAAACAACAACAATAGAAAGTTAATCAATACACATACTCTTGGCTCCCTCTTCCATGGGATCAGCAGACTCTCAGGTTGCTGCTTGAACATCCTGAGCTTATCTGGCTAGTAAAGAAAATCATCTATCTTTGGAAATACACAATAAATCTGATAGTTATCTGGCTTGGGAAATAGCTGGAGGGATTTGGCCAATGTCCCGGTTCCCAAGAGATTATGCAAACAGGGTCACAGGGAGGTAGCTGCCTTCAAGATAAGTTTTGATACATGCAAGAAGCAGTTTATACACTTCATATAGGAAAATGATACAAATTATTAAAGGGTTAGACATGTTAAAGCTGATGAGAAGAAAAGCAACTTTTTATAAATGTGGAGTTGGAGGAGAGATCTCTGGATACCATATATCTATCTTCTATCTATCTATTTGGGTTGTTGTAGGTTTTGCGGGCTGTATGACCATGTTCTAGAACAGGGGTAGGGAACCTTTGGCCCTCCAGCTGTGGTGGACTTCAACTCCCACAATTCCTTGAGGCTCGGCATTCGCCCCAAAGGCTTACCTTGGCCCAATGCCGAGCCTCAAGGAATTGTGGGAGTTGAAGTCCACCACAGCTGGAGGGCCAAAGGTTCCCTACCCCTGTTCTAGAAACATTCTCTCCAGACGTTTCACCTGCATCTGTGGCAAAGCATCCTCAGAGGTTGTGAGCATGCATAACCTCTGAGGATGCTTGCCACAGATGCAGGCAAAATGTCAGGAGAAAATGCTTCTAGAACATGGCCATACAGCCCAAAAAAGCCTACAGCAACCTGCATTCCTTTTCTAGTACAGAATCCCCTTTTACTATCCAAGAGTTTAAAACAATTTTCATTTTAAGTGATATTTTTCGGCTTCCTTTTGCCAAAAGAAGAAAGGTCAAATTGTGATTTGTGGTTCGCTGTTTTTCTAAGCAGATGTTCCTTGGTATGAGCCAAGATGATGTTTCCTTGCTGTGCCAAAAGCTGACTTCCAGAGTTTTCTTGTGTTTTTTTAAACTTTTATTTTCAATATAATAAGACACGTTATAGATAGACACACTTTACAAAAGAAATCGACAATTCATAAAGTCTATGCAGATATCCATTTAGCTAACTAACACTGATACTATCACTAACTTGTACACTAATAAATAGACTAACATCTCTACTGCCTAACTCCAAATAATAAATATACTAATTTCAGAAGAGATTACTTCTTTCTTACTAGAAGAGCAAATATTTGGTTAAATAAAGTGTGAGTTGCGTTATTAATTCTAATTTGTGATTTTTTTCTTTTTTAAACTTTAATTTGTTCTATTTTTTCTCCATTGTCATTTAAGAATTTGATCAAAATCTCCATAAAACCTTTGCTTGCTTTACCTCTCAGAAACATAGTTAATATATCAATTTCTACCATTGCAAAGGTTTTTTGTTACCCAGTTTTTGGAATTTCTTCATTTTTCCAGATTTGTGCATATTTGCACAAGTCTTGCTGCTATTTATTTATTTATTTATTTGTCGTGTCAGGGCAACCAGTCAATTATATTACATTTCTAACAGAACAAAGCAAACAAACAGACAAAATACAAAATTGTGAGTTTGGTAGTTGATTAAATGTCCTTTGACCAGTATCTGGCCACTTGGAGTGCTTCTGGTGTTGCTGCAAGAAGGTCCTCCATTGTGCATGTGGCAGGGCTCAGGTTGCATTGCAGCAGGTGGTCAGTGGTTTGCTCTTCTTCGCACTCGCATGTCCGAGGATTCCACCCTGTAGCCCCATTTCTTAAGATTGGCTCTGCATCTCGTGGTGCCAGAGCGCAGTCTGTTCAGCGCCTTCCAAGTCGCCCAGTCTTCTGAGTGCCCGGGGGGAGTCTCTCATCTGGTATCACCCATGAATTGAGGTGCTGGGTTTGGGCCTGCCACTTTTGGACTCTCGCTTGCTGGGGTGTTCCAGCGAGTGTCTCTGTAGATCTAAGAAAACTATGTCTTGATTTAAGTCGTTGACGTGCTGGCTGATACCCAAACAGGGGATGAGCTGGAGATGTCTCTGCCTTGGTCCTTTCACTATTGGCTGCTACTTCCCGGCGGATGTCAGGTGGTGCAATACCGGCTAACAGTGTAATTTCTCCAGTGGTGTAGGGCGCAGACACCCCGTGATAATGCGGCATGTCTCATTAAGAGCCACATCCACTGATTATAATGATGGGATCTTCTCGTGTTGGCATTTTATTTTGATTGTCAAAGGTTCCTAATAAAGAACATTCTGAATTGAATTTTATATTTCGGTATTATTTCCTGTATCTTCCAGAGATTTCTGGAGTATTTTCATTTTTGCATTGCTGTCTAAAATTATAGAGGCATCAAGAGCATTAATCTGTTGGAGTTCAGCCTGTGATTGTGTTTGAGGATCAGGGTGCTTTGGATTTGGGGAATGATGTCAATGAGGTTCAAGATGGCAATGGTTTGGTCAGTGATATTGATGCAGAGAATGACTTAGAGACACCTGTTCAAAGTGTAGTTTCCCATGAGAATGTCCCTACAGGGTATAGGGAGGATGGTTTACTCCCTGAATTACTCCCAGATAATTCCCAGGATTTGGGGCTTGAAAATAACTCGGCACCTGGAGAAAGTAATGAGCATATAGATAGACGGGAGGAGATTAGTCAAAACAGACAGGTCGAACAATGCCTTCGGCGTTCTGCCAGGCTCTGACAGAAAAAGATAAGGGTCTCCCAAGCAAAGCGAAACCAGTTCCTGAGTGCTTGGAATAGTTTAACAAGGGGATAAAAGTTCCAAGCATGGGAAATGTAGCCAGATGAAGCATCAATTAGAATCCTGCTAAGTTCCTGTCCTTGCTTCATGGAAGCCTTGCTTAGAAGATTCATGCTTAAGTATTTCTTGGTTTGGTTTTTGTCTCTTGTGATTACATACTCATGTCTTGGATCAACATTTCCTGGTTCTCTGGACTTTGTAAGAGAATTTGGACTTTATTTTATGGACTTTGCTGAACTCTACCTTGGACTAATTTGGTCCTGTAAGCTAACCCTTACTGATGTGGGCTCCACTACCAGGTCGAACTGCTTCTCGGACGCCAAGTGGACCTACCAGTAAAGGATTAGATGTTCTCCAGCTGGAGTACTTTGGTCTTTAGGGCTGTTTCCTTGGAGATCTTTGGAGACTCTTAAGACTGTTCTCCCCCGGAAGGTCTTGGATGCTCTTAAGACTGTTTCCCCCCCCCCCCCGGAAAGTCTTAAGGGTTGAAGCTTTTGTACAGGGGAAGCTTGCACACGTCCTGTACATTAGCTTTCCTTGCTGAGACTAACTAAAAATGGCTCCCTTCCCTTCCCAATTGCCCTGAGCAAGGGGTGGAACCAAAACTTAATGATGATGGACAGGTGACTTGCCCTATGACTGCAACCAAAGGAAGCCACCTTTCTGCAGAATCCCTGAAACCTTGGACTGCAAGCAAACATTTAATACAAAGTAAATAAATTTGGAGCTCCTGGTACAGCTATACCAGCACACTCTCAACCCTATTATATATATGATTAATTTGGGAACAGACAAACATAAAGGAGGAATCTTCTAGCATCCTTCAGATTTAGTAGTCTTTAGTCCAGCATGAGTTTTGTTCTCTCTAGGAATCTCAAAGGATGTGTCTACATTGCAGAATTTAATGTAGTTCCACACCACTTTAACTGCCATGGCTGAATTTGATGGAATCATTGGAGGTTATAGTTTTACGAAGTCTTTAGTCTTCTTTACCAAAGAATGGTGGTGTCATAGCCTTGAAGCAAAGTGGTATCAAACTGCATTAATTCTACAGTGTTGATGCATCCTATCTCATCCAGCATGACACCATGATCAACTTTATTGATTATTGATCACAGAATGGCACTGGATAAACTAGAGATTCCAAGAGATAACTTTTTAATCAAATCCACATGAATCAAAATTGCAAATGCCGAGGGCCAACAATCCTTTGAGGGAACGAGATGTTTTTGCAAAAAGTGTTTTTTCCTGTTCTGGCTCATCTTGGTTTCTTTTCCCTTCTCTTCTTCCAGGATATCTGTGAGGATCCCCACCTTTTTGTGGATGGAATCAGCTGCCACGATTTGCACCAAGGACAAGTGGGGAATTGTTGGTTCGTGGCGGCCTGCTCCTCCTTGGCCTCCAGGGAGTCTTTGTGGCAAAAGGTAACACCAAACTTAGGGATATCCCACTTCCTTTGCTCTCCTTTGGGTCTGGGTTCCATTCTTAGGTCTATCTGGAGATCTCTAAGATTCCTCCTTGATGGACTTCCATCCAGGTAGCAGTATTAGTCTTAACCTTTCCAAAATCAGTTGAAGTATTCAAGATGAGGAATAAGAAACTCCATGTATGTCTTCTAGGACAGTGTTTCTCAACCTGGGAGTTGGCCCCCCTGGGGGGGGGGGTCACAAGGGGGTGTCAAAAAGGTTACCAAAGACCATCAGAAAATACAGTATTTTCTCTTGGTCATGGGGGTCTTGTGTGGGAAGTTTGGCCCAATTCTATCACTGGTGCGATGGGCGCTTCAGAATGCTCTTTCGCCATTGACAGTAGGAGCTCTACACTCTAAGAATCCATCCAGGGTAAAAGCTACACTACAACCCCGCAAATATCAAGGTACTATTTTGCCCAACACTCCCACTAGAGTCACATATTAGGGCGATATGTAGGTTATCTCGATGCGTATGAGGGGCGGTCAGAATGCGTCCAGATCAATTTACGTGATAAGCCACTAGCCCAAGTCCACAAGTGATCTCTGGATGTAGGTGAACTACAACTCTAAATCAAGGTCAATGCCCACCAAACCCTTCCAGTATTTTCTGTTGGTCATGAGAGTTCTGTATACCAAGTTGGTTCAATTCCATTGGTGGTGGAGTTCAGAATGCTCTTTGATTGTAGGTGAACTATAAATCTCAGCAACTACAACTCCCAAATGACAAAATCAAACCCCCTCCCAACCCTACCAGTATTCAAATTTGGGTGTATCAGGTATCTGTGCCAAATTTGGTCCAGTGAATGAAAATACATCCTGCATATCAGATATTTACATTACGATTCATAACAGTTATGAAGTAGCAACGACAAACATAATTTTATGGTTGTGGGTCACTACAACATGAGGAACTGTATTAAGGGGTCGGGGCATTAGATAGGTTGGGAAACACTGATCTACACTGTAGAATGAGTGCAGCTTCACTGCCATGGCTCAATGCCATGAAATCCTGGGAGTTGTAGTTTTATAGGACTGTCTCTGCCAAAGGGTGATGGAAAATTCCAGGATTCCATAGAATTCAACCATAGCAGTTCAAGTGGTGTCAAACTACATTCATTCTACAATGTGAATGCAACCTAAGATTCTTCCATATATTCCCAGCTAGATCATAGTCACCTGAAACCAAACACACATCCAGTTGGAAACAACCAAACGCCAGTAAAAATTCCTAACCTCAGATCCCAGCATAATATAGGATTGCACTGGAGGACGTGGAGATTACTAGCAAATTATGTTTACTCACTAAATGAAATCACAAGTATGGTTATACTGTGGTTACGGAGGGACATTATATACTTATGAGCCTAGTCATTCGCACGCTAGCCGCAGAAATGCGAGAATCAGAGAGAACCATGACTACTGCCTGGTTTTTATCCGAATGTTGTGATTCTCATATGCCTGTAGAGCACCACTGCTAATCTTTCTAGCCCAAAATATGAAATTTGAGCATATTAATTTTACCTGCTCTTATTCCCGCAAATGTCATAGCCCTGGCATATCCCCGCTAGGCAAGTTAGCGTCATGGTTACGTGGCGGCATGCCCTGTTCCATAAGCCCCATCTTCAGAGAGAGGAAAGATTCACAATAGGACAGGGGCCACGGCCTCGGCATGCGGCACCTAATACCCACGTATAGACGTCCCCTTGTTACATTACCGATTTTCATACACCGTAGTTTGTACTCTAACCTCCCTAATACACTTTGCTTAGTAGGCCAATTTCCCTCGTAGCCTCTGAGGATGAATCGGTCATAACTAACGTGTTAGTATCTATGTGCGGTAGGCCTCAACGCTCGCGCCTGTATCGTTACCGGTGGCCTGCGCAAGCCTCTATCTTCGGATTCGATTGTTAACCATCCCACGAATAGCATACTAGCAACATGCACTCTACTTGCGGGTGCACTTTTCGCACAAAGATCGCCTGTGTTCAGAAACTTCAATTTAGTACACCGCGGCGCCGCCAGCCAGATAGTCACCGGAGCCCTTCATAAACATGGAAGAATCTACCACCCCTTCTTTGATCGGTATGTCAAGCTCCACTCGGGCATCTTGCCGCAATACAGTCTGCCGAGCACAATTCAAAGCTAGTGGCTCTTGACAACACAAAACCCTATACTGCCCTCCGGCCACACGAGTACAGTGTTTACCGAACGCATCTAGCAAGTCATAAACGTACCCACCTCGATAGTATAGATGATCTTCAATGCGGGAGCGACCTGCTATCATAGACCCCACCTACTTATCATTAAGGCTGAGTTGGTAACCGGGGACGAGAGAGCACACGGCCTCGTCTCGGTGGTGGCCCCCCACTGTGCCGAAATGTCAATACCTACACGTGGAGGATCGTCGTAGCAGGATAATACGGTAGAGGTCATCGAGGCCTTGCCTCCTCCTCTGATAAGTGTCACGAAGGAAATTAAAGAACATGGTTGTGAGGGGACAGGCCTTCGATGGGCAATCCTAGGCAAGATAGGATATAGGACAATGAACGACCAGACAGGGACACACATATCGTACCTTAGACAATGGTCATGCAATCTTACTGAGAACTCTGAGATTGCCAATCGCGATGAGCCATTAGATTGTTTAGTCTGATTTTTGATGTATATAAGCCTTACAGTGGAGAGTGAAAGCATGTGCTAACTAACAAGATTATATAAGCAAAGCAAGGTACATAAACTCTTCAAGACTGATGAGAAGCAAAAGTAAAAGCTGTTAAGCGGACGAACACAGAGAGTGCTCACTAATGCTTCCTCTTCATCCTGGAAAGAAGTGACAAGTGGAGTGCCATCAGAAGGGTTCCGTCCTGGGCCCGGTCCTGTTCAACATCTTTATTAATGACTTAGATGAAGGGCTAGAAGGCAGGATCATCAAGTTTGCAGACAACACCAAATTGGGAGGGATAGCCAATACTCCAGAGGACAGGAGCAGGATTCAAAACGATCTTGACAGATTAGAGAGATGATGGGCCAAAACTAACAAAATGAAGTTCAACAGTGACAAATGCAAGATACTCCACTTTGGCAGGAAAAACGAAATGCAAAGATACAGAATGGGGGATGCCTGGCTCGAGAGCAGTACGTGTGAAAAAGATCTTGGAGTCCTCGTGGACAACAAGTTAAACATGAGCCAACAATGTGATGTGGCGGCAAAAAAAGCCAATGGGATTTTGGCCTGCATCAATAGGAGCAGTGTCTAGGTCCAGGGAAGTAATGCTACCCCTCTATTCTGCTTTGGTTAGACCACACCTGGAATATTGTGTCCAATTCTGGGCACCACAATTCAAGAGAGATATTGACAAGCTGGAATGTGTCCAGAGGAGGGTGACTAAAATGATCAAAGGTCTGGAGAACAAGCCCTATGAGGAGCGGCTTAAGGAGCTGGGCATGTTTAGCCTGAAGAAGAGAAGGCTGAGAGGAGATATGATAGCCATGTATACATATGTGAGAGGAAGTCACAGGGAGGAGGGAGCAAGCTTGTTTTCTGCTTCCCTGGAGACTAGGACGTGGAACAATGGCTTCAAACTACAAGAAAGGAGATTCCATCTGAACATGAGGAAGAACTTCCTGACTGTGAGAGCCGTTCAGCAGTGGAACTCTCTGCCCCGGAGTGTGGTGGAGGCTCCTTCTTTGGAAGCTTTTAAACAGAGGCTGGATGGCCATCTGTCAGGGGTGATTTGAATGCAACATTCCTGCTTCTTGGCAGAATGGGGTTGGACTGGATGGCCCATGAGGTCTCTTCCAACTCTTTGATTCTGTGATTCTATGATTCTAAATAAATCCGCATGCTTTCCCGCAGTGAGGACATCAGTTTCCAGGCAGAAGGCGGTCCCAGTCAGGGTTGGCTTGATGTGCCTTCCTCTTGGCACATTTCTCCCTTTCATCCTCCATTCGTGCCTCTTCGAATTCTGCAGCACTACTGGTCACAGCCGACCTCCAGTTAGAGCACTTGGGCCAGGGCTTCCCAGTTCTCAGTGTTTATGCCACAGGTTGGCTTTAAGCCCATCTTTCAATCTCTTTTCCTGAACTTCAGCATTCCGTTTTCTGTTATTGAGTTCAGAGTAGAGTAACTGCTTGGACGGTGGTTGGGCATTCGGACAACATAGTCGATCCAGTGGAGTTGATGGCATAGGAGCATTGCTTCAATGCTGGTGGTCTTTGCTTCTTCCAGCACGCTGACATTTGTCTGCCTGTCTTCCCAAGAGGTTTGCAGGATTTTTCAAAGGCAGTACTGATGGAATCATTTCTGGAGTTGCATGTGACGTCTGTAGACAGTCCACGTTTCGCAGGCATATAGCAGGGTTGGGAGGACAATAGCTTTATAGACAAGCACCTTGGTATCCCTACGGATGTCCCGGTCCTCAAACACTCTCTGCTTCATTCGGGAAAATGCTGCACTCGCAGAGCTCAGGCGGTGTTGTATTTCAGTGTCAATGTTGACTTTGGTGGAGAGGTGGCTGCCAAGGGAGCGGAAATGGTCCACATTTTCTAATGTTACACCATTAAGCTGTATTTCTGGCATTGGAGAGGGATTGGCCGGTGACTGCTGGAAGAGCACTTTGGTCTTCTCCATGTTTTCCAATCGAAATCCACGAGTGCGGGACGAAACAGTTACACTGTGGCTGTAATTATAGAAAAGTGTTTGGCATTAAAGAGGATGCTATAGGCCTTTGTAGAGCTTCTCTCATGGAGATTCCACACAGAGACTATTAGTCATCCAGCATATGGCAGTTCTATAACAGATAAGCTAACCGATAAACATCAGCAAGAGATACTGAAAGCCCACCCACACAAGGCGTCTTAACTAATCGCATTGTGCGATAGCCTAGCACCGTTGAGATGATATAGTAGAAGAAATTGCCCAGTAGATTGGAGAAATAAGTCCATAGATATCATAGAATCATAAGAGTGGAAGGGGCTCATAAGGACCATCCAGACCAACCCACAAAAGCCCCAAGAAGAAAAGGAATATTCGCATTCCAAATCACCCATGACACATGGCCATACCACGCCCCATATGTAGCAACACCCCTTTTTTTTCTAAAGTTCATACAGATTACTGGCAAGACCGTATTTAACTTATGTTTCTATACATCTCTGGGTTTTAAAGTGATGCAGAAGAAACGCAACTCTTAAAAAAAGCTGACCAGGGGTTGAGGATGAAGTTCTTTGAGCATGTGCATAAATTAGTTGTGTCAAATCTATCGTATCTGCTAAGGTCAAAGTAAGTATGTTTGTTGGTTTGTCTGTTTGTACCACAAAGCTTCCCACATGGCTTGCTAGTTCCGGATCACATTTGGCACACATATTTTTCATTGTGCAACTTGGAATAATTGAGAGGTTTGAACTTACTAAACCATCCCCTTTGAGCCCTGGGGAGAGAGAAAGGAAAGGGAGAAAGCAGATTGGCGGTAACTAGATGAAGTGGCCTTCTGTCACATATCTGGAAAACGAATGGAGGGAAGTGTATTGGCTGCTGCTTGGTGGCATGTGTATGAAGGGGAGGGAGAGAGAGAGAGAGAGAGCATGGGAGAGGGTGATAAGGAAGGAAGGAAGGAAGGAAGGAAGGAAGGAAGGAAGGAAGGAAGGAAGGAAGGAAGGAAGGAAGGAAGGAGGAAGAGAGAGGAAGGAAGGAAGGCTATTTAAAAAGGAAGGAAGGCAGGAAGGAAGGAAGGAAGGAAGGAAGGAAGGAAGGAAGGAAGGAAGGGGAAAAGGTATGATGAGAAGGAAGAAAAAGAAAGAAAGAAGGAAGCAAGGAAAAAGTAGAAGGAAGGAGAGTAGGGGGAAAGTTATGAGGGGAAGGAAGGAATGAAAGAGAAAGAAAGGTAAAAGGGAGGGAGGGAGGAAGGAGGAAGGAAGAAGGAGGAAGAAGAAAACCAAATACATATAGCCAGAAAGGGGGAGGGAAAGAATGAATGAATGAATGAATGAAGGAAGGAAGGAAGGAAGGAAGGAAGGAAGGAAGGAAGGAAGAAAAGGAAGGAGGGAAAGAAAGGGAAGGAAGAAAGGAAGGAAGGGAAGGAAGGAAGGAAGGAAGGAAGGAAGGAAGGAAGGAAGGAAGGGGGAAAAGGAGGGAGGAGGAAAGAAAAGAAAAGAAGGAAGGAAAAGGAAGGAAGGAGGGAAGGGGGAAAGTAAGAGAGAGGGAAGAAAAGAGGGAGGAGAAAGAAAAAGAAAAGAAGGACAGAAGAGGAAACAAGAGGAGAAAGAAAAAACGAGGGGAAGGAAGGAAGGAAAAAGGAAGGAAGGAGGGAAGGAAGGAGGAGAAGGAAGGAAAGGAAAGGAAGGAAGGGGAAAGGAAGGAGGAAGGAAGGAAGGAAGGAAGGAAGGAGGGAAGGAAGGAAGGAGGAAAGAAGGGAGGGAAAGGAAGGAGGGAAGAAGAAGGAGAAGGAAGGAAGGAAGGAAGGAAGGAAGGAGAAGAGGGGGAGAAAAAGAGAGGAAGGAGGAAGGAAGGAAAGAAAGAAAGAAAGAAGAGAAAAAAAGAAAGAAGGAGAAGGAAGAAAGAGAAGAAGGAAGGAAGGAAGGAAGCAAAGGAAGGAAGGAAGGAAGAAAGAAAGAAAGAAGGAAGGAAAGAAAAAGGTATGGGAGGAAGGAAAGAAAGAGCAAAAAGGGAAGACGAAGGAAGGAAGGAAGGAAGGAAGGAAGGAAGGAAGGAAGGAAGGAAGCAGAAAGAAGGAAGGAAGGAAGGAAGGGGGGAAAGAAGGAGGGAAGGAAGGAAGAAAGGAAAAGAAGGAAGGAAGGAAGGAAAAGGAAGGAGAGAGGGGCGCAAAAGTTACAAGGGTGGGAAGAAAAGGGGAAAGAGGAAAGGGATAGCGTTCAGCAGAAAAGCAAAGAAGGAAAGGAGATGATAAGATGGAGGAAATGATGAAAAATGAAGCGGAAAGGAAGGAATGCAAAAATGAGAGGTAAAGTGCAAGAAAAAGGAAGGGAATGGAAGGGAAGAGAAGGCAAAGGGAAGGAAACAGAAGAGAAGGAAAGCAAATGGAAGGTGGAGGAAATGGAAGGGGAAAGTAAAAGGAAGAGAAGGAAAGGGAGAGGAACGGAAGGGAAAGGAACTGAAGGGAAGGACAGTGAAAGGAAGGAAAGTGAACATGAACGGAAGATGAATGGAACAGAAGGGAGTGAAATGAAAGAGAGGGAACGGAGGGGAAGAGAAGGCAAAGGGAAGGAAATGGAAGGGAAGGTGAAGGGAATGGAATGGGGAAGTGAAAGAAGAAGGAAAGGAAGAACGAAGGAAGGAAGGAAAAGAGAGGAAGAGAAGGAAGGAAGGGAAGGAAGGAAGGAAAAGGAGGAAGAAAGGAGGAAGGAAGGAAGGAAGGAAGGAAGGAAAGGGAGGAAAGGGGGAAAGGAGGAGGGGGGAGGAGGAAGAAAAGAAGAAAGGAAGGAAAAGGAAGGAGGGAGAGGAAGAAAGACAGGAAGGAAGGAAAGAAGGAAGAGAAGGAAGGAAGGAAGGAAGGAAGGAAGGAAGGAAGGAAGGAAGGAAGGAAGGAAGGAAGGAAGGAAAAGCAAACAAGCAAGAAAGAAAGAAAGAAAGAAAGAAAGAGGGAAATGTGTATAACGGAAATCCAGGGAAGAAGAAAAGAAAGGGAGAAAAGGGAAAGCTTACTCATGCCAATGCAAATTTTCCAAAATCTGAAAAGTAAAATCCCAAATATTTTGGGATTTTAGGAAAGGGATACAGAAAATCTAGTAGGAAGTTGGTCTTCCTCTGTTGTAGTTCTTATGGAAGAAAAATAAAGACTGTATGCCAGATCAAATTATGGGTTTAGTTTTTGACTCTGACAAGGCATACATGTTCAAAAAATATAGGAAGTTTTCTAGTGTATCAATAGAAGCCTTCTAGTGAGTTAAAAAGTTTGTGAGAAAGTTGGATTTTCCTGCCTTCCAGAGGGAGACATGGGAGTTGGTGGCAGAGCCTGCCCCCTGGTGGAAGATAGCGGAATTGTTCCCTCCCACTTGGATTAATTGGGGATTTTGTGTGTTGGTGGTTTAAGCATTGGACAATAACTCTGGAGAATAGGGGTGCAATCTCCACTTGGCCATGGAAACCCACTGGGCGATTGTTGGGCAAATCACGCACTCTCAGCCACAGAAAAAACCCTGATAGGTCATTATAACTTGGAAGCAACTTGAAGGCACACAATAACAAAAAAGGTAGTCAACTTTGACTTAAGACAAGCCTGTCAATGGGGAGCCATCGGTGACGCAGTGGTTTAAAGCGCTGAGCTGCTGACCTTGTTGACCGAAAGGTTGCAGGTTCGAATCTGGGGAGTGGCATGAGCTTCTGCTATCAGCCCCAGCTTCTGCCAACCTAGCAGTTCAAAGACATGCAAATGTGAGTAGATCAATAGGTACTGCTCCGGCAGGAAGGTAACGGCACTCCATGTAGTCATGCTGGCCACATGATCTTGGAGGTGTCTACGGACAACGCCGGCTCTTCGGCTTAGAAATGGAGATAAGCACCACCCCCCAGAGTTGGACATGACTAGACTTAATGTCAGGGGAAAACCTTTACCTTAATACCGTTAAATTATTTTTTGTTGCTACTTCATAACTGTAATTTTGCTAGTTATGAATCATAATGTAAATATCTGATAAGCAAGATGTATTTCATTCACTGGATCAAATTTGGCACAAATACCCACTATGCCCAAATTTGAATACTGGTGGGGTTGGGGGGAATTGATTTTGTCATTTGGGAGTTGTAGTTGCTGGGATTTATAGTTAACCTACAATCAAAGAGCATTCTGAACTCCACCAACGATGGAATTGAACCAAACTTGGCACATAGAACTGCCATGACTAACAAAAAATACTAGAAGGTTTGGTGGGTATTGACCTTGAGTTTCGGAGTTGTAGTTCACCTACATCCAGAGAGCACTGTGGACTCAAACAATGATGGATCTGGACCAAACTTGGCACAAATACTCAATATGCCCAAATGTGAACACTGGTGGAGTTTGGGGAAAATAGACCTTGACATTTGGGAGTTGTAGTTGCTGGGATTTATAGTTCACCTACAATCAAAGAGCGTTCTGAACCCCACCAATGATAGAATTGGGCCAAACTTCCCACACAGAACCCCCATGCCTTGAAGGGACTTGCTGGCATGAGCCTCCCTCCAGCCTTGCATGCTCTCCCTCGCCTACACATGCGCACCTTGAGTTTTGGAGTTGTAGTTCACCTACATCCAGAGAGCACTTTGGAATCAAACAATGATGGATCTGGAACAAACTTGGCACGAATATTCAATATGCCCAAATGCGAACACTGGTGGAGTTTGGGGAAAATAGACCCTGACATTTGGGGGTTGTAGTTGCTGGAATTTATAGTTCACCTACAAACAAAGAGAATTCTGAACCCCACCAATGACAGAATTGGACCAAACTTCCTACATAGAATCCCCATGACCAATAGAAAATACTGTGTTTTCTGATGGTCTTTAGCGACCCCTCTGACACCCCCCTCGTGACCTCCCCATGGGTCTTGACCCCCAGGTTGAGAAACACTAGTGTAGGTGCAACCCAACGATCATCTGCATCATTGCTGAGATCTTGCAAACTTAAGGCATCTGTGGTCTTTCTTTTCCTCCCTCTTCGGTTATACCAAATATTATCATATTTTCCAGTGCATCATGTTATCAAAAAAAGCATGACACATAACTGCCTGTATCAATGTGTTTCGTCCCTTATCACTTTATGTCCAGCTGAACTTGCAAGTTTATTCTTTTTTTAAATGACGGTGTCTGTGTTATCTTTGAAGTCTGGACGCTTTTTCAACTCTGTCCCTCCTTTAAATGACATATCTTTAAAAAAACTCATATTCTATGAATTTCTCTTTAGGAAAATATCTTAAATAGCCCTAAAGTCCTTTACCTGTTGTTTTAGAGAACTGAGATTGGTTTGTGTATACAATTATGCACTATTTATTTGTTGTGTCAGGGCAACCAGTCAATTGTATTACATTTCTAACAGAACAAAACAAACAAACAGACAAAATACAAAAGTTTGCAAGCTTGGTAGTTGATTAAATGTCCTTTGACCAGTATCTGGCCACTTGGAGTGTCTGGTGTTGCTGCAAGAAGGTCCTCCATTGTGCATGTGGCAGGGCTCAGGTTGCATTGCAGCAGGTGGTCAGTGGTTTGCTCCTCTCCACACTCGCATGTCGAGGATTCCACTTTGTAGCCCATTTCTGAAGGTTGGCTCTGCATCTTGTGGTGCCAGAGAGCAGTCTGTTCAGCGCCTTCCAAGTCGCCCAGTCCTCTGTGTGCCCAGGGGGGAGTCTCTCATTTGGTATCAGCCATTGGTTGAGGTTCTGGGTTTGAGCCTGCCACTTTTGGACTCTCGCTTGCTGGGGTGTCTCTCGCTTGCTGAGCGAGTGTCTCTGTAGATCTTAGAAAACTATTTCTAGATTATGCACTAAACTACCAACAAGTAGAACGTTGGAAAGTCACATCATTGGATAGCAACCATCAGGATCTATCACACTATGTCACAAAATTTGAAAAGTTTTCTGTTCCTGGTTTGAAAGTGTTATTTCCTGTTTAACTGTGCAGTCCTTACTTCGAATGACTTCTTCTACTCCAGAAACTTCATTTTTGTGGCTACCGCAAACTAGGTTGAATTGATTGAGACTCTGTGAGGGATTTATTGAAAGACTAGAGCAAAATGTGCTGCAGGATCCTGCAAAAACCAAGTACTTGCAATATAATAAGCCTTTTCCACATTTTTATGAGAATACCAATTAGAAAATGGCATTTATAACCCAGGAACAAAAACTGTGTAACATATGTCATAGTTACATAGAGATAATGGAGAAAGGCAGAAATGTTTCAGAAAAACATCTATTTCTGTTTTATTGACCATTCTAAAGCCTTTGACTGTGTGGATCATAATAAATTGTGGCAGTTCTTGGTGGGATGGGCATCCCAAACCCCCTTGTCTCTCTCCTGAGGAATCTGTACAAGGACCAAGTAGCAACAGTCAGAACTGACCACGGAACAACAGACTGGTTCAAGATTGGGAAAGGCGTACGGCAAGGCTGCACACCCAACCTTTTTAACTTGTATGCAGAACACATCATACGATGTGGGGCTTGAAGAATGCAAGGCTGGGGTGAAATTGCTGGAAGAAACATTAACAACCTTAAATATGCAGATGACACCACTTTGATGGCCGAAAGTGAGGAGGAGCTGAGGAGCCTTCTAATCAAGGTGAAAGAAGAAAGCACAAAAGCTGGGTTGCAGTTAAACATAAAAAAACCAAGGAGCCCCCGGTGGCGCAGTGGGTTAAACCCTGTGCTGGCAGGACTGAAGACCGACCGGTCGCAGGTTCGAATCCGGGGAGAGGCAGATGAGCTCCCTCTATCAGCTCCAGCTCCTCATGGGGGACATGAGAAGCCTCCCACAGATAGGTAAAACATCAAACTTCCAGGCATCCCCTGGGCAACTTCCTTGCAGATGATCAGTTCTCTCACACCAGAAGCCACTTGCAGTTTCTCAAGTCGCTCCCAACACGAAAAAAAAATTTTTTTTGATTACCTGCCCTATGGACTGACAACTGACAAATAGAGGGAGAAAAAATGGAGGGAGTGACAGACTTTTTATTTCTAGCTGCAAAGATTACTGCAGACGCAGACTGCAGCCAGGAAATCAGGAGACACTTACTTCTTGGGAGAAGAGCAATGTCCAATCTCAATAAAATAGTGAAGAGTAGAGACATCACACTGGCAACGAAGATCCGCATAGTAAAAGCAATGGTATTACCCATAGTCACCTACGGATGTGAGAGCTGGACCATAAGGAAGGCTCAGCAAAGGAAGAGAGATGCTTTTGATGCTGGAGGAAAGTTCTGAGAGTGCCTTGGACTGCGAGAAGATCCAATCAGTCCATACTTCAGGAAATAAAGCCTGACTGCTCATTGGAGGGAAGGATACTAGAGGCCAAGATGAAGTACTTTGGCCACATCATGAGGAGACAGGAAAGCTTGGAGAAGACAATGATGCTGGGGAAAATGGAAGGAAAAATGAAGAGGGGCCAACCAAGGGCAAGATGGATGGATGGCATCCTTGAAGTGACTGGACTGACCTTGAAGGAGCTCGGGGTGGCCATGGCCGACATGGAGCTCAGACGTGGGATGGTCCAGGAGGTCACCAAGATTCGGAAGTGACTGAACAAATAAACAACAACAAATATAGGGTCTTGGATTCTTTTCCTGCGTAACAACCCTGCGAGGCGAGCCAGGCGGAGTATGGCAGCCTCAGAGTGAACTAGTGTATTTCATAGCTCCATGCTTTGGAAACTGGTTCTGCAAAGCCCCAGTCGAGTGCTCTGACCAATACAATGCAGTGCCCTCCCAGGAAGCATTTAGCGGAGCTACAAAAACGGCTTCCCTCTTGGCTTTTTGGTCCAAGGAGGATCTATTAAAACCCACAAGAGCCTCATTATCACAGCGCTTGCGCTTCCTCCCTTGGAAACATGTACTTCTTCTTTGTGTTTTATTTGAGACTCATTTTCCATGCCCTTGGTACTTTGGGAGGATGGTAAGCCACGGAGAGCTTTAGTTGGAAAGAAAAGAACCTGTTTACAATGGTGGCACCAAAGCTGGGAGTCAGATTTAGGGTCCGAAATAGAATAGGAACAGTGGGGAACATAATAAACCAAACCAGTCTCAGCATGGTACTATAATGCACCCAAACTACATAGAATTAACAAATTACATGTGGGAGAAAGTGTGGAGAAATAGGGATTGGAGCCACATGAGACCTGCCCCAAGTATGGAGATTCTGGTTTGGAGAAGCCAAATAGTGGCAGGAATAGTACATGGCTAAGAGGAGGCATGATAGCTATGTATAAATATGTCAAAGGAAGTCATAAAGAGGAGGGAGCAAGCTTGTTTTCTGCTGCCCTGGAGACTAGGACGCAATGGAACAATGGCTTCAAACTACACGAAAGCAAGGAGATTCCACCTGAACATTAGGAAGAACTTCCTGACTGTGAGAGCTGTTCAGCAGTGGAACTCTCTGCCCGGAGTGTGGTGGAGGCTCCTTCTTTGGAGGCTTTTAAACAGAGGCTGGATGGCCATCTGTCAGGGAGCTTTGAATGCAATTTTCCTGCTTCTTGGCAGAATGGGATTAGACTGAATTGCCCACAAGGTCTCTTCAAACTCTGTGATGCTATTAGCTTAAATGTCCCAAAGCTAAGTAAGGACAGATGTGATGATAACTTGGATGGGAGACACCAATCAATTCCAGGTGCTGTAGTTGCCTTTTCAGAAGAAGGGAATGGCAAAGGACTTTTTGCTTTTTACTTGCCTTAGAAAACATATCATATTCATGGAGTCACCATAAGCCGACAGATAGCTTGAATGTGTAGACATAAAGAGAGAGTGAATGAGAGACTTATTATGTTTATTATCGTGTTTATTTATAGAATCATAGAATCAAAGAGTTGGAAGAGACCTCATGGGCCATCCAGTCCAACCCCATTCTGCCAAGAAGCAGGAATATTGCATTCAAATCACCCCTGATAGATGGCCATCCAGCCTCTGTTTAAAAGCTTCCAAAGAAGGAGCCTCCACCACACTCCGGGGCAGAGAGTTCCACTGCTGAACGGCTCTCACAGTCAGGAAGCTCTTCCTAATGTTCAGATGGAATCTCCTTTCTTGTAGTTTGAAGCCATTGTTTCGCGTCCTAGTCTCCAAGGAAGCAGAAAACAAGCTTGCTCCCTCCTCCCTGTGGCTTCCTCTCACATATTTATACATGGCTCATAGGAGAACGAGAGAGGTTATAAGGGTAAACTGTTTTGAACATAATCATCTCCTTCTCTGGAGGTTGTGGAACAGAGGTTATATGGTCATCTGTTGGAAGGGCTTTGATTGGGTTTCCTGCATGGCAGAACAGGGTTGGATTAGATCAAGCATGAGCAAACTTCAACCCTCCATGTGTTTTGGACATCAACTTGAAGTCCAAAACACCTGGTGGGCTAAAGTTTGCCCATGCCTGGATTAGATGGTTCTTGAGCAGTGTTTCTCAACCTGGGGGTCTCAAGGGTTTCAGTGGTGTTGCCATAGACCATCTCAGAAACACATATTTCTGATGGTCTTGGGAACCCTTTGGCAGAGAAGGCTGACGATCTCTCCACCTATCATTCTCTTCCTTTTTAGTGTTAGCGAACTACAACTCCTGAAATTCAAAAACAACCCCCCCAACCCCACCAGTGTTCAATGTTGGCCATATAGGTAGTGTGCCAAGTTTGCTGCAGATCCATTATGGGCGGGTTCAGAGTGCTCTTTGATTGTAGGTTAACTATAGAATCATAGAATCAAAGAGTTGGAAGAGACCTCATGGGCCATCCAGTCCAACCCCCTGCCAAGAAGCAGGAATATTGCATACTATAAATCCCAGCAACTACAACTTCCAAATGTCAAGGACTAATTCCCCCAAACTCCACCAGTGTTCACATTTGAGTGTATTGAGTATTTGTGCCAAGTTTGGTCTAGATTCATCGTTGTTTGAGTCCACAGTGCTCTCTGGAGTTAGGTGAGCTACAACTCCAAAACTCAAGGTCAATGCCCACCAAACCCTTCCAGTATTTTCTGTTGGTCATGAGAGTTCTGTGTGCCAAATTGGTTCAATTCCATTGTTGGTGGAGTTCAGAATGCTTGATTGTAGGTGAACTATAAATCCCAGCAACTACAACTCCCAAATGACAACATCAATTCCCCTTCCAACCCCACCAGTATTCAAATTTGGGCATATTGGGTATTTGTGCCCAATTTGGTCGGGTGAATGAAAATACATCCTACATATCAGATATTTACATTATGAAGTAATGAAAATAATGTTATGGTTAGGGGTCACCACAACATGTATTAAGGGGGTCGTGGAATTAGGAAGTTTGAGAACCACTGTTCTTGAGGGTCTCTTTCTACTGCTACAAACCGTCTACTCACACCGGAAAGATCATCTTCACACTTTGGAGACCTCATTTGGTTGCTCTGGAAGAACAGTTGCCAGGAGGATTGTTGTCGTCACATCCCTATAGATTTTAGCACGCGATGCCGGGATCGGTTCCAGTCCTGCAAATGAGATGTAGGGCACCCAGAGGAAACCCCCTCCGGGTGCTCTGCGTCACTGACCCAGGTTGCCTAGCACAGGCTGGGATGGATGAGAGCAAGAGAAAGAGAGCTTGCAAGGTTTCCCCCCGCTTGCATATATCGCCTGAACCGAACTACGTTGCACCACTTTCCTGCAGAATAGAGGAAGCAAGAGGTGAAGGACATCACCATGGCTTCGGAGCCATCCACACTGGAGCTTCCTCTGGTTCAGGACATCCAGCTGACCCAGTGCATGAGGCTCAGAGTACGAAGCCTCCAACAGAAGAAGGAGAAGCCACAGGATGGAGAGAAACTTCTCCAAGCTGATGAATTTGTCTACCGGCTGGACTTCTCCCAGCAACATGGCCTCCGTTTCCTGCGCTGGAAGGTCACTCTGGAGAAACCAGGCAAAGTGGCCATAATTGGCACCTCTCAGCTCTGGACACCGGATCTCACCAACCTCATGCGGAGGCAGCTCCTGGAGCCAGTGGCCGTTTTCTGGAAAAAGCCAGGCTCCCAAGAAGTGGAATGCAATGAGGCCGATGCACTGGAATTTGGAGAGCGGCTGGTGGAGTTGGCCAAAATCCGGAAGGTGATGTATTTCCTCCTGGCCTATGCGGATGGCCTCGAACCGGCTCACCTGAAATGCTCAGTGGTGTTCAGTGCCTGAATCTGGATCTGTCTTGCACATCTTTCATGCTTCCGTCTTCTACTTTGGGCATCTGAATCTGGTTTTGGCACCAATGAGCATGGTTTTAGTTTGGACTATAAAGTAGCTATTCCAGGGTCCTGAACTCATCCAAACTTGGGCAAACTTTTGTATTTGTTTCTTGCTTCCATCTTCAGCCTTCTGCTTTTCTACTTTTCCCTTGAATCTAGTTGTGGCACACAATATCTCCGATGTCTGTTGGAAGCCGGTGAATCCTGTCGAGGTGTTTGTCTCAACTATAAAGCAGTTTATCCAATGTTTTGAACTAATGCAAACTTTGGCAACTATCATGCTTCTATCCTCTGCTTCCTTTTTCCCCTCTCAATCTAGTTTTAAGTGCAAAAATAATGTCCAGAACTGCAAAAATCTCCCCAATTATATTTTTCTTCTGGGATCTCCTAATTTACATAGCTTCAGGTGGTGAAATGTTTTTGAACCCAAGGATTTTTGCTTCCACTTGCTGCTTTAAAGCAAGTTTCTTAGACCTCATGAATGAGAAGAGAAACCTGGGAATAAATTTCAATTAAAGTAAGGAGTTACATGAAAGCTTGTAAGAATTTAACTCTTTTAATCACCATTTCTGTGTCTGTATGTGCTAAGATATCATCTTCATCCAAATTTGAGCACTTTGATTGATTGGAGTGTTAAAATATGTCTCCTGCCTTCCGTAAACACAACATTTACAACCCACATTTTAATAACAGTTGAATGGGACAAAGATTGCTCAGTCTCCAGGTGAATCTATAGCTGGACTGGGATTTCATGTGACACATTCTTCCCATTGTCCCCATTAAAATAAAATATTTTTTCACATTGGTAAAAGAAAAGAACTAGAACCTTTCAACCAAACCCTGTAAATTGTGGCTGCAAAAAAAGCCAATGGGATTTTGGCCTGCATCAATAGGTGCATAGTGTCTAGATCTAGGGAAGTCATGCTCCCCATGCTCTATTCTGCCTTGGTTAGACCACACCTGGAATATTGTGTCCAATTCTGGGCACCACAATTCAAGAGAGATATTGACAAGCTGGAATGTGTCCAGAGGAGGGCGACTAAAATGATCAAGGGTCTGGAGAACAAGCCCTATGAGGAGCGGCTTAAGGAGCTGGGCATGTTTAGCCTGAAGAAGAGAAGGATGAGAGGAGATATGATAGCCACATAAGAGGAAGCCACAGGGAGGTGGGAGCAAGCTTGTTTACTGCTTCTTTGGAGATTAGGACGTTGAACAATGGCTTCAAACTACAAGAAAGGAGATTCCATCTGAACATTAGGAAGAACTTCCTGACTGTGAGAGCTGTTCAGCAGTGGAACTCTCTGCCCTAGAGTGTGGTGGAGGCTCCTTCTTTGGAAGCTTTTAAACAGAGGCTGGATGGCCATCTGTCAGGGGTGATTTGAATGCAATATTCCTGCTTCTTGGCAGGGGGTTGGACTGGATGGCCCATGAGGTCTCTTCCAACTCTTTGATTCTATGATTCTAATTGGAAGCTGTTTTTGTGCAAATCGGAACTCTCGGCAGAAGACATTGTTTCTCTTATGAATAGGATAGAAAATGACTGCTTAAAATCTCTGGATGTGAGCTGTATTTTGGCAGGTGTGTCATGCTCTCTCGACCTCTCAATCTTGCCAAGAAGAACCCACAATAGGAATGTCATACAGTGTTCCCATGCTATATCATGGTTCACTTATTGCGGACTTGTTGTTTCGCGGGTCCGCAATAAGTTCGGAGGGGGGGGGGACTGAAGCGGAGGAAAAGGAAGAGGAGGAAGGGAGGGGGAGCCAGGTGCTAGGCCTTACCCTGGGGCTTGTCTCCAGGCTGCGCCAGGTGGCGAGCAGCAGACTCAGTGAAGAGGACGAGGCTGCTGCTGAGTGAGCATGCTCTGCCAACTCAGCAGCAGCCTCGCCCTCTTCGCCGGGTCTGCTGCTCACCGCCTTGGAGTCCCCTTGGGTTCTCTTGATGGCACTCCCAGGTGGGGCTGAGGCCTCAGACCATGCCTCAGCTTATTTATTTATTATTATTTATTTACAGCTTTTATATTCCGCCTTTCTCACCCCGCAGGGGACTCAGGGCGGATTACAGTGTACACATATATGACAAACATTCAATGGCAATTTTTGACATACAAACATATACAGACATACACAGAGGCTATTTAACTTTTTCTGGCCACCAGGGGAGCTGTCGCTTTCATCGTCCACCTGCGACGCTGATGAAGTACTTCTGCATTCCCTGCATGCTTCCCCGCTGGAATGCTTTGCTGGCGTCTTTTTTATGGCCTCATAAATTCGTTAATTTGCAGCTAAACATAAAAAAAAACCAAGATTATGGCAACAAGAATGATTGACAACTGGAAAATAGAGGGAGAAAATGTGGAGGCCGTGACAGACTTTGTATTTCTAGGCGCAAAGATTACTGCAGATGCAGACTGTGGCCAGGAAATCAGAAGACGCTTCCTTCTTGGGAGGAGAGCAATGTCCAGTCTCGATAAAATAGTAAAGAGTAGAGACATCAGACTGGCAACAAAGATCCATTGCTAGTCAAAGCCATGGTATTCCCTGTAGTCACCTACGGATGTGAGAGCTGGACCTTAGGGAAGGCTGAGCGAAGGAAGATCGATGCTTTTGAGCTGTGGTGTTGGAGGAAAGTTCTGAGAGTGCCTTGGACTGCGAGAAGATCCAACCAGTCCATCCTCCAGGAAAAAAAGCCCGGCTGCTCCTTGGAGGGAAGGATACTAGAGACAAAGTTGAAGTACTTTGGCCACATCATGAGGAGACAGCAAAGCCTAGAGAAGACAATGATGCTGGGGAAAGTGGAAGGCAAAAGGAAGAGGGGCCGACCAAGGGCAAGATGGATGGATGGCATCCTTGAAGTGACTGGACTGACCTTGAAGGAGCTGAGGGTGGTGACGGCCGACAGGGAGCTCTGGCGTGGGCTGGTCCATGAGGTCACGAAGAGTCGGAGACGACTGAACGAATGACAACAACAACAAAGCCATAATTTTCCTACTTGACAGATGCAACTGTCTTTCGGGTTGCAAAGGTCGACAACAGGCTACACACAATTGGTTGGAAACCCACTCCAACCCGGGCTGGCTTCGAACTCATGACCTTTTGGTCAGAGTGATCTTAATGTAGCTGACACTCAGCCAGCTGCGACACAATCCCGGTGCAAAGCCTAGCCTGGCAGTGCCATCAATGGTGTCCAAGGGGCCTTGGAGATGGTGAGCAGCAGACTCGGCGAAGAGGACGAGGCTGCTACCGAGTGGGCAGAGCGTCCTTACTTTGTGGATTTTCACTTATCGCAGGTAGTCCTGGAATGGATCACCTGCGATAAGTGAGGGAATACTGTAAGTTGGAAACAGGAGGCAAACAATAACAAACAAATGCCAGGGTATTTAAAATTAATTCACTTATTGATTGGGTCTGACTTGAAAAGTCTTTGCCTGGAGTTTTTGATAGTTATGCGTCCCTTAGTGGCGCAGTAGGTTAAACCGCTGAGCTGTTGAACTTGCTGACCGAAAGTGGCTGAGAGGGGAAAAGGGAAGGGCCTGAGGCTGTTAGGAATTGTGGGAGTTGAAGTCCAAAATAATTGGAGGGCCCAAGTTTGCCCATGCCTGGGATAGATTGAAAGGGGACTCAGAGGAGGTCATTGGGATTCTTTCCTAAAAGGTTCTATTGTACAGAAGAATGGCTGGACAATGCGACTGGATAATGATTTGGTAATATTATGGTTTTATTATGTTTTTGTTGATGTTATTATGTAATGAATTTTTATCCGTGTTTAAATGTTTTCATTGCTTTTATATTGTTATGGGCATTAAATTGTGCCGTCCTGTAAAACACCATGAGTCGGCAACGGGCTGAGAATGGCAATATAGAAATATAGTAAATAAATAAATTGGGGATTCTGGGAATGATAGTCCAAAGAATTATATTTCCCAGTCTGGAATGGGGAGGAGGAATTGGAGGCCAAAAGCATAGTAAGGTGCTTCTAAGCCTATTTTCTCTCAAAGGTGCTGAATCATATTTTTGATGATAGGGTTCAGGACCTTGGAGAGCTGCTTTCAAATCAGGATTACAAACCTGGAGTAGAGTCACCATCCCATTGACATCAAAACCTCTCAGCCACCACCTATTTTATTGTCAAAGGCTTTCATGGCCGGAATCACTGGGTTGTTGTAGGTTTTTCGGATTGTATGGCCATGTTCTAGAAGCATTCTCTCCTGACCTCTGAGGATGCTTGCCACAGATGCAGGCAAAACATCAGGAGAGAATGCTTCTAGAACATGGCAATACAACCCGAAAAACCTACAACAACCCAGTCACCTGTTTTGCTCATAGTAAATAGAGACTAAACTAAAGCATTTTGTATGTGTTGTTTATGTTGGGTAGATTCAGGCTCCAGTGCAGGTAGATGCTTGCCTGGCCAAGCTAGAGAATTAAGGTTGACATAGACTCCTAGAATTAGAAGAAGTCCCCAAAGGCAATCTAGTCCAACCTTTTGTCATGCAAGGAAATGTAATCTAACGCAAGGTCATAGCTATAGTGAACTTAGAGATATATTACATATTGCAACTTGTGGAAATGACTATATAAAATCTGATGCCTCTATAGCACGACTTCAAAGAGAAAAAGAGATGGTATTAGAAGGCAACATAGATATATTTTGAGTAAAAGTTAAAGAATGCACACACATACATACAATCTATTTATTAAGATGTCTAAAATATAGGGGTGCCTCTGTGTGTATGCGTGCACACACACAAATATGCACACACACATTTAAATAGAGAATGCTCTGAAAAGGGACATAAAGGTGATAGTATCATATCTTCTATATATATAAAAATGC
Organism: Anolis sagrei ordinatus; assembly: GCF_025583915.1. NCBI lineage: Eukaryota > Metazoa > Chordata > Lepidosauria > Squamata > Anolidae > Anolis > Anolis sagrei. Next base: position 272,806,536 of record NW_026846588.1, on the reverse strand, counting down.
TCTGTGCGTAATGAGTACCTTAAAAACAAAAGAACCAATGAACGAAATCACACCAAATTTGCCAACAAAACGCCACAAGACACTCAAGGAATGACCATCACTCAAAAACATGATTTTGTCATTTGGGAGTTGTAGTTGCTGGGATTTATAGTTAACCTACAATCAAAGAGCATTCTGAATGCAATTAAACCATACTTTGCACACAGGACTCCCAACAGAAAATACTGGAAGGGTTTGGTGGGCATTGACCTTGAGTTTGGGAGTTGTAGTTCACCTACATCCAGAGAGCACTGTGGACTCAAACAATGATGGATCTGGACCAAACTTGGCACAAGCACTCAATACGACCAAATATGAACACAGATGGAGTTTGGGGGAAATAGACCTTGACATTTGGGAGTTGTAGTTACTGGGATTTATAGTTCATCTACAATCACAGAGCATTCTGAACCCCACCAACGATAGAATTGGGCCAAACCTCCCACACAGAACCCCCATGTGGGCCACAGCAATGCGTGGCAGGGGATGGCTAATATATGCGCAAAGAAATACACAGATTAAAGGTTTTATTTATGAATGGTATATTGATACTGTTATACTTGCTTAAGAATGGACTTGAACCAGAAGCACTCTCCAATTAAAGAACAATTTCCTTGATAAATTAAGTAGAAAACTAGGTCCCTCCTAACTTTATTTGAAATGTGTTGGTGACAAAAACAAAACAATGGAACAATTTTCACATTCATTTATAAAGCTAATGGATCTTTATTATCTATTTCCAAGTGTTTTCTACAGCCTTAAACCCATTGTTTACTGTCTTATCTTCTATCTCCAGTCATAACTAACTGTAGACTCAAACTAGAAAGAACATTTTTAATTAATTCCACAAATAATCAAACCCACAAAAGTCAAACAGTAAATGTAGAGGGATGATTATCTATTCGGCTGCCAAAATAGCAGTCATACAATAATTGATTCAGGGGGTAAACGGACACATTTTGGGAGAAACCTTCATGTGGTCTCTATAAGATTCAGAATGATTTGATTTTTTGTTTGTTTCATTTCCTATGTGCATATTCTTAGTTTTGAATAAAAAGGTTTGCTGAAAAAGTACTCAACTGCTCTTCTCCTTTTTTTGGAACCAGATTTTTCTATTCAAGATGCAAAGGCACACAGACTTAGGGTGCTTCTACACTGTAGATTTAAGGTAGTTTGACACCACTTTAACTAGGTGGTGCAATGGATTAAACCCTTGTGACGGCAGGACTGAAGACTGACAGGCTGGAAGTTTGAATCCGGGGAGAGCAGGTTGAGCTCCCTCTGTCAGCTCTAGCTCCCCATGCGGGGACATGAGAGAAGCCTCCCACAAGAATGATAAAACATCAAACATCCGGGCATCCCGTGGGCAAGTCCTTGCAGACGATCAATTCTCTCACACCAGAAGTGACTTGCAGTTTCTCAAGTTGCTCCTGACACTCACCACTTTAACTGCTAAGGTTCAATGCAAAGGGATCGTGGGGGATTGTCCCAACTTGTATTCTCAAAACTTTATGCTGCAATTATCTTGAAAATACATGCGCACATCTTCAAGATATAGCAGCTAGATATATAGAAAGAAGGTTTCTCTTCCTTGCAGGCCCTTGGGTTCTGTTGATGCCACTGCCAGGCTGGGCTGAGGTCTGGTCTTCCTCAACTCTGCCTGGCAGTGGCATCGACGGTGCCCAAGGGACCTCTGAGGATGAGGAGGAGCCTTGGCGTGGCCCTCTCCGAGGAAGGAGCGGGGAGCAGCGGAGGAGGCGAGTAGGAGGAGGCCACCACCAAAGAGTGCCGCGCCGAAGCCCAGCCTGGAGACAAGCCCCAGGGTAAGGGGCTCCCCACTCTCTTCTCCCCTCCTCCTCCTCCTCTTTCTCATCCCTACTTTGCAGATTTTACTTATCGCGGGTGGTCCTGCGATAAGTGAAGGAACACTGTAATCGACACTGAATGTTTGCTGTATATGCGTTTTGTGATCCACTGGGAGTCCCCCGGGGTGAGAAGGACGAAATATAAATACTGTAAATAAATATAATTGTACATAATGGGACTTATCCACAGCAGAAGTTTGGAGTTCTCTATCTTCTTTTGTTGTTCATTCGTTCAGTTGTTTCCGACTCTTCATGACCTCATGGACCAGCCCAGAGCTCCCTGTTGGCTGTCACCACTCCCAGCTCCTTCAAGGTCAATCCAGTCACTTCAAGGATGCCATCCATCCATCTTGCCCTTGGTCGGCCCCTCTTCCTTTTTCCTTCCATTTCCCCCAGCATCATTGTCTTCTCTAAGCTTTCCTGTCTCCTCATGATGTGTCGGCCGTCGCCAACCACCATCCTAGACTACACAGAGAAGCCATTGAAATCCACAAGCATGTGGACAATTTCAACAGAAAGGAGGAAACCATGAAAATGAACAAAATCTGGCTACCAGTATTAAAAAAAACCTCTAAAATTACAACAGCAAAAACAGCAGAGAGTAATGTATTGTCGAAGGCTTTCATGGTTGGAATCACTCAGTTCTTGTGGGTTTTTTCGGGCTATATGGCCATGTTCTAGAGGCATTTCTCCTGACGTTTCGCCTGCATCTATGGCAAGCATCCTCAGAGGTGAGGTCTGCTGGAACTGGGAAAAAAGGGGTTTATATATCTGTGGAATGACCAGGGTGAGTCAAAGGGCTTTTGTAAGTTGGGCTAGGTGTGAATCTTTCAACTGACCACCTTGATTAGCATACAATGGGCTGACTGTACCTGGAGCAAACTCTTCTTGAAAGGTGTTAAGATGTGCCTGGTTGTTTCCTCTCTGCTGTTTTGCTGTTGTAATTTTACAGTTTTTTAATACTGGTAGCCAGATTTTGTTCATTTTCATGGTTTCTTCCTTTCTGTTGAAATTGTCCACATGCTTGTGGATTTCAATGGCTTCTCTGTGTAGTCTGACCTGGTGGTTGTGAGAGTGGTCCAGCATTTCTGTGTTCTCAAATAATGCTGTGTCCAGGTTGGTTCATCAGGTGCTCTGCTATGGCTGACTTCTCTGGTTGAAGTAGTCTGCAGTGCCATTCATGTTCCTTGATTCGTAATTTGCAATTCTAAAATTGCAACAGCAAAAACAGCAGAGAGGAAACAGGCAGGGACATCTAATTACCTTTCAAGAAGAGTTTGCTCCAGGCACAGTCAGCCCATTGTATGCTAATCAAGGTGGTCAGTTGAAACATTCACACCTAGCTCCAGCAGACAAGAGTCCTTTGTCCCACCCTGGTCATTCCACAGATATATAAACCCTTTTTCCTAGTTCCAACAGACCTCACTACCTCTGAGGATGCTTGCCATAGATGCAGGCGAAACGTCAGGAGAAATGCCTCTAGAACATGGCCATATAGCCCGAAAAAACCCACAAGAACAACAGAGTGTAAACAATCAGGCACATCAAATCACCTTCAAAAAACCATTCCCCCAGGCACTTCCAAGCCATTAAATGCTAATCAAGGTGGTCAGTTGAAACATTCACACCTAGCTTCAGCAGACAAAAGTCCTTTGTCCCACCCTGGTCATTCCACAGATATATAAACCCATTTTCCTACTGTTCGGCATTAAGAAGTTTATTTTAAATTCAGATTTCGTTTTCATGGGGTTATCTAACTTTCCATTATTTCTGTAAGATTAAAAATCTGCTTTAAAACCACATTTTAAATATTCATGTTCTAAGGATCATCTCAAGTTTGCCCTTTCACCCAACTCCCTGATTTATGCATCTTACAAGCGAAGATTTTCCCAAGTATGTCCATATTACAAGGGGAAATTGAGCATTTCCCTCTCGATCTGATTACTTGGAGTGAGAAGAGCCAAATCATAATTATTCCATTTTGACATTAGCGCTGCAAAGGTTGCGTCTTCAACTTCCTGCTCCTTTGCCTCTTTTTATTAAGCGAGGGCTCAGTGGAGAGAGAACAGCATACATATTAAATGATATTTTAAAAACAAATATTCCACTCTTATATGGAGTCAGATGTTGTTTACGATTTTCCCGTCGCTAATGGACTTTCAGGGCAATATTAGTGGTGTGTTTGCCCACTTTCTTGGACCACAAAAAGCCATTACTGAGGTTGTATTTGCTTTTAATCTTTTAGCATTTGTTGGGGGAAAACTTCCAAATGCTCTACTATGCCGTTGAATCCAAAAGCTGCCGAGAGCAGAGATAGCATAATAGAGATTTCTTGCTCAGCCCTCTTTGCATTGATCTTGGCATCCTTTCACAATATACTATTACAGCGACGTGTTCCACTTTAATTGCTGTGATCCTACACATTGAAATCCCAACATTTGTGGAGGCTTATCACAAGAGGGAAATCCCTAGAAGCAAGTGGCTCAACTACAAACAATTGCTTACCAAGAACAATGGAGAGTGGCAATTGAGGCCTCTAGAAGACCTGAAAAAAGAGGACAAGGGTCTGAGTTGGCTTCACCATCTACAGATTAAAGAACGTTTCAAGGCTGATCTAAAATTGGGCTTCAACGAATCCGACACATGCTGGGACATCGTCATGAAAAAAGATAAAAAACTGATAAAAATACTATATCAGAAACTATTAGAGTGGAAGAACAAAAAGGAAGTGATCAAAGAAAATATGATCAAATGGGCCAAAGATATTGGCCAGTCAATACTACTCGACGAGTGGGAGCAAGTTTGGAGAAACAAACTAAAATTTACAAAGGCAACCAGTATAATAGAGAATTGGTACAAGGTATTTTACAGGTGGCATCTAACACCAATGCAACTGGCCAAATTCAATAAGAAAAATGATGGGATATGTTGGAAATGTAAAAAAGAAAATGGAACCTACTATCACCAATTCTGGCAATGTGGAGAAATCAAGAAATTCTGGAAGATGGTACACAAGCATGCCCAAAACATCATCCACACGAAATTTGATATGAAACCCGAACTATACCTACTGAACATAACTAACATAAATTTCAAAAAAAATCAAGAAAGAATGCTCTTCTTCCTATCCGCAGCAGCCAAAATTCTAATCGCAAAAAAATGGAAAAACAAGGAGATCCCTAGTAGCAAAGAGTGGATTGAAAAGCTGATAGAATTTAGGAATCTAGACAAACTCTCACAAATCTTAGAAAAGGAAGAAGAAAACAAGCAAATAAACTGGAAAGACATAGAAAAATATCATAGGAAACAAGTTAAACTAGATATATAAGGTGCTACACTAAAAAACAGATCCAAGAATGCGGAAGAAGAACAATTGAAGGACAAGATGATACTTTCCTGCAGACTGAACGGGAGTCTGACGACTACCCCCCCCCCCCCCCCCCCCCCCCTCTCCCCCATCTATCCCACCCTCTGACCTTCCCCCCTCTCTCCTTCCCCATCTCACCTCCCTCTCACACTATCCGACGATTTCCCCACCCTTTCTATCCATTTCATTGTTCCCACTCTTTCACTGTATTAAGAGAAAATCCAGAAAAATTTAATAAAAAAAAATGAAATCCCAACATTTGCACTTTAGGGAGACGTATGTATGAATTTATTTATTTTATTTACCATATTTATATACCGCCTTTCTCAGCCTGAAGACGACTCAAGGCAGTTTACAATCGGCACAATTCGATGCCCCAAACAACATAAAATACAATTTAAAAACATTTAGCAAATAATATAAAAACCATAAAAAACTGATAAAAATCCTCAGTGTCTCCTTACTAAAATCATTTTCCAATTCACATTGTCCAGTCATTCCATAGATCTATATTTTCCTGTTACACTTCATTTGCAAATGCTTGCTCAAAAAGCCAGGTTTTAACTTTTTTATGAAATATTAGGAAGGAAGGGGCCAATCTAATATCCCTGGGAAGGGTGTTCCACAGCTGAGGGGCCACCACTGAGAAGGCCCTGTCTCTCATCCCTGCCAAACACATCTGCGAAGAAGGCAGGACCGAGAGCAGGGCCTCTCCAGAAGATCTTAAGTTCCTAGATGGTTCATAAGGAGAGATACGTTCAGACAAGTAAGCTGGGTCAGAACTGGGTTGTTGTAGGTTTTTTTGGGCTGTATGGCCATGGTCTAGAGGCATTCTCTCCTGACGTTTCGCCTGCATCTATGGCAAGCATCCTCAGAGGTAGTGAGGTCTGTTGGAACTAGAAAAAAGGGTTTATATATCTGTGGAATGACCAGGGTGAGGCAAAGGACTCTTATCTGCTGGGGCTAGGTGTGAATGTTTCAACTGACCACCTTGATTAGCATTTGATGGCCTGACAGTGCCTGGAGCAAACCTTTGTTGAGAGGTAATTAGATGGTCCTGTCTGCTTCCTCTCTGTTGTTGTGCTGTTACAATTTTAGAGTTTTTTAATACTGGTAGCCAGATTTTGTTCATTTTCATGGTCTCCTCCTTTCTGTTGAAATTGTCCACATGCTTGTGTGGATTTCAATGGATTCTCTGTTTAGCCTGACATGGTGGTTGTGAGAGTGGTCCAGCATTTCTGTGTTCTCAAATAAAATGCTGTGTCCAGGTTGGTTCATCAGGTGCTCTGCTCTGGCTGATTTCTCTGGTTGAAGTAGTCTGCAGTGCCTTTCATGTTCCTTGATTCGTGTTTGGGCAATGCTGCGTTTGGTGGTCCCTATGTAGACTTGTCCACATCTGCATGGTACACGGTAGACTCCTGCAGAAATGAGAGGAGTGAGAGGTCAGAACTGTTTAGGGCTTTATAGGCAAAAGCCAGCACTTTGAATTGTGCCCGGTTGCAGACTGGCAGCCAGTGGAGCTGGTGCAACAGAGGAGTTGTGTGCTCCTCTGTTGCGCCACCAAACTCTTTTGGTGTTTTCTGTTGGTCATGGGAGTCCTGTGTGCCAAGTTTGGTTCAATTCCATCATTGGTGGAGTTCAGAATGGTCTTTGACTGTAGGTGAACTATAAATCCTAGCAACTACAACTCCTAAATGACAAAATCAATTTTTTTTTGTAATGGTCACTCCTTGCATTAGTAGGTGTCTTGTGGCCAAATTCGGCAGCAATTTGTCCAGCAGATTTAGAGTTATGATGTCACTCAAAACGAACAGAGCATTGATAGATAGATAGATAGATAGATAGATAGATAGATAGATAGATAGATAGATAGATAGATAGCACATAGTCTTTGAGTTTCTTTGAGCATATCTGTACTCATTCAAGTCCATGAGCACACATCAACCTTCAATGAAGTTCAAAAGCCTACTACACAAAATGGAGTTCTGAGTTTGTACATGCTCAATACAACCACGTGTATAACTCCTCCCACATCAAAAGGGTGAGCCAAACTTGAAAATCAACATACAAATAGAACACATTATACACATTAAGAAGCAGTTTGTGGAGGCTTGTAAGGTTGCTATTTCCAACAGTCATAGGGAGGAAGGAGCAAGCTTGTATTCTGCTGCCATGAAGACTAGGACACAGAACAATAGCTTCAAAGTACATGAAAGAAAGGAGATTCCACCTGAACATGAAGAAGAACTTCCTAACTGTGTGAGAGAGATGTTCAGCAGTGGAACTCTCTGCCCCTGAGTGTGATGGAGGCTCCTTCTTTGGTGGCTTTTAAGCAGAGGCTGAATGGACATCTGTCAGGGGTGCTTTGAAGGAGATTTTCCTGCTTCTTTGGAAGAATGGGGTTGGACTGGATGGCCCGCGAGGTCTCTTCCAGCGCTATGATTCTAAAGGATCTTCCCAGCACTGCTTTCAGCCCAAACTACTCAGAGCCCTGGTTCAGATAAAGTTTATTTCAGGCATCAATATTTTATAGAGTTAGGCAGACAATGGCAAAGTGCTCATGAGCAATAATATCTAATGCATTCATGAAAATCCTTATCTGAGGTCTATGTCACCAGAACAGAACGTATCTAGAGCTTGCTTGTTGTTTACAAGGCTGTTCTCAGGGTTTGATCATGCATTTATTATGTTATTTATTTACGATACCATGACTCAAGGCGGGTTACAGATTGGCAGAGTTAGGTATCAGGCATTCATTTAAAAAAATCAACATTACAATATTAAACATATATAAAAACTGTTAAAGCATATAATCATTAGTGTCATCCTGTTAAAAACGTTATCCAGTAATATTGTAGGTTTTTACAGGCTATATGGCCATGTTCTAGAGGCATTCTCTCCTGCCGTTTCGCCTGCATCTATGGCAAGCATCCTCAGAGGTAGTTTGCCATAGATCAGTGGTTCTCAACTTTTCTAATGCCGTGACCACTTTATACAGTTCCTCATGTTGTGGTGACCTCCAACCCTAAAATTATTTTCGTTGCTACTTCATAACTGGAATTTTGCTACTGTTATGAATAGACATGTAAATATCTGATAGGCAGGATGTATTTTCATTCTCTGGACCTTGGGAGTTGTAGTTGCTGGGATTTATAGTCCACCTATAATCAAAGAGCATTCTGAACTCCACCATGGATGGAATTGACCCAAACTTGGCACACAGAATGCCCATGACCAGCAAAAAATAATGAAAGGATTAGGTGAGCATTGGCCTTGAGTTTGGGAGTTGTAGTTCAGCTACATCCAGAAAGCACTGTGGACTCAAACAATGATAGATCTAGACTTAACTTGGCACAAATACTCAATATGCCCCAATGTAAACACTGTTGGAGTTTGAGGAAAATAGACATTGACATTTGGGAGTTGTAGTTGCTGGGATTTATAGTTCACCTACAATCAGAGAGCATTCTGAACGCCACCAGCGATAGAATTGGGCAGGCTTCCCACACAGAACTCCCATGACCAACAGAAAATACTATGTATCCTGATGGTCTTTGGCGATCCCTCCAACACCCCCTCGTGACCGCCCCCCCATTGGTCCTGACCCCCAGGTTGAGAAACACTGCCATAGATGCAGCTGAAACGTCAGGAGAGAATGCCTCTAGAACATGGCCATATAGCCCGAACAAAAACTACAACAACCCAGTGATTCCAGCCATGAAAGCCTTTGACAATATATTATCCAGTAACATCGTCTGGCCATTCAACATATGTAGCTATGACATTTTGTTGTCAGCGCTAAGAACCTAATACTGCAATGTTAGCAATGGTTAGACTCACAAACCCGATGGGGATGCACCTGAATCTTTCATTCTTATTTGACACCAACAAAATAACATCAACTGACAACACGTAATGACAGAGTGAGTCCATGCTGCCTATATCCTGTCAAGATTAAAAACGAATCAAACCAGAAGATTGAGCTCATCGCTAAATGCAAAGGTAGCTTTTGGCACAAAGGACAGAAAATACTCCTTTGCTCAGCGCTTGATTGACTTAGGCAATTCTCTGTGCCAAGATGTGGAAGCCAAGGCCCATAATTAAATTGGCTTGTTAAAGGCATTAGAGTAATGGATGGGGTGAATCGATGGAGAAGATGCCAAGGGATATTGAACCATCACTCTTGGCAGCTTGATCCAGTCCAGTTGCCAGAAGGAAATGTTAGCTTGGCAGATGATGGCTCGGCCAAATCTCAATTCAAGGGATGCACATAATGGAGTTTCCACCTTTTTTTCTATAAATCTTTTAGTGCTGCGGTTTCCAAATGTTGGTCTTCAAGCAGTTTTGAACTTCAGCTCCCAGGTGCCCAAGTCTGCTTGAACAATAGTCATGGATGATAGGATCTGAAGTCCAAAACATCTGGAGGACCAGAAGTAGGGGGTCACTACTAAAGGTACCAGATCTTGTTTTATCTTGAAGCTAAACAGGGTCAGTCCTGGTTAGCTCTTGAGTGGGAGACTGCCAAAGAATACCAGGTTTTGTGGGCTATGTTTCAGAGGAAGGAAGTGGCCCAACTACCTGTGAGCATCCCTTGCCTTTAAAAAGCTGGTGATCCTTCTCTCCATTTCTTGTGATCCAATACAAGTCTGTGTGTGAAAGGTTGTGCTCAAGGTTGTGCCAATGGGATTTTGTCCTGCATCAATAGGAGTCTAGTGTCTAGATCCAGGGAAGTCATGCTACCCATGCTCTATTCTGCCTTGGTTAGACCACATCTAGAATCACCCTGTGTCCAGTTCTGGGCACCACAATTGAAGGGAGATATTGACAAGTTGGAATGTGTCCAGAGGAGGGCGATTAAAATGATCAAGGGTCTGGAGAAC